>CM057390.1:12716965-13316965 GCA_030015415.1 Cynopterus sphinx
CAGCCAGTTAATGAATTCCAGTTGTGTGGACAGGGAATGTCACAGACCTCCCTTTCACCACTGTCTCTAGTGCTGAGTGTGCAGGTTTCCACATCCTCGTGATCGAAGGCAGGGCTACCATACTGGGGACCAGGGGGAGCACATATCTCTTCAGCCTGCCTGGGGGTCTGGGAAGTGTCCCAAGAGCCTCTTTTAGCATCAGGAAGGCTGCTTGTGTTTTCCCAGCTGATGAGGCCTTGAGAGCTCTTCTGGTGTGTACTCTGGTCCAGGCAGGCAGATGCTCTGGAGAGAGCTGGCAAGGACAGGAAGGGGAGCCTTGGGTCAGGGCCAACTTATCACAGGCTTCATTGTCCGGGAAACAGAACTGCAGTGAGATACGGGAGTTCTGTCTTCCCCGTGGCCCGAGCCCAGTGCCTGATTGCAGTGCCCTTCTCAGCAATGGCATTGATTTGTGTCAGTGGTGGAGCAGAGCAAGCTGCTGGTCACATGTGTGAGCAGGGGCAAGATGCCCACAGGCAGGGGAACCAGGGCAGAGAACAGACTGTTCCCCTTTAGCAAGGAGGACAAACAGGCCTATGGAGCTGAGCCAGAGCAACATATACCTGTCTTGGAACCAGTGGAATGGGGACAGAGAGACAGTGAGTGACAGGAGAGAGGCAGGGCTCCACCAAGGGTCGGGGCTGGGCTGCGCAGAGCTGGTGAGGGTGTTAGACATTCACCGAGACTTGTGAGCTACTATGTATGAGGTGAGTTGCATCCGGCAGTTACTGGCACCTTCTCCTTGTGTCTTAGGTTGGGTGCCCTAACAGAGACTTGTATTCATGGCCACCAAAGGCACCAGAGGTTGCAGGCACAGGGTTGCGGGTAGTGGGTCGGGTGCATGGAACCTGAGGTGAAGTGGCCAGGGTGAGATGCTGGCCAGGAGGAAGCTGGGACAGGCTAAGAGTCAGAGGACCTGGCAGTTGGGCCTGATGGGGGACAGCGAGGCAGTGTTACTGGTGCAGCATCAGGGTTGGTAGATACCAGGGTCACTTAGGACTGGTTGACCATGAGCCACTAAGGTTACTCCTGGAGCTCCCCCCTCCTGCCCTGGTGCCAGGGTTTGCCTGCTTGTTTGTTTTGTAATAGGTTCATTGAGGTATGATTCACACAGTATACAGTTCACCCATCTAATGTGTCAGATTTGGTATATGTGTAGAGTGTTCAACCATCACAGTTTTAGAATATTTCATCACCCCAAAAGGAAGCCCCACACCCTTTTAGCATTTACCCTCCTGGCCCTGGGCAACCATTAATCTGCTGTCTGTATATAGATGTACCTGTTCTGTACACTTAATATAAATAGAACCATACAGTGTACAGTAGCCCCCCCACCCCTTATTCACTGTGATACATTCTGAGACCCCCAGTGGATGCCTGAAACTGGATAGTACCGAACCCTGTATGTACTATGTTTTTTCCTATACATGTGTGCCTTTTTCACTTAAAGGGAGTGTTTGTGGCTTTTCTCGTGCTTTGAGGCCATCGTTTAATTAAATAAGAGTTAGTTTAACGCAAGCACTGCGATACTGTGGCAGTTGATCTCGTCATCAAGGCAGCCACTGACTAACAGGCTGGTAGCACATGCAGTGTGGAGATGCTGGGCAAAGGGATGATTTACACCTGGTCAGCATGGAAGGGGATGGCATGAGGTTTCATCACGCTGCTCAGAACAGCTTGCAATTTAAAAGTTCTGAATTATTATTTCTGAACTTTTCCACTTAACATTTCGGACTCTGATTGATTACAGGTAACTGAAACTGGAAAGGAAGACCATGGATAAGGGTGTATTGGTGTCGTCTTGTGCTGACTTCTTAGCATGTTTTTAAGGTTCATCTGCGTGGTAACCCGCTTGTATCAGAACTTCATTCCTTTTTATGGCTGAATAATAGTCCATCTGTCGACATTTTGTTTATCCAGCCATCAGTTGATGGACATTTGGGTTGTTTCCATGTTTTGTGCTGCTGTGATCATTCATGTACAAGTTTTTGTTTGAACACCCATTTTCCATCCTCTTGTGTATGTGCTAGGAATGGAATGGCTGGGTCATGTGGTAACTATGTTTGGCATTTGGAGGAACGGCCAGACTGCTTTCTAAAATAGCTGTACCATTTTACTTTCCCACCAGCAGTATGAGGGTTCAGGTTTTCTCCCTACCGTCACCAACATTTATCTGACTTTTTGATTCTAGTCATCTTAGCGGGGGTGAAAATGGCATCTCATTGTAGTTTTGATTTACATTGCCCTAACGACTAACAACATTGAGCATTTTTTTCATGTGCTATTGGCCATTTGCATATCTTTGGAAAAATGGTTATTCAGATCCTTTATATTTTAATTTTTTTCTGATTGAGTTTTCAGTTTTTTTATATATCCTGAGTATAGGTTCCTTATCAGATATATGATTTGCAAATATTTTTTTTCATTTTGTGGGTTGTGTTTATTTTAGTGAAAAAGTTTTAATTTTGATATAGTCCAGTTTATCTCTTTTTCCTTTTGTTGCTTGTGCTTTTAATGTCGTACCTAAGAAACCATTGCCTAATCCAAGGTCTTCTTGTCCCAGCACCATTTGTTGAAAAGATTGCTCTTTCCTTGTTAAGTGGACTTGGCACCCTGTCGAAAGTCAGTTAATCCTGAATAGAAGGGTGATGTCAAGTTTTGTCTCCTCCTCTTAGCTGAGTGGCTGTGGGCAGGTCATTTCACTTGTAGTCTCAGTCTCTCATTTAAATAGCTGATGTAGTAGTGCTTCTGAGCCGGTCTGTTGTATCATGTGTGGTCGTAAAAGTGAGATCACATTGAAAATGAACTTCAACATACTTTATAAGCATTGGTCCTAGTCCCTCTGTTGCCTCAGAGACGGCTCACCCTGCCTGGGCTCTGGGTCCCCACCTGGACACTGGGGGCAGGTGGTAGGGACCTTGAGGCCTGTGAATCAGAATTACCTTAGAATGGTTCTCTGCCTGTGTGTCCCCCTCAAACTGGAGTCAGGCCTACTGGCTCCAGGCCCATTCATGGTTTGAGCAATTCTTATTTTATAACAAACCCACTGGAGTAGAATCTTCCCAGAGCCCAGGGGAGGTAAACAAAGGATCCTTCAGGACCCACTCATCAGCTCTTGTTTACATTAAAAGGAAAACATGTTTCTTCCCCTCGGCATGGGCTTGGCGCCTTTCATGTCTGCCCTTCTTTGAAAAGTGGTTAGGAGCCCTCGAGGTGAGGAATGATGTTTGGGTCTGTGGCTGGATGGTTCCTGGATTGTCAGACTACCACATTGGCTGGAGAGCAGCTGTCAGGAGCTGCTTGGGAGGGGTTGGCTCAAGGGTGCTACAGGGTGGGGGCTGGCACTGCTCAGTCATTGTTTTCTGAGTCACCAGCATGAGCTCAGGCTTCCAGGCCTTGTTTGTGTGGACCCCATGGACCAAGATTTAGCAACAAGAGGTGAATCCCATATCCGCAGGGGAGCCAGGGATCGATAGCTCTAGGCTATGGTTCCAGCCTCAGCCTGCCCACTGGGCTGTGTCCTGTGTACTCGTGGTGCCTGGGATCCCAGGCCAGGAGAGCCACATAGGGAGACTAGAACAAGCCCTTGGCTATCCTGTGCTGGCTGGTGTATTGAGGATAAGGGGCTCTACAGTCAGGCCTGGGTGGATGCTCCTCGCTAGCCAGCCACTCATGTGACCTTGGGCACAGGATTCAGGGAGGCTGTATGAGAAGGTCTTGGTCCCTAGGAAGCTCCCTCAATGGATGTATGCTGGCTGCTTTAATAATAGTAACACTCTGAATATCCCTCAGGGCAATAATGTTGTTCCTATTTTCTGGATGAGGTGTCAAAATCAAGGCCCCCCCTACTAGGGGCCTATCCTCTTTTAATTCCAGTAATGTCTACCAGGTGCCTCTCCTGGGCCCCACCTTCCCCTGCTCCTTCCAGAGCTGACTGTGCTTTGCAGGGCTCCAGGTTGTCTGAAAGGATCACAGTTAGGGCCATGCTCTGAAGCTTGTGTGCCAGGCTAGGGGTTTAGGCTGTCTGCCCTGAAAGTGGGAGGCACAGGGGCCCTCCTGGCAGTATGGCCTCCATGCCTCTTCAGGCTCCGGTCCCACAGACTTGGAAACCAAGGCTCAGAGCGACTGCAGCTCAACCTTGTCCTCCCTCCCCTTGTGTTCCTGTCTGCCCTTGTCCCCTACCCCCATTCCTGTGCTTTCCATAGTCTGTCCAGGCTGATTCCCCCATTCCCCAGCTGTATCCATTTGGCAAGAGGATGCGCAGATGGCCTCGGGGTGAAGGACCACAGGGTATATGGATTCAAGGCCCAGCTTTCTGCCTTTAGCAAATAATCCAACTTCTCTGGAGTTTATTTCAGCCCCAGTGAAGTGGCCAAGAGCGCGGAACAGACCGGCCCAGTGGCCCACAGTGAGGGAGTGTCCAGGACTCTTGGGTGGCCTCCTTCTTTTGTTCTCCTTTCACCCTCCATCTGTCTCTCTGATCAGTGGGTCTTGGCTCTGGACACTAAGTGGGGCAGACAGTCCTCACCTTCCCAGCCCCAATGATAATAGCTGGACCAGCCACACTGTTCTGTCAAGGGAACCACCTCTGTACCAAACACCACTAATCAGTCTCACAGACCCAGAGACTCTAAGCCTGCAGTGAGGGGCTTGTTGCTTTGGAGAGAAGCCTGGGGTCATGGAGGCAGTGCTGTTGTGATCAGGAGAGGTCTTGGTGTCTCCAGGGAGCTACGCCTTGAGACTCAGGTGACAGGAGCATTCCCTGCTACCCCTACCAGGAGTGTTGCTCTGAGGAGCTAGGCATAGAAACAGGCTCAGTGGGAAAGAAAGAGGTGGAGGAGGAGGCAGGAAAGGCCTGGGCCTTCCCGCCATCCCCTGGCTCCAGCATTCCATTGCTGGCGGTCAAGGGATTGATAGTGGTTTCTGGAGCCTTTCTGGCTGCTGCTCAGTGAACTAGTACTTTCTCCTCTCCCCATCCCAGTGAGAACCCCCTGCCTACGGTGGAGATTGCCATCCGGAACACAGGTGATGCTGACCAGTGGTGCCCGCTGCTGGAGACCCTAACAGATGCTGAGATGGAAAAGAAGATCCGTGACCAGGACAGGAACACAAGGTACCTCCCCTCCCCCCCAGGACCCTTGCAGCTGGCTCTGCCCACAGATACTTCCTTCCAGGAAGGTGCAGAACCAGTGCTTTTCCCCAGTGAGCCAGTTTCAAGGAGGGGAACTTAGGTGACCAGGGGTGGGCCCTAGGATGAAGAGTCCAAGTCTAGCTTCCAGGATGCAGGTGTCAAACCCGGAAGGGAGCAAAAGCCTCATATTGGGTCTGACTGCATCTCAGACCCAGGTTTCAGGACCCCTGGAGAGGTGGGCAGGACCTGAGTAGGCAGGTGAGAGGGCAGCTTCAGGGAGCACACAGGTTGAGGCTGAGAGAAGAGATGGGCTGGGGATCCCATCTGCCATGTCCTGTCTCTGTCACTGTCTCCATTTCCCTGGCTTGCCCTACAGAGCCCCGGGGCGGGTGGCAGGTGCCCAAGGCTGGGAGCTGGCCGTGGGTCACTGCTGTCTCTTCTCCTGCAGGCGTATGAGGCGTCTCGCCAATACTGCCCCCGCCTGGTAACCAGCCCACCCGTGCTTGGCTCCCACGGAGCATTCAGAAGACCAGCCCGCCTCTCCTTCATCTTCTGGCAAGGCGGGAGGCGGAGGCGGGGGATAGTCCGGGGCTGTCCTGAGGAGCACAGGCAGGGAGGCCTTCCAGGTCACCCTCCCCTGGGCACACATTCCATTTGCTGAGCCCCAGTCCCCACCACTTGTCTCTGGCCAGGAAGAGGCTTCGTTTTGGGTTGTGTTTGTTTTTTTGTTACAGGAGCCCCAGGAAGGGCTAGCAACACTTTTTAAATAAAAGGCAACAGGTTATATTCCATTTCTTCTAAGTGGTAGCAAAAAATAAGTGTGGAAGAGAACAGGGAGTGGGGTGGTACATGGCCAAGGTTGATGGTTGGCCAGGCCTTCCACCCTGCTCTGCCTCAGATCCCCAGGTGGGCGGGTTGGCATTGACGGGGCTCCAGGGCTCCATCCTCAGCCACCTGCAAGGCTTGAGGCAGAGTGTAATCTTTGCTTTTCCTTGGGCCCTCCAGTTTCCCTACCATCACATGTACGTGGATGTACTTGTAGAGTGGGAGAAATGACAAATGTGGTCGTGAGGCTCAGAGGACAGGGGCCCACTTGTCTTTCAGTGGCAGCCCTACCACATTCCCTTTGCTTGGCCTTGTGAAGCAGCCGCTGGCTCTCCCACTGTCCTTGGGCTCTGCTGCATCCAGGTGATCAAGCTATCCCTGCTGGGAGCATTCCTTCTCTGGAGACCCTTGCAAAGGCCCCATCCTCTGCAGGGGTGTCACCAGTGTGGGTGCCTGTGCCTGGCCATTCCAGCTCCAACAGGTGTGCAGCCCTCTAGCCACACCTCTCAGCACACACATAACAGGTGGACTGGGGCCCATCTCCACCCCTGGCTAGTGTCATGATCCTGGCCAGTTCCTCCCGTAAGGCTGGTTGTGAGGGAGAACACATGGAGTAGCATGCTTGGCCCAGTGCTGGCTTGTGGGGCGGGGTTATATGTAGAGGAGGCGGCACAGCCCCGGGCCTCTTCTCAGCTGTCTCCAATGAGCATTTCATACTCTCTGTATCTTCACCTCATGTTAGTGTGGAAGTGCCCCCACTCTACAGAAGGGATGAAGGATCCCTGTGTGTGTGTGGGTTTTGCTAAGCCAAACACTGCTTGGTAAACTGGGCACGCAGCTGCACTTACTTAAGATGGGCCCAGACCCCCAGCGCTGAGCTGGTATCATCTTCAGTTGCTGGCAGGTCCTTCCCCAATCAGGGCAGGGCTGAGGGTCAGGACTGCTTTGCTCCCCGGTAGTATGGCTGGGGTCCCATGGCATCTGGCTTCTAGCTCAGGTAGGGATTAGGGTTCTCCATTGCCAGGCTGTAGGGTGAGATAGGCCTTGCTATCTTGGCTGAGGGATCCTGTGAGCATGTCTTAGGACATGACAACTGCCTGGGGTTTTGTACTCAAGCTCCTGCCTTTCGTCCAGGAGTGGAATTTGCTGGGACAAAGGTCCAGCTGGGCTTCACTGGAAGCCCCTGACAACGAAGATGGCCTTGGAAACAAGTAGGCTCCATTAACAAGGTGTTTGCTTGGCCTGTGGGCCAGGAGACAGCCCTGTGCCTCCATAGCTGTTGGGGTGGAATGAACCCTACCTGTTTGAATCCTGCTAGGCAGGCCAGCGCACCTACCTGAGAGGCCTGGGAAAGGGCTAGTGCACCAGGATGGACCTCATTGCTAGCTCATGTTGCTACAGGCCAGATGTTGCTCCACAAGATTTTGCTATAAAATTAAGGTAAAATATTTTTATCATCCATGAAAGTGACAGTCCCTGTGCTGTTGACCATCCAGGAATAAACCATAGTGCAGACTCAACAACAAAGCCGGACACGTTGTCAGATTCCCACTTTAAAGCCGGACACGTTGTGGGGTCAGATAAGGCTCCCATGGTCCTCAGCTAGAAAAGGCAGGAACAGGACTTCCAGAGTTCTTGGCCTCAGCCAGTGTAGGACTCTGCCAAGGTGAAAATTTCTCAAGGCTTTGGGGCCACAGAAATGACAGAGGACCCAGTCCTGGCTCTCCTTTGCATGAGACTCCATGGGTTCTTGGCCACTTCTGTTAGTTGCTCAGCTGGAAAATGGGGCAAAGTTCCACTTGTTGGTTGCTGGTGAAGGGTGGGAGGGGCTGAGTAAGGCATAAGCCTGAGGGCACTGCAGACAGGAGTCCCTGCAGACCAGTCTTGGTACAACTTGGGACAGCCTGGCACCCATCCCTGACATTAAGATCTGGCCAACCCCCTCATTGACTGGCAGGGAACAGAGACCCAGCAAGAGTGGAATTTGCCCAAGGCTACATTGAGGCACTGAAGGGACTGGAATGAGAACCCCTGCGTCTGTCATCTGTGAGCTTAAAGCTCTGTTAGGAAACTGTGGGCAGGTTCTCGACCCTCTCTAGGCTTTCCATCCAACCACCTACAACTGGTATGAGAGGGCAGTCCAGGCTTGATGGGAATAGAGCTGTACCCTGGGCCAGCCCTACTCCCAGGGCAGAAGGTGGACACAGGGTGGCCCAGGCTTGGTAGCCCTACGTCAAAGCCAGCAGCACCTGCCCAGCATGGAAGGGTATGGCCAGGTGAGGCAGGGGGAGCCAGTGCTGTGGACGAAGAGGCTGCAGGTCATTCTGTTTATTTGGGTAGGCCTTGGGCATAGGTCTGACATCTAAGGCAGGTTGTTCTGCTACAAGTAGGGGTTGGGGTGGGATGGAGGCTTGCCAAAGGCCAGGGAAACAGGCCCCTGACCCTAGGTAGGGTCACTGCTGCAGGGGTCCTGGCTGCTCCTCAGGGAGGGGCAGGTAATTCGGATCCTCTTCTGGGGCATCCAGTAGCAGCTTCCTGTAGAGAAGGGCCCATGCTGAGCTGAGGCCAGCACAGGTCCCCCAGGGGGTTGGGAACCATCTGAAAGAAGTAGGGGCAGGGTTGTCATCTTCAGCACTCACAGGAAGCTGGGAGTCAGCAGCAGCCGCTTGCCTCCAGGCTGGTTGGGAAAGACATCCTCCAGGAAGTAGTAGATGTGGCCCACAGCAATCCCTGTAGGAGAGCTGTGAACTGCTAAGGCCACCCTCCCTCCACCATCCAGAGCCCAGGGCCACCACATCCTGCTTTGGGCTTCCATGTACAGCCTTGGAGGCCCAACCGGGCCCAGAGCAACCTCAGGCCTCAGAGCATGAGTGGCCAATGTCCTACATTGACTGCCGGCCCAGGGCAGGGTTGAGGTTGGCCCAGAAAGATGCTCTTACAGGACCTAGAAGTGGGCAGGACCTGGGGAGGGAAGAGCCTGAGAACAGGAATGGGAGCCATGGCTGGAACACTGACCCATCTATCCCCACCCTGGTCAGGACCCACACAAGCATCAACAAGTGAGCTGTGATGATGTGAAGCCTATAGCCTGGCTGGCTTGTTCAAGGGCTGTAGGACTGGAGATGCTGGGAGGTCAGGAAGAGGAGTTGGGGAGGTCCAGTACAGGTGGGTGGGAGGGCTCTGGTGGAGCAGCCAGCCTGGGGTGGCTTTCCCACAGGCCTTCGTGTGTCAGACAGCCTGCTTGGGGTGGTCTGGGTAGACAGGCTCACCCAGCAGGTCCACGAGGATGGAGTTGCCCATCAGCAGTGAGAAGCCCATGAGTGCCCAGGGCAGGAATGGTGCCTGGAAGGTGAGGAGGCCAAAGAAGTTGACCCTCACTTGAGGGCTGCGGCGGCTCCATACGTACACCAGCATGGCTACAAGGGCCTGGCCCAGGAAGAACAGGCTGCCCAGGAGCCCCAGCAACTGGGCCAGAGTCAA
Source organism: Cynopterus sphinx (assembly GCA_030015415.1). Lineage (NCBI taxonomy): Eukaryota > Metazoa > Chordata > Mammalia > Chiroptera > Pteropodidae > Cynopterus > Cynopterus sphinx. Next base: position 12,726,441 of record CM057390.1, read on the forward strand.
GGTTTTTGGAGGCCCTCCCCTGGCACAGGACTCAGCCCCTGCCCAGGTCCCCTCTGACTTGCTAAACCTCCGCAATCCTGTCACTGGTTTCAGTTTACTCATCACCCCTGTGTGTCCTTCGCCCCATCAAGATGTCCCTTCCCAATCTAAGGCCCCACATGAAGAATCTGCCTTGTCTCTCTACCTCACCCCAGCCTCCCACTACTGTCTGTCCTTGCCTCAGTTTCTCCTTCTGTTGGCAGTAAGGGCTCAGCCCTGAGGCACCCAACATGGCTCTCCTACGCAACACCCTGTGGTAGTTTTTGTACAGCCCTGAAGATCTAGTCCTGGCATCTGGAGCTGGGCACACCATACACGCTTAATACATCCTAAGCTGGAGCGAACGACTCTGTCCCTCCCTTGCCTGCGTGCTCATTTGGGGCCCAGGGCTAACACGGGCTGGACCCAGAAGGCGCTGCGGCCTGAGGTTCCGTAGCCGGGGAAGGATACGGTCATGAGGATGCCCCCGAAAAGAAACATGAAGACGAAGTCGGCCGTTCGGCCGCGGAAGGAGCCCTCTTCCAGCATGCGGCAGTAGCGGAACCTGCGGCGTCAGTATAGGAAGTGCCACCTGGCGGGGCGTCAGTTTCCCCGCTCCCGGCGGGCCGGCCCCCTCCCCGCCTAGGTCTGCGCGGCGCAGGATACACGAATAGCATGTTGAAGAAGAAGCTGAATCCCAGGGGCCCGAAGAAGAGGAAGTTGGTGACGAGCCTCCAGACCTGAGAGGGGCGGGAGGGCGGGCGGTCAGGCGCCGGGTGGACGGGGCAGGCCGTCAGGTGCAAGGGCGGGGCGGCCTCACCTGGAACTTCCGGAACACGAGATGCGGGTTGAAGTAGAGCTGGAAGGGGCTGAGGAGCTCCAGCTGCTGCGGAACCAGGCACGCGTCAGGGTCTAGCCCGGGATTTATCCGTAACCATGGCGACACCCCCAGTCCCCCCACCCCCCTCCCCCGACCTGCAGTCACGGCGATGCCCCACCCTCCCCGTCGGCTCACCACGGCGGCGGTGGTGAGGATGCAGGCCGCGGTGTAAGCCCGCGTTACCGTCGGCACCTGCAGGAACTCGGCCGCCAGCCCCGCCCACGCCATTGAACCGTCTCGGGCACGCGTGGCCAGAACGCCTGCACGCTCTTTAACGCGGTTCCAAACCCCGCCTGCGCGCCAATCCGCGATGGAGACGTAGCGCGCCCAGGCTCGGGGGCGGGGTCTTGGGTCAGGCAGCCAATAGGAGGACGAAGCGGGACGCGGGGGCGGGGCGGCCACGTGGGCGGGTCGAGACGTAGGGCCAATGAGCAGGTCCGTGGCTGAGCACGTGGCGGTGGTTGTGATGGCCGTGGCGGCGCGGGAGAATGAGCAGCCAATGAGAAACGGGCCGCTTCGAGACAAACGACGGGAGGACCAATAGCGAGGACCCACGGGGCCACTCCGGGGGCGGGGCTAAAATTGTTAGTGGAGAAAAGACCGGCTCCAAGCAGGGCGAGACAGAAAGGGGCGGGGACGTGGGGGCGGGGCCATGGGGGGCGGGGCTCAAGAGTGGCGGCGAGGCTCTGTGGGTCCACGTAGTGGCCGGCGGCCTGCCCTCCACCCCTCAGGACCAGAGACCGTGCCACTTCACCTGCATTCAGCAAAGGAGGCCCCCAGCAGCATGTCCAAACTCCCCCGCACGTCCAGGGACCCGCCGAACATGTCAGCTCTTGTTGAGAGTCTTCCTGGGGGCTCGCCAGAGGGGCCGGGCTGAGGACCTGCAAACCTCGTGGGACGCCCAGGTGCCGAGGTGGACCAGAGCAAGTGGATGGGCTGGAGAGGGCCTCATTATTATGGTGAGAAATTCCATTAATTCATTCTAATGAAGACAGTCGACCGTTTATTGAGCACCAACTGTGTGCTGGGCGCTGTTCTGGATGCTGTCTACACAGCAGCCAACAAAAGACACTCTCTCATGGTGTAACCTAGGAGATGTATAGTAGTATGCCTATGCGAATATGGGAGCTAGTGTTCACAGGACGGTGCACTGACAGAAATAACAGCTATGTGGGATGTGGAAGGTCAGGTAGTGGGTTTCCATACTAGGATGAGGTGAAAAGGTAATCCTTGATTGTCACTTTTAAAATATCCCTGTAGCTGCTGTGAGGATGGTAGACTGCCAGAGAAATCAGTGAGCAGGGGGAGGCTGCAAGAGACATTGGTGCCTTGGGTAGAGTGGATTCTGGAGGGCAAGGAGAGGTGGGATGGGAGTTTGCTGACAGATTCGACAGAGGTATTACAAAGGCGTCAAGGTCAACTTCGAGGTCTGAACCACAGGGTGGATGGAAGTTTAATAGCCTTTTCCGAGATGGAGAACGCTTGGGGTAAAGGCGGTCTGAAGGGGAATCCTGTTCTGGTCTCATTGAGCTTGGGGGATCTGCATGACATCTGCCTGGAAAAATCCAAGTGTGGTATTGGTTGGGAGAAGTCAGGCAAGTGATCTAAATGTGGGTGTTAATTATTAGTAGATTGATGGCATTTGTCGCCTTGGGCCTTTGTAAAATGTCCAAGAGGCAAGGCTAGACTGAGAAAAGAAGAGGCCAGGCCTGGGCAGCTTGACCTTCATTTGTCAGAGTGAGAAGGCAGACCCAGCCAGGGATGCTGAGAGAGACTGGGGGAGTGGGTGGGCAGGAGCCAAGACAGAAAATGGCTTCAGGAGCAAGACAGTGAGAAGCCCTGGGAGATGAGGCCTGGGAAGGGACTGTGGGGTGTAGCCATGCCGAAGTTCCTGGTGGCCAGTGTAACAGTGGGCATGAAGTAGAGGAAGGTCCCCAGATGGATGTGCCTTTACCAATGTAGCCTTGTGTGTACGTATGGAAGATGAGAGAAGATGAGGGATGCTCAGGACAGGGCTCTGAGGTCCTCTAGGAGAATGGAATGGGGGAGAACTTTCAAGAAATAGATGGATCACAAGAGAATGAGAGACTCACACAGGTTCTAAGAGAGGTCCTCTAGGGAGAGGCCCAAGGGGCCCCAACTCCAGAGAGGAGTGGAAGGGAGAGAGGCTGTGAGCACTGAAGGGGGTTGTGCATTGGGTTCAGGAGTGGAGGTCTGGTACAGCAAGAGTTGGACCAAAGCACTGATAGGTTGGGCAGTGGGAGCAGGCTAAGGGAGCCCCCTCAGGCAGTCTCCTTTTTTCAGTGAAGTAGGCCGAGGTCATGTTCAAGGTAGAGTAGATGCCATCCAGGTGGAGGCTTGGCAGAAGGCGGGGATCCAGGGCCTCAGACGCCAGGGCAGGCGCCTGACTGTCATGAAGGAGCCAGCTAGGGAGGTTGGGTTTCTTGTCTGCTGGAGAAAGGGTGGTATTTCTTCCTTTAGGCACTTAGCAGGTGCTGGCAAGCCTTCCACTCAGGGTCAAGCTGAGGCTAATAGGAGGGGCTGTCATTGTCAACAGGGGCAGTGACTTGACTGATGATAAGGCAGGCGCCTGGTTTGGGGGTGGAGAAGCACATTCCTGGGAGGCTGGGCCCCCAGGGTGGGGGCAGCCAGCTGGGCCAGACATTCAGGGGAGCAATGGTGGGTTCTACTGTAGATTCTCCTTTCTCAGAGCCCTGGGGGATCCTCAGATTGAGAAAACGAGTCCTATAGGAGGCAGAATAAGGCCTGGGGTCCAGTCCGGGCTTTTCCTGTTCAATCTCAGGCCCAGGAGAGGCCATGATGGAGACACCAGGTTCACTTCTCCTCTGATCCTCAGGTACCATCAGACATTTATGGAGAGAAGCTCTGAGCACTACACATTCCCAGGGGCCTAAAGACATAGGCAGGCAGTATGCTAGAAGCTGATATCTGTTTAGCTCTCTGCCCTAAGCCCTGATGGCTAGGCAATCCTCTCCTGTGCTGAGGACTGTAGCAGAAGGAGGGCCTGTGTTCCTCTGTCAAAGTGACAATGGGCTTTGCTCTCAATCCACCTCTCTGGCCTTCTGACCCTGCAGAGCAAGGAGCTCTGGGATCCCCATGTCTGGAGATACCCAGAGTACCCCCACATCCCCTGTCAAAGCTCTCCCAGTGCCTACAGGCTGGACAGCATCCCCCTGAGTGCCCACCAAGCCTGCCTTCTTCTTCACTGGCCTCACACTAGGAGAGACTCTTACCAGCCTGTGACAGTCCTAAAAACTGGGATCACCCCTGCCCACGTCAAAGCTGATGCTCCCACAGAACTCTCCAGTTCTTTCCCTCCACTCTAACACACCTCATGACCACCACCACCTCTTATTCAGGCCTCAGCTTCTTGCCTCTGGGACTGCCCTGAATCTTATTCATTCAATTTTTTCCCTACCAGCCTTGATGTTCTGTTAAAAGAGGAGAGGAAGAGAGGGTGTCCCCTACTCCAGGAAGCCCTCCCTGAAGGGACCAGAGCTCACCTATCTTCTGTTAGTGCCCCATGTACTTAATTTTTTTTTTATAAGTTTATTTGAGCTGAATGATGACATGCTGGGGAGTGAGATCTCAAATGCTCCCCAATGCACTTAATTTTAAAATGTACTTTATTTCAAAGGCAACATGTGCCTGTGATAACAAACTGGAAGAATCAGAAACAAGGTGAATGTTTTTGTATGCATGTTGGGGCAGCTACATTTTGACAATACACGATTGCCTCTTCCTGGCCTTGAGCATCCTCTGTTGGGGGTCTTTCCTCAGGGGCTGTAATCCCAGTGCTCATCCCTTTCCAGCACATGGACCACTTCCCCAAACCATGGTGGGTGGGCCTCCACTGCAGCTCTAGTGAGCTCCTCTCAGAGCAGCTGTGTCCCCACTAGCCCTTCCTGTCTGGGTCATGGGGTATTTTTAGCACTGAATCCGGAACCCACTCTATAGCAGCTGCTCATGGCCGGAGTGCAAGAATAACAACCATCCAGGTGGGCTGTGTCAGGCCTGGGCAGCAGAGGGAATGACCTGGGACAGGCTTTCTGAGCCTGGTAGTGGAATCTGGACCTGCAAGGAATTAATGGGTCTCTGGGTGGGACTGGCAGGAGAAGGCTATGCAAGACAGAGGCGGGGTAGGCATTAGCCATACCTGACAGGGGAATAGTCTGTGCAAAGGCCCTGAGTTGGCAAGGACAAGGAGGAGGAGCTGCATGAGAAGTGAGGCTGGAGAGGGCTAGGGCCAGGCCAATCTGGGCCATGTGGGATGTGGTTTCTGGCCCAGGGGCAGTGGAGAGCCACAGGAGAGTTTTCAGCATGGTGGTGAGGTTAGGATCAGATGGTGGCTCTTTGGAAGGAGTGGACAAGAGTATAAGTAGTGATCAGAGTGGAGAAAGATAGGAGCGGCCCGCAGTGGCCGGCATGTGACAGGGAGTGAATGGGTCAAGGAGGTGGAAGCCACAGACCCTAGTGTGCACTTGGCTGAGGGCTGAGATGGGAGAAGGCCAGATGTGAGAGTGAGACCACCCTGAGTTTGGGGTCCTATGAGGATATGGCCACCTCAGAGAAACTCTCCCTGGCCACCCCAGCCTAGTCTTCCCAGCTCCTTGTTCTCTGTGGCTTTTGTCACATCTACAGAAGCTCTTTAGCATTTTCTTTCTATCCCTGGTGTCTGCTGCAGTTCTGGGCCTGGGCAGGCCTCAGACCTGCACTCCATTACTGGACCTGCAGCTTAGGCTGGTGGTAGGACCTGGCCACTCCCCACCCCCCCCCTCCTCACCCCCTCCTCCCCAACAGTGTCTTTGTCTGAACAGTTCACCTGTAGAGTTTCCTCCAGCTCAAAGGCTGTATCCTGGTCTATGGTGGGTACATCTGAGATTTCTGGGCAGAGACCCTAGCCATGTGACAGTCATACTGGCCTCCCTCTTCAAGGCCAGTCCCTGCTGTTAACCAGTGATTGCCTGTGAACAAGAATGAGCTACGGAAGGACTCTCTCACCTAGGCCTGTGTCCTTGCCTGCCTTCTCTTGATCCAGAGCTCTCACACGCCTGTGGTCAGCAACATCCACTGAAGTCTGAAGGGCATGGGGGGAGGGGAGGTGACAGGTTCTCCATCCCCCAGGAATTCTTTCTCTGACCAGGAAGACTCAGATTCTAACACTAAGCCAGGCAGGGAGCTTGGCTGGTGAGCAGTCCTAGGACAAAGAGAGCCATGGGCCCTCTGAGAGGCTGTCAGGCAAGAGGGCTCTTGACCAAGACAGTGGTGGAATGGAAAGAAGAGAGAGCATGTTAGGGAGAATGGCTTGTGTAAAGGTGCAGAGGCTGGAATGAACTTGAACTCATATCTCATGGGTGAGGATGGGCCACTGTGGATTGGGGCTGCTCAGAGCCCAGGCTGGAACCAGTCCCTACAGTGATAACAGCTGCTCAGTAACCTCACACCAGACTCTGCACCACAAGTCTTACTAACCTCATTTTAGCTTCTTCACCACCTTACAAAGTAGGTTACTATCACAAATGAGGAAACAGGCTCAGAGAGGTTAAGTAACATACTTGAGGACACACTGACAAAGAGGTACCAAGACACCAGCGTGCCAGTCCTGGCTTGGCCACTGTGAAGGGTGAAAGAAAAGGCCGGTGGGGAGGTAGGGAGCTGCCTTCATTTTATTGTTGGGGCACAGAGGGGATTCACTACAGGGAGTGAGGGGCATCACCCACCTGAGCCCATGGAGAGTGTCACCAACCAGTCAGCACCACGCAGCCTCAGACCTTTCTCCAGCTGTGTTTGGGAGGCAAAGCTTCTCTGCCATCTCTGGACTCCTAGAGTGTCTCTGACATGAGACTCTCCTCCCCCGATGCTCCCTTGTTGAGCAGCATGGGCATGTGGCTCCCTGCCTAGGACTTAGTTTCACTGTCAGTGGCTGAACGAGATGGTTTCTTCTTGCCAGTCCAGCTTGAGCCTGTGCCTGGCTCTCACGGCCCTCAGCAACTGCCCCTAATTCATACTTCCTGTTGCGGCCACTGCTGGAATGTCAAACCACTTTGGCCTGTCCCCAGAGCCCCAGAGTGTCTGGCGGGCCTCCCTCTTCCCCACCACAGCTATTTTTGGGCTCAGCTCTGTGGGCCATGTTTTGGGAGAAGCAGATTATCTGCTTGGCAGACTCAACCAAATGGCAGGGTCAGGATGAGAGTTTATGGAGACTGTAGAACTTTGAGACACAGTGAAAAGACTGAGTCTGTGCTGCCTGTCTGCACGCCTAGGAGGCTGCATAATGGGGTCTGGGCTGTGTGGCCCTGGGGTGCACTTGTGGAACCTGAAACCATACTGCCCTACGGTCTTCCTACTCATCACCTACTGGCCAGATCATCAAGCAGTTCTGGTCTGTGGCCTGGCAGGGGCCTGGAGTGACAGGGGCCACCTCTCTGGCAGCCCCTGCTCAGTACTGGTGATTCAGAGTTCTGGGCAGGTGGATGGAGAGGCTCAGGAAGGCCCAGGGTTCACTCACCTCCCACCTGGCATACACCACTGACAGCCCCACCAAGCAGCCCAGGCTCTGCTCACATACATCTGGGGTGGGTGCTCCCCATGCTAGGTATTTGTGCAGCCGCTGGGATAGAAAGCTCATACCTGTGGGCTAGGACAAGAACCCAGGCATCCTTGTCCTCCTCTGGTGATACAGCCAGAATTCCTGCCTCCACATTTTGCTCAAGACGTTTTCCTAGCCCTCACATGCCCTGCAATTTCATGAGGTGCTGAGGACCTCTTTAAGAAAACAAATGCAATATTGTAGATACAAGACTAGGTATGAAAATGAATTAGCTTAGAATGAGAATGCAAACAAAACAAATGACAAGTTCACAAAAGCAGACAAATATTACCCCAAATCACAAAATCTGGAAAAAATTCCCTCCCTGGTTAGAAGCCTGTGGCTGGACTCCTGCTGTGCCCAGGTCAGGCAGGGTTTGGCAAAAAAACCACCATGCATTAACCAGGCCCTTGTGTGTCCCCTCTGCACAGCTGAGGAAACCGAGGCTGGGGTGTGGGGAGGGATGGGGGAAGGAGTGTGAAGGTGGACCCAGAAGGGATCCACTGCCTGTTCAGCTCCATCCCAAAACTGCACCAAGCGGCCCAGCCACAGAGGACTGGCCTTGGTGTCCTCTCGTCTCCTCTAACATGGGTCCTGCTGGAAGGGGCCTCCCCCTACATGGAATGCATGCATCAGCGCTTCAAACTCTGGTTTAACCGCCACCCCCTACACTCACCTCCCACCCTTCCCCTCCAGATGTGGGTGCAGCTGTATTTTTGGAACAGTTAACCACAAGGACATTCTTTTTAATTAAGAAGGTTTCAAGTCTCCTATCCGCAATCAGCCCCATTGTTCAGTCCTCAAATATCAAAGGGTAATCAGGAGGAGCCGCCTCAGCTGGTTGTCGATTGGGTTTTTTTTTCTTCCTTTTGAATCATTAAGTGGAAATATGACCCAGAACTGGAGTGAATGCCAGCTCTGAGACTGGGGGGCAAAGCAGGATTTTGAGTGAAGCCTGCAGGAATTGCTCCGGGCCTTGCCCTCTGCACCCTGTCCAGCCTGGGGATGTCCAGCTAGGCTGTAGCTCCCCATGTTCACCCACCCAAGGGTAGTGTCTGTCTGAGGATCAAGAGAAGGCCAGTGCCTGCCTTCAGGTTTCCCAGTACAGGGAGGGTCAGCAAGCACACACGGGTGTCCAAGGGCATAGCACCTGGTGGTGAGCAGGTCAGCTATTATGATGTCCCCATTTTCTAGGTGATCAAATGGAGGCTTGGAGAGAGGACATAACTGACAGAACTGCAGAATCCCCTTTAGCGTTGACTCTACCCTGCTGTGCTTGATGGTGTCTCACTGCCCATCCTGGCAGCCTCGTGCCCAAGGTCAGCAGGCCTCCTGATCTTCCCCTGGATGCCCTTCAGGAGCATCCTGGTGTTGGGCAGAGATGCCAGTCCAAGTGGGAGGAATAAGGCTGCAGGGAGAAAGAAACTTTGAACAGCCTTGAACCACACAGAGCAACAGGCTGCTCCCACTCTGCAGCACTTCCTCCAAACCGCAGCTGATGGATGAAGAACCTGAGGCTCAGAGAGGCAGAGAGGCGAGCCCAGAGCAGCTCGGCCTACTGGGGTCAGGTGCTAGGTACCCCAATTTGCCACAGGGGCCCACCCACCAGTCACCCCAGTGATGGACAGGCCAGCTGCTGAGCTGAGCCTGAAGGAGAAGCCACGGGCCTTGGGGTCCAGCCTTAGCCCTGGCTCCAGCATGAAGGCATCTGCCCAGACCCCTGTCCCACTCCTCATGGAGCAGGAGAGGAGGCTCAGTGTGGCAGAGGCATCGTATCTCTAGCCGCCAGGCCTCCCAGCTCCTGTCCAAAGTTCCCCACCCCTGTCGCCTACCTCCTCCTGGCACCTAACTGGTTGGCTGCACAGAACGGAGGAAGTGAAATCACCCAGGGGCGGATGGCGCAGGGGGCAGGCACCTGGGCCGGGAGACACGGTTCAGGACTCGGGGTGCCCAGGGCCTGGAGGGGTAGCCCTCCCATGCACCTGGGGCAACAATGGCTCAGGCCTCGGTTCCCCGGCCACACCGAGCCCCCCGGAGGCGGCCGCACAGAATCCTCAGAGTCCGGGCTCTGTTGCCCCCTCATGGCCGGAGCGGGTCACGACAGCGCAGGCAAGTGCCGGGAAACGCGCTAGGACCTTGCTGGGGGTCTGGGGCGGGCCACACGGGACGCTGGAGGGTCTGGAGGCCGGATCCCCGGGACGCCCTTCACGCCGGCCCGGGTCCTCAGGCTCGGGTAAAGGCAGACGCATTTTCGGGAATGGGCCCGGGCCGAGGAGGCAGCCCTGACGCTTTTGCAGGGGTCGGGAGGAGATCCCGCCGGCCCCGGGCTGCGTTGGGGGAGCGGACCCGGTGGGAGGCAGCGCCCGCTTCTTTGCTGTATTATGTTTTAGTGTGAGCCACATTCCTCCCTGCTTCCTGCTGAGCGCCACGGGCATATCACCGCCTCTCTGGGCCTCAGTCTCCCCATCTGCAGAGCCAGAGGCTTCAGCTTTAAGGAAGCGCGGGGGCATGGGCTCCCTCCCAAGGTGAGGGAGGAGATCACCACCCACGACTGGCCACAGGCCCTGCAGTCCCTGAGCAGCTTGTGGCCGTGGGCAGGTCACCCGACCTCTCCTGCCTGTCACCTCTGCCTTCTCACCTGGGAAACAGACTAGGTGAGAATCAAACCTGGGAAGTCCAGAGCTGGAAGAGTCAGGCAGTGTTGTTTCCATATTCTCCCAACTCGACTGGTTTGGAAGTGCTTTTGGAGTTAGGCAGGCATAGACCCCCATCCTGTAAGGTCTGCTGGCTGGACTTAGAGATCTGATAAAAAAAAAACAGCTTTGACTACATTAGGGGTGTTGTAGGCAGGTTGACGGGGACACATGCTTGACCTGTGGAGTCTCAAAGACTCCTTTGTAAAGGAAGCTGAAGCCATCCATGTGTGGGTTCAAAGAATTAGAAATCAGCACTTGGCCCACAAATACAACCATGACTTTCATATGCCCAAGGGTAAAATCCAGGTTAATGTTTCCTGAGGAGAAACCGTAAGCTTCCTGGCTTAAGGATAATAATTAACAGCTGGGGAACCCATGCACTAGGGGTGCTAATCCATTCAGGTGTCCTGATGGCATTTCAGGAAGAACTAAGGGTGGGGTGGGCAACCTGGTATGATCACAACAGTGGTCCTTGGCGGGGTGCAACCTGATGGAGTCCTGGACTTGGAAAGTGAAACCCAATTCTGAATGTGGTATTTATCATCCCATGCACACTCTCAAGGTTTTACTACATATGCATATATTCCTACCTGATATAAGAGTGTGGTTTTGTATATTTTCAAACTTAATATAAAGGCTTTATAGTCTATGCAGTTTTCTGCATCTTTATTCACACAGCATGATTCATCTGTGTTGATGCCTGAACCTAGACCCTCAGGTTGGAAGCCTGGTGCTCTGCCAACTGAGCTATCCAAGGTCCCTGATTCACCTGTGTTCACCTCTAGTTCATTGTTTTTTATCGATGAATGGCATTCCAATGTATACCACAATTTATTTCTCCAGCTTCCTGATGATTAACATTTGGATTGTTAATAGTTCTCCAGTAGAAATAATGCTGCATTTGTAGACAGAAGTTGTTGAGCATGGAATTAAGCGTTTCTTCAAGGCAAACCCAAGAGTAGAACTATGGTAATTGCTGGGTTGCCAGGTATTTGCAACTTCAGTTTACTCTCCAGAGCTGAAGCTTTTAGCTTCACCTTTTTATGGTCTTTTAACACATATTTTTAATTTCAATGATGTTAAATTCTCACAAGAAACCTGTGTGGTTTATCCTTATTCATCCTAAGGTTATAAAAGTATTCTTTATTTTCTTCTAAAATATTTAAAGTTTGCTTTTTGCAGTAGTTTTGTGTACCTGGATGATTTTTATGTATGGGGTAAGGTAGAGATTTTCATTTTTTCCCAGATAATCAATTGTCCTGTAGAGATTTTCATTTTTTCCCAGATAATCAATTGTCCTGCCATCATGTATTAGCCGGTTGCTTCTCCTCTAATTTTTTAAGGAGAAAAAAAAAATAGTTGTTTTGAAAAAAAAATCTACAAATAAAATGGTTTAATAGCAACAATTAACAACATTATGAGCAAGTTGTGTGAACCCCAAGAATTCAAAGATGCTTTACCATTAGAAACTCTATTGATGTAATTGAACTCATAAAGTAGAAACCCATATGAAAATCTCAATAAATTCAGGAAAAGCATGCAATTAGCAACTGTTAATATTTTATTTATTGCATTTTGCCTTAAAATGGTGTTTTTAGAGATGTTTAAAAGTTCAAAGCAGCAAAATCAAACAAAACGAAGCACGAGCAATAGAGATACTGCAGTATCCATTCTGGTGTATGTCTAGCACAGTCTTTGCTCAGATACATTCTGAAGGTCACTTTCAGGTCTAAGTTCCTATGGCTACAAATCGCATTTTTGGCAAGTTTGGTTTCAGTTTGGCCATTCGTTATTCAACTCCTAGATTCCATGCAGGGCCTGAGAAGCCCAATGAAATAAAAGATAACCCAGTTCAGTGGACTCTGTGATTCCTCACCTCTGAGCACAACCGGCCCGTAGACCCAGCCGGCCTCTCACGCAGTGGAGTGGATCCCTTAGTATTATCCCAGGACCGGTTCTCTGCATTCGAAGTCGCCAGAACGGGCAGATCAGAGAGCTCCAGAGACTGGTGGGTCTGCCTATCCTCCCTCCTAACTCTGCCCTTCCTCTGGGGAAAAGGTGGAGACACCTGAACCTGGGGAGTGTGGGGATGCCTGTGCAGAGTCCAGGGCTCGGGTGTTTTAGAGAGCGCCTGGGACGGACCTCCCGGGCCCCGGTGGCAGGCAGGGGCGTCAGATGGGGGTTAAAGGAGGACAGCCAGAGGGGCTGGAAGGGGAGGCGGAGGAGGCTCAGGGGGAGCGAGACCGGGACCCGCAGAGATTCACAGCGCAGGCGGCCGCAGGGGAGGGCATGAAGGACGCGGGCCGGAATTTCCGGTGCGTGTGCGGTGCGGTGCGGTGCGGTACGGCGATCACGGCCACGGGCTGCGGCTACCTCAGAGGGTGGATGCAAGGGCTTGGCCGGGCGCCCTCACCCCAGAGCGCCCTTCCGGTCTGCAGGCTTGGCCAAGTCAGGAGTGAGCCCCGGCGCTGCAGAAAGACGAATGGAGGAGGAACAGGAGCCGCCCTTACGGCCCAAGGCTCAGGTGACCCGCTCGCCGCACCCGCCCTTGGCACCCAGTGCGCCCTCACGCGTGCCTCGGCCGCGCGCTCTGGCCGCAGATGAGGTTTAGCGCGAGCCCGACGCTGCCCACCTCCCTCCCCGCCCGGGTTTGCGCGTCCCCTGCGGCCTGGACCTGGAGCGCCTCAGAGACCCACTGCGCATGCGCCCCGGGCCCCCTGCGCCGGCCGGGCCGGCGGGCCACCGAGGCGACCGCGCGTCTCCCCCAGCGCGCACGCTCCGCGCCGAGCCTGCGGCTCCCGCGGGGCACAGCCGGACGGCACCGGCCCGTCTTCCTCCGGATGCGGGAGGCACGCGTGCAGGCCAGATGCCGTCCTGCCGCCCCGGAAGGTCTGGCTTCCGAACCGCGTCCCGCGCTGGGCGCGAAGGCTGGCCGGAGGCATCCGATGCACAGAGATGTCCGGTGGTTTGTGTACAGCGGAGTTAGGTGCTGGGCTCAGAAGAGCACAGGCAGGTGTGCGTGCTCGGGAGGGCCCGGGCGCAGTGCAGGGCGGCGTGAGGTCGCACTTCTGTCCTGCGCCATGGCGGCTTCCCAGGCTGGCATCCCTCACGGTGCTCCCACCGTCCTGGGGCCCTTGTTCAACTAGATCCTCCCCGATCCTGGCTGCCTCACCCCTTCCTGTGACAGTTAGTTTCCCACTCTCACCTCTTTCCCCAACCTTCATCTCCTCCATGCTCCTTCTGAGCTCGGTCCTAATGTCCTGCTTCACCAAGGGAATGGGGGCAGCCCACACTGCCCATCCTGTCTCTGGGTTTGCTCCCCGCACCCCAGTCAGTGATCTCCGTGGCACTTTCCCTGATCTTCAAGTCTTTGTGCAAGATGTCACCTGAGGGCATATCCCTGACCATCCTCCTAAACACATCCTCTCACCCTGTTTTCTGTCTCCTTTGCGTCAGCTGACACACTATGTTCATTTTGTCATTGCCTGTCCCCCTACCACCAACCTCCACCCCCCACCTCCCCACCCCCACCAGAAGGAAAGCTCTGTGAGGTCATGGATTTCGTCTCTTGTCCCCTGCTGTAGCCTCAGCCCCTAGAACAGGTTTATTGCTTGTAATAGGAAGGTAAGCAGTATTTGTTCACTGAATTAATAATCACCATCATAGCTAATGTCCGAAAGCTTTTCATGACAAGTCATGAGACTAGGCAATCTCCGTGCAGAATCTCAATGAATTCAATAATTTCCTGCTGTCTTGGAGACCTGCCAGCGTCCTTCGCCACATGGGCTCACATGTCATCAGGCACTATGTCTCTTGCTGCTTCCTACAGATCTGCTGTCTTAGTGGAACTCTCATCTCCACACAGGCTGCATGGAGCTTTGACATGATTCCAGGGAAACCAAACCCCTGGATTCTCACCTGGCTTTTTCCTATGGCTTCTGGCTTGGGAGGAAGTTACACAGGCCTTATAGGAACGGTGGCAGACAGGGTGCCTGTCAGGACCTGTCTCCAGACCTGTGGCAATAACTTTGGCAGAATCCTGCCCCCCAGAGCCTCATTCTCTGCCTTCTCACCCCTGGCACAATATCTCACCAATGGTGAATGTACTTTTCTGTCTTTTCCCTGGCTTTATCTGTCCCCGGTACAGTTCCTCTCTGGGACAGGCACTTTGTATTTAACTGATGAATGAATAAATAGTCCTTAAGTTCTGGAAATTCTTCAGAAAATCTTTAGCCAAATATACTTCTTCCATGAAACTTGTATTTAAGTATTGAGAAGATAATAAATTTGACTTGCAGTTTTTTAAATTTGCAGGCCTATTTGCGAGAACAAGAAAGACAGTATGATTTACTAAAATAAAGGTCACGAATTTAACTTTTGTGTAGTTGCTTACATTATGAATGCCTAGGAAAATATCTGAGTTAAGCAGTTGACTGTTGTACTTTCAAAGAAGTGAAGAACTTTCAGTACATGTTGAATTTTTAAAAATTTTCATGAGCATGTTATAATTAAAATTATAAAAGGAAAAATATAAATAAGATTGTGAATTCCTAAAAAAAAAAAAAGAAACACCAAATGGGCAAGGCATCAGGGCACTGAGTCCTCATGGCTGGATGCCTTAGGGAGTTATCCCTCCATCTCTAAGGGTGTTGCTCTAGGATGAAAAGCTGTCTTTTACTGTACCAGGTATGTGTGGCACACATGAACCTTGGCTGTTCCCCAGCCTGGAGGTAGGCATTATCATCTCCAGGTCCAGGTGAGGAAGTGACTCAGAGAGGGCAAGGGAGTAAGGGCAGAACTAGTTGGGACCCAGGCACAGACCCCAGCTGCAGCTGCTCCCTCCCTCTTGCTCCATGTGCCCCCCAAAACCCCACACTTGGCCCCTTTTGTTAGCCTCTTTGCAGAACAGGCTGGGAGGTCAGAGAATGAGGCCCAGCCACTATGCTGGAGAATATTTCTCTGGGATGAGTCCCTGGGGTTTAAGGGCTGCTACCAGGGGCAGAGCTTTACTCCACTGGCCCCTAGCTCAGGGCATCATTCTCCAGGGACAGCTTGGCAAGCAGGGCCAGGAACTGCTGTCCATCTCAGAAGAATGCTAGTGGGGTAGGGGGCTTGAGAAGCAGTGGGGTCCTGGACTCAGAGCAGAAGGCTGGGTTCTTCTCCTACGTGCCAGCCATGTGACCTAGATAACTCTTTTCCTCTGTGCCTCAATTTCTTCTCATTGCCTGGTTCAAACAGATTGCAGTGATGAGATTGGTAGGTTCTGGTTCTGGGAGGGAGGTGGAGGCTGTTATAGATCACTCTGTGTCTCCCCCAACCCCTGCTGTCTCTCCTTAGATTCCGGGCAGGGTCCTGCTCCTGACTATCTGTGCAGCTGGCATTGGTGGGACTTTTCAATTCGGCTACAACCTTTCCATCATCAATGCCCCGATACTGGTATGTACCCTCTGTGCCCACTGTCGTCATCTGAGTGGGCACTGCCAGGTGAAGGCTGACAGCTGCCTGCTGTGGGGCTTCAGGCCAGCATCCACTTGGTGGAACTTTCTCCCATGCATTCGCTTCTCCTGGGATGTCCTGCAGATCCTGCATGTTCAAATCCAGCTCTGCATCCTTTCATGTTCAAATCCAGCTCTGCATCCCTCCTTCTGCTGGGAAGTTCTCTCTGCCCTACCTGCAGAAGCCACTCAAGAACCCTCATTTTTCCTGAGTCCCTGATGTCAATGGATGACTCCATGGTTCACCCAGTGACTGAGAGTCAGCCTTGACTCAGGCTTGATTCAGCTTTCCCTTCCACAGACACCAGGTCCTTCCTAACTACCTCTAGCATCCAGCCATTTCTCCCCATGTCTCTGCCACACCAGTTCAGGCACTGTCTCTCCTGTCTGGATTGCTGGTCCAGCCTCCTCAGTGGCTTCCCTACCTTTAGCCTCTCCCCTTCTAGATCCTCTTAAGTTTGATCAAGCCAATTCTTTGCCTAGAAACATTCTGTGGCTTACCCTGCCTATTGGAAGAAGGACAGACGCATCCACCTGTAGTCTTAGGCCTCCTGGGATCAGAGCCTGTTCATCTGCCTCCCACCTTCATTTCCCCAACTGCACTACCAAAGCAGGTTATGTGGTTCCCTGACTACACAGCCCTTCCTCAAACCCTCCTTCTGCTGGGAAGTTCTCTCTGCCCTACCTGCAGAAGCCACTCAAGAACTACCCAAATGCCATCACCTTCCTGAAACTTTCCTTCAACAACCCCTCAGCTGGAAGTCACCTCTCCCTCCCCAGCCCTTGGTGCAGTCTGTCACCACTCAGGTTGTATGTGGGTTGTTTGGGGCCCATCTTGCTGGTTTGCTATCAGTGTAGTCATCTGTGAATCCCCAGCAACTGATGCTGGCCTGGCCTCTGTCAATGTTCAGTGAGGGCCTATGGAAAGGATGAATGGTCAAGCCCCAGTGATAGGAGCTGCCTCTATATTGCTTAAGGGCAAATGTCCTGCCATGTAGCTGGGGAGGAGGTGGGGCTGTGCTCCTCTGGACAGATTCTTTCCCCAGAAGGACCTAATGGGCCCCTGTCCTGAGCCCAGAGAGAGCTGGCCTAACACCTAAACCCGCTGCCCTGCTAATGTCCTTCCTCATATCCAGCTGGGAAGCCTGAGACCAGCCAGACACTGACATTTCACTTCTAACAAAGGGGAGAGGGGTATCTAGGCCTTTCTCCTGCATGGTCACCCCTAATCCACTTCATTCACTTCCTGAGTGGCAGTTCTGGGGGGTAGGGTTCCAGGTGTGGCTGAGGTGGTGGGCAAATCATTTTACCTCTCTGGGTCCATTTCCCAGTCTTAACAATAACCAGGTTAATTGTGTGTCTAACAGATGAGTACTTCCCAGGGCTTTTCACAGTTGGGGTCCCAAGGAAACGTGTGGCACACTCCAGATAATTCTAGTAGGTTTAGGTACCACAAAGGATGGTTTTCAAAGGATCAAGTGGGGCATTGAGAATGCACAAGGCCAGTGGCAGTGTAGTAATAGTAATGCAGACCTAGTAGCACTGGAGTCATTACTACCTCTACCCCCAAAGGGACAAGTAGAAAACCATGTGTCATAGGCCCCCTTGAGAGGAGCAGTGACCTTTGGTTGACTGTTGCAGCCAGCCTCAGGTGACCTCCAGGGAGGGAGGCCCGGGAACAAATGCCCTTCCTGCTTCCATCTGATGTCCTCTACTGGCTCTCATGATGCCCTGCTGGTGCTCAACAGTGGCCAGTTCCAACAGAAAGCCACTCAGCAAGGGGCACACAAGTGGCTTTATGGGCCAAAATCTGGGGGGAAGAGGGGTGATAGTGGACTCAGAGGGGTAAACAGAGACTGTTTACTAGGCTTTAATACTAGGCTCTAGGATACACTGTGTGTGAAGGAGACCAGTACAGTGCCCTGCACATGGTAAGTGCTCAGGCAAGTTTGTCCTGCCCACAGCAGTGAAGTAGCATTACTGGCATCTGCTCAGCAGAGACAGAGCCCTGATGGGGAGAAGGCTCATTCTGTGGAGGCTGACTGGCATCTCTGTCCACAGCACATTCAGGAATTCACCAATGAGACATGGCAGGCCCGTACTGGCTGGCCGCTGCCTGACCACCTGGTTCTGCTTGTGTGGTCCCTCATCGTGTCTCTGTACCCCCTGGGGGGCCTCTTTGGAGCACTGCTTTCAGGGCCTCTGGCCATCAGGCTGGGAAGGTAAGTGCTTCCTGTGTACCCCTGAATACCCTTCAATGAGGGGTGCCACTGTTTGCAAGCTGAAGAATGTGGGAGAAGGACGATGGCTGGCAGACCCCAGACCCCAACCCAGATCAGCTCCTTGCCCAGCCTCCTACTCTGCCTGTAGTGTTACCCTGAGAGTCACAGTTCCAAGCAGATTTGGTAGAGAGAAGAGTCCTGTGCTATGAGGGTGGGAGGACTCTAGTTTCTAGTTCCATGTCATATTGTTTGACTGTAACAAATATTTTCTCCCTGGGCCTCATTTCCCCCTTTGCATTCAACTGATATAGTTCTTGGGTTGCAAACAAGACAGACTGACTGCAACTTAATTGAAAATTGTAATAACTGGAAGGATACTGGAGCAGCTCACAAAATGAAAGGAAGTGCTTGAAGCCAGGCCTTGAGAAGGAAGGGCAGGATGCAAGGTGGTGCAGGAGATCTCAACAGCCAGACCTATGAACTTTCCTCCTGGGGAGGATGCCTTCAGTGTACCAGTTTCAATCACATGCCTGCACTTTGGAAGGAAGAGATATAAGCAATGGCAGGCAGGGAAACAAATGGTTAGCACAGTCCACCCCTTTGCTGGCTACCTAGCATGCATAGACACCTTTCTCCCATGTAGACAGCTGCAAACATGCCCCGCCTCCTATCATTACTCAACCATCCCATCATATATACCAGCATGTGTATTTATCTCTTCCTGAGCGAGACCACTTGAAGCATTGTCTTGTCACAACCACTAGGCCTGATGTGAAGGGGTATCCTTTTTGAGTATAGGATTTCCATGTGATAACCATTCTGCCAGCCCTGCAGTTAATCTCTTGATATTCAGCAATCTGCATACTTTACGGTAAATTTAACTGCCATCAAGACACTATTAGGAGGAGGAAAGAAGAAATAGCAGGAGAAAACTAATCAAGGAAAAGAAAAATAGTTGGTGAATTTATTTTAAAGCATATGACACAGAAGGCCCAGAAACACAAGTAGGGGTTCTACTTGTTGGTTTTGGAACCAGTTATGGGCCGTCACCTGCATCCTTCCAGGTGACTTCCATCCTCCAGTTTTCACTCTTGTCTTGTGCTAGCACTGGGAGAGGCTCTTTGCCCATTGGGGTGACCCAAATCATCTTTCTTGAGTGGGCTAGGTGGTCCTGATGGTGTGAGATCTTCAGCAGGTTATTACACTCTGAGGTCACCTGCTTCTGGATGAAGGGATTCTTGATGCAATAATGACTTCCATGGGCTCCCATCCTTCCTCTTTCACTGATGCAACTTCCTTTGTTGGATGCAAAATCGCATGGTGTCATATTTGTATGTTTACCAGGTATATCTGTTAGGATATCTTCAACTGCAGATAACAGAAAACCAGGATTCAGTTGGCCAAAACAATAGGAGAGCCTTTGTCTCACACAAGAAGTCTGTAAACGGGTGACTTCAAGGCTAGTTCAGTGCCGAAGATTCACTCCTCTGAGATTCCCTTGGGCGCCAATTTCACTGTGTGTTGGTTTGATCCCCTGGCTTGTAGCTAGAAAGCTACAGCAGTGCTTAGCTCAGATGCAATGCCACCCAGAAGAAGGGGGATGTCTTCCTGGCTGATGCCTTACATCAGAAAGCAGAAGACTTTTCAGTGAGGTACCATGTTTCATTGCTCAGCACTGGGTCACTAACATAGAGAATAGGATCATCAAGACTAGCTTAGATCATTGGGTTCATTGCTAAACCATGAGGGGTAGGGGCATGTTCCCAAACAAACTGAGGCTCTTGCTGCAAAGAAGGAGGAGGTAATAATAGCTGCTGCCCAAACATCTAAAGACACCTGGTGTAGAGCTCCTAGATGACAGCACTGGCAAAGCATGAAGAGAAAGAACTGAAGATTCAAATTCAGCACACAAGCCTGTTGCAACGATAACCAATTACTGCCTCAACCTCATGGCAGGGATCCAGTGGAGTTCATCTTCCACCCAGTAGCTGACTGCAGCCCTGACATGTGTTGCTATTTCTGAAAGTCAGGGTTGGCAAGGTGTTTGGTCAGCTTGGTGACAGGAAGCCCTGTCCTTGATTTTATGTACATTTTCTGTCCTTGCAAACCTACCTGCTTTGTTATGAGCCAGGGGAGTAAGTGCTGGCCTGGCTGAGCAAACAGCTGGATACCATCATAGAGGTGGCCGTCCTGTCCTCCTGATTATGAATGGCCTCCTCTGCAGTGACAAGGGGCTTCTGCAGAAACATGACCATGTCTATGTTCAGGTTTTGGGCCAGTTCTGTGAGATCCATATATTTACCCTTCCCTGCACCTCCTTGAAACCAGTCTTCAAATTCTGCCATAAGACTTTTGCTATCCAACCAAACCCTTCAGAAAAGGGACAAAATTCCATGCTCAAGATTCTGCCAAATAAATAAATAAATAAATAGATAGATAGATAGATAGATAGATAAATAAATAAATAAATAAATAAGATTCTGTCTACAGGAAGGGTTTAACTCCTTCCAAATTGTTTAGAGTTATTTTTGAGCGGGCTTTAATGTCATAGCTTTACCTTTCTGACAGAACCAACATATGTGCTCAACCATCTGCAAAGCAGAGTCAAGCTTTGTCTTGTTTTGTTTTAAACTAAAGACAAAGCCTCGGTGTGCCTTGAGAGTAGGGCACCAGCATGGTCATGTAGGCCTGCTGATGTGACCCACTTGTGGGACTCTTTGGGGCCCACGTGGGGCAAGTTTGGTCTTTACCACTTCTGTCTAGTGATGGAGTGCTGTAGGTGCACTCAGCCTTAGCATAGGAGTGTCATATGGCACCCAGTTCACAATGGGCACATGGCCATCAGGTGTCCCAGAAGGGTATTTAGTCACCACCAGGGCCTTGTGACAAGCCAGGAGCATTTTTTATTCAGAGGATAGCAGTTTGCTGAATTAGAGGAGCTTTACTCCCCAATCCCAGGTCTTGCTTGTGGTTCTCATTTTCAACAACTGCCACGGACACTCTGAACACCATAGAATCTCCGAGGTCTACAGAGTTAAGCAGCACAACTCTTTGCACCTGCATTGGACCCACTAAGGATACTCCCCTTCCTTAGCTCCACTCAAAACTGCGAATGTAGTACATGCAGCCTCCAAAATGAAAAGAAGCCCTCTGAGATGTGCCCATCCTTCTTAGAGGGAGGGCAGCAACTTGTCATCAATTTGTCATGCACTCTGGAGGGAATATGCTGACGTATCTTAGTCGATTGGAATTCAAGAACGTCATTGATGTGGCAGCACCCACATTTTTAAGCTTCCACTCTTTGTCATGCTTGTACCTTACCAAGACATCTAGTGTGTTTGCTGCTTTCTCTTCTCCAAGTCCTTTCAATATCAAGTTATCAAAGTATTGGGGCCTGCACGATGCCTTGTGGAACAGATTGTGGCCAGAGCTGGAGAGCTGCTGTATCCTCTAGGCAGGTCGGTAAAGATGTAAGACTGTCTCTGCCAGGTAAAAGCTACGTGTTTCTGGTGTCTCTGTATTGACATGCAGCAAAATGCATTCACCAGACAAATAGCCACAATCAAAGTACTTTGCTAATCTATACCAGCGAGGAAGCCAGATATGATGTATTAGTTACAATTGGAGTTAACACTGGATCCAGTTTGTTATAATCTGCTGTCGTTCTCTCTTCTCTAGACACAGGAGATCTCAGCTTTGGCTCATATTCTATCACCACCGTGCTGTTGGCTTTGGGCAGAGCACTGGCCTCCTCTGGGCTCCAGTTTCCCTATCAGTGCAGTGAGCTGTGTGGTCTATAGTGGACTGTCATGGGTGAGCTCGGTCTGTGGAGCTGAGAGCCGATTCTTCATTATAGTGGAGCAGTGGACATTTCCAGCACCCCCATCCTGGCTTGCAGTCTGTCCCACTGAACTAGGCATGGGCTTCCAGCCCTTCTGAAGGTTCTGAGAAGTGACTCTAACACATGGAGGAAAATGTGAGGGGACTTTACTTGTGTCCCTTGCCTCACTCTGAAAGTCCCTGTTCTTCCTCCCTAGGGCTTTATTGAGTCTGAGAAATCAGATATTAGGCCTTTCATTTTACAAAGGAGTTTAAGGAGAGTAATGCTTAATCTGCAGGGATCAAGTCATCAAACATAAGTTCTGCCCTTTCAAGCTGTGGTACAGGCAGAAAGGAGAGTGATTTGGGGTATGATTGGGGAGGGGAGTAGGCATATGCTCCTCAAGGTGTACCACAGGTGACCCCAGGTGCAATGGCCAGTGGTCATTTCCATTCACGTAGCTTAGACTCCTTGACACAGTTCACGCACACACACAGGTCTGACCAGGGCTGGCTGGAGTTGCAAAGAGGGGTCCCCTGGGATAGTCCCTCCTGACTAACCCAAGCCTCCCTTGACCTGTTCCACTTTCTCCAAGGAAGAAGTCCCTCCTGGTGAACAACACATTGGTGGTGGCCGCAGCAATCCTGTTTGGTTTCAGCCGCGGAGCGGGTTCCTTTGAGATGATCATGCTGGGACGGCTGCTCACAGGCATCAGTGCAGGTATGGGGGCAGGATGCCTCTCTTTTGCTACTCATTTATTGATTCGCTTTATGCCCTTCATTCATGTATTCTCTTTATTCGCTGATTTACTTTTCATTCATGCTCACCTTTTTTTTTTTTTTTGGCAAAATGATTAAACGTGTTTTATTATCTTGAAAGGCTCATCATGTAGTGAGACATCTGAAGTAGATTTTAAAAAATGCAGTAGTTGTACAATGCAATGTGAGAACCAACCTCTCCAAACCTGTACTAACAGAGGTCCTGTGTTTGAGCAGCACTTGAAGCCATGAGCTTCCTGGCAGCCAAGGTGTAAAGGCATCTAGGTTGAGTTCTCAGATCTTCCAACAGAGTCGGAATAACCTGTTAGGGACTCCTCAATTTTTGGAGCTTGTTATATATACAGCCACATGTCAATGTCTATATTAGTTATCTATTCCTGTGAAACAAAATATGCTGAAACTTAGTGGCTTAAAACAGCCAACGTTTATTATCTCACA
Organism: Cynopterus sphinx; assembly: GCA_030015415.1. Lineage (NCBI taxonomy): Eukaryota > Metazoa > Chordata > Mammalia > Chiroptera > Pteropodidae > Cynopterus > Cynopterus sphinx. Next base: position 12,749,399 of record CM057390.1, read on the forward strand.
GTTTCTGTGGGTCAGGGCCTGGCAATGTCTCAGCCGGGGGGTTCTGTTGTGGTGTTTTTCCTGAGGCTGTGATCAAGCTGTCAGCGGGGCTGCTGTCCTTTGAAGGTTTGGCTGAAGGTGGAGGATCTGCTTCTAAGATGGCACTCTCATGTACTGCTGGCAGGAGGCCTCAGCTCCTCAGCCTGCAGGTCCCTCTCTTGACATGGTGGTTGGTTTCCTCCAGAGGAAGTGACCAGGGAGACAGAAAGAGCACAGGTGTCTGTGCACAAGAAGAATGTCCCAATGTTTTTTATGTCATCTTAGAAGTCATACACCTTCAGTTCTGCCACAGTCTACTTATAAGAAGTGAGTCACTAAGCACAGCCCACACTCCAGGGGAAAGGAACTAGGTCAGACTTTGTCCTCATGTCCCTAAGGGCCTAGCACAGAAGGGGTCCCTCCCTACATGTTTGTAGGAAGAGCTAGGGTGCCTGTCAGACTTTTTGGCAATCAATGCACACTCCTTAGTCCCAATTCCACCCAGGGCTTAGAGAGAGAGGATTTAATGAGAGCTGTTTCTTGATCCCAGGTCAGGGAGTGGGGAGCAGCTCTCCCTGCAGTTTTCCCAGGTGGATGATGCACAAATACTGTGGCCTCATATCTTTAGCCAGCTGTCACTATCTGGCCTGGGCAGTGGGGGTGCTGCCCAGATCTGTTTCCGACTGGCTGCCTAGGTGCCAGATGCCTCCCTGGGGAAGTGGGATGAGATGAGAAGCTAAAGCAGTAGTGGTCAATGAAAGTGTTGCCATGAGAGCTGGGATAGCTGGTAGGCCTCTGGACACTACCCTGCCCTTCTTCCACCTGCCATTCAGAGCCCATCACACTTATCCTAGCAACGGGATCTAGAAAGATTCAATGACCATGGTGGGACTGTGATGAAGGAACAGGATGGGAGCCGATCTGAGAAAGACTTCTCTCTCATAAGTACTGGGGGTGGACCTTAAGTCCTGCTGGCCCTACAACAGGTGAGGAGGGACCCCTCTAAGCATACAGGGTGAGGGGGCAGCACTCAGTGCCAGGATCCAGTAGATGAAGTGCCAAGGGGGCAGGGGGCATCCCCGGGTATTGTGGGGAGTCCAGCTTGATGGCTGACTATCTTTCCTATGCACCCATCTAGGTGTGAGCATGAACATCCAGCCCATGTACCTGGGAGAGAGTGCACCCAAGGAGCTCCGAGGAGCCGTGGCCATGACCTCAGCCATCTTCACTGCCCTGGGGATCATGATGGGTCAGGTGGTCGGACTAAGGTAAGCCCCCTCCCCGCCAACATGGGCACTAAATGCTTTGAGGGTTGCTAGTAAAAGCTCTTCTTTGCCTAAATATTTCCCCTGCCCACTAGGTAGATTAAGGCATTGAAATCTGCCCATTTCCATCACAAAACAGGTATCAGTCAGCCACACTTCAGTGTGAATCATACTTTTCCATTTTCTCAAGACCAGGGAGCAGAAAGCAGGTCTTGATAGAGAAGAGGGTAAAGGTTTGGGCTTTTAAAGGGGAGCATATCCTGGTCATCCCAGAAACGAGAGGAGAAGGCAGAGCCTGGAGCCCTAGAAAGAGGAGTTGCTAGGGATGAGGTGGGGCCACATCCCTTCTCTATCTTGGGTCCCCACCTGGGTGGGAGGGATCTTGGTGTCCAGACCCAGAGCTGATCAGGAAGAGGCACAGAGCAATGCAGACTCTCTACTCTCAGGAGAAGAGGCAGGCTAGAGGCTGGGGATGCGGGGTGAGAGGATAGGGGCAGGCAGGCAGGGAAGCAAGGCTCTGACAAGGAAACTTCTGACTCATTCTCTTCTCTGCCTCCCCAGGGAACTTCTGGGAAGCCCACAGGCCTGGCCCCTGTTGCTGGCCAGCTGCCTGGTACCTGGGGTGCTCCAGCTGACTTCCCTGCCCCTGCTCCCTGAGAGCCCGCGCTACCTCCTTATTGATCGTGGAGACACTGAGACATGCCTGGTAGGTGAGTCTCTGACCTCAGGTCACCAGACCACCCTTGACCAAGAGGGGGGCACATCTGCGCAGAGCTTGGTCCCCATTTCTTGGGTTTCATTTATTAGGGAAAGTTGTTCCTCTCTTTGTGCCATCCATCAATCCCTTCAAAACTCTTTTTTAAAGGGTTGTCCTGAGTGCCAGGGCAGTGAGATGGAACAGACCCAGCCCCTGCCATCCAGGAACCCCAGGGTGGTGCAGAGAAAGAGCCACCCACACACATGCAGGAGGAAACATGCCAACTGGATGCTGATGGTCTTATCCATTAGCTATGAACACAATAGTGACACCCAAGGAACAATTCCCAAAACTCTGGCTTAAAACAGTAATCATTTACTGTATCTTCTACACTTTTACTTTCTGGGCTGGCTGCACAATTCTGCTGATTTCAGGTGGTGGTTGGCCAGTCCAAGCTGGTCTGGGCTGGAGCAGTTCAGTTCTGCTGCAGATGCCTGTCCTCTCACTCTTGGTACCAACTGACTAGCCCAGGAATGTTCTTATTAGAGTGACAGACAGAGACACAAGAAAGCAAATCTAATTACACAAGCACTTTCCAAAACTTTGGCCTCTTGTGTCCATTAATATCCCATTGACCCAAAAGAGTCACATTACTGGACCCAGTTAAGGGATAGGAAAATCAATGGCATGTCCTCTCACATGGCAAGGGGCGTAGATTTAGGGACGGTGAAAACAGTGCCCACTAATGTACTCTCCTCAGTTTGCCATCGTAGCCCCAATTATTGTTCATGTCCTTCCCATCCAGGACCCCCAAAAGTCTCATCCATTCACGGTACCAGGTTTGAAGTCCAAGATCTTAAGATCATATAAGTCTATATGCACCTTCTTTTGATCCGGAGACCTAGGAGCTAAAAACACAAGTCTTCTGCCCTTCCCATACTTATTGGTGAAAGTGGGACAGCATAACCAGAACTTACCCTCATTTCAAAGAAGAGGGTAAGGAAGCCGAAAGCTTCCATAGCAACGCTGAAGTGCTCCTAGGAAAACACTGACAGATTCCCCTGCTTGAGGGGTGGAAGCTGTTTCTTAATCCAGCTCCAGAATGTTCCTCTGCCCCCTGGGAGGGCTTCCCTAGGCCATGGTTTCCCAAGGTTCTTGCTTCTGCCCTCCAAGATGTCCTTCCTTTTCCATCGCCTTCCTTGACAATGTCTGAAGAGGGCAATTGGAACTTACGTATAGCAAATCGGGGCACAGAAGTCTCTACATTTCAAACTATCTAGGTGTCTTTTCATCCAGGTCATCAATACAATTTTCTCAATAATGATGTGAATTTTTTACAAGTTCGCTTTATGTGCCCAAAAGCCACATCCATAATTCTTTTCGAGATATGCTTCTCTCCTGAGACTTAGTCATCGGAATTCTGGCCATGTCAGGCAGCTGTGGACCAACACACTTACACCTCCATAATGCCCGCTCTTCCAGCCATGAGGGTCTCCGAGGCCTCACCTCAAGTGACATCCTGATTTGTTCTTTACCCTGAGTCTGTGACTTCCTGGCAGGCTTTGGATTTACTCTTTGCTCTCAGGCTGGAACTTAATTTGGGACTCTTTGCTACATGGAGAGGCTAGAGATGAGAAGCCAGTTTGTTATTGTTTTTCCATTAAATCAACTTAGCAAGTTTAAAGTAAGTTAAATTTAATTAAATTTTGTTCTCTCCGAAGGTCTTGTTTTGTACTCATGCCTTTTTTATAGTAAGCTTCGAATACTCAGATAAAAGCAGCCAGTTCATGCTTTCAACACTTGGGAGATCTCTTTGCCCAAGTCCAGAAGTTATTAGGTCTGTTTTCTTTCTTCCACGCTACTGCCCTATGTACATGGCTTGTCATTTTCCCAGACTCCCCATCACCTTCTGCCTGGTCTGAGAACAAATACTATAGGTCACAGCTCCTAGTTATGGTAGCACTCATTCCCAGTACCAGTTTACTGATCAATTTTATATTGCTACCTAACAATCACAGCATCTCGATGGCCAGCGAAAGAAGCAGTTGCTTAGCTCAAGCCTCTGTGAGTTCTTTGGGGCTGGTGGATGTAGGCTGGGTCTGGCTGGTGGCTCTGCTCCTCTTGGTCACTCGTGCAAGTCAGATGATGAGCATTGGCTGATCTAGGAGGGTACTAGCTAGGCCATCTTTGCTTCTCTTGGGACCAGGGGCTAGTCCAGCAAGTTTCAATGTGATGTCAGAAGATGAAGATAGAAATGAGCAAGGTCCTGTAAGGCCTGGCCTGAATAGGTGGCATGCCCTCCCTACAGACTCATCCTATTGGTCAAAGCAAGTCACATGGCTAGCCCAGCACCGGGGGATGTATACTTGCCCCTTTAGTGGAATCAGCTGCAAAACCACATAGCAAAGGACATGGATATAGGAAGAGGTGAGAAACTGGGGATGACGATGGCAATCTGCCACAGTCACCCTGCCCTGTCTTATGGGTTCACAGAAACCCGAGGTTCTAAGGCCCTTTCTGGTCCACGAACTGTGAAATGACAGGGCCAGGAAGATCACCCCATCTGACCCTGGGGGCCCAGAGAGAGAGAGAAAGAGAGAGAGGGAGAGAGAGGGAGAGAGAAGGGAGTTGGGGGTGGGCAAAGGGGAGCTCAGCACCCGCTCTTGTGCCCCAGCGTTGCGGCGGTTGCGGGGCACCACGGACGTGGTGGCGGAGCTGGCTGAGCTGGAGGAGGAACGCGCTGCCTGCCAGGGCCTTTGCGCTAGGCGCCCCTGGGAGCTGTTCCAGGATGGCGCCCTGCGGAGGCAGGTGATGAGCCTGGTGGTGCTGGGCAGTGCCATGGAACTCTGCGGGAACGACTCGGTGAGGGCCCCACCCCGCCCCACACCTTGGGCCTGGGGCTGTGTGCTGCAGGCCCCTGGGGCACAGGAGGTTGCAGGGAGTCAGTGGCCCAGAGCTAGCCCTGCACCCCACTCCCCAGATGTACGCCTATGCCTCCTCCGTGTTCCTGGAGGCGGGAGTTCCCCAGGAGAAGGTCCAGTATGCCATCATCGGGACCGGGTGCTGTGAGCTGCTCGCCGCCTTTGTCAGTGTGAGTATGACTTTGGGCTGCTCCTCTCCTCCTCCAGCCCTGACACCCTAAGGACTTAAGCCATTTCTTACTCCATGTCACTTGGATAAAACACAGCGAGTTAGTGAGCTTTTATTGAGCATCCGCTCTTTGCTGGGCACTCCAACCACCATTTTGAGATGAGGAGACTGCATGAAGTTGAGTGACCTCTGGGAAATTAAGATCTTAATCTCCTGAAGTCATAAACTGCCCCTTACCCCACCAGCTTCCTCACGAAGCCCCTCCTTGCTGCCCACCCCCAAACCAAGGGGACCGTGGCCCGGTGGCCAGGCTCAGTGACTGAGGGCCCCTTTCCTTTGCAGTGTGTGGTGATTGAGAGAGTGGGCAGGCGGGTGCTGCTCATGGGGGGATACTGCCTGATGACCTGCTGGGGGAGTGTCTTCACAGTGGCACTGTGCCTGCAGGTAGCTGGGCTGGGGGAGGGGTGGGCGGCCGGCTGCTGCCTGATCTCTGCCTCACTCCACCTCTCTGCTGCAGAGCTTCTTGCCTTGGATGCCCTACCTGGCCATGTCCTGCATCTTTGCTTTCATCCTTAGCTTTGGCATCGGCCCTGGTGAGTGGGCCCAGGGCCTCTGGGATGTCTGGGTGAAGGAAGGGTGGATGTGAAATGCAGTGTCACCTGCGTGCCCCCACCCCCACCTGTACAAGGCTTCTGGAAGAACACTAAAGGACCCCTACTCCCATGTCTGGGCCAAGGTTGGGGAAAGGCAGGGCGGGGAGTCTTGGTTGTCAGTCCGTTGTTCCTGCTCCTCCTTCCAGCTGGAGTGACAGGGATCCTGGCCACAGAGTTGTTTGATCAGACGGCCCGGCCTGCTGCCTACATGGTCTGCGGGGCGCTCATGTGGACCATGCTTTTCCTGGTGGGGCTGGGGTTCCCCTTCATCCTGGTAGGTCTGCTCCTCCCCCTGGGGAGCCTGCCTTAGGTTTTATCCCTGTCAGCATGAGAACCCCAGTGGGAGGCCTCCATCCAAGGAGTCTGAGACTGAGGAGGGTAGGGCTTATCTAAGCAAAAAAGGATAAATCCCTCTCATCATTACCTGTTATGGGGTCTTCCGTCTGGGGGCTGAATGGGCCTCAGGGTCTCTTTCATTCTACAGAAGGGATTGTCACACTTCTTCTATGTGCCTTTCCTCTGTGTCTGTGTCTGTGGGGCGCTCTACACTGGCTTCTTCCTCCCTGAGACCAAAGGCAAGACCTTCCTGGAGATCTCCAAGGAATTGCACAGACTCAACTTTCCCAGACGGAGACAGGGCCCCACATGGAGGGGCCCAGAGATCATCAGGTCCACAGAGCTGTAGCTCCACAGGTGTGGCTGGGGCCGTTTCTTCTGCTGCTCTTCCCTGTCCTTCTTCTTCATCCACTGGTGCCTGGATTTGTCCTTTTAATGAGTGTTTATTAAATGAGTACCTACTGTGTGTAGGCGTGGTGCCAGGTGCTTAGCAATAGAGTTGAGCCGGAGAGAAGGAATCTGGGACCATTTGGTGCTCCCCATCTAGAGGCAGTTAACAGGAAACCCACCCCCCCAAAAAAAAAAAAAACAAAAACAAAAACTAACTATAAACTTGGGGAAATGCAGTGGAAGAAAAATACAGGTTGTTAAGGGTGTGTATAGTGGGGGGAATGACCCAGTTTGATGGGGGCCTGGTCAGAAAAGGATTTTCTGAGGAATTGATTTTTTAAAAGCAACTTTATTGAGGTACAATTTACCTGCAATAAAATGTATTCATATTAAGTATACATTTGGTGAGTTTTCATAGATTCCACCTTTGAAACCACCAAACGACCACAATCAAGGTAGAACATCCTTCTTTAAGCCAAAAATCTTCCCACAATCTTCCTCATGCCCCTTTGTGATGAATAACCCACTCCATCCCCAGCCCCAAGCAACCACTGACCTGGTTTCTGTCACTATAGGCCAGATATGCCTTTTTTTAAAGAATTTGATTTAATTTTATACTGTATATATGTATTTATGTCTGGCTTTGCTCCAGATAAATTTTTTTGCGACTCATGCATGTTGTCACATATATTAGTATATATTCCTTAGTATTCCCAAGTAGTATTTCACTGTATGGATATACCATAATTTCTTCATCCATTCACCTACTGGACATTTGGGCTGTTTCTTATTCTTGGCCATGATGAATAAAACTGCTATGAACATTCTTGCATAGGTTGTTGTGTAGACATATATTTTTATTATTATTTTTTGGGGGGTAAACGAATTGCCGAGTTTACTAATGAAGGTATGCTTAGCTGTAGGAGAAACTTTTCCAAAGTGATTGTGCTGCTTAACATTCCCACTGGCAAAGTATGAGAATTCCAGATGCTCCAAATCCTCATCAGCACTTGGTAATTTCAGTCTTTTAAATTTAGCCATTTAGCCCGTGTGTAGTGGTGTCTCATTGTGGTTGAATTGTGGTATTTCCCTGATGACTCGCTCTGTTGAGCATCTTTTCATCTGCTCAGTCTGGCTATTCATCTATCTTCTTTTGTGGAGAATCTGTTCAAATATTTTGTCTAGTATTTATGAAAAATATTTTGTTAAGGATTTCATTTTGCTAGAGCAATTTTAGGTTCACAGCAAAGTTGAAAAGAAGGTACAGAGATTTCTCGTATTCCCCCTGTCCCCACACATGCACAGCTTCTTCCATTATCAACATCTCCCACCAGAGTAGGACATTTGTTACAATCAATGAACCTACAGTGATGCATCATTGTCACCCAAAGTCCACAGTTTACATTAGGGTTCACTCTTGGTGGTGTACATTCTATAGGTTTAGACAAGTTTATAATGACATGTATTCATCACTATAGTATCATACAGGGTAGTTTTACTGCCCTAAAAATCCTCTGTGCTCTGCCTATGGTAAAGGGTTTAGAAGGAAGGTGCCAGCCTCAGAGCCTGGTTGTCTCAAGACAGGGAGAACCTGGGTCTAGGCCCTTGAGGAAATAGTGCTATCACCATGAGAGAGAAGCTCCGCCCTCTTTTGGGTCTCCATCCATGCCTACATCCTGACCCAGACCTGATTGGGAAGAGGTATAGAGCAAGGCAGAGCCTCTCTCCTCAGGAAGACCGAGAGGTAGGGGACATGGATCTGTCAAGGAGGAGTCTGGCCTGGCCTCTTCTCTGCCTCCCCAAAGAACTCCACAGGCCTGGCCCCTACTGCTGGCCAGCTGCCTGGTGTCCAGGGTGCTCCAGCTTGCTCCTGCTCCCTTAGAGCCAGCACTATCTCATCACTGATGGTGGAGACTCCTAGGCCTGCCTGGCAGGTAAGTCCCTGACCTTGGGTCCCCAGACCAAGCTGGAGGGTTTCCCACAAGCCTGTACACCCAGCCAGACCCTTCATGTCCTTGTTTGCTGGTTTCTGTCAGGCTCCAAATCCCCCTGAAATACTTTCCCCGCCATACCAAAGTGCTCCCAGCTCGGCCCACCTATCCAGACCCCAGACCCCAGGTGGACCCTCCCCACCACCCAGAGTACTTGGTCAGCTTCCTGCATCTCTCCTTCCCTTACTTGCTTGTTACCTAGGGTGTGAGTTTTTGCTTCTCAGGGCCTCCCACCAGGGGTCCAGCCTCTTCTACTAGGCCAGCAGACAGTGGTCCATTGGGTGGGGTGTGGAGTGGCTGCCTGGCTGAGGGTCAGGTTGTGCAGCTTCCAAGGGCTGCCTTCTGTTCTCCCATATTTGCTTCCTTCCCCTCCTTTCTTGGACCCTTGAGACTCTGGTTCCTCCTTGTTGAGACATAGGTCACTCTCTTCATGCCTCGGCTGAAGCATTCATTGATCCTTTGGTTTATGCATCTTCTCTCAGGGCCCACTGCATCCTGAAGTGGCCACCCCAGTCCCTGTCCTTGGCTGTGCCCAAGGTTGTGAGGAAGCAGGCAGTGACCCTCAGCCCTCAGAAAGTGAAACAGTCTCTCAACACCACCACCAGCATTCAGAGGTGATATCAGTGGACGTTTTTCTGCCTGGTGAGTGCTTCACCAGTGTTGGCCTCTTTAATCCTAACAGGGACCCCATTTAATAAGAACTTTTATAATCCCATTTTTACACAAGAGAAGCAGAGGCACGTGAAGGCAGTGGCTCATCCAAGGTCACACCACTAGGTGGCAGGGCCAGGACCACAGCACCACACGGCCTCCTCTGTTTTGGCTGTTCTACAATCTGAGGCCCAGAGGCCACCCTGAAAGGTCCAAGGTGACACTGTGGATTAGGATACAGCTGGGGCTTGAGCCAATGTTCCCTGAGGGCAGGGCCAAGACAGGGGCGTGAAGGACATGGAGGCTGAGTGGCCACAGTTCAGGCTCAGCAGAGGCAGTGGGGAGCCCATAGGCGGCCCTGGCAACAGAGCCTGTGGGAGGTGAGGTTGTGTCCCATTAGTTCCCTAGCTCCAATCTGTAGGCAGCAGGGGACCAGTAAAGATTAAAGAGAACCAGATACCCAGAAAGACAAAGACACTAAGAGGGAGCCCAGGTCCTCTCCCCATGGTCTTGGAAGTGAGTGACATCCCAGGGGCAGCTCTCAACTTTTTGCCTACTCAGTCCTATTTGGCTCCAGGAGGCTAGGAAAGGGGGCTGAGAGCCAGGAGAGGATGGACACAGAGGGGAAGAAGACAGAGCTCCAGGCCTGGCGCACACACACACACTCATGCACACACACATGCACACATATGCTTTCTTTAGAGACAGACCATGAAAATGTATCCATGGAAACCCAGAGATGGGTGGATTTTTAGCTGGGAAGGCTTCCTGGGGGCCGTGGGTGCTATAAGTGAGGATGGTAAAGGCTGAGTACATGGGGGAGGTACAAGAAGGGAAGGCCAGCATCCACCTGGATTTCATGGAGGAAAGAGGCTCTGAGATGGGGGTGGGTAAAAGCCAGTCTGGAGAATTTATTCTGTAATCATAGGAGCCAGACCCTCCAATGGTCTCTTCCCATGTCACTTCAATGACCAGTGTCCCCACACTCTCTGAGCCCCCACCCCGGACCAAAGTACATGCTTACACCTCAGTGTTCCAGGAGGTGAGGATGTCTGAGATAGTCAGTACACCACCTTTGGGACAGGTTGCTGTGAGCTGCTTGTGGCTCTTGTCCATGTGAGTCTGAACTGAGCCGCACCGCTGTCACCTCCTGTGCAGCAGTTGGAGCAGGCCCATTCCCTGGGGTCAGCCTGGCCTCAGTTTTGGTGGGGCCCCTCGAGGGGAGGGGCAGGTGGGAACAGGACCTGCTCCAGGGAAGGAAAGCACAGTTGCCTGCTCTGCCTAGATGCCCACCTTAGGGTTCAATCCTGTTCTCCCATTTCCTGCTCTAGGACACTTGGATGCAACGCAATAAGGTCAGGTAGCATTTATTAAGCACCTATTGTATGCCAGGAACTTTGTGCTTATTTCCTTTAATCCTCATTCAAGGCTCTGGATAAAGAATTACCACTGCCATCTTGAGATGATGAAAATGAGGCTCAGAGAGCTTAAGTGGCTCAGTCCAGATCACCCTGCTGGCCACGATCCCTGGCTCCCCACTGAGCCTAGGCCCTTCCTCTGTAGTGTGGTGTTCTCCTGGCAGACACCCCTCTTTGCAGTCTTATACCTTTAGGTATGGCTAGGTGGGTGTCATGAGTAGGAGTGATGACACCAGGGTCTTCTCCCACTATGACTAGAGGGGAATGGGGTATCTTTGCCTTTGCTGTGACTTTTACTACATTCAGTGAACAAGGGCTCAGGAACTGGTGAGTGAGGGATAGTCAGGGGTTAGGGCCAGCTGGGTTCTTGGGGCAAGAAGGAGATATAAACTGTGTAAGGCTGAGGTGTGATACTGAGGGACATGAGGCTGGTGAGGGGGTGGTGGGGGCAGTGAGAGGGTGGATTATCCACAGACATGGACAGATGACCTGGTCCATATCAGGGAGAAGCAACAAGGCGAAGAGCAGGTCACCCCTCAGGGGGACCTGGCAGGCCCTTTCCCTCTATCTGGCATGGGAAATTCAAGTTCTTCCCTTGCAGTTGTTCAACCCAGGGGCTGGCTACCCACTTCCAGGGCCTGCCAGGTGCTCAGTGTGGGCCACGGTCTTCCTCATCGAGCTGACTCCTTACATTGTGAGGTTTTCTTCCACCCTCTTTCTCTGCCTGACAGCCCTTACTCACAGGATGTGATGCTCGAGAAGTCCCCTGCGCAAGCCAGGAGTTACACTAGAGCTGAACTCTCACAAACAGTGCTTTGAACAGAGAAGGGTTTAATTCTCTTCTTTAACTGAATGGCAGCTGAATGGGGCTGGGCAGAGCTGTCAGAGCCCCGGGCACCCCTAGGCTTCCATTTCCCTCTCCTTTGCCTGTGTTTTTCCAGCTCACAGTTGCCCAACAGCTCATGCACAAGCAGGGGTTACATCCAAGTTCCAGGCGGGGGAAGGAGAAAGTGGGTAGGATGGCACCTCTTTCAGCAAAGCAGCTTCTTCCCCATAAACCCTGAACACCACGTGCCATAGCTTCCTCAAATGCCCACATCCGGTTGCCAGGGGCTCTGAGGCAGTGAATGTTCTCACCAAACAGAACTGGGATTCTGTCAGTGAGGAGGAAAGGGGAAAGGATCTCAGGCAGGGCAGCAGTGATGTCTGCTAATGCCACATAGAGCTGGTGTCCTGTCGTTCAGCAGATAACTATTGAACTCCATTAAGGCCAGTGTATTACTTTTCTATTGCACCTAGAACAAATGACCACAAATTTAGTAGCTTCAAACAAAACATCACACATTTATTATCTCACAGATTCTGTGGGTCAGATGTCTGGCATGGCATGACGGGGTCTTCTGCTTACAGTCTTGCACAGCCGAAGTCAAGGTGTCTCAGGTCAACTAGGGAAGAATCTATTTCCACATTTATTCAGGCTGTTGACAGAATTCAGTTCCTTGCAGTTGTACAACTGAGGCTTCTGGCCCTCTTCATCTTCAAATCCAGTAATGGCCCATGGATTCCTTTTCCTGCTTTGAGTCTCTCTGATTTCCTTCTGCCACATTGCTCTGACTAGCTGGAGAAAATTCTCTGCTTTTAAGGACTCATGTGATTACATTGGACCCACCCAGATAATCCATGCTAATCTCCATAATTATACCCCATAACCTTAATTATATCTGAAAGATGCCTTTTGCCATGTAACGTAACATATTCAGAGTTTCCAGGGATTAGAGCATGGATATCTTTGGAGGCCATATGCTTACCATCGAGGTAATAGGTCAGGAGGTAGACAGACAGCAATGGCCAAAAAGAGACAGTCTCCACTCCCATGGAGCTTACCCTCTACAAAGGAAGGTTAACTCACCAATAGAAATGTGATGGCCTCAAAGGACAGAACAGATGCTGGGCACATTACAGGACTCGACAGAGCCAGGAGCTCTGGGAGCTTTCCTAAAGAACTAAGCCCAAGTCAGATGAGAAAAAGTGCAGGCAAACTGAATCTCAAGACCAATGCCCAAGCCGGGAGCTAGGAGCATGGCACTAAAGGGCAGTGCACAAGACCCAGAGAACAAGAGTGTGGTGCAAGATGTGGGGTGGGGAAGTCACCCAGGGCTTTGTGACAGTACTGCCTCTAACATCAGAGAGACCATCACCAGTATTTAGGCCACCTGATACTCACAATACACCTTTGTAAGGTGGACACTGCTGTCACCCCTAAATTATAGGTGGGGAAATTGAGGCTCAGAGAGGTTAGTCTAGTGTGCAAGCTAGTAAGAGGGGAGACTGGGAATCATCACCTCCTCAGAAAATCGGTGCTCACTGTTACCAGAAACAGGTTGGGGGATAGTAAGAGCAGATGGCAAATAGCTCAAGTCACATGGCCAGATGTCACAGGCTCCTCTCTGATAAGTGGAGGCTCCCCTATGCTACAGTTACAACCTGAAAATGGCAATGGTTTAACTATGGGGACAGTGCAGGTGTTTGCTGGCCAGGCTTCACCTTGTCACCTACTTCCACTATCTCAGAGAGCAGCAAACCAGGTGCTGGCTCTTAAATTTTCTGCCTGGAGTCATGTCACTTCTGTTCACATTTTACTCAGCAAGGCAAGTCACAAGGCCAGATCTGCTGTCAGGATGAGGGAAATGGGCTCCTCCTCCAGGAGTTCAGGCTAGACCAAAGGTGATGTCACCTATGGAGGTACATTTCACAGGCAGGAAATCAGGTGTGGGAGGAAAAGTAATGCACTTGGATTTGAACATAAAGAGCAGAAAGTACTACATTGGCTGCTGGGACTCAGAATGTGACCCCAGGCCAGAGATAGATCAGAGTCCATCATCAAGGCCGATTGGTGCTGTACCACCTTAACCGATTGCACCTGCCGGAGACCTAGGACAAGACCTTCCTGGAGAGCTCTGAGGACTTGTCAAACACAACATGCCTCCTCCAGCACCTGAGAGAGATCCATTCCCCAGTGTGGGACTCTGACCACAGGACTCCTCAGAGCAGAATGGGAGAGGCCACTTAGCCACAGGCCCTCCCTGTGGTCAGGGTCCTAATCCAGCTGCTCCCTGGCCTTCTCCTGCCTTGTCACGGCTATCCTCATTCACCCATTCATTCATTTAGCCAGTATATTAGTCTTGTGTGCTTCGCACCCACTTAGATGCCTGCTGAGCTGAGTTAGTGGAAGAGACAAAGAATTCACCAGGGGCTAAGAGGGCACCCTAGAGGGTGGGACTAGGGTGGGGCTTCCCTGAGGAGCTGAAGCTCCCGAACTTGCAGAGAAGTTGCCCAGGGGATCTCAAGTCGGGGGTGGGCTCTGCGGCTGAGTGGCTGACAGCCTTTGGCCTATGGAGCTCCGTCTGGCCTCATCGCCTACTCCCCGCCTGTAGGAGCCTCCCAACATCCTCACCCAGCCTGAAAGGGGGTAGTGCAGGAAAGGCAACTAGATGTTAACTCCGTGTTGCTGCCCTCCTCCCACCTGCAGCAGTCACTACCTCTCTCCAACGCAACGCCCTCGCGCGCGCACACACACGCCCGCACACACACGCACATATTCACACGGGACTGTCGCCCTTAGGCACTTGTGGCCCCTGAGACTCAGGACGCACACGGGCTCAGGGTGTGTGACTGGTTTGACGCGCTGGGACTTCACCTCCCTGGCCAGCTCTGAGCCCCTGGAGGGCCAGGGGCCGTCTGTGCTTATTAACTGCTGCACCCCCAGCTCCCGCTACGCAGGCGTCACTGCGTAAGCGTCACTAAACGAACGGACAGAGCCAGGAAGAACAGGCAGAGGTCTGGCCGCCTAGAGGCGAAGAGCTCTAGGCGGGAGCGCAGGCTTGGCGGGTCCCGGCTGAGGTACAGGGGAGGCGGGGGGACGCCCGCCCCACGGCACCCGGCCGGCGCCACCAATCGGGGGGGAGGCCCGGCGTTGCGGGGGCGGGGCCTCCGTCGGCTGCTGGCGACGCCACCAATCGGGAGGGCGCCCCGGCGTCGCGGGGGCGGGGCCTCCGCCGGCGGCAGCGTCACGGGGGGCGGAGCCGCGGGCGCACGGGGGCGGGGCGGTGCCGGGCGGCGGTCACGTAGCGCAGGTTTCCCGGTCGCCGCGCGCGCGTTGCTCTGTTCCTGGGCCGCCGTCCCCGCCGTCCCTCCGCCGTCATGCCGATGTTCGTGGTCAACACCAACGTGCCCCGCGGCTCCGTGCCGGACGGGCTCCTCTCCGAGCTCACCCAGCAGCTCTCGCAGGCCACGGGCAAGCCGGTCCAGGTGTGCCGGGAGCGGACGGGAAGAGGGGGTGGGTGCCCGCCGGCCGAGGCGGTCGCGGGCTGGGGCGGAGGGAGGCGGCCCCGGGAGGGGTGGGGGAGGGGCGCGTGGGGGCGCCCCGGGCCGGGCGAGGTCTCTGGAGCCCCCTCCCCCCGCCGACCGCGCTCCCCCCTCCGCAGTACATCGCGGTGCACGTGGTCCCGGACCAGCTCATGGCCTTCGGCGGCTCCAGCGAGCCGTGCGCGCTCTGCAGCCTGCACAGCATCGGCAAGATCGGCGCAGCGCAGAACCGCTCCTACAGCAAGGCGCTGTGCGGCCTGCTGGCCGAGCGCCTGCGGGTCAGCCCGGACAGGTGAGGGGGACCCCGGGGGAGAGGGGGCAGGGCAGGGCAGGCCATGGCCCGCGAACGCCAGCCAGCCCAGCCGCCATCCTCCTCCGCAGGATCTACATCAACTACTACGACATGAACGCGGCCAACGTGGGCTGGAACGGCTCCACCTTCGCCTGAGGCCAGCCCGGACCCGGCCGCAGTATTTTGCCTGCCCTGCCCTGCCCTGCCCTGCCTTGCCCTGCCCCCAGCGCCCTCCGCCTCCCGGTCGGTAGAAATAAACGGTTTGGAGACCGCGGCTGTCGCAGACTTCCTGGGCTTATGGAGGAATCCTGGCGGGGACAGTGACTGGGGAACCGAGGCCTGGAGAGGTCCCTCGGGATCCGCTGCCAGGTGCCTTTTGCCCAGAATTGATGGCAGTGCTGCCCTTGGCCTTAGACTCAAGAATCAAACTCTGAATGAAAGCCTCTCAAGGCAGGTTTATGGCTGCCTTGGGGCAGTGTTGAGTCCGTTCCCACCCGCAGGGGTAGGGCCACCACGTGGGCTGGGGCTGGCAGGGAAGAGGAGGAGGGAGGGTTGAGGATTCAAATGTGATTGGCCTGAGAGGTTGGAGAGTCAGCTGGGCCTGGATTTTTCTCTCAGCCCCAATTTTCTCTACCAGATGAGCAAATGGTACCCTAGGGAGAGAAAGCCTCCTCCCCACCACTACCCCATTTTCTTGACCTGGAAAATCCCATTTTTTAGAACTTTGGGAATCAGTATCATGGTCCAATATGATTGGGGTCTCCTGGCCCAGGATCCCTCTAGCCAAGTGCAGGGTCTCCTTAGTGGGGTGGTAATAGGCCACTGGGAAATTTTAGTGCCTAAACCTGGACCACAGGGGCCTTCTGCTCATCCTCCCTGCTAGTGAGTGATCCTTGTCTAGGCCAGTGGCCTGCCGGAATGCCTCACTACCCCGCAGAATGAGAGCCATTATGTGCTCCGGCAGCAAATGCCAACCAAGGGCCAACCACTGGGGATTCACCTGCTTGGATCTGGCACTTGTCAACCAGGGCCAGCACTGGTGTCTTTGCCAAAGTGAAAGGCCAGCTTGACCCTTCCTGCACTACCTGCCCTGTAGGAGAAGTCAAGTTAATTTTAGTTATTTGCACAGAGAGGAAGCTCCTTGGACCTTGTGAATGCCATTCCTGGGAACGTGATAAAAGTGGGGCCTCACCTCTGAACCCCTGCTGGCTCAGCTCTTTCTCAGTCTCAAGGCAAGAACATCCCAGATGGACGGTGATTTTTAAAATTACACCAAATTTAAGTGAATTTGTGTTTGGAAGTTGAGGGGCTCTAAGGAAAGGGGTACTGCCTGAGCCAAGACTGGAGCCCATTACTTCCCTTCTGACATTGGGAGTGAGGAGCAGGCCTGCCTCTGAGCCATAGGCAGTGACACACTCCTTCCTTGGGATAGCTGCCAGTGGCCCAGCCCATGCTGCACCCACTGCCTTGCACATGGGTCAGCTGTAGCGTCTGAACACACAGCAGGCGTGGTGTGCAGCCCAGACTTGAATATGACAACTTCAGTACAACCCAGGCCCAGGGCTGCTAATAAGCCCAGTCAGTTGGTCCTTTCCACATGGATCTACGTCCTCCCTCTCTTCCATCACAGCATTCTTGGCAGTTTGTGTCCTTGTGGGCAGCCCACCATTACAGCTTGCTAATCAAGATGCCTGAGAATTGCTGCTCTTCAGTCCAGGTGCCGAGGGTGCCCTCTCTGCTCAGACCTGGGCATTGAGGATTTATTTCCAGAAAAGCAGTGAGAATAGCTTGGGGGAGTCTGGAAGGGTGTGGCCCATTTTGGGGGGTGGGATGCTCCTTTTCCACAAAGGTCTCTGAGGTGCTTGCTCTATCTCACCTCTGACTCATTCTGTTTTCAATGAAAAGGCCATGGAACCCAACACTTGTCTTCGTTGCGGGGGAGCATGGCCCCAGCTGCAGTCAAAGGTCTCAGCCTAACTTTCAGGCTGGGGCCTCCCTCAGTGGTCTGATTACCTGCTAAATAATAGGCTCCCATCTTGGTCCTGGCCTTTGTCACATCACCTCAGCTTCTTTGTGTCCCAAGCCTACCAGTTCCTAACACAGAACCTCTCCTCTGCTTGAGGCCCTGCTCCACCTGGCCCTTAGCCATTACCTCTCAGGGCTGCACTGTACATGGTCATGAGGGATTAGGGGTGTGGGTCTCTGTGAGTGTCTAGTCAAATTCCCTCATTTACAGATGAGGACGCTCACCCTTGGTCCCCTGGGTGTGCCACTACCCAGAGCTCAGCCACACATTCACCCTCACTACTCCCAAGTAGTGCTCTTGCCTCTGGCCACACATGAGCAACAGTGGACTACCCAGCTGAAGTTGCAGGCAGGGCAGCTGGGATGCCTACTGTGTTGAAGGTGGCTAGAGGGGTTTGCAGGAACCAGGAGAGCAAAGCCTGCCTCCCCTCATGAATCAAGGAGCATCAGACTGGCCAGCTGGGCACCTTGGGAAAGAAAAAGGGACCCATGTTCTTGGCCCTGCCAGTCGTACTCTCTACCAAGTCCCCTGGAACTAATAGCCAGCCCTGCGCCCTACCCTCAAGGTATGTCCTCCCCTCTCCCCTTGCCTCCCCCTGGCCAGTTCTATTTTCTCCAAAGCATGGGCTCCCCAGAGCCCACAGGGGTGTGGGTCAGCCTTCAGAATGGCAGCA
The DNA here is from genome assembly GCA_030015415.1 of Cynopterus sphinx. NCBI lineage: Eukaryota > Metazoa > Chordata > Mammalia > Chiroptera > Pteropodidae > Cynopterus > Cynopterus sphinx. The sequence continues at coordinate 12,767,264 of CM057390.1, forward strand.
GAAACTCATTTCCAAATAACACCTCAAATTGAGGTGTGGAGCAGATGAGTTGGGACTCAGACTGCCACCTGCTCTCCATCATCACTCAAGTGGTACCATGTCATCTGATGATGAAGGCCCTGGCCTATAGGACAACATGACTGTCCACTCATTATCTTCAAGAGACAGCAGGCCTGACAGCCTCACGCCTCTCCTTTCAGGAACTGTTCCTTCTATATGGAATGCCTGTTCCCTATGTGCCCACTGTGAGCCCCATGCTCTTCCCAATGAGACATCCCTGTGGCCGCCAGGCTTAGGACGACACCAAGGTCCCTCTACTTGGACCCAGGTCCTGTGAGCTGGGGTTTCTATTCCTGTGTCCACCAACAGCCCTCTGGTGTCAAGCAGCAGCTGCACCCAGCTCTGTGATCTCTATGTTGGCAGCCTTGGGGTCTCAGGGCTCGTCCACTCTGGTAATCCCAGGAGTTCAGGCTAATCCAAGGGCTCCCCACCTCACCAGGCATTCCTTCATTACAGAGACCCCACTGCCCCCTAACCCCAGCCTTGGCTGAGACCCTATCTCAAGGCCCACTTCCACTCACTTCCCTCACTCTTCTGTCTCCTTCCTTTGGGGGATCAGAGCCCGCTCTGCTCCACCTCTGGGCTTCAGTTTCCCCCCAGCTGTGAAATGAAGGGATTCATCAGATGTCCTTCCCACATGTTGCTGCAACCATGGAGCATGCAGACTATCTCAGTCACAGGAGCAAAGAGGGTGGGGAAGGAGCAAGCAAGCGGCCTGTGCTTGTACTCAGGTCTTGATAAATTGTGAAACCCCTTCCTTGGGCAGTGAGGGAATGTGGGCAGGTATCTTTGAAGCTGTCTCTACCCAGATCTGGGAGGTGGGTACATGGCCCCTGTGGGAATGCAGCTGATACATTCACTGTGGACCCTGGCCCACACCAAGGGGCCCACCAATCACAGGAGCCTCTAGAGCAGTAGATAAAAATAGTGCAGAGCAGCTCAGTTTTCTGGGAGAGGTCAGCTGATCCCAGGAGCTTAGGCAGTTTCCAGTGTTTCTGGGCCACCAGCATCTTCCTTCACTCCTTGCTCACTGGGCAACTAAGTGTTGGCTGCCAAACTGTTTCTGTGAAGCCTTCTACCGCCAGCCCAAGCCCCAGTTCTGAGGTGAGCAGTTGCAAAGCCAGGTCCCAGCTCTCTGGACCTTCCAACGAGAATTCCAGAACCAAGGTGGGGTTGGGTATGAGGGAGCATAATGCAAACCCACCAGCCACTCCCCCAGGCTTCCCCTCCTGGCTAAGTGAGCACACCCTCTCGCTTCTGTGTTTGAAGCCCACATAAAATAGACAAAAATGTTCAATTTTCAGAAATTGGCTCTGTTCCCTCACTCCTGGAACCTCAGCTACCATCTGGGGACAATAGGGTCTGGGCTCCATATTCTCAAAACACCTAGATAGAGCTCTAAATCCAAAAATTATGAGTTAAGTCTCATCCCCGCCATGTACCCTGCGACCGTGCCTCCCTTCGACCTGGTTTCTTAAGCACCTAATTTTATTCTCATTTTAATAGGTAATATATTTACATGCTCAATTCAAAGCATTTTAACTTTAAAGCCTTAGAACCTGAAGAGTCTCCAATATTACCTTTCTAGGACAATCCCGGATTCCATTTAACCAGGCCCCATCACAAATATTTAGGCTACCTCCCGTCTTCAGCTCTTACCTCTGCCGTACTTAATTCCTCCCATGGGTGAGTATCTGCAGGATAGGTTCCTAGAAGGAGAACTGCTTGGTCAAATGTCATGATGCTGTTTTAATGTGGCCAGACATCCCTCTTATCCGGGGGTAAGTCTATGGCACCACCCAGCTGGGCACGAGAAGTTCTCCCAACCCGGGTTTTGACTTTTGGCTGTCTGATAGGGAAAATGTTTTTCTCTCAAACTGAAAAGGTTTCATTTGCATTTCCTTTATGAGGTTGAGCATCTTTTCCTTTGGGGAACAACCATTCCCCTTGAGTGTTTTAGAAACTAAGTCAAATCCTCAAGCCCATTTCCCAGTGGAGTTTTTGTTTTAAAGCTTTTTATAGGTTAGAGAAATTAACCCTTTGCTCTGAGCTACAACTATGTTTCCCAGTTTGTCCATCTGGCTTTTGACTTTGTGTTCAGGCTATGGAGACACACTTATCAAACCCTTCAGGATTTGTGTCATTCTGGGGCTTTCCCCACTCCACGGTTATCAAACTATTTCCCATGGTTTCTTCCAGAACTTCATGTGATTTTGTTTTGACAGTTACAAGTTTGCTCAGTCTGGGATTCCCCTGTGTTGGGTCTGAGGTGTAGCTCCACCTTTTGTTGTAGATGCCACTCACCTGTTCCCTAAATCATCCATCTTCCCCCACTGTTGAAATGCCACTTTTATTCCAAATTAAGTCCCATTTTGTACTTGTACTTCAGAGCTCTTGATTCCCCTGGTGGGTCCACTGGATTTCATTTGTAACAGACAAGCATGTTTTCAGACTGTCGCAGCACTGGGGAAGACAGGGACCCTTTCCCCACACCACTCTGGCGACCTTTCAGGCCTCATCCGGGCCCCAGTTCAAACCCTCCTTTTCTCCCCCCAGCTGCTTCCTACTGTCCTGTTTACCCTGCTGCCTGCCTCTAACCTGCCAAATATCAGCCCTTCTTGTCTTGCTCTCTTGAAGGAACTTGCCCACTGTGTCCATCAGGCAGCCTGCAAACACAGGGGTCTCAGACGTCTCGAGTGTCATGTGGGTGACATACTCTCACACTTCATTGAAGTTGTCAGCAGTGAAAAAGCAGCTGCAACAAATTCCACAGTTTTCAACTTGGCTTATAAGTCAGGACCTCTTGTTGGTACCAGGCTCCTCCTCCCTGAGAAGTCTGTGCCCTCACACCGTGCAGGCAAGGCCTATACAAGCTGTTACTTTAACATATGCTCCTCAAAGGTGGTGTAAATTTCAAGGTGTCTTGATCCTTCCTGAAAATAAACTTGGCCAGGCAAAAAAAGCAATATGATGCCAGTACCTCCACACAGAAGAAAATTGAGTGGACCTCTCTTGGAGCCTTTCAGTTTTTCTACAAGAGAAAACTTGACTCTTTGGGTAATGAGTCACCTCACACATTTGTGATAATATTCTTGTTTATAAAATAAGCCCATTTTTTTTTCTTGTTCTGAGAGAAGTGAAAAGACCCTCTGGATTTAATTCCTTTTGACTATTCTTTAAATTCTGGTGAAATCTCACACTTCAACATCAGGTCTGGAGGGAAAGAGAACCAGGGGCCAGACCTCTTCCAATGAACACATGGCTTTGAAGAAGAAATTAATTTGTCAGAGCTCAGGGCTCATGATCCCCAGGTGGCAATTCTCCTGGGAGTCCTATTTTGGCAGTTGGACTGAAAAGAAAAAACCAAGAGGAAGCAGCCAGCTAAGAGGTGAGAGAAGCTCCTCCCCATCCACCCTCTCCATTCAGACAGTGTAACTGGTAACCCCAGCCCCACAGACAACAGCCAGGCAAGGCAATGGTGCCTGATAACAAGAGGTGAGTGACTGCGTCTTTGAACCCCATCGACCCATGTTAGAGGCTCCTCCTCTAACATCAAAGCCTAAATGAGAGCTGTGTGCTAAGAAAAGTTCTGGAAAAAAGCCCTGTTTCCAAGAATGAATCCTTCAATAACAGGGTGACTCCTTAGTGGGTTGCAGCCAGTCAAAAGAAAACACAGCTACAAAGCAGAGAAGTTCAGCCTTTACTATCCATCTTTAAAGGTGGAGAGAAGGACCATTTCTGTGTTGACATTAAGGATAATGGTGATCATGAGTATATTCAAAAGCCAAAGGAGGACATGAAGGGTGTGAATTTATACAAGTTTAGCACATACGCCCACATAGTGTCACTACAGTAACGTATTTACCAGACAAGCAAGGCAGAGATTATTTAGAATACATGCACTGAGTATCAGTGCAGAAACAGACATTTTCCAGAATCACATATGACTACAGATACCACACAGAATATGACTTCATACATTCAACTAAGAGAAGATGGTGGGGGGAGGAAATTAACAAGCAATTACAGAATAAGTTGCCCGGTACCAAGGAATAAGTCCAAGATGTGCAGAACTCCATAGTGAAAGCAAGCACCCTGAGGATCCCTGAAGAACTACTAGAACAGATTGGAGGCAATGCTATAATGAAGTCACTTCTCCCCAGTTTGGTTTATGACAACACAGACCTAGAAGGTCCAAAAGATTTTTCAGATGGAATTTGACAACCAAATTCTAACATTCACGTGAGAACCCAAAGGACCAAGAGGTAACATTTTCTTGAAGACAAGGTGGGAGGACTCACTTTTCCAAAGTCAAGATCTGTTATTAAGCTGCGTAATTAAGGCAAAATGAAATCAGCACAGGGGCAGATAATAGACCAATGGAATGAAGAGAGATCCCCAAAACAGACATCCACACACATGTAGGACATGATATACGATGGGGCCACCATGAAGGCTGTGCGAAGGCCTCCTGTGTGAAGGCCTTCTGGGTACAATGGGAAGCTGGCTATTGCATGGGGAGAAAGATCAAGCTGGATTTCTATTCCCACCCACACAAAACTCAGCTCTCCATGAATTAAAGCCATAAAGAAAAGATCATGAAGATCCTAAAAGGTCATATAAGAGAATATCATCTTGAAGATTTCATGAATGAGACGCAAAAACATACATGACTTAGGAAAAGATGTACACCCTTGACCTTGCGTTAGTAAGACAGCATAAAAAGAGTGAAAAGATTTGCTGAAGCATTTGCAACTCATGATTGACAAGTGACTCGTCATATCCAGAACATATAAAAAAACTCCTACACATTAGTAATATACAACCCAATAAAAAATTAGCAAAGGACTTAGCAGCCACTTCATGAAAGGGAATATTCAGATAGAAAAGGTGTTCGACCTCAGTGGAAATCAGGGGAATGCAATTAAAGCTTTCACAAGATACCACTGCCAGCCTTGGAGTCAGCTATAATTAACATGCCTGCAAAACCACTCCTAGGCACCTACCCTAAGGAAACTTGTATCTGGAAACAACCAAACGTCCATCAATAATAGAATGGATAAATAAATGGCAGCGTATTCATGTCATGTGAAATGAACAAGCTGTAGGTATGCGTGTCACCGTGCATAAATCTCACAAGCATAAAAGGTTGAGCAAAAGGTACAACATACAGATGATGCAATCATTTCTTTACAGTTCACAAACAGGGAACCCCAAACTACATTGTCCAGAGGTCCAGGCTTAGGTGGTAAAACTGATGAGAGCCAGGAAACAATTTTCCTCACAGTCAGAGTAGTCCCACTGGGAGGAGGGAGGGCTGTGACTGGGGCAAAACACAGGAGAGTTGACGGGTCGCGCAATGGTGTTCTTTTCCTCTCTGTTCTTACAAGTGTCTGTGTTGTGTTTGTTAAACCGTTATGCATTTTTCTGTGTGTATGTTATACTCCACGATACAAATGATCACACACACACGTAGGACGAAGAGAAGACCACCACCAGCATACCATGCGTAGGTGCTGCCAGACCCCCCAACCCTCTAAGAACTTGTCACACTCCTGTCCATGCCCACGGTTGACCCCACTTCGCTGCCCTCTCCTCAGCCCACCCCCAGCCTCCCTGAGTTTCCTGCCGTTGGTGTTCCTGCTGGGGTTGGGAGGCCCTTACCCCCATTTCCTCACATTTTCCTATGTGGTGCTTCCCTCCCTGGAGAAGCTCTCCTAGACCCCATCTGCACCCTGAACTGCCTGGCTTGGCCCCCATGCCTGTGCTGCCACATGCTGCCACCTGCCTTACGGCACATGCTATGACGTGTCACAACTCTGGCAGAGGCCCTGAGATTGGAACGGGAAGAAAACTGTTTTCTATTTAGGCCTCCTCAGACCCACATATTCTTGCGCAATGGCTTCGAGCTTTGAGTCCATACCAGTCACCCCCGGGGAAGGCCGCAGAGAGGCCAGGCATGTGCTCTGGGGCTTCCTGGGGATGTTGGCGGCTCCCCACGGTGCTTTGGTTCTATGAGCTGATGTTTATGGTTGTATGCTTGGCTTTTAACTAGTGGCCCTGGTGACAAGTTTCATTCTGCTGTGCAAGCAGGGTCCGCATGGGGGTTTGACCTCAGCAGCTCAGGGTAGTGATTTGGGCATAAACTCACAGTAGTGTTCTTTCTTTAATATGTGAGGCCTCAGCAAGCACTGGCCACTGGGGTTTGGTGAGCAGTATGTGTGTGTGGGGGGGTCTCAAGTGGGCCTTGACCTGCGAGAGAAGAGTGGGTCGGAGGCAGGGCAGGGGTAGGGGTTCTCAGCCAGGTCCAATGTAGGCACTTTCAACTGCAAAGGCAGTGAAGGGCTAGAGTGCACCTGGTGGGAATCGTGTGCCACCATAGTGGGGCGGTGACCAGTGACTTCCTGCCAGAGCAGGGGCTGTGGGTGGTCTCTCCTGCACCCTGGAAATACATCCTAGACTCTTGAGAGTTTGTCCCCTGAGTTGGGAGACTGAAGCCTGGCTCACCCACCAAAGGATGATAGTTTTGTTCATGGATTGAGATATTTTTGTTCTTGGGTTGAGATATAAAACCAACTGGATGAAATCACTGCACACCCAAAGCTAACAAGGCCATGCAGATGCTTGTGCTGGGAGCCATCTGTCCCAAGGAGTCAGGTTTACTTGGGAGGTTCAGAAAGAACTGGAATGGTTTGAAAAGCATGCCACAGCCTTACTTTTAGAACATGAGCAATGGAAAGGGAGGAAGAGAGACAAGCTATGGAAAAGGAATGTCCTTAAGAGAATGTGAGATGTCAGGAGACAGGCTGGGCAGAGATGAAGGTGTCACTGAGGGCTGGAAGGGACCAGACTGCACAGATCAACTCAGGGGACAGGCAAGCTCCTCCTGGGAGAAGATGGCAGAGGTTTGGGGAAGAGGCAAGGCCATCCCTGAGAAGCCAGGTGACCCAGAACATTCTTGAAGAGTTGGCCATTCAATGCTGAACCCAGGGACTCCGAAAGAACCAGAAGCATTGTATGAGCTTGGCAGCTCTCAGAAGCTGTAGATAATCTGGGCAAATTCAGAGACAAAAGATGAGCATCAAATACTGAGAAGATTTGGGGGTGCTTTTTTAGGATGGCACAGTTACTGTGGGTAGGGGTCCAGGGAATTGCTCAGGTCCCAAGGCAATATGTCCTAAGATGTATGGATTAGATCTTAAGAAGGCTCAGCAGAGCCCAACCAGAGGCGAGCAGGGCCAGGTCCTGGGAGGGAAGTCAGCCACAGGTCCCGGAGCCATGGGACAGTTTCAATAACGGATGCTTGTGATGAACCTGGAATTGACTGGTTTTTATTTCTCTTGCCATGGGAGACCCCAAGAAACAAAATCTAGAGGAATAGGTCAGAAAAAGTAAATGTTTGGGCCGGAAGAGAAAATAAGAGGAGGAAGGGTACTGGAATCCAATTAAAAGGGCTAGCCCTCTGTGTGGTGAAGAAAGAGGATAACATCAGCATCAGGAGCCCGCGTAGCACAACTGCGAACGGCTCAGCTGAGCTGTCCTGGGGCCTTGAGCCAACAGCAGTGTGAGAAGACTGACCTTCCCCGGTGGGAATTACGTTGCAGAAACGGATGCCACTCCAGGCTGGGAGCATCCCAATGGAGGACAGCCCGTGTCCTGAGAACCACACGGCTGCTGCGCCCTGGCCCTTGGCTGGGGAGCTTGCTGCAGGCAGGAAGAGCTGATGGGGTGGGGAGTCACAGCACGGAGGGCACCACCCACTGGGCAGAGGCCAACTTAGTCGTCCTGTCACTAGTCAGAGCTCGGCACTGGACAAATGGCAATTACGAGGTTTCGAACACACTGGAAGCTATCATAAATGAGACCCAACGACTGGGCTGTCCCCCCGGGGCAAGTGAGGCCTGTTCTCGCCAGGAGTGGCACAGAGAGGGGAGGGAATGTAGGAGCTGCTCCTCGCCCCACCCGACACAGCGGAACTGGGCTAAAGCTGACTCCCAGTGTGTGGGGTCTGGGCTATCACTCTCTTCCCTGTGCACTCTCCTTCTGTCAGCCGCCAGGGATGTTCTGCTGGGGCCTGGAGGCAGTAAGAAGAGGGCTCTACATGGGGCTGCTGAGCACTGGATTCTAGGGGTACCTAGTAGCCCTCGACTTTGAGTTTGGATCTGATTTAAGATAGAAGAAAGAGGAGAGATAATTCTTTGTTTGGGGTCCAACATGGTCCAACATAACACCAGGTTCTGACCCATTCCAGGGCCTAGGTACGGGAATCTAAAATGCCTATGGGGCCCCAACCTGTGGAGGTCTCCCTCCCTCACCCCAGACTCCCAACAGGCTGTCGAGGAGCAGCCCTCCCACTCATCCCCATGTGTTTCCCCCTTCCCCTCTGGCTTCCTGCTCTTCATCCTTAATGCTGCAGTCAGCTTCATTTTGGCTCCCCTGACCTTAGCCGGCCTGTCCCCAGAACCTGACACCCATTTTTTTCTGCTGGAAGTGAACCCCAAACTATCATTTCAAGTAAGCTTTTTGTTTTTTAAAGGGTTCACTCTGTACACATTGGAGAGACAGAATACGTTCAGATACTGGAGGCAGTGGAGAACGGGAGGGGGCAAGAGGATCAAGCACCGGGTAGCATCGGGAAGAAAATCAACCAGTAAAGCAAGCAGGCCCGTACACTCCAGGAGGTCCCTGCAGCTGGGACCTTCAGTGTTGCGGTGCCCCGAACCTGGGCCCAGAGATCGAGGTGAACCTTTGGCTTTGTAGTCCCTGCTCAGTTAGAGCCCTTGCTCTTCCCTGCCTGACCCAGGCCCTGGGGCCACCCTGTCACTGACTCTGTTGACCCATCTCCCACATGCACTTTCTTGCCCTGTGGGGGGCCCTCATCTGGGACCCAGTCTTCATTGGTTCTCTTCCCTGCAGCCCCCTGGAGGGGCAGGCTGGGCTACCCTCAGCAGCCAGGGCCTGCTGGAACTGAACTCCAAATCCTCCGTATTCCAGGCTGCTCCCAGGGGCCAGGCCCTGGGGTGCCTACCAAGTGAGCTCAGAGTTCCTCTGTGATGGCCAGGGTGAGGGAGGTTGTCTGGAGCAGGGCTGCTCCACTGGAGGCAGGGTCAGCTTTGAGAGAAGGCCTGGGCAATTTCTGCAGACAGGCCAGGCCCAGACTAGGGTCCAAGGCCTCTGAGTCTACTTCCCCGATTTGGCCAAAAGGATTACAAAGGGGTCCTGTATGAGTGACCTTTCCCAATTTCCCAAGCGATTACCCCAGACATTACCTCGTGTTATCCTCACAACAACCCTGAGAGGTAAGTACGGCAGCCCTACTTTAAAGGGGAAGCCGAGGCCCAGAGAGGTAAATAGGAGGCTTCTCCCACAGTCATACAGCAAGTTAACAGGAGTACCAGCCTCAGGCAGCAGCACAAAGTGAGCGGCCCTCACCCCACTGCCCTCCCTTCTAAGCTGAGGCCTTTACTCTTCCAGTTCTGCATTTTTTCTCCCATGTTTCCCCTCCCCTGCTGACATGTACTTTTTATACTTGTGGATTTGCTGAAAACAGCCATATTACAGGACAGGCAGATTAAAGGGGAGCTTTTAGGGCTTTTAGAGGTTCTGAATCCACTTTTCTGGGTCCCACTCATTGCCCTTTCATGAAACGTGCCTGTGGTTCAAAGTTCAGCTTCACCAACTCTGTGTGTGTACAAGAGAGCACAAGGCAGGTTCAGCAGAGAACTCTGCTCAGGTCCAAGGGCCTGCTTTTGGGGTAAACACAAATACAAATCTCAGGAACCTCCCTTTTGGGTATGTTTACAGGGAGAGTGGGTTGGGGAGTGGGGAGGAGGTGGGAAGATAGGGGAGCTTGTGTGTCAACTCAAAATTAGCCAAAACGAAGAGTAAACTAGCCCCCTGGATTGTATAAAGGCTTACACTAGCTTCCCTTGAACTCTCCAGGGGCTAACCTTGAGCCCTGCATAGCTGCACATGTTCTGAGGTGGATTTACAGTGAAGGTAGTTAAGTGGAGCTTAAGCTTCAGGGCCTCAGTCCTGGGAGAAGAATCAGCAATACTTTCAATTGTCAGATGCTTTTGGAAAATTTGCTTAAGATATTTTTAGGAGTTGGTTGAGGCCCTCTCTCTGTTGCAAATTTCCTGTCACACATCTGGGCATTTGGGATGTGGCTAAAAGGGAAGGTAAAATTTGGGGATCACTAATGTATGGGTGGAGTGGGAAATATTTATATGCTTTGAAATATTTCTGTGTCCATTTAAATTATTATTGCTATTTTGGTGCATAAATGGCTTGCGGGATGTTTATTGCCAAAGGAAAGATGATGGAATTATCTATTCTCTCCATAGAAAATATTACAAAATCATGGTCACCTAAAAAGGTAATCAGAGAGTCTGCAGTTAAAAAATATGGAAAGGCAGGGGGAGTATTTTAAACGTGAAAGTATATCCAGCAGTTAAATTTTAAAAAAGAAAAAAGAGTCAGGATTTTTTTTATCATCTGTTGTGTGTTTGTAAATTTTGTAATTTCTTAATCTAAATAATCGCTTTATAAGTCAAGGATTTATCATTTTGAGTGTATTGACAATGACCTGGTTTTCTGTTCAGCCTCCTTTTCCAACCAACTCTTCACTGCTCCCCAGCCATCTCCCCTTCTATGGGTCAGATTCTAATCAGCTATCAGCAGGGACCCTAATGTTCTGCACGGCTCTGTTCTCATGCCATCTGCTGAGCCCTAGAACTGAACACCCCACTAATGCATTTAAACTGTAATGTGACCTCATAGCTTCCTTATCTTAAGTTTACTGATTCCTACAAGAATCATCCCCAAATCACACATGAGGAAACTGAGGCCAAGGCCAATGTTAAGGCTAAAGATGGTGATGGTATTGAAGATGATAGCGTAGCATAAGGGAAGAGGACAAAACAACTGATGAGGTCAGGTCAGCTTCAGCCCTTTGTCCCAAGGCCATTCCAGTTGGTGACAAAATAACTAACAAATTCCCAGCCAGAGCTTCTCCCCCATAGCAGCTGCCTCCCTCTGGAGCCAGAAATGCCTTGGTTTATATGGTTTCATTCACAAGCCATCTTAGTTCTGCTTAAGCAGGAAAGCGGAAATGATTTGCCCAAGGTCACTCAGCTAATAAGTGACAGATCCAGATTTTAAATCCAGGTCTCTGGACTCAGAGCAGGGTCAGGCAAAAAGAAGGCAAACAGACTGGCAGCCAGTTAAGCTGACTTGGCCCTCCTTGGAAATGGGCAGCAAGGAGAATGTGGCAGTAGCAGGCCTGAACAGGTTGGTTCCAGCTCCTTCTTCCCCCAGCAATTCATGGATTGGGTTTTCTTGTAACACGTTCTTGCATTTGAGGGCCCCATACCCTTAATTTAAAAGGACTAAGTATCCTTAACTCACTAGGTCTCTATAACAACCTTAGAAGAAGCCAGATCAGTGATTATTTTACAGACGACAAAACAGCCTCAGAAAACTTTGGGAGCTCAATAACCTCCCCATGGATGTAATCAGTAGTAATGTTCCCTAAAGGCACAGAGTCCGTTTATTTGCCTTATGCCAGAAGGAGACCACCAATCTCCTCCCTGAGGGATGTGGCCTGAAACCCCAGGGCTCCCTGGAAAAGAATCAACACAGCATGAACAAGATGGGGGGCAGGGGCGGGGGAGTTTCAAGCCCAAGAAGTGGATCCTGCATGAATTCTCCCTATTGACAAAGATTACTGAAGGGGGTCTTTTCCAGACCTCCTAGTCTCACACTTGGTCCACCACACCCTGAAATAAGATTGGGGTGCTCATGACAGACTTCTCTGAAAACCAATGTCTAGTCCTCAGTGGGCTAGACCTCAGTGTTGTTCTCTCCCTCACCTCCCACTGACATTTTCCCTTTGCACCTGCCCTTTCCTCTTCCTCTTCCTCAACCCAAAGGTAAGTCCTCCGAGGGGTAAAGGTAAGTCTCAGAGTGGTTAAGAGGGAGCTTTAGGCACCAATGAGCATTGTGGTCAGATTCCTAACTACCTGCACGAAAGCAGCCTGAGGTCCCTTCCTGCTCCCAAACTGGGCTCTTAAGGTCAAGAGCTTTTCTTTTCGTTCCTTCTTTACGCCCTGCCCCACTCCACCCACCTTTTTCCTTATCGTACTTTCCCTGTCCTATCTTGTGCATAAAAAGTACTGACTTTACAAAAATTAGTGGCTATCACCGTTTGCTCAATGATTTAGTTTCCTTTTCCCTAGTTCTTTCCCTACCCTATCTTGTACATAAAAAACACTGACCTTCCAAAAATTAGTGGGGTTATACCCCGGTTTGCTGTGATTTGGTCTATAAGGCTGGAGAATGATGGCATGGACTCAGCTTTGCCAGGAGGCCGCCCAGCTGTTGGTTGCTTCCATCTCCATCCCGCCCCGCTTTATGAGTCCATCCCTCTTCACACCTGTCTCCCCTTCTTCTCTCCCTCCGGGACCCTGTACAGTTCCTTCCACTTGACACGGCCTGAGACTCAACTGCCGCTGAAGGCCTGGAGGGGCTTCCTTCTCTCGCTCTGCGGGCACAGCCCAAGTCTCTAACCCTGGCCTCATGCCCAGGAGGATCCGAAACAATCTGAGACCCCCCAGCCCACCCCCAGACCCTTCATTTTTCGCCTCAGAGGCCCCCCCCCAACACTTTCTACACTCCCCACTGCCGAGAGATTTTTCCACCTCTTCCTTTCGGCCTCGCAGGCCACCCGGCCCTGGCACAGCGGCCGCTCTGGTCAGCGGACCCTAACGGACCAGCGCGCGCCCAGGGACTCGCTGAGCGTTGTCAGGGCAACCTGCCCATCGACCCCCACCTGCTCCCAGCGGGCTCCGCGCGGGGGGGCGGGGCCGGCTTGGCCTACATCCCCGCAGCCCCGGGAACCGGTCCGAGCAGCGCCTTCCTTGGGCCAACAAAGTGCAGTACAAAGGGCCTGCCATAAGGTACCCGTCCAAGAGGATGGTTATGGGGTTGAGTGTTTATTTTTGCAAAGACCCTTTGGTTGCCGTGGTGGTTTTAGAGCAATGTTCAGATGATGTTCAAATACTTGTGGATTCCCCACTGGGTGAGGCTGCAACGAATCCTCTAATGTTGTAGCCAGCAGCCCCCGAAAGACACGGGACCACCGGAATTCAGTGAGTTTTAGGAAACACACTCTTTATTCAGCCAGCTGGGTCTGCCAGGGGTACGCAGACCCCAAATTAAGCAGCCCCGAAAAGTAGAGCTACAAGGTTTTTAAGCCCTAAACCCCTTTCTTCATTCTGTCTGAACACAAAGGTCTGTTTTTCTTCTATTCACTACCTTTGGACCCACAGGTGGTGTGTGCAAGCAGGGGTACCGAAGCAGAAAGCTTGTTATTAGGATGTTATGTTCCCATAATTAAAAGCCTATATACCCAGGGCGATAGCCCAACAGTAATTTCCTGCAAGTAATAAATTTCAAGCAGTCATTTTCCAGTCACTGGCCTTAGCAGAAAATCAAATATTCCCCACTGGTCTTAGCAGAAAATCAAATCTTTCATTCTTCATGTGGAGTTTGCTCATAGCCTCTAATCTGTAATAATAAAAGTCTAATAGAATTAATTCTTTTTCTTATATATGCAAACAAGAAATTAAGGAAACCTGGGCCAAAAGTTAACAAGAGGAGGAGGATGATTAAAGGTCCAGCTACAGCAGATAGAAGGGTTGTTAGCCATGGCGACCGATTGAACATCCTATGAAACCAGTTATTTGATTTTAGTCTTTGTTTTTCCCTGGCGTCTAAATTTCTCTGTACTAGCTGTAAGCTTTCTCTAATTACTCCAGAGTTATTGGCATAGAAGCAACAGGTTTCACCTAGAGCCATACATAATCCATCTTGTTCTAAGAATAATAAATTTAAACCCCTCCTATTTTGGAGGACTACTTCTGCTAGCAAATCAACTAGAAGTTCTAGCCTGCTGATGGTGTCTTTTAAGGTCTTGATATCCTTATCTGCCCTGGTGGAAGAAGTGGAGTCTGCCTTTCCGCCCATTGAAAAGGGACACTTGGAGGAGTACAAAGACTAGGATACAAATATTAGCCTCACCTGAGTTAAAAAGAACAGATGTAGCACAGTGAGTGAGCTCGCTGTCATATGCTAGCCAAGTATTTGGAGCCTTATAGTATTTACTCCCTGAGGTAGGTACTTCGATATTACAATTACAGTTATCCAAGTAAGGTGACTGTGCCAACAGCTTGGAATAGTTCTTTGAAATTAGGCAGGTTCCTTTTCCTTGTATGTCTCTTAAGGTGAGTCAAGGAGTTTCCCATTCACAGCCCTGTGCGCCGCTGAACTCAGTTAGGTTTAGGGGAGTTCCTACCCCGACATAATAAAGGGGTTTTGGGTTTAGGCACAAGCAGCAATCTTGTCCTATGTCTGGTTCTTATTTAAGACCTTGTGTATTGTTATTAACATAGTTATTAATTCTCCTTCTGGTTCTGGTTGTGGCTGGTTGAATGCCTGAGGCTACTACCTGGAAAGGCTAGAGCTGGAGTTGGAGTTGCCCCGGAAACAGGAGTTCTCTTAGATGTAAGACTTTGGGGTAGTCCTGGAACTAGAAGTGGTCTGTTGGGTCCTATAGGGTGAGCTTTCCTGGGAGGGTCCTTAACCTGTATAGTCAAATATATTCCTGAGTCATACCTGGTTTTATATAAGCTGATGCCCCAGGTCTGTCCTATGAGCCAATAGTGTTGTCCCCCAGGGCTACCAGTTTTGATGGTGATTATGAGAGGATTGTAAGATGTGGAGGGGCTTGGTCCTCTTATTAATTTAATATGATTATCATTCTGTTTTTTGTAATTATCTATAGTAGGGATAGTTTCACAACCCCAGTTAGCACAAGGAAATTGTCCTTGACCCTCACATCTAGGTCCCCTATTTCCTATGCGGCCAGATATCCCTGAGGCTTTTCTCAGCCGATATTGTGCCACAGCCGGGTCCCCCCATGTAGCCTAAGTATGCTCCTCCACCTATGAAAGCTCTACCTATGGAAGATCCTAATCCAAGGTGGTGTTCGGCCATTGCAATGGTGAGGGGATCTCTGGCAAGCCGGCACAAGTCTGCTCGGATCTCTGGAGTACTGTGGCTGGTGATGTTCTGAGCAATAATTTCACTGGTCTTTGTTACTATAAGTTCCCATAGTCTAGGCTGGTGAATGTTTCTGTATGCCTGGACTAAAGAGGAAAAAAGGAAGGAACAGAAGGCTAGACTTATGTATGTTTGAGTCTTAATCTTAAGGGCCCGTCCACCTGAGCTGTCCACTCTCGTGCTGCCTTCACATGGGAGTGATGAATCCATGATGGGATGCCGTCTACTTTAACTGCAGTGGGTGTCGTCAGGTAGACAAGACAGTGAAGGGTTCTTTCCCTTTGGATTCTAGTCCTTTGGAAGGGAACTTCCGGATCCACGAAGAGTCCCCAGGCTGAAACTGATGGGGGAGTTCATCCCCTTGAGCTGAGTGGACAGCACGAACCCAGGACCAAATCTCTTCCTGTACACTTTGAAGGGCCTGTAAAGACTTAAGTAAGACAAGGTTATGCAATTCTGCCTTTTTCTCATCTTCTATTCTCGGTACTAAAGGTGGGGGTTTTCCAAAGAAAATTCAAAAAGGGTGAATCCATTAGTATACAAAGTACACCTGGCTCGGAGAAGAGCAAAGGGGAGAAGTTCTACCCAGGTCCCACCAGTTTCTAATCCTAACTTGACTAATGTCTCTTTTAGGGTCTGATTCATTCGCTCTACCTGGCCCGAACTTTTGGGGGCCAGTAGGAGTTTCCATTGTAAATTTAGGTAGTTAGCCAATTGCTGTGATACCTTTGCTACGAAGGCTGGCCCGTCCTGTGACCCTAAAGTTCCAGGGAGACCAAATCGAGGGAGGATTTCTTGTAGTAGTTTCTTAGTAACTACCAAGGTAGTCTCTTTCCTGGTGGGGAAGGCTTTTACGCATCCTGAAAAGGTGTCTATAAAAACAAGTAAATATTTGTAACCCCCCACAGTCAGGGTTAGGCAGTCTCTTTCCTGGTGTAGTCGGTAGAGGAGAGTCCTTTCAAGGGCCCATGAGAGCCTGATTTTTCCATCTGGGATCGTCCACCACCCCTGTTGGTTCCTAGTGGCTCCCTTGTCTTGAAAATATATGTTCTCTTCCACCACATAGGTTGGAGATGGAGGCAGTTCTGGGTAAGAAACAACAGTCAGTAGATGTGGTGGGGACACCACCGGCCTTGAGGCTGCTGTTCTTGCCTCTGCATCGGTTCGTAGGATTCCCTCATCCTTAGGACGATTCCCTTTTTGATGTCCTTTACCATGAACAATAGCCAGAACCTTAGGCATCTATATGGCTTCAAGTAAGGCTAAGAATTCCTTCTTGTTCTTAATGTCCTTCCCAGCTGAAGTCAGAAGCCCTCTTTCCTTGTAGATGGCTCCGTCTCCATAAGGCATATTGGCTGTTAGTGTATATTGTGACTGTCTTATCTTTTCCCCATCTTACTGCCTCAGTGAGGGTAATGAGCTCGCCTTTTGAGCAGAAGTCCCATGGGGAAAAGCCTGTGACCAGGTAGTGCCAGTTAGAGTTATGACCCCTGCCCCATCATACCTTCTTTCTTCTTGCATGAAGTTGCTCTTGTCCATGACCAGAACTTTATCGGCCTCAGGCAGAGGGGAGTCTTTGAGGTCTGGCCGTGGGGAACACACAGCGTCAGTGAAGTCTGTGCAGTCATGAACAGGGGTCTTGGGGTCTGAGTCTGGCAACAGATTGGCTGGGTTGATGACAGTAGCTTTGGGTTTTAGCCATACATTTGAGGTCATCTAGTACCTCCCTGTTGTTGAACACCTGGGCGATGTCAACAAGTTGGGACAGGTTAATCTCTGCAAAACCTCCTAGTTTTTGTAATTTATGCCAGATATCAGGGGCTGCTTGAGTAGCAAAGGCTATATTAATTGTCTGTTGGTTCTCAGGGGCCTCAGGATCAATGGGGTGTATACCCGGTACATCTCATTCAAGAAACGCTCCAGGGGATTCCTGAGGTCCCTCCCTGTACAACTTCAGTTACCTTAGAAAGGTTAGCTGACTGGTGAGCAGCCGTCCTAATTCCTCCAATTAGAATCTGGTGGTACCAATCTAATGAGGTTCTCCCTGCCTGAGAATTGTGTCCCCAGTCTGGGCGGGTGGTGGGAAATTCCTCCTCAGTCTATTCCCCTACTTCCAAAACTCTCCTCCATCCCACAGCTATCTTTTGTGTGTCCACGTTCTTCAGTGGTGAAGAGGGTAACTAAAAGCTGCTGACAATTGTCCCAAGTGGGGCGGTGAGTCTGAAAGACACTTTCTAAGAGTCCCATTAATGCCTGGGGTTTCTCAGAGAAAGGCGGATTCTGTGCCTTCCAGTTTTACAGGTCTCTAGTCGAGAAAGGCATGTAAACCATAAAGGGCCTGTCAGTGTGGTGTCTCAAGAGGAGGATGGCCGAGGTGGTGGTATTAGCTGGTGCCCCGCCTAGAACAGGAGCAGGAGGCCCATAGGGGTTACCTGCCCACATCCGAGGAGGTGAGGCGGTGCTATTGACCTCTGTTGTCCTGGATTATAGGGTGGGGGAAGGTCACTGTCCTCTGGTGGAGGTTGGAGGACTGAGAGACCAGGCCGTCTTGGAGATTCAGTTGCTGCATGTTTCGGGGTGCCCACAACTAAAACTCGCGCCTCTAGAGAAAGGGCACACCAGCAGAGCCAAGAAGGGGGTTTCTGAACAAGGTTTAACTATTGATCAAAGTAGGGAAACTGATCGGGATGTCCCGGGTCTCCTGTGACAATCCTTTAAACATTCCTCACCAAACCCTTATCAAAGGAGCCCTCTGGAGGCCAGTTTATACCAAAAGACGGCCACTCGACTTCACACAATATCCATAGCCTGCCTGGAGAAAACTTGATGCCATAATCAGCCTCTTCTACAAACTCTTCTTTGAAAAGTCACAGGAGACACCCCGAGGGTGTCTTCTGTGAACTCGGGCTTCCCCCCATCACTTGTGCAAAAAACACAAAACAGACAGACATACAGACAAGAACAATTACCGGGGTGTAGGTGGACCCAGAGAAGTCTGCCACCTACACCCAGACAGGACCAGAGACAATAGACAGAACCTGAACTTAGGGCACAGGAGGCAGCGTCCCGTGGCCTGGCCACACAGTCTGGGAGATATGACTGTGTCCAGTCTCTCCATGGACCCCCAATGACCGGTCAAGAGAACCAGGAAGGTACCTTTTATCCAGATGCCGAGTCCTTGGAGATTCCACATTCCCGTCGGGACCAGGAACAAAGAGTGTATCCTAAAGGTTGCGTCCTTGATGATGCATTGACCCTGTCATGGCATTCAAGGGCCCTGGAACGTCTCAGGTGGCCACCCCTTTGTATCCGTAACAGAGTCAGCAACCGCTTCGGAGGCCGGTCCAGTCTTAGATCCCAGGGCCACTCCCTGAGATCTCACTGGGGCCCCCAAATGTTGTAACCGCCATCCCCTGCAAGACACATGGACCACCAGTAATCAGTGAATTATAGGAAACACACTCTTTATTCAGCCCGCTGGGTCTGCCAGGGGTACGCAGACCCCAAATTAAGCAGCCTTGAAATGCAGAGGTACAGGGTTTTAATCCCCAAATCCCATTCTTCATTCTGTCTGAACACAAAGGTCTATTTTTCTTCTATTTACTACCTGTCGACCTACAGGTCAGGTGTGCAAGCGGGGGTACAGAAGCAGAAAGCTTGTTATTAGAATGTTATGTTCCCGTAATTAAAAGCCTATGTTCCCATGGCGATAGTCAAACAGTAATTTCCTGCAAGTAATAAATTTCAAGCAGTCATTTTCCAGCCACCACACTAGGAGTTTCTGCCTCCACCTCCACAGAGAAAACCACCCTCAGGAATCTGGTGTTTAAAGTCGTGAATGTGTTTGTAATTGACGGAGTTTAGAACATCCCACCCCGCAAATAGGCCACTCTGGCATATTGACTATTTTGAGTTAGAGATGTTATCAGAACAACAAAAAAAGGGGGGTCTGCCAGCCTACGTGCTCCCCGAAGCCAAAGAAGAGATAGATGTGTGCAGGTTTTACGACAAAGTAAGATTTACTAGAGTTGCAAGTCCCAGAGGCACAGGTCAGCTATTGCTCAAAAGGAGTACAGATAAAACAGGGAAAAGTCAGTTGTCATTGAAACTAAGGGAGTCAGGGTCCTGGGTGCTACTGATTGGACAATTGGAGGGAGATAAGGTCATTGTATCTGGTCGTGGAACCAGCCATGGCACCATCCTGTCTGGTCCCTTTGCCTGGTCCTGTGTCCAGTGGTGGTGGTGTTCTGCCTTGATAGGCCTAAAACGGAAAGACAAGCCAAAATGTTACCCTTAAAGTCCAACCAAAACCTATAGATGGAAACCTACAGTCCTCCAGTTTATAGACTTGAGCCTCAGTTAATCTCATATCCTAAGGCTTAATGAATAAAGGATTAGGCATAGAGAGGATTGGGGGAGGGGGGGAAGGAATGGAAGGCAAGTGAGTCGCATGCCATTATCTGGGCGAAAGCAGTTTGAATCAGAGAAAAATATTAAAGAGCTGAGGTTTGTGTACAGTTACAAAGACACTAGAAAACAAATGCAAGAAAAACACTTTGATTTGCCCTCTTTTCCTTAAAAGCAAGAGATGAAATTACCATGTGAAAGATGTCTTCCCTATACCAGGAGGAAAGTTTTATCATCAAGGAGGAAAAAGAATTCTGTAGATGGTTTAAAATACTGTCTTCCTTTATCCTTCCCACATAATTTCTTTACTTTTTCACAAGCGCCTCTGTCAAGGTTCATAAACAGCCAAAGTAAAATCAGTGAATCATTAAAGTAGTAATTAAAAATTTAAAATAAATAAAAAATTTATAGTGCACATCCCGAAAAGACAGTTTGTAAATGGAGTATTCAAACCAAATTTTGGATTGAGGCTCACGGAAGTGACCAAAGCAGTCAGCTTTGAGACCTTTTAAACGAAGAAACAAGTATTTGTGAAAAATTGACAAAAGGGTTTGGGCTCAGAGTAGCAAATTACTGAAGTGATAAAATTTGTTTATACACCTTGGCCCTGAATTTCCTGTCTCTGGCAATAAGGGTGCCTCTTTCTTTGGTACAGGGAGGGTACCTTTAATGGGAAATTTATTTTCTGCTTGGGGGTGGAGGGCAAAGGAGGGCAAGTTACTTAAGATCATCTGTTATAAGGGCCAAAGACCCTTATCAATAGCCAGAGGATTTGAGTTACCAGTTTCCAGGCAATTATCGGGATTTGAGGGAGAGGGCCTTTTTTCTAAAGAAAGCAGGGAAGAAAATTAGGTTTACTAAAAAGATTAAGAACTCTGCAAGAGATGTCCCATATCATTTCCTGCTAAAAGGTTAAGAATTTTACAAGTGACCTTCTGTATCAACTTTAATTTAAAATATACCAAAGTGGCATATTTTGGGGACACCTGCCCTGAATCCCATTATTATTAGTCTTGCAAAATAAGCTCAATTCAGCCTTGTTTGTATGACTAAACTGGTTTGGTCTGCCCAGGGAATTTTCAAGGCTGATCTTCCTTTGTTCTTGATTTTAACAATCCCCCCCTTTTGGTTATTCTCTCAGCAGACTGAGAGTATCACCAACCAGTATAGTGTTATTCCCAGTACCAGTCAGGCAGGAGAATCACCTATTTGGTGTTTGCCCTAGTTGAGTTGTCAGGCTAGAGGGCCATGTAGTCATCATCTTCATCATTTATGTAGTTATTGTTGATTTCATCCAATTGTCTGGTCCTGATGGATATCGTTTGGCATGTGAATGGTTGCCAACAGGCATTTAAAATCCTTGAGAGTATCTAATATACTAGAGAGGTTTATATGATGACAATAAAGGGAATAATAACCAAGGGATTGAAAAATTTCCCAGAGCAGAGATTTCCAGAAGCCAATATTTAACTAAATAAGTCAAATGGGTTTCAATTTTGTTTACGTTATTTACATGGGCACAACATATTGCAATAGCAAACACATGTCCTCATAATTATTTAGGACAGCATTAACATAAAGATATTTTATTTCAGGAGGTGTTGCAGGTGAGTTTCCACCTGAATTAGGCCTATATGATGGGAGCAATCAGGTAATTTAATGAGAGGCATTTCCGTGGAAACAAGAAAAATAAAGTTTAATAGCTGGGACAAATTATAAATTCACTCTCTGAGTTCAGGGAGCAGGCCCTTGAGAAGATTTCTAGATTTGAGCTTGAAACAGCTTCGGATCGAGTGAGAACAAGCAGTGGAAATCTGATAGATTTTTCTGGTTTGCATTCTGAGTGTCTCTGGTGATCTTTCTGAGAGGCCACATAATGACAGACATGAAGATTGACTACCCATGTGTGGCGATTCCTCTGAAATTTATATCAAGTTTTTCAGCGGTAGCTTGCATGGCTTTGGGAAAAGGGCAGATTTAGTTTTATAGTGATTCCAAGTCAAAAAAGTGGGAGAAAATTGGAAATATTAGTTTGAAGAGTTGTAGCCAAATATTTGAGGAAACTAGAAGAATTTAGGATGTAGTCTAGTGTATAGGGAGAAAACAAAACCTTGAAGACAGTTGATAGCACTGGAATCTGACATCCACAAACATGCATTTACATAAGTGCAGCAAGAATGGTGACTGACCATATGGGCTTTTGAAAATCTGCTTTGCTGGAGCTTTTCATAAGAAATCTCAGATTATATCTTAAAAGTCTCTTTAAGCTAAGAAGTCAAGCCAAGGACTTGCCCAGTTGTTTTCTGTTATAAGAAAAGATTTTTATTGAACGTATGCAAATACGTATATTATCATGAAAAAATAAAAACTTTTAATAAGAGTTTCAGGATTCTGGGAAGGATCAGGTATAGAGAGAAAAAGATAAAAGTTTCAATCTTTGTTGCAAAGGTATATTTTACCAAATTGCTGTTATAGATAGCTAAAAAGAGAGGAGAAAGGGGGGCCTTTAAATCTGAAAACAAAACATTAAAGAATTAGCAATGTTTTACGTGAAATCATATAAACTGTGATCATCTTCATCAGTTCATTCAGTCTTATGTAATTAATACTTGTTTTGCTTCATTTTGGGTTAGCAACTTTATGAATCAATCGGTTTTTCATTAGAATTTTGAAAATTCTTACCCAGTTCAGTCACTTTAAGATCATGATAACATCTTCCAGGTCACTTTAAGATCATGATAACATGATCTTAAAGTTATCAGAAACCTGCAATTTAGAATACTTTTCCAGGGTTTTTTTTCCACGAATCTCTTTGAAGAAGCATTTTTGCTGGAACACTTTGGCAAAAACATCAGCGTTAAACATTACTGTCTTCGAATGACAAAATATTAAAAATAGCCATGGTTAAGATCTGGTAAGAGTTCATTATAATGCACTTGATAAGGGATTTAGTTATTTCTGTGACACATAATAATTCAAGATAATAACTAGAATGTGACTTATTATACCAGAACCAGATTTTTAGGAATTTCATATAATTTTGGGAACATTTATATTAATAATCTATTTATATAAATATAAGCTATAGAAAGTTCAGTATCATTCATACTTGACAGTGCTTCCCATGAAATTCAACATATCAAATAAGTCTAATCAGCCTAACATCCTTCTTTTATAAGGAGAAAAAACAGTTCTTTGAGAAGTACCAGAGATTATCTGGAACTACCCGTTCACAGTCAACAAAATTTCACCTAGAATTTGACTCCTGGGAAGTTTAAAACATCTGACCATAAGTTACTGTGAAACAATACTTAGTCATCTATCCAACCAAAGTGACAATAAAAAGGTTTCAAAGGCAAATACAGAAAGCTACATAGTTGTGAAACAAAACAAAACAAAACAAAACAAAACAAAACAAAGCTAGATTTTAAAATAATGACTCAGTTAAGAAGCCAGAGGCCTGATAAAGACAGAATTTTTATTTTGTAAGCAGGATACATTAAAGGTAAAGAAAAACCTTTATTTACAATTTCTTATTAAAAGAAGATCAATCTAAGAAAGCTTAGTCCTTTTAATGGAAAGGACACCAAATTCTCCTTTTTAAAAAAACTTAAATAAATTCATTCCAATCTTAACTTGACTACATACAAAATTCCTTTTCCACAATCCTTATACAACTTTTTATATCCAACTAGGTTTTGTCCTATCCTTTTTCTTTCTTATTCTGAGACAATCATTTTACTTTAGGACAAAATGTTTTTCTTTACCGTCCCCTCCTCCCCCCCAAAAAACAATAAATACAACAACTAAATCTTTTATATATTTGCTGATAGCACACATCCTACTTTTCACATTTAGTCATTTTTTTCATCCTTATTATTTCTAGTACTTTTGTAAAAAAAAACTTCACTATTATAAATAAATTTTGGCAAGGGAAATTCTATAGTAATTTGTATTTTTTAAAAAGCGTCTTTTAAGAAAAAGCCTCTGTGGACAATATTTTGGTTGTCTCCTGGGGTATTAAATTTCAAGGACATGATAAAATTTGCAACTTTAAGGGACAGGGAAAGAATGCAAGTTTTTTTTTCCTAGGCATTTTTTCTGTTATCAATCATTTTAACATCATCACCCTTTTCATTCTCATCATTTTCTCAAAGTTTCCACTTCTTAGTGTCCTAATCAAGCTTAGTCACGAGCACTTGGATCTTAATCCGAGAAAGCTTGTGCCCTCCTAGCTTTACATAATGAGTTCTCCAATTTATCACCCTGTTTTCCCACCTAGCTTCATACACACACACACACACACACACACACACACACACACACACACACACACACACACACACACACTTTTTAGATTCTGGAAAGTGCTGGCTGCTCAGTGGTCCACTGAATTGTTATGCCATGAGATCTCTGTATGTTTATGTATGTCTATGTATGTATGTTCTAGGTTTCAGCTATTGCTAATTTGTAATATTAACAAACTTAAACAAACAAGTGCTTGCTTATATGAGAATTCTCAAAATATAACAGACTAACCCAAATGCTTTCAGAGTCACATGAGCTGAAAAAAGTGTTTGATATTAAAGCTGGTTTTGCATTTGGATTAGTTAAATGGGCATATCTTTAGAATCATCAGCATTAAATAATACTTTTGTTCTACCTGGGTTTACTAGTCAAGTGAATTCATGTTATCTTTGTTATAAAATCTGTCAGAAAGAAAAATAACCATATGGTAAGATTTTCATTAGTAATCTAGACTATTGTTAGGAACAAATAAATTAAATAAATGTAAAAGGAAACTTGTTTCTTTTAAACCTCCTATGACTTTATAATTTGGTAAATTATACCTTTGTACACAGAATTAGGACTTTTATTTTTATTTTTTTTTCTTCCTAATGACCCATCAGAATCCAGAAACATTTTATTTTATTTTTTTTAATTTTTTTCAGAAACTTTTAATGAATATTTTTATTTTCATAGCAATGTATTATATGCGTAAGTTCAGTAAGAATCTGTACTCTCTTTATTACAAGATGTGATTGGAAACTGGTTTTTATTATCAAGCCTTAGACTGGAATGCCAGGTTTGAGAGAGAGGCATAGACTGGGACTTGACCAAATAGCTTTAAAAAATTAAGACTGACTTATGGAAGCCAGTAAAAACCCTTGGAAATGTTAGCCTGACACCTTGCTTATATGGTTCCCAGCAGCCTTGACCATGTGAGTAAAGAATGTTACTTCTTAGTAGGTGCAGGAACCTTAAGACATTTTGGGGACCTCAAGAAGACAGGAACTCAGCTGAAGCCTGTAGGTATTACAGACATTCTCTGACGGCAAGTCTTTGCCTTGGCTTTTCTGGCTTTGCGAGGCCTTTTAAGTTCAATCTTAGTTCAGTCTCATTTCAGCAAAGCAGAATTGAAAGTATCTCATGGCCAATTAATATTCTTGCTAGAATTATGCAAATGATAGGTCAAATTTATTAAAAGAGTTTGTTTTGCAAATAAATTAGTCAATTTGGTCATCGTTGGTAAAAACTGGGGTGATTAGAGAGAAAAAATAAAAATTATGATATATTTTTGTAGATGTTAGATTCTAATGTTGTTCACTGTCTTTTGGATTTTGTTGTTTTCTACTTGTGAATTGGACTAGATCCAGAATTCTAGTTAATATCTGCCTATGACTTTCTAAGCATGTTTCCCATTTTTCCCCCATCCTCTAGGAATCATTGAAAACTAAAGGTATTCATTTTTAAACCATGTAAGCTAAAGACAGGCAACTGGATATAAAATTCAGAAAATTGCAATAACAGCTCATATTTAAACAATCTCAGTGACTCATGCTGTGTAAGCCACACGGAAAGCTTGCCTTAGCACCTGGTAATACCATCAGGGACATATTAAACTACAAAAAAATAAGGCTTCCAGCCTTATCTAGAAACCTTGATTGACAGCCTTACAAACTTAGAAGCTGGTTTATAATTTGCTGTGATTATTAACCTTTGTTTTTCTTTTATTTT
Organism: Cynopterus sphinx; assembly: GCA_030015415.1. Lineage (NCBI taxonomy): Eukaryota > Metazoa > Chordata > Mammalia > Chiroptera > Pteropodidae > Cynopterus > Cynopterus sphinx. The sequence goes on from CM057390.1 coordinate 12,792,872, forward strand.
CATAGACATCTCTTATTAAATACCTGGCATTGTAGAATTTACCCTGTACAGTCAGCTGTTTTGGCCCACTCTATTGCTCAAGCTCTAACGCCCCAATAGATCACCTTAGAGTCCTCAGTATATTAATTCTAGACAATAGAAAGGCTTTACTTGCTGGTAAAGCAAGAAGTTCATGCAGTAGCTAATACAACATGCTATACCTACATCTCTGGGGAAGTTAAAACTCAGATAATATTTTTAATTGAATATAGGACAGTGTTATTCCTATAACCCTTGAACTCCACTCCTTTTCAGCAGAAAGTAGTCAGAGATGTTGTTGCCTCTATTTCCTCAAGATTGGGGAATATAAGAGAAGGATTTTTCAGCTTTCATCTATCCTGACTCACCTGTCTCCCCAGCTTCACTAGTGTGAGGGAATCATTTCTTATTTTTCTCTCGTTTATTATTATAGAAATTGTGTCTTGCTGTTGCGTTCAATGTGTTCCCATGCATAAATCCATTGCCAGCTGGGTACCAAGGGCCCGGTGGTCTCCTAAGGCCCAAGACTTCCTTCAGAACTTTGATCAATTCTATCTTCAACTGATTTCATAAATATGAACTTTACCTGTTTGACAGGGGGGAATTTAAGAAGAGCCCAGTTGGGATACTGGTAGTAGAAGGCTCACAGCATCCCCGGCCTCACCTTTCCTTACCCTATAGCTTAACAATAGATTGTCCCCAGTGGCTTGTCCCAAAGTTTGGAATGTCCCCTGACACAGAAAGTTGCCCTGAAATTTAAGATTAATGCCCTTATGCTTACTGATCACAATTCTCTGGTCCAGCATTCTTTCCAGACTACTCTCATCTTTGTCCCTGGTTGCTAACACCACCAGAGGACCACGTTGTCAGAGGGACGGCTCTGTGAAACATAGCAGACCCCCCTGGAACTGTCATGTAGCTCCTGGACTAATGTCCAGATTTTCCCTTAAATACCCTAAGCCGGCCTGAGAAAGTGAGGCAGTTTTGAAGGCATCAATCTGCTGCCTCTCAGCTCGGCAGTGCTCTGACAACTAAAACTTATTCTAAATATCCCAACTGCTGTGTCAGTCTATTGGCTGGGCAGCGCAGGCAGCACAAACCCTGGACTCGGTTGCCCTCCAGTTTCAGTAATACCATTCAAAGGTAGAGAATATCATATATCTATAACATATAAACATAAACATATAAACAGACATAAACATATCTTACAGGTTTTTTTTTTTGTTTTTTTTTTTTTAATTTTAGCCATGTGTTAGGTGTAAAACTCAAAAGAATAGTTGGATCCAAGTCGAGTTTCTGGCAGGTGGGCTAAGGTTACTTGCTCAGATGGCCAACAATTTTTTACTTGTGTACTGTAATTTTTTATTTGTGCACTGTAAGGGCCCTTTTAGAGCTGTTCTGAAATCTCTTGCTTATGGGTGGAGGGCAAAGGAGGGCAAGAATGTGCTTGCAACAGCTGCTTTATAGTAACTTTAATTCAAAGTAAACAATATGTCAAAGTGGCATATTTTGGGGAGGCCTGTCCCGAATCTCATCAGTAGTCTTACAAAATAAGCTAAATCAAGCCTCATTTGTATGACTAAATTGGTTTTGTCTGCTCAGGGAATTTTCAAGGCTGGTCTTCCTTTGGCCTTGATTTTAAATCCTCTCTTTGTTCAACCTTTGCCATTTCTTTGGTTCTTTATTCCTTATGAAGCCTCCCATGTCACATAAAACTTATATTAAACATATCTGTATGCTTTTCGTTTGTGGATCTGTCTTATGTCAATTTAATTCTCAGACTTGAACCGAAAAACCCTAAGGTGGTATAGCATAAATCCTGACAATTGTTTTTTATTTTTTTCCTTTTTATAATACCAAGTGCCTGGCAAAACTTTGATTGCTGTCGAAGGCCATGCTGCCCTGAACAAGCCCAATCCTGTCTGATCTCAGAAACTAAGCAGGGTCGGGCCTGGTTAGTACTTGGATGGGAGACATCTTAGGAAGACCAGGTGCGGTAGCTGTAAAAAAATAAAATAAAATAAATAAGGGATTGTAAACTGACAAGGTCCTTGCAATCTGTAAGGTTACTGAATGTTAAATTAAATTTAAAAAGTAATAATAATAAAAGGAAAAGAAAAAAAAGCTTTGTTTGCCAAGGTATCCACTTCAAAGATGACTACCTTAAACACATTGCTAACCATATGACTAGATAAAGAACCAGGCTTCCTCTTCCCACTGAGGGTCCTTGGCTTTACAGGTCTTGGTTGATTTGATAACTAACCATTGGGCAACTTGTTTTTTGTCTTCTCATGCTTTAAATTCCTACTCTAATGTTTTAAATTCGCCAATAAAGAGTGAGCCCCTGAAGCCCCAGCTTCCCCACTCCACCTAAAGGCCAAGAAAAGCAGAACCTCAGAGCTCCATGATCTCTCTCTCCATCCATAATCTGACTATGGCCCAAGTGTGCTATGTAATTTCCAGGTCCTATAAGTAATAAGCCTTTATTTTTTTCGGTTTCCTTGGAAGGGCATCTTGCAATCACAATAAGAAACTCAAGGAGCTTGTCCTACCACTACACTGGTTCTTGGTAGGCTGAGACCAGTACAAACCAGAGGGTAAAAGTAAAAATTTGCCTCCCCTACACAGTCTTTATAGCTAGCCTCACGGTTTGGGTTTCCTTCCAGCACTTTGCCCCACAGCTGTCTGAGATGCTCCCATGTGGATGTGTGAGCTTAATTCACTAATTTTCACTTGGCATCATGTTTCATTTTCTTCCTAATGGGAATTTAGAATGTTTCTTATTTTCTGCTATTACAATTGTAGTAGCATATTAAGCAGTGTATTGAACATACTTTAAACATACTAACATGATGGGTGTAAAATGTTATTATCATTCATTGTAACCTTAATTTTTATTTCCCTACCTTTATTAATAAGTTTTAAATTCTTTTTAGATTTTGTTTGTCTACTCAGTTTTCATGTTCCATGATTTGCCTGTTCATATTTGCCCATTTTCCCATTGCATTGCGCTTTTTTACTTATTGATTGGTAGAAAATTCTGTACCTCAATGAATACCAATATTTTGCCTGTTTGGTGCGCTGAATGCAAATATTTTCTCCTAGTCCGTTGCTTGCTTCCTGCCTCATCCCCCTCCCCAGGTGTCTTTGAAAGCACAAGTTTTAAATTGTAATGTAGGTGACTGTCAATATTTTCCTTTATAATTTAGGAATTACGTGTCTTGCTTAAGATCTCAGCCCCTATCCCCTAGGTTATAAATGTATTCTTCTGTATTTTCTATTCAGAGTTTTTCACATATAGGTCTTTAACTTACTTGTATTAGCTTTTATGTGTGATGTGAGATAGCAATCCAGTTTTATCTGTAGTGCCTGTAGGTAGACTATTCCAGCATCAATTATTTAATAGTCCATTCTTTCCTCACTACTCTGTCATGTGTCGAGTTTGAAATCTGCTCTTCTGTTGGTATATCTGTCTAGTGCTGAATCGATACCCCATAGTCTTCAGTGATGTAGCTTTATATAAAGTCTTGATACCTTTGTCAATGAGTTTCACCACCTTAATCTTTGTTTTCAGAAATGTCTTGGCTACTCTGGACCATTCTACTCTATAAATTTTAGAATTAGCCAATCAGTTTCTATGAAAAATCTCATAGAGATTTCATTTGATTTGGTACCTTAAAGCACTGACATTTGATCACAAACATAGCCTATATCTCCACTTATTTAGATCAATTTTAATGGCTTTCAAAAAGGTTTTATAACTTTCTCCATAAAAGTAAAGCATCTCTTAGCTAAGCCTCATTTTTTAGTGTGTTTGTGCATAATATTTATATATTTGTAATAAATATTTGTATATTTGTAATATATATAATTATAAATGATATCTGTTGTTTTGATCATATTTTACATAGTAAAAACAGTACCTTATTCATAATACTATAAAATTGAGTCAATGTTTTTGCCACTGCTCAAAATAAATTTTAGAATCATTCTTAATCTAATTACCTTAGGACTGGGTGGTGTGTTATTTTGAATACCCTCAGCTACAGGGAATCTTCACCCTTTAACCATGCACTTAAGTTTTTGGGAAAGCCACTGGAACTCAGACCTTGAGTCTAAAGTCACATTTCTCTATACTTGAAGTACATCCTTTAGGAGTTCTCCAGGCAGGGTTTGTGGGTAATAAGCTTAGTCCCTCTGATCTAGGTTAGCTTCTGAAAATAACTTGAAAGTGTGTGGAAAACTTGGGACCACAGAAAATTAACATGGGGTTTTCTGGATTGTTCAAGGAGTTACAACTAAAGCCAACCCCATATGGCAGTCAGGCTTCTGTTACACTTTTCAGGAGTTATTTATTCCTACTAAAAGTCTAGGCCAGGACAAATAGCTTCCTTGTGATCTGCTTCTGCCATTGGGCAGGTTCCTGAGTCCAGGGCTCTGTATGGAGTCTCAGGATCACACCCCCACACAGTACAGACCCTAAGGTTCTAGGTCACAGAACAGGTCAGGTGCCCGTAAGGCAGTTACAGCTTTAGCCTTGCCCACTCCATTCAGACCACACTGATTTTCAAATCCCTCTTAATTTTCATCTCTGGAGAATTTGCTTATTTTTAATGAGCTCATCTATACCTTTAACAGAATATTTACTCTATTACATCAAGCATTTCTAGGTAATTTATAGCAGTGGGACATTTCAGGCTTCCCACACTCCTCAGTACTGCTGTGTATTTTTAAATTCTATCTTATGGGTTCATACTCAATTCTCTCTAATTTTCCTGACCAACTTTGAGATTCTTGGTCAAAATGACCTTCCAATGCCCCCACCCCCTAGGATTTTTCTCCCAGTCATCCCTCTGGGTTTCTTCTGACAAATCTCCACAGACTGTTGGGAGATGAATACACCCTCCTGGGCAGAGATGAGAATTCTTAAAGAAGACCCTGGAAAGGGCAGCGCATAAATTACCAACCAGGCTAGTGAGCAGAAACTGCCTTCTTCATGGAAACTGCCCCTAGCTCAGAGGACTGTGGAGCATCCAGGAAGATGTCACTAACTACTTGGGGAATTTAGGTCAGCCCTGATATATACATCTCTTACATATTTACAGTGGAAAATTACTTGGCCATAAAAAAAGAATGAAATCTTGCAATTTGGGACAACATGGATGGACCTAGAAGGTATTATGCTAAGTGAATTAAGTCAGAGAGAGAAAGTGAAATAGTATGTGATTTTACTTATATATGGAACCTAAAAAAGAAAAACAAAAAATATACAAATGAAACAGAAACAAGCTCTTAGATACAGAAAACAAACTGGTAGTTGCCAGGAGGAGAGGGGTTAAGAGGCTGAGTGAAGAAGTTGAGAAAATAAAAAAGCACAAATTTCTAGTTATAAAAATAGTCATGGGATATTCATTTTTGTGGTTCTGGTCTTAGCTCAGGTCTGGGGAAACTGATTTATTCTAAAAATGAACCAGGAAGCAGTATCATACCAGGCAAGGTGAACCCTACCCCGTCTGAAGCAATGGCCATGATTGCAGCCCAAATCATGGGGGAATCATGCCGTTACTGTTGGAGGCAGCAATAGACATTTCGAATTGAACATTTTCAAGCCAATGGTGATTAAAAATGTGTTGTTCTCAGCCAGGCTGCTGGCGGATGCACCAGTTTCTTTCACAGAAAACTGCGTGGTGGGAATCCAGGCCAACACAGGAAGGATCAACAAGTTAATGAACAAGATTCTAATGTTGGTGACAGCTCTTAATCCTCGTAAATGGTATGACAGAAAGCAAAGGTGGCTAAGACAGCACACAAGAATGATTCAACCTTAAAGGCAGCTGCTGTTGAAGTTGGTTATCTCATAGCAGAGCAATCTGACGAATGGTTGAAGCTTAAGGATATGCTGAGTCCAAAGTGATTTAAATAAATTTCTATTACAAATAACTATGTTGTGTAAAATTTAAAAAACGAAACAGACTCCTTACAGTTTTTAAACAAAATGGAGAAATGTGAAAGAAAACCGGTATTGAACTTGACTATTTGTAGCAGAGCTGTTTGGTCAGTGTATGAAAAACCTCAGGACATGCTAGGTCCAAAGCGAATTTAAAAAGTGTAAAATAAAATAATTGTTTAAAAAAAACGTTGTGGGAATGTGAAGTGCAGCATAGGGAATGTAGTCAATAATGCCATAATAGCTATATATGGTGCCATACGGTTCTAGACTTATTAAGGTGATCATAAGTTATATAAATGTCTAATCATTACATTGTATGCCTAAAACTAATATCATATTGTACGTCGATTGTAACTGAAAAATTAAAATAAAAAACAGTGACCCATTCTGTGGAGAATTCTAAACATTTGCATATATACACACATATACACTCTCATACATTCACATATACACACACATATTGTTTTAAAACATATCCAGGATTTGTTTTAATCAGGTATGGTTAGACACACAGACACAGAAATGATTCTCATGAAGGAAGAAATTTTTGACTCAGTTCCCTGGAAGCAAGAAGCAGAGTGGGATTTGCAAGAACAATCCTGACTCCTTGAAAGATGGTAGAAGCATTTGTTTGAGAAAAGGAAGAATGAAGGGGCAGGGTGTGGTACACGTTGGTGCCTGAGTGGCTCTGGGGTTGTCCCTGGTGTGGAGCAGCGCTGAGCTGCTGTCTGTTCTGAGAGGTCAGTGATACCTGTGGAATTTGAAAATGACAGCCCTAGCCCCAGGGGAGTGGGCAGGCTGGATCCTAGATAAATGGAGAAAAAGTGCAGGCTAGGTGAAACCTTTGCTTTTTGTTCTCTTCTTCTGGTGGGAGGGGAAAGGGCCCCCAACTTTCTCAAAGGTGAGCTTGATGGACTAAAAATGTTAAAGGCTTCCATTGCACATTCCTCCAAGTGAGAGGGAAAAAAGGTCATGAGTTCACAGGGCTGACGCATAATTTTAGATAAGCCAGAGGGGGAAAAAGGGAGAAAAAAGCATTCCAGCCTTCCTAAATCAAGCTGCAGTCCCCTTTGCTCCCTCAAATTCCAGCCTAGGGTGTCCCTAGAGCCTGTGATGTTAACCCAGTAAATGCTGAATTTACTGCTAGAGGTCTGAATGAGTTTATAATGAGAACAAAAGGGAAGGATTTTTTAATTAATTTATTTATTTTACAGTGGCTTTGTATTACATGTAGACCCCTGGCAAAATTGATGTAAAATGTTATATATTTTAATTTCACAAATGCTATAAGGACTGTCCTAATTAGGGAAAGCCTCAAAGAAAAGACACTAGTGGGATACAACTGCCTTGTTTTAGGGCCGGTTAAAATTTAAATTCTTTGAGTTTTAAAAACAGAACAAGTCTCCATTGCTGATGATATTTGCCTATCAGAGCCTCTAGAAAAAAGAAGATGTTGGAAAAGTTAGGCACTCTCTAAATGGAGATACATTTTTGGAGTTTAAAATAGAAGTGTTACTTTGCCCAACGGCTCTTGTGATTCAGATGTCTGACCTTTCAGGCTAGAGGTTTAGGGGCCCAGTGGGTTTATTTTTGAGGAGGCCAACTCAGAGTTTAAGTTGGACAAGGTGAAAAGGGCTCAAGAAAATCTTGCTCTCCAGTTGGACTTTGGAGCACTGTGGCAACTTAAAGAAAAGGTCTTCTGGAATCCTGAATCTGTAGATCTGACCTTAGCTGACTGGACTTGGCTCAAATCCTATCCTGTCTTCCATGGGCAGATGCTGCTTCTATACAATCTATGCCTGTCTGGAAGTGGGCAGGAGACATGGCTCTGCTCAAGGGTCATAGAGACTGGGACATTGCAGATTTAGGACACCTCTCTGTGGGGCCCTAGACTGTGATGCTGACTGGATTGACTGGGTCACATACCAGTACCCACATAAAAGGGACCATTTACTGATGGGCTGTGTATTTCAGATACAGAGACTTGACTGCTTTCCTAGCTTGGGAGTAATCCCAAAAAAGCTGGAGGTGGGGGGCACATCACAGGGCCTGTGACCCCCTCTGCAAAGATGGGACTCCTGACCCTATATGAGGGATGTATCACTGCTGTTGGCTTATGGCTTTCAGGTGGACTGATAGCCCAGCTCTTGGTCCCTCACCTTTCCCTGGTATACACACCTTAGGAAGGCAGTATGTGAAATGCAGCTGTTCTCAGAGAAAGAATGAGATCTGTTAGGCCCTTATTGGTTAAATAACCAGGACAAAAGCGGTGGGAAGTTGTGCAAACCCATTCGAAACTGTTGAAAATTCAGGATTTTGTCCTGATCATTTTGTCCTGATCATATCCTGAACACCATGGTGTCTTTCTGGTTAGGTTGTGCAAAAATGTTTTTCTGTGAAAATACCTTTGTTTCTCTTGCATACAGCCTTTTGAGACAAAGGTCTAGATGAGACTAGGGAATGTAAAGTTTTGATCCCTAAATGGGACAACCCCAATTTTACAATGAGAGAAAAAACCCCAAACCCAGGCATCTGAGGTGGTAAGGGGGGGTATGTGTGCTGAGGGGATAGTGGAGGGGAGAGGAAGGGGAAAAGGGCATTAACGATCATTGTTCCTGGAAGCTTCCCCTCCTCCTGAAGAAAACTTTCCAAGATTGTCCACTTATGATGCCACCTGACAAGTGACAATGAGAGATCAGGGGTTGGCCCCAGCTCCTGCACTTTCTATGTAGAACATGTCCAGGCGTTGCCTACACTTGTGAAGTGAATGAATCGGGTCAGAGACAAGCAAGACGGTTGGGAACTGACAGCCTCAGGCATGGCCTCTGAAACCGAGCTGAACAGAATCCTGTAGACAGGACTGAGAAGCCCCGGTGGGAGGCCCCAGCGGGGGGGCTGTCACCCAGCTGCCTGTGCTGCTTGGTGTTCCTAGCATTGTCCTGTGGGCTGTGTGTTTTGGGGGGACCATGTGTGCCCTCTGGTCTTGTACTTCTGTGTGTGCTCTGAATGTAATGACAGCCCTGGAAAGCATTCAGAACAGCTTCGATTTACTGGGCAGAGTTGTGCTGTTCTTGATTGATGATGCCTCGGGCCAGATTTTAAAAGGCTCCCAGAGAAACTGAAGGAGGAAAAACCCGGCTTTCTAAGATGGGCTTTATGGCTAATGAATGGACTTTCTTTTGGCTGGTTAAGTCCAGTATAGGCTGAGGATTTCCATAATCACCAAGTCCTGCTTCACGTTTGCTTAATAGTTCTTCCTTCAACTTCTCTCTCTCCTCACATATTTTACTATCCACAGGAAAAAGAAACCAGGTCGCACTTTCCACACTTAGCTTGGAAATCTCAACTAAATATCGAAGTTCATGGCATACAAACTGCCTTCCACACGTCTGTTCAAGGCAATTCAGTTAAGTTTCTACAACTATGTAACTGGATCCCTTGTAACCTCTTAGCTGTTTGACAGAGTTCCCTTCCTTGGACGTGTCAGAAACTCAGGGTCAACTAGTTTAACCCAGAGAGGGACTGGAAACAACAACAACAATGACAACATCCAGTTGTGTTGCTGGCTCCCAGGGGAACTGGGATCAGAACCTGCTTCTCTCCCCGACTCTCCTCTTCTTTGGGTAAGCTGCTTTCTCCCAGGACAGCCTGCTCAGTGAACTCGAGAAATGTGACCAGCAGTGGCCCCAGTTCACGATGCCCACATTTACCTTCCCCCAAATGACCCCTTGTCTCCTAGATTCTAATTTCAGAAATCCCCCCAAAGCGCCCCCAAAAATCTGGTTTTCCAGCTTCAGTCACTGGGCTACTCTGAAAGATTCAGCTGTTGCGGGGCACCCAGCCCTGCACCATCACGGTGGCCCCTGACAAAATGTCCAGGGTGGGGTGGGGCAGAGTGAGAAGACCAGAGAAGAAAGGAGGGTCTGTGGAGAACGTCTCCTGGACCTGGATCTTTGTCTATGCTGCGGATGCCCCGTGGCCTCTCCTAACTGTGCCCCTCCCCGTGGTGCCCGCGTCATCGGTTGAGAGGTGCCTGCTGGCAAGTAGCCACCCTGGACCCTCAGCACTCCCAGCTGGGTGCAAACTCGTCTCTCGTATGGGACGCAGGATCCCGCTCCGGATAGAGGTCTGAGCAAAGCCTTTTTGCAGAAAAGCGTTCCTGTGCCACTTCACCAGACAGGGGTGGTGCTGGGCGGGCGCAGGGGTGGGATGAAGCTGGGCCCAGACCTGGGAGGCTCCCGCACGTCACATACTGAGGCCCCAGAGGGGAGGGGCTCTAGCTCCTATTTCAGAGGGCCGCCTGCCCCAGCCAGGGCTGCAGGTCCCGCCGACAGCTGTCTCCTCCAGCGCCATGGGCTTGGAGCTCTACCTGGACCTGCTGTCCCAGCCCTGCCGCGCCGTCTACATCTTCGCCAGGAAGAACAGCAAAGTTCAGCCACAATTAATCTGAAATCAAAAACCCATGCTGTGTTGGTTGCACTGAAAAGAGCCAAGTCAGAAAAAAAACTCTCCATGTGGACAACCAGACTGATACCTCAGTTGCGGCACTTGTGTTGATGCTAGACTGTTGTGTAATTTTACGTACAGTTTTGAGCTAGTTGGTGTACAGGCTGGCCAGTTTGGACCCTGGCCAGTGTCTTGTGAGGCCAGCATAACCTCTGGCCAGTTGCAAAGCGGTCACTTTGGTCCTTGCTCAGTGTGAAGCGCAGGACAGCACCACGAAAAATCATTTCAGTTTTTCTGTTCCAAGTGGTGCAGCCCCTACATTTCACCCTCCACTCCTTGCATTTTGCCCACCCCACCCCCTTTTGAGCCTCTCTAATACCTTGGGTGCACTTCTCTTAGGCTGCCTGCTGGGTCTCCCATTCCAGCCCTTGTGGCTGACCACGGAGGGAGGCTCTATGTGGGGAAAAAGGACTGATTCCACCCACCCTCATCTGTGGACAAAGCATTTCCCTTTAAGAAGACAGGACTTATGAGAGTTTTCACACCGAAGAAGTGGGAACCACCTGGGCCAGGGCTTACCTCAGAGAAGGATTTAGGAGCCTTGAGGCAAGACCAGTGACTAAGAACCCTGGGGAATTCCGGGTCTTCCACCCCCATCCCACATCTATTACAGAGCCTGTGACCCCTGGTGTAGGCTTCAGAGGTTGGCAGACTGAGGCTGTAGGAGGGGACCCAGGTGAGGCCGGTCCCCAGGCCAACCGCACCTCCTCTTTGTCTATAAACAGCCCATAGGGAGCAACCACGATGTCTTCCATTACAGCTCCAAGCTGGCAGAGTGGCGCATGAGGGTGGAGCTGGCCATTGGCTCTGGCCTCTTCTGGGAGGCCCATGACCGGCTGGTGAAGTTGGCTGAGTGGGACTGTTCCACGTTGGATCCAATGGTCAAGGAGAGGATCTGTGACTTGCTGCAGAAGTTCAAGTAGAAGCAGCCCATCCTGCAGAGCCTGGCTGGCTCAGCTCTCTGAGCCTCCTTCCTTGACAGAGATGCTGAAAATGGCCCTGTTTCTTTGCCTAATAAAGAACTGGAACAACTATCACGGCTGTTGAACCTGCGATGATTGCTAATGTGAGAGTGGGTTGAAGTGGGTCCTCCCAGCTTCCAAAAAGAATTTCAAAATTCTTTAATTTCAAAATTCTTTAATTTTTAAATTCTTTAATTTTTAAATTCTTTAATTTTTAAATTCTTTTATTTTTAAATTCTTTAATTTTTAAATTCTTTAAATATGATTAAACTTCCAGTAACAATAGTTGACTTCAGTACTCCACTATTGTTAATGGATAGAAAGAGACAGAAGATCATCAAGGAAACAGAGGACCTGAACAACACTGTAAACCAACTGGATCTACTAGATACATACACAGAACAACTTCACCCAAGAACAGCAGAATAAACATTCTTCTGTGCATGTGGCATATTCTTCTTGAGTTTAAACATGGAAGTCATACCATGTATGTTCTCTGAACACAATGGAATGTACCAGAAAGTCTGGCTCCAGTGTCCACACTCTTAGGCCCTCCCTCTAGAGATCCTGGTTCTAGCAGAGTCCAAGTGTCCGGGCTTCTGGTCAGCGGTTCGTGTTTATTCACTTCACTCCAATTCCATGGCCCAGAATTTGACAGCCTTGGTCACCCTGCTCCTACCTCACATCCCCTGGGGTTGTGTCTTTCCTTCTCTGGGCCTCTGTTTCTCCTTCTTTAAAATGGTGAGGAGCAATCCAGCCATCCCACTCCTGCGGACACACCTAAAGGAAATGAAAACTGCATATTGAAAACTTGCTTGATTTGTAAATCACTTCTGTAGGACGGCGATGGTAGGAAATTCTGATACTTGCTACCATACGGGAGAACCTCGGAGACGTTATATTAAGGGAAAGGAGCCGGTCACAAAGGACTAGGACTGGGGATCTTCCTTGTTGCCACCCCTCCTTCTGGCCCCAGAGCCTCTGGCTTCCACTCCACTCCTCAGCCACTCCAGGTCGCCAGGGTTTGGGCCAAAGTCTGGTTCCTGGAACCGCCCAAATCGGAGCCGGCCTTTAGTGGGGCGTGGCTGCCTCTCGGTAAACTCGGCACCAGCGCTGGGGTTTGCTGCCTCCTTTGATTGCCAAGTCCGGTTCCGAGGCGCCGGTCATGGGCCTGGAGCTCTACCTGGACCTGCTGTCCCAGCCCTGCCGCGCCATCTACATCTTCGCCAAGAAGAACGGCATCCCCTTCGAGCTGCGCACCGTGGAGCTGCTCAAAGGTGGGCCCGGCGGCGGAGTTCGGGTCGGGGAGAAATGGGGAGGCCAAACACTGCTTAGGGGTACCCCGCTCTACACCACCCTCTCCTTGGGGCCATCACCGGAATAAGGTGGATCATAGGGAAGATCCGAGAGATTCGAGTAATCCCCCAAAGTCTGGTGATGTGCAAAACACGCAGGGCTCTGCTGAGGCCGAATAAAGGTGGGGCAGGGGAGAGGGGAGGGGGAGGGGAAGGGGGGATGAAGAAAGAAGGAAGAGGTGTGGCGAAGAAAGGGGAGCACCTGGACATATGGACAGGGGACCTCAGTTAGAGAGATGGGGCAAGAGGAGAGAGGTTAAAGGGGCCTAGTGCAGAGACTAGGACAGAGGCTAGTCCCTCCTCCATGGCCTTCAGCTGCTGAAATTTTGCAACAGCAGGCACAGCCCCAGGGCCCTAACTTTCTGGCAGCTGGTACTCGCTGCACTAATCCCTTCTGCACTGGAGTCCCCCTCTGTCCCTTCCTTCTCCTATTTCTCCTGCTTTGCCTTTACTCACCTTTCCCTCTGTTTCTCTTATTCCTGATGGAGAGGGGCACCCCACAGGGTATGCTAAAAGCGAGAGTGGGGCTGCAGGGGCTTGTGAGCCCTGCACCCTGAGCTGGAGGATTTGTTTCTCTGGCAAGTCCCCAGTGACCTGGCTGGCATGCTGATGCCTCCTGGTATTTGAGGGGGTAGGGGGAAGCAGAATACATGTATTGCTGCCAGTGGGAGGGGCAGGAGCCAATCGGGCAACTCTACTTGGCCCAGCCTTGGTCAATGTGTAGCACAGACCAGTGCCAGGAAAAACCATTCCAGATTTTCTGTCCCAGTGCTCTCCACTCAGTGCTTCCCCATCACGCCTTTGGCCTGTCTTTCTGCCTGAATCATCATCTCTTTCCAGCCTCCTCTGTGGACCACTACATGGCCTGGCCAGCGGTTATCTCTGCAGAGCATGAGGCAGAGGGGGAGGGCATGAGGACAAAGGGATATCCCAGCTGGGATGTCAAATAAAAGAGTATAGAGGGAGGTGTGTTTCACCAGAAGAGGAGGGAAGATACCCCTGGCGAAGGAACAGTCTGAAGGGAGAGAAATGGGAGGCTCTCGGGTGTGGCTGAGGCTAGAGGGTTAAGGCAATGTTGAATGGCTTCGAGAAGTTTTCCCTTGATCCTGGGGTAATGGGGAGGCACTGAAGGCTGTTGAGCAGGGCAGTGGTGATACTTAAGTACCCTTGAGATGATTCTCACAGGGTGCATCTGCTGGAGCAGAAACCTCTCAGATAAACTCAAGCAGAAGCTGTGGGGGTGGCGGGGAAGGAAGGACACTAGGCAGTAACTTCAGAGGCTGGGGATAGGACCAGAATGCAGCTGTTGCTACTCCAACAGAGCCTAAAGGCAGGGCCAGCTCTGCGTCCTCAGCGCCCAGGGCTGGGTGAATGAGAGGACACAGAGGGCCGAGTAGAAGTTGGTTATAATTAAATAGATACCAGGAAAAGGCCACTTCTCTGTGTTTGGTGGCTCTACTTAGGGCACTGTAAGAAGTCAGAGCTCCTTTCAGGCGACTAGCCACTCTGCCCTTGCAGCGTGGGACACCCCAAACGTGAGCTCATGAAGCTGGTGATGATGCAAAGGTGGGGTACCTGTGAAGGCTTGGCTGGAGCACCTCGCCCTGCAACATGAGCTCTGTTGTAGAGGGGCGAGCAGTCGGGGGAAGGTTATGCCCCCACCCCAGGCCTTAGCCAGGGTGTCCAGGTCTATTTTGTACACTTGGCAGAGCAGCCTCCTGCCCCTCCCACAGCGGCCCCTACCAGCCCTCTTACCACACAGGAGAGCAGCCAGGGGCTGGGAAAGAGCTGTGAAATTGGGGCCTGGGCACTGCAGGGCGTGGAAACGGTCCATACAGGACACATTTTCCCCCGACTACCCATAACGATGTGCTCTCTGCAGGCCAGCATCTCACCAGCGATGCCTTTGCCCAGGTGAACCCCTTGAAGAAAGTACCTGTCTTGAAGGATGGGGACTTCATCTTGACTGAGAGGTAACTATAGCCCCGGCCTGATACTAGACCTTGCTGGAACAATCTGGTCCGAACCCTCTACTTTATCGACAAAAAAAAAACAACAAAAACACTAAAGTCCTGAGAGGTGAAGGGCCCTTTGCCCTACGTGACATAGAGAGTCAGGCCTGGAACCCAGACCCCTGCCTGTTCACTGGTCTAGACAGTGGTTGGAAAAGCAAGCATGTATTTTCCTTTTATACCAATCCAGTGATTGTTGGTGAGTGTAGCCCAAGGCAGGGTTGCAGGGTGTGGCAGCTTCCTCCTCCACAGAGGCTCCCTCTGGCCAAACTTGCTTCAAGATGGCCCAGGAGTGTCTGGGCTATCCAGTGCCTCCACCACCCAGCTACAGCTTCCCTGGGTGGGCCTTGTCCTTGGGAGGACCTCCAGGCAGGTGGACATTTGACATCACCACAGGTCCCAAGAAGTGGAAACCTCTTCAGGAAAGGCCGAAAGAAACATTTTTCTGATTCTGCCCCTTTCGTCCCAGAAGTCATCCCTCCCACAAGAAGGAGAACCTGGAGCTTTAGAACTTATCTCTGAAATTTTAAGATGATCTACCCCTGAAGAATTTCTCAGACATTCTGCCAGCACCATTTTTCCTTCCTGTGGCCCCTACTGTCCTGAGCCCTTGTGTCACTGATGTTGAGCACCCAGAGTTGACTTGAACGATTAGCTGGGAGTGGGAGAAGCTCAAGTATCTTGCACAGACAAGTGAATTGTGAAGCTAGGCTTTGGGGGTGGGATTCCTAATAGGAACATGGGCCAGTGGCAGATACAGAGATTTTCTGCTTTTTTGGCTGGAGTTCCCAGGCTTTAGGGTATCCCAGGTTCCTGAAAGCCTTTGTGTGGGCCCAGATGTACACAGCCTCAGTGCCCCTTTCCTGTCCACCCCTGTCCCAACACCATGGCAGCCCTCATAACCCAGGGCAGAAGGAGGGCTCCAGGGGCTTCGTGTGCTCTGCTGTTCCTCCATGCTGTAGCAGGCCCGGTGTTTCCTACAGGGGAGAACAAAGGGATGACAAAGAACAAGAGGGTGACAGGAAAGCTAATTTGAGCAGTCAGGTCATCTGAGGCTAGTCCGAACGCCAGGTGACGTGAGTGGTTGCAGACTGACAGAACTGAGCTTCTTTAAGGCTCAGCTTTGATGCCGTCTCCTCCAGGAAGCTCCGGCCCTCCCTTCAAGAACTGTCTCTGAGCAATGGCAGGACACTGTGCTGTGGGATATTGCCTGGTGGTAGGATGAGTTTGGGTGTTAGCCTCATAAAGACTCAGCAATGCCATCAAAGGCCATGTCCGTGGGCAAGTCCCTTCACTATTCGAAGCTTGGCTTCCTTGTCTATAAAATGAGGCGAATCCTTGGCCCATTATCAGGAAAATTAAAGAAACCCCTAGCTCAGTGTCTTTGCCACAACCATCATGTTCTCCCCTCCCCTGCAGTGTGGCCATATTGCTCTACCTGACCCACAAGTATAAGGTCCCTGACCACTGGTAGCCTCAGGACCTGCAGGCCCGTGCCTGTGTGGATGAGTACCTGGCATGGCAGCACACAACCCTGCGGAGAAACTGCCTCCGGGCCGTGTGGCATAAGGTGAGGCCCCTCGGGTAGGGAGGAGGGTGAGGGCATCACCCCCGAAGGAGCTCAAGCACTATTGCATTCTCTTTTTTAGCTTGCATCGTTTCTAATGACCCAACTTTGACCTCACTAATTTTCTCTTCTGTTGTGCCCAGGTCGCTGTTAAACCCATCTAATCCATTCTTCATTCGAGATATGTATTTTTCAGTTCTAGATTTTTATGTTTTTTTTTAGAGTTTTCGTTGCTCTGCTGAAATCCACCATCTGCTTACCAATTAGGTCCATCTTCTCTTCTAAATTCTTTAACATATTTCTAATAGTTACTTAAATATCTCTGTCTTAATGTCAACACCTGGGTTCTCTGTGGATCTGTTTCTATTGGTTGTTTTTCATCTTCTTGATTATCTGTCATGCTTTCTTTGCATGTGTCAATCTTTTATTGTGTGCCAGACATTAAGTGTAAGATTAGAGATTGAAGTACACAATGAGTACCCCTTGAAAGGCTTGTGCTTTTCTTTGGTCAGGAGGCATCAGTGGTAGGTTAGTTTCTTTCAGCTAATCTGGAGGTGGGCTCAGTTGTGGCTTTAGTTAGTTTTGGTTCATTTCTGGTTTCAGGTATCTTGAAGGTGAGATCAGGTTGCTTGCTTGCTGCAGCATGGATTTGGAACTTAAGTACCAACTACATGTCAGAAAAGTCCCATGACAATGGCAAGCTTGCACCCTGCCTTCTTGGACCTGAGGAATGAAAGAAGCTAACCTAGGAAGGGCTTATGCCCTCTAAAATTTGGTTAATTTAGTCCAGTGCTGAATAATCGAAGTATAAAGTGAGCCATATATGTCCTTTAAAATTTCCTAGAAGCCACATTTAAAAAGGAAAAAGAAACAGGTGAAATAAATATATTTTACTTAGCCCAATATATTCAGAATCTTATCATTTTGGCCAATAAACGCATGAAAAGATGCTCGGCATTACTAGTCATTAGGGGAATGCAAATTAAAACTGTAATGAGATACCACTTCACACCCATTAGGATGGCTATATAGATATATATATATATGTGTCTGTGTGTGTGTGTGTGTGTGTGTGTGTGTGTGTGTGTATGAATGAAAATAACAAGTGTTGGTGAGGATGTGAGGAAATCGGATCTCTTGTGAACTGTTGCCAAGAATGTAAAATGGTGCAACTGTGGAAAACAATACAGGAAATCATCACAAAAATTTAAAAAGTAAAATTACCAAATGGTCCAGCAATTTCATTTCTGGATATATTTCTAAAATAATTGAAAGCAGGGTCTCAAATAGATAGTTCTACACTTATGTTCATAATGGTGTTATTCACAAGAGTTAGTAGTGGAAACAATCCTTGTATTTATTGAAGGATGAATGGAAAAAAAAATTTTGTACATTTCACAATAAAATATTACTCAGCCTTAAGAAAGAAAGGAATTTTGACACATGCTACAACATGGATGAAACTGGAAAACATTTGCTGCGTGAAATAAGCCAGACACAAAAGGACAGATATTGTATAATTTCACTGATATGAGTCACCTAGAGTAGTTAAATTCATAGAGATAGAAAGGATAATGGTGATTGGCAGGGCCTGGGGAGAGGGACAGATAGGAAGGTGTGTAATGGGAACAGAGTTCCATTTCTGCAAGATGAAGAAGACAGTTCTGGAACCGTAGTGGTGCTGATTGCACGACAATATGAATGTACTTAATGCCAGTGAACTGAACACTTAAAATGGCAAATTTTATACATTTTTTTCTTTTACCAGAATTAAAAAAAAAATGTTAAATATCGTGGTGTAATCAATAGAAAAATTATTAACGAAATACTTTTTTTTCTAAGTCCTCAGAATCTGGTATATGTTTCACAGGTACAGGACATCTCAGCTAGAACCAGCCACATTTCAAAAGCTCAGTAGCCACTTGAGACCGGTGGCTACCATATTGGACAGTATGGGTTTAGGCTTTTTTCCTTTTTTCTTTTCCTTTGTTAAAAGTTCTGTAAGTCTTTGATGGCTTTACAGAAAAATAAGGTTATTTTTTTTATAGGGTCATGAGGGTGGAAGCAGTGGTATTTTTGCGATCTTTGATATCCTAATCAGCAGTGGAACTCTTTGTTTTAAAAAATGTGTGGCTAATTCTGGATCGTGAGTTTTGTTGTTCTTTGTCATATCATTTTTAATGTGAGAAAGAAACATTAGAGAACAAAAGTCAAAAGACCTTTTTGTTGAGCTCACTCCTTCCCGAGAGAACACCCCACTCTGGGATCTGGGACAAGTCTTTCCAGTCCACGACTTTATACATCGCTACATTTACATATAGCCATAAGCAAATAAAGTTTTGCTTTGAGTGCTTAAAGTTTTCAATGAATGCTCTTATATCATTCTGCAACGTGCATTTTTCCTTGTTGCTATGGGTAGGTCTAATTTATCCATTTTCACTACTCTGTAGTATTTCATTATGTGAATAAATCTGAATTTATTTATTACCCTGTTATGGTCTTTTCTATTTAAGGAGGAACAAAAATACTTTTTTAAAACCCTAAAAACTTTGGACTCACCCAGTTGGAACAGAAGGGAAATGTAGACCTTCTCTTGCAAGGGGGAGGCAGTTTATAAATGAGGAAGGTGGGCTAGGTCCGGCCCACCGAGAGCCCATGTGCGCTTTCTTCTTCAGGCATCAGCCTTAGATGCCAGGCAGGGGTACCAGGGAGCAAAGTCCCTTTATGTTAAAAAGAAACTGGAAATCTGGACTTTTGCATGAAATGTCTCCATTTTCAAATGTCAATAGCCGATCTGTATTTTTAAAAACTCTGGAGCCAAAGGAATGTCTTTAGCCCAGCACTGGCCTGTGATCGCTAATCCCACCTGGTCGTGTGGGAGTGGGGACTGAAGCCTTGAGCCAGGAGTTTGAGTACAGCTCCAGTCCTGTTTATCTTTCCTGAATCCCAGCCCAGCCCTCCAAGCCACTTTATTACACTGAGCATGAAGCCCCACTACCCACTCACCCGTGCTCCCCATCTATTCAGTCTCCCTGACAGCTGCTAAGCCTGAGGCTGTTGATGGCTTTGGCCTAAAATGCCTTCCTCCCCAAATGCTAGACACCTCTCTCTCCTGGCTCTCCCCCTTAGTCCCTGGTAGCTCCCAGGTCAGAAGATGTTGGTTCTATGCTTGGCTGAGTCTTTTCCTGGCTGTGCCATCACTGGAAATTTACTGTTCCTCTCTGGGCCTCACTTTTATTTACGAGATAAGTCATGTGCTGTTGTCATTCAAGAAATTTGAAGCTGAGTGTTTGTGTATTTTGCCTGAGGTCACACAATTAATAAGTGGCAGAATGGAGACCTTAAAAGCTTGTCCTCATAATACTGATACTGTAAGAGGAACTGATTTTATATTCAGGAGAAAAGAGATTACAAAACAGATAGTTTTTAAGCCAGCTAGCCCTCTCCTCTCCACGAAAGTATGAAACTCCCTCAGGCCCCCTTTGAGTCATTCTCCAAGGGCTTTGAGTCCTTCAGAAGCCTCTGAAGTTCAGCCAGTCAGAGCTTATGGAAGCAGGAATAATTCATGGAAAAGGGGTTCTTTGGGAGTTTTCTTGCAGGCCTACCCAGCATGCAGAAGAAAGGTGCTTAGAACCAGGTAGGGCAGGCTTGCTTCTTTCCCCCAAAGCTGGACTGTCCCCTGATCCCCCACTTTGCCTGGCCACTCACTAGGTGATGTTCCCTGTTTTGCTGGGTGAGCCAGTATCTCCTAAATGCTGGCAGCCACGCTAGCAGAGTTGGATGTGACCCTGAAGATACTTGAGGACAAGTTCCTCCAGAAGAAGGCTTTTCTGTCCGGGCCCCACATTTCCCTGGCTGACCTGGTAGCCATCACGGAGCTGATGCATGTGAGTACTGTGGGCAGGGTGGGCCCACTTGGCAGGATGGGTTGCTGAGTCCTGCTCATGCCACCTCCACCTGGCTGTGGGACTGTGTTTGTTTGAGCGAACCTCCTCTGGAGCTGTGTGGTCCCCAAACCAGGAAAGTGCTACTATCCTTGGCCTCACCCATTCACTCCTATCCTGTTCCCTTTTTCCCTATAGCCTGTGGGTGCTGGCTGCCAAGTCTTTGAAGGCCGACCCAAGCTGGCTGCTTGGCGCCAGCGCGTGGAAGCAGCAGTGGGAAAGACCCTCTTCCAGGAGGCCCATGAAGTCATCCTAAAGGTCAAGAACTTTCCACCTGTAGACCCCGCCATGAAGCAGAAGATGATGCCTCAGGTGCTGACCATGCTCCAATGAGCCAGGAAGCCTCAGCTCTGCCCTGCCCCTGGCAGTTCACGAAGCACCTTTGTTTCCAAAGAAGGCGTGGGAGGCAGGCTCAGAGATCAAGAGTGACTTTCCTATGTCCCACTGTACTGTGGCTCTCCAGCCCCAGGTCCCTACCTTTACCCTGTCTTCCACAGCTGCCTGAAAACCGCGATGAGAGTGGCACGTCCAGACCTGTCTCCTTTAATGACTACATTTCATTTTCAATTTGGTAAATAAACCTGGGCTTAGCCTGAGCCTCTGCTTCTAACTCCGATGTGTTATTCATTTGACATTCTTGCCCTGGCCCTGTCTATACAAAAGGCGACTCCCCTTTCCTAGGCCCTGAAGGTAAGCTTCACCCTGCTGGTTGCCAACAATGAAATGAAAAATAAGTGGCTCTTGGCCTTCTACTTGGAGAAAATGATTTCCCAGACAGCGTCAAGATCAGCAGGCATTCCACATGTGTTCTTTGTAGGCATGGTGGTAGACCAGTTGGCTGGACCCACCTCCCAGGACATTGCCCTTTGGCCCCAAGTCATGAGTTATGAATCTGCCCTTAGGAACTGTTATGGAATCCCCTCTAAAGATTCAGGTTCGTGTGCCCGATGTGCTTGTAAGCTAAACATTGAGACACCAGCGCTTAGGGATAAAGGTTTATTTGATTTGGCCAAAGTAAGAGGACAGGAGAGCAAGATCTCTCAAATCCATCTATGTCAAAAAGCAAAGGGAAGGAGTTTTTATGTAGCTAAGGAGTCAGGGAGGAGGGGTTCCAGGGACCTGAGAGAGAAGTCTGTGTCTTCTTAGTCATAGATGATGCTTTTTCTTATTAGACTCCTGGGTGCCAGCACCTGGCTGCAGCTACCTTGCATACAACCTTTCCTTCTGCAAATCAAACATCTATTCTTCTTATGGCCCTGGAGTTATCTCTTGCTTGACAAAGGAGTAGTTCATCAGCCACAGAAAATTATACTGTGAGAGCAATGAGTGCTGAGTTGAAACCAGACATCTTGTGACTATTATCATTGTTTAAACTATCATTGTTTTGTGCTCAGCTCGCTATCTTTTTCTATTACTTCAAGCAAAGTGTACTTTTAAACATTTCTCCTGGAACTTGCTAGACAGGTAGGCCCTCAGAACATGGCCAACATACTCTCTTAATCTTTGACTGTAAGTTACGTGACAACTAAAACACCTGAAACATTTAGTTAAATTTTATACCTATCTCCTTATTAAGAATTAAATTACTTAATTCTAGCTGCCAGAAATAGTAGGGGAATTAAAGTCACAATAGGCTCGGCTGCGGAATTGGTAGGAGGAGAAAATCCACACAGCAGCTCTCTCACTCAGGTCTCAGTTGTCCAGGGCCTTAAATGCTACACCCAGGGTCTCTAAACCATGGAGGAGAATGCTGTGCTCAAACATCTGGCTGCTGATAGGGGTGGGTGACCAGGGAGGAAGAAGGAAAAAGGGATATTGTAGTTACTCAGCCAAAGGTGACTTGTGGAAGAGGGCAGACCAGTGAAGGAGGTGGAGAACATGCCCCTGCCAGGATGGAGAGGGCTGCAGCACAAGGCCAGGACAGCACTCTCCTGGAGGGACAGGTCTTCCTTAACTGGGGAGCATGGGGGACCAGGGAGGCCAATCTCTTCCCAAGTTTCCCAGTAACTGATCCTCGTGCTAAGTGGCTTTCTCTGACTCTTGGCTTTGAGAGAAGAGCCTTCTAACCCAGGAGGCTCTCTTAGAGAATGGGGCATTATAATCACTGACCGGAGGAGCTCCACGGTCACAGTTGGAGAGACCTGGCCCTGCTGAAGAAGTGAGAAAGTGCTAGCCCCCCTGCAAATCTCTAAATGATCCTCATAGGGCTTCTCCTTCCAGGGATGGAATTAGCTGGAGTGTAATGTATGTGACCTCAGGGATTGGGGAGGGTTGGCTAAGTTCCTGGAATGGGGGTTAGCCTCTGCAGAGAACAGATGTAGACACCCTTCCCAACCTCCACCCTGGCACCAGGCTTAGCTGCACCTTCTTCCTTCTCCCTTTCTGTTCTCAGGGACTGGGCATTCCCTCCTCTCTCAGCCTGCTCCCCGGGTGGGGGAGGTGACCTGCCTACTACATCAGCCCAGACCTTGACCCTAGATTCACTGCGAGTCTGTGCTGGAGCGCCCTTGGCAATCCCGTTTCCCATTACCATTTCTGCTGCCACATTGGACAAAGGTGGCTTTGAGGGCCAGAGAAGGGGTGTGACTTGACCGCGAGACCCTGGCTGAGACGGAGCTCAGTTGTTCTGTGCCTTCCACCAAAAGAGTACCCAGCAATCCAGAACCCCGGAGAGGGGACAGGGGGAGCGAGGGCGAATGCTGATTGGCCCAAAGTTCCCCGGAGCCACCCAATGACGGGGATGGCGTGACTGAGTCCTGTCCCCGATGCTCTCATTCGCGGTAGGCTCGGCGGCCCGGAGGTTCCTCCCCGCGGTTCTTGTTCCCGGTCTTGTCCCTCAGGTCTGCCCCTTGGGTCTACCTGTCGCCCCTGCCATGGGCCTGGAGCTCTACCTGGACCTGCTGTCCCAGCCCTGCCGCGCCGTCTACATCTTCGCCAGGAAGAACGGCATCCGCTTCGAGCTGCGCACCGTGGAGCTGCTCAAAGGTGGGCTGGTCTGACTCCCAGGATGGTCATGGGCCTGTACACCCACGGGCTCCTCGACCGACACCGCCCTGGGTGTCCCCACAACCCCTGTGTAGCTCCCCGATCGCCCGGATTGGCTCCCACTGGAGGATGCCCTCAGCTATGTGGCCTTGGCCAGGTCACAGGCCCTCTCTGAACCTTAGCTTTCCTCTCCACAAAGGATAATGTGACCTTCTACTCTGGGGTGGGGAGAAAAATGGATTTTCAGAGTTCCTGCCCTGAAAGCACTTACTGAAGTTCAGGAAGCCCTAAGGACGGTGGGGAGACCACCACACTGTTGTGAGAATTAAAGGGCAGGAAGAGCCACGCCACCCCGCTTTGCCTCCCCTCCCTTTGCTCACCCCAGTCCTGGCGAAATAACTTCTCTTCACCCATCTGCGGAAATTGGCTGCACCCACCAAAGCTGTGGGAGGTGGCAGGGCAGGGAAGCTAGCTCCTACTCTGTCAGGAGGCCCACACAGGGAGTGAAGTGAACCCAGTGCTCACCCCAGACCCTGCTGTTTTCCAGCCCAGCCTGACCAAGGGGCTCTGGTTGGGGGAGAGGTGGGAGGGCAGGACAGGTGTGGTCCTTGCCCTGAAGGCCTTTTCTGACCTCTCTCTCCTCAGGGCAGCACCTGAACAAGGAGTTCTTCCCAGTTAGCAGCCTGCAGAGGGTGCCAGTCCTCAAGGATGGTGACTTCATCTTGAGCGAAAGGTGTCCTTCCCTCCCGCTTACTAAGACCCCAGCCCAAATGGCCCCCGACTCTCCCACTGTGGGCCCTCCCATACCCCTTGGGCCCTGAGGGCCAAGATGAAGGGGTGAGCCCAGTATGACCAGAGGCTGACACAGCACATCTTTATACCTCTTGTCTTCGGCCCCTGCTTCTGGTCTCCAGGGCCACCCCACTCCCAGACATTAGAAGAAAGGACATGGGAACATATGTCCAGCATTGGACAGAAAGGAGGCTCCACAATTAGAATCTAAAGGGACACAACTCATGGTAAGGGCAAGCACCAGGCAGGAAGAGGACATGAGGTCAGGAGCCACAGGAGCGGTGGCTGGGGGACCTGTCAGAGGGAACCCACGACATATCTGAGAACATGCTTCCCCTCCTGGTCCCCAAGCCATGCACTGTGTGCCAAGGCCATGCAGAGTTCCAGAGGTCCAGGGAGGCTTTTTTGAGCTGTGCAGCCTTGGACAAGTCACTTAACTATTCTGAGCCTTAGTTTCCTCATGTGCAAAGGGATAATAAGAATCTATACCTCAGGGCAGCTGCTGGGATATCAAAGAAATGAGGTCCTAAAGTGCAAAGCAGAAGGTCTGGGCAAGAGTCAGTGCCCAAGGCAGAGAAGAAAGGAGATCAAGGAGGCTATAGTCAGCAGAGAGAGAGGAGGCAGTGCCCAGGGGCTGGGCCACCAAGTGCAGAGAAGCTCCGGGACCCTGCTGGAGGATGAGAGTAGCTGGGTATGAAAGCCATGATCCGGGTCCTCACAGCCACTGATCCTGCCCCTGTTCCTAGTGTGGCTATCCTGACTTACCTGAGCTCTAAGTACCAGACAGCAGACCACTGGTACCCAGCTGACCTGCAGGCCCGCGCACGCATCCATGAGTACCTGGGCTGGCATGCTGACTGCATCCGTAGCATCTTTGGTGTGTCTCTGTGGGTCCAGGTGAGGAGAGCCATCTGGGGAGTGATTGACTTTCAGGGACCTGGGAGGAAGTAGGGGCCACAGACTGAACCTATCCTTTATCCCTGTCAGGTACTGGCACCTCTCATTGGGGTTCAGGTGCCCAAGGAGAAGGTGGAGCGCAATAAGACCACCATAGACAGGGCACTGCAGCAACTGGAAGACAAGTTCCTGAGGGACAAGCCCTTCCTCATGAGCCAGCAGGTGACACTGGCTGACCTCATGGCCCTGGAGGAGCTGATGCAGGTGTGAGCTTGACAAGTGGAGCAGCATTTGTAGGCAGCACCCCTCTTACTGCTACCCTCGTTAGGCAGACAGAAACACTGAGTTTGCCCGGTACGACAGAGCCAATTTCTAGCTGTGCTGATGCTGGAGCCCCGACCTGCTTCCCTCCTGGGTGGGGTGTTATCGTGGTGCTCTTGGGCTCTGAGGCTGGCCATACTGCCGTGGGCCTCATGTGGAGCTTGGGGAAGGGACCTGACACCTGTGGCCTGTGTAACTTTTTGATCTTTGTCCCTGCAGCTTGTGGCTGTTGACCATGACCTGTTTGAGAGATGGCCGCAACTGGCTGCATGGCGTGAGCGAGTGGAAGCTTTTCTGGGTATTGATCTATGCCAGGAGGCCCATGGCCTGGTCTTGAACATCCTAGAACAGGCGGCCAACAACACGCTCCCAGACCCTCCCCCAGAAATGCAACTGAGTATGCTCCGTCGTATTTCCAGGATCCCCTGAGGGGTCTGGGATGAGTCTGATGATGGTCAGAAGATTTAGCAGTAGATTCATTGTGTTTCTTGTCCCTTTCCATCTTTTCTATCCTGTTTCAATCTCTTTTCTCTGACTCCAGGTGGAGCTCTGCACAGGTAGGACACCCAATGTCCTTGGCAGTGCTTCTCCTCAGGTGCTGCAGATGTAATCAGTAGATGACTAAATCCCACTATATGCAAAGAGTTCCTAAAATTTAATAACACAAAGAAAAATAAACCAACTAAAAATGAGCAATGTCACTGGTCTTTTAAATATAATGAAGATTCCGAATGCTTTGATAAGGAATTAAGAATTATTGGTTTTATTACATTGTTGTATTATAGTGTTGAGTCAAAGTATGTCCCAGTAACCATTATCCTTGTCAACCAAAGTAACCTGTGCTGGCAGGGTCTGTGGTATCAGTGGTTTGGTTTGTTCTTGCAGCCCTTCAGAGACATCACTCCCTCATCTTTTTATTTCACCAGCAGTGAAGAGAATCTTATTTCAGTTACCTTTAAAACCACAAGTACGCTGTATTCTTTACATGAAAACATTAGTACAGATGCCTATTAAATTGGTTCTCTGCACCAATTCCAGTGCGTGTATGTGGGAGGGAGGGAGGTTTTCCCCATGACACCAAGCAATTGAACCCCGCTGGTATCTGAGAATTCAGCTCCATCCTGACACTATCAGCGCAGAGATTAGCATCAGATTTCACAGTGTAAGGCTTCAGCCCTACAAGGTGTTCCTCTCCTTCAGACGCCAGTTGCAAGCCCAGGTTCTTACCTATACTTCTGACTGGCTATCAATTGGAGGTTCCCACAACCTCCTCACTGGGTTTGATTGATTTACTCGAGCAGCTCACAGAATTCAGAGAAGCATTTTACTCACCAGATCACTGGTTTATTTTAAATGGATATATAACTAGTAACAAACAGCCAGATGAAAGAACAGAGTGGTAGGTCAAGGGTATGTGGGTGTGGGTGTGGAGCTTCTGTGGTAAGCCACCCCCCCAAATCTTTGTGTGTTTATTAACCCAGAAGGTCTCTGAACCTGTCATTTAGGGATTTTAGGGAGGCTTTGTGGCATCATGCATGATTGATTGAATCATTGGCCATTGGTGATTGATTCCACCTCTAGCCTCCTCACACCTCCCTGGAGGTTGGGTGTGGGACTGAAAGTTCCAGTCCTTAACCACATGGTTGGATCAGTTGGGGACCAGCCCTCTCATTCTTAGGTGTGGTCGAAAAGTTACTTCATTAACAACAAAAGACATCCATATTACTCACAACACTTAGAAAATTATAAGGTTTTTTGGAGCTGTGGGCCAGGAACGATGGACTCAGACCTAATATACATGAAATGTGTATTTTGGTCATCTGAATGACCAAATATGTATTTCCTGTACATCATAACATCACACCTATATTTTCTAAAAAATGACGATATAGACCCTCTCAAAGAAAAATGCACCCCATTATATGGTTTCAGGGAGGTTGCTCGGAAAACCATTTGGACTGACTCCTAAAACATCATCCTGATGTAGGGAAGAGGCATGAGAACTAAATATTAAACAAACTTTTATTCAGAGCCTGCCAGGTGCTGCTAGATTCTGGAACCTGGCTGATCAGCATACAGCCAGATCATGGGGACCTACAGGAAGATTCCTGCTGACATCACTAACGGCTACTTCTCCATGCCTTTAAGGATGCGTACCCGTCCCCTGAAAGGAACACAGATTTAAACTGAATTCCTTGAACTCTTGGTCTTGCTCTCTGATTCTCTGTCTTTGAGAGGAGACCACATTTCTGTCTACGGAGAGTTTTTTCTTCTCTAACAAACTTTCCTTTTGTTTCTAACTCTGGCGTGCATTTGAATTATTTCCTGTGTGCAGTCAAGGTCTCTCTCTCTTTCTCTCTCCCCACCTTCCCCGCCCTCTCTCCCCGCAGAACTTGAGTCCCTACTCAGGCGGATTTGCCTTGTCTTGGATCAATCCCACTACGCTGCACCTTTTGATTCAAAGCGTAGTTTATTGTCATCAGTACGTGTTCCTGCATTCTTGTGTATTTGATAATAGACACATTGATTGGTTTATCACTGAAAGTTCCATTAGTTCATCAGCCTTTTCTGCAGGTGCATCAGGGTTAGCAGGCTATATGCCTTTCTCTATGCTTTCTCTAGAGCTTCCGGGAATGGAGACAGCATCATCCTCATATCAAAAACTCCAAGTCTTTACCAACAACTTCAATGGAAATATTCTTTGTATTAGTCTCTGTTTTGTAGGAAGTCTCTCTTGTAAGGCGCACACACCATGCTTAGCCAGTTCTTTCAAACTGTACTCCACAAACTCAGACATATGTCTCCTAGTAAGTACAAGCTGTTTGAGAACTGGCTCCAGTGGACATAGCCCTACAGTCAAAACAGTTAGCAGAGGGACAGGTTTGGAAAACTTGAGGGCCCGTATCAGCAGCCCAACAACCTATGGCCTCTGGCCACATGGTTGCATGTGGGTCTAGGTCCTGCTTCTAATTAGAGATATCAGATGAGACACAGGGAGAGAGAGGTCTGTCAAATACCAATCTAAAATCTACTTAGGTACGTAAAATTACACAACAGTCTAGCATCAACACAAGTGCCGCAACTGAGGTATCAGTCTGGTTGTCCACATGGAGAGTTTTTGTTCTGACTCGGCTCTTTTCAATGCAACCAACACAGCATGGGTTTTTGATTTCAGATTAATTGTGGCTGAACTTTGCTTGATAACTTCTGTTACATATTCAATTTGACAAATCCTGTCCTGAGGACTCCACACAGTAAGTTGATTGTCATACGGAGTTCTAGTCTGGGCTCCCAGGCCTGGCTGCAACTTCCTGCAAAACTGTATCACAACATTGCTCTCATGATCTTGTGAAATCCTGTATCTTTTGAAAGATTTGCAGATGCATTTGAATTAGATAATATCAGTGAAATGTTAATCTGTCAAGATGTTGACATGATGGGCAGGTGACACAGGTGTCAGGAAGATACTAGTTTTGGGCAAGTATTTTGATATGTGGCCATTCATTAGCGAACATTTTGTTTTGAAAAAAGGGGAGAAGCCAAGTCGTGTGGACAAAAAAGGGGCCACATACTAAACCTGACGAGCTCAGAAAAGGCTGTCATGGCAGGTCTTATGAACTCAGAGACTGAAAGTAACCATGTAGTGATGCAGAACAGCAAATTTCCCCAAGTGGGGGGTGGGGGTGGGGGAGGAGACCAAGTCCTGCACTGAGAGAAGAGGGTTCTTTGGTGAAGAGTGCAGGAAGCATTCAACACACGCCAAAGTTAGAGTCGAAAAGAAAGCTTATTAGAAAAGAGGTAACACTCCACAGACAGGGCGTGGTCTCCTCTCAGAGGCAGAGAGTAAGGAGCTTCAGAAAGATTAAGAGGGACAGAGACAATGGAGGTGAGGACAATGAGACAGAGTGAAAACACTGAGAGTAAAGCAGTGAGAGGGACTCCTGAGTGTTTGGGGGATTCAGTTCCTGTGAGTTATAGTTTAAAGACTTTGTTTACCCATTTCCTTTGGTGTGGACATACAGTGGAGAAGGGGAAGAGTATGTGGAGTGTAAGGCCTGCGGCAGTTCCCAGTTTTTATTCCCTAGGCTCCCCATGGTTTTAGCCATGGGGAATGAATGATTTCATTTGTGTAGGGTGCCACTTAGAAACTGTTTTTCCTTCAAAGGTGTGGGAAATGGGTTGTTAGCCATCCCAGCAAAGACCTTCCTTTGTTCTGCAGGTGTCCTCCTGGGCTTCCTGCAGAGCTGATCAGCACATTTGCAGTCTCTGAATGGAGCTTAATTTAACACTTTAGTTCTCTTGCCTCCTGCCTGCATTAATAGAATAGTCTGAAGATAAAAATTCGTAATTACAAGCAGGTTATGGTGGGTCGTCACATCCTCGGCCTGTAACTTCCTTGACAAAGGTCAATCTTCAACTAAAGTGAGACTTTCTATTGTCTTTTTGCATCTAAGGTGATGTACCTTTGAAATGTCAGAATAATTTCCTTTTTCAGACCTCTCAGGGATCCAGAGCAGGAGACCAAGAACCCTTCTTTATTTAATCTTGTCCCGGAATACCATCTCTTTGTGTTAAATGTCAATTATTAACTATCCTGCATCTCTCTGTTTTACTTTTTATCCAACCCCAGAGATTGGATTAGGGTGCACTCTAATGTCCTCATTTTAACTTAACCATGTCTTTAAATTTACCTCCAAACTAGCCACATTCTGAGGTGCCTGGGTTTAGGGCTGCAGCATACGAACTGGGGGACAGACACTTCAGCCCATAATAGCACCCTGCCAACAGTGTCTGACAGTGTTGTCCCATACAATATGCTGAGGCAAGTTGATGAGGCTGAGCGGAATCTTAGGCAATTTTCACTGGGGAGTTACATTTTTAGGCATGAATCTGGGTATTTTTCAAGTGTTTGGGAGTTGTTTGCATTTCCTGTCATGTGACATTTTGAGATCATTGGTGACAGGCCCTCATAGGATGCCCAAGGAAGGTATTTGGGATATGGGTAGACAAACATCTTTGAACCCAAGGTCCTAAGTGGGGACTGTGTCCTTATAGCAGCAAATGCCCCTGAGCTCACTCAGCCGCAGCTGCTGCTGTCTTCCTTGAGGTTCCAGCCAGGCTAAAGTCCTGTCACCTCAACCAGCTGCAACCTTGTTTCCTCTCTCCCATCCCTGCCATGTGGACCTGGAGGCTGGGGCTCCCTTCTACCCGTTATTCCACCTTTCCTTGTCTCCTAGAACGTTGATAAACTCTTGCCCCCTGAAGCCTGCTCCTACTCCATTTTCTCTCCTCCCCTCCCCTCCCCTCTCCCCTCTCCTCCCCTCCCCTCCCTTCTCCTCTACCCGCCCCTCCCCTCCCCTCCCAGCCACCAGCCTCTAGTGATGCCCTTTGGGGTTCTGTGTTCAGAAGGATTCTGAGGTTTCATTCAGGCTCAGGGGGAAAGAGTGCTGTGATAGATTAGTGATGTCTGCCTGGGGCAGTGGCTGGGAAGAGGTATATGGGTAAACTGGTTTCTTCCAGCTCTGGGGGTCCTGGCTCTTGTCCAATCCTGCACAGTAGGATAGATAGTTTCACTTTGCACAGGTAAACATTGGTGGCAGGCAGCTGGATGGCAGAATCCTGCTGCTATGAGAATTCCAGGCTTCATGGCCTCATGACAATACCAAGTGAAACAAAAAGTTCCAGAATGCAGAGTCCTGGGCCTGGGATGGAGAGGGCTGGCTGACACAGGACCAAGGGCTCAGGCTCAAGTTCAGGGCCTGCTGGCCACAGCTGGGGAGGGCCTAACACATGTTTCACCATGGGCCTGGAGCTCTACCTGGACCTGCTGTCAGCATCCTGCCGTGCAGTCTACATCTTTGCCAGAAAGAACAGCATCCCCTTCGACTTTCAGTTTGTGGATCTGCTGAAAGGTTGGCACGCAGTGCTGTCTGGGCAGGTCTAGACTTAGGAGTAGGCAGTGCACAAGTTCAGGGTGTTTCTGAAAAGTGAGGACTGAAACTGGGGAGACTGCTCTCCCCAAAGTCCACAGGGGAAGAGAAAAGGTTCCCAAGGAATTGTCGACTGTGCCGCTGTCCAGCCTACCTTCACCAGTTCCCACTAATTCTGCCCCACTGTGATAACAGGCTTTCCGAGGGCAAAGTGGGAGAAAGTACTGTGGAGGGGCCCCTGGGCTTCCAGCCAGTACCTCACCTTCTCTTTGTGGGAGTCTAATCTTGCTACCTGTAGCACCTGTTGACAAGGTTGGCAAAGTCGCAGAGGTGTCTGGTCATCTAGCATCTAAGAGTCCAAATACAGCTTTGGGCCACACCCATTCTCTCCCAACGTTCAAATCTGCTGAAGGCAACGTAGACACTGGTGAGGCTCAGGGCACCAGTCTCCAACAATCCCAAGCACAGGTGGCACTCTAAAAGCTCAACTTGCAGAGGCAGAAGCCTCTAGAACATAGAGGATACCCAGGAACTCCAGAAATGAAGTGGAGTTATGAGTGGAACCCCAGAAAGTTTTCCAATAAAGACAGCTTAAATTTTCTCCCCTCTACATTGGATTGATTGCATGTGAAAGGGTCCCTTTTGGATTCCAGCTGTGTGCGGGGGCCGGGGCTCCCAGATGCAGGCAGTGGCTTCAGGCCCCGAGTTAGGGGTGGGACTGGCAGCCTCCAGCTTCAGTGAGCCAAAGGGTTTTTCTGGTCACAGAGCCTGGGATGGGAGTAGGAGTCCTGATCCTGATTTCTGTTCTGACACTGCTTTGCCTTCTGACCTGGGTTGAGCCACGATGTCCTCTGGGCCTCGGTTTCCCCTTTTTAAGTAAATGGGGAGAAAGGCATTTCTGCCTCTGGTAGGCCTGCCAGAAGCCTCAGACCTTCCCTGCCTTTCTCAGGTCACCATCACAGCCAGGAATACATTGAGATCAACCCCCTGAAGAAGCTGCCCAGCCTCAGAGATGGAAAATTTGTCTTATCTGAAAGGTAACAGTTTTGCTGGGGCCCTTCCTCCATCTGTCTCTGCTCCTCCTGGGAGATTAACCTGGAGCCAACCTCCCAGTACGTATTTACTATGGAAAATTTTACACATATGCTAATGTATAATGAATACTAACTAACCAGGACTGTATCAGCCTCCATGTACCCATCACCCAGCTCTAACACTCTTACTTAGAGGCCCATTTTGCATCATTTGTCACCTAATCTATTTCCCTGCCTCCTGGCAACTCCATCATTTTACCCACAAATATTTAGGAATGTACTCCTAAAAGATTAGGGCTCTTAAAAACAAAAACAATCAAAAAAACCTCACCACCACAATACCATGATGACATCTAATACAATGAACAATAATTCCTGGATTTCATCAAATATCCAGTTCATGTTCAAAAGTCTCTGATTACCTCACAAACATTTCCTTTGCAGTTCATGTGTTTGAGTCAAGGTCCAGATAAGCTGCAAGTGTTGCAACTGACTGATCTGTCTCTTAAATCTCTTTTAATCTCTAGCCCCTTCCAAGTCCCAACTTTTACTTTTGTATCTTTGTTGTGGCTGAAGAAACCAGGACCTTCGTCTTGTGGAGTTTCCACAGTCTGAATTTTGCTGACTGCATTCTCATGGTATTCTATCCCTTCATCTCTTGTAAATTGGTAGTTGGATCTAAAGGTTTGGTAAGATTCACAGGTGATTGGTTTTCAGATTACTTCACAGGTGGTCTCATAATTTTGAAGCATACCTCCCAAGTGGGCAACAGACCAGAGCCTAGTATTTTTCTGCTATAACAAAGTACCATCGACTGAGTGGCTTAGAACAACAGAAATGTATTGTTTCACAGTTCTAGGAGCTACAAGTCTGAAACCAAGGTGTCATTAGAGCCATGCTCCCTCTGAAGGGGCTGGGAAGTGTCTGTTCCAGGCCTTTCTCCTAGATTCTGGTAACCTCAAAGGTTCCTTGGCTGGTGAGTGGCCATCTTTCTCTGCTTCTCTTCACACTGTCTTCTTTCTGTGTATGCCTCTGTGTCCAAATTTCTTCATTTTATAAGGAAACTAGTCATATTCTATTAGAATCCACAGGAACAACCTTGCTTTAACTTGATTACCTCTGTAAAGACCCTATGTCCAAATACAGTCACATTCTGAGGGCATTGGGACTTCAACATAACTTTCTGGAGGAAAACGATTCAACCTGTAATAGTCTGCTCTCTACCCCCTCCCCATTTCATGTACTTCTTATATGCAAAATGTGTTCACTTCATCTCAATATCTCCAAAAATCTTAATCGTCCCAGCATCGACTCAAGTCTAAATGTCATCGTCTAAATTCAAATCAGATAGGGATGAGAGTCAGGGTATGATTCATTCTGGGCCAAAAATTCCCCTCCATCTGTGAACTGTGAAAGGTCATCCTGCTTCCAAAATCCTATGGGGGGACAAGCATGGGATATATGTTCCCATTCCAAAACAGGAAGAGCAAGAGGAAGAAAAGAGGGTTCGTGTATTTCAAACAAGCCTGAAACCTAGCAGAGCAAGTTGTACTAGATTTTAGATTGAGAATCATCTTCTTTGGCCGCATGCTCTGTTCTATGGGTGGCAGCCTCATCCTCTGGAACCAAGGAGGCCAAGGCCCGGGCCCCACCTCACTATCTTGCTTCAGGCCTGTGGCAGCAGGATAGCCCTGTTGGCCTCTGAACCTCCCTCGGGGCCATTCTTGCCTTTTCTTGGAGGCTAACACACACTGCAGTTGAATTGCTCCATCAGCGCATTTCTCAGAAGTCCAACAGCCTGCCTTCATTTTACCCTGGCTCAGTTCCCTTTACTCCAGACTGGTGTGTTTCTGCTGAAATGGTTGATGGGATCCGCAAGTCATGTACCTAATCTCTTTAATAAACAGTTGTCCAGTCACACCCTTGGCGTTCTTTCCCGAGGAAGGCCTCAATCTCAGCATGCCAAGGCTCCTTCTCTCTGCCCTTGGCCTTATTAAGCCACATTCTCACCCTGGTGGTCCCTTCCTCCCCAGCTCCCAGTCTGGGCCTTAGAATGATGTGCTCTTCTTGCCTGGTGAATCCATTCCCATCTTCCTATCCCCAACAGCCTCCCAGGTATGTCTGTTAGAGCACTTAGTGAGGGGCTAAGGATACTGGCTGCAAAGGGCAGAGACTCTACTGAACTAGTTTGAGTTTACCGGAAGATGTGACAAGCCAGGGAAATCTGGGCCTGGATGCTGGGTGCTGATGCTCTTTCCACCCATATCACCTATGGGGCTTCTCTGAGGGCATGTCAGCCTCCTCCCAGCATTTCTGTACACTCACAGCTAATAGCAGCTTTGTAGCCATATCTTTGGAGTGCCTGGTTCTCTGGAAGGGAGAAACTCCTCCTTCTCAGGAGATCTGAAGTTCCCAGGGAAGGATAAGGATGGGCCCAGTCTTTCCTCTCACTGACTGGGGAGCTGAGACCCTTGACTGCCAGCTGTCCCCACCAAAATCATTTGATTGGAGATGGCAGAGCAGGTTCCTATGAGAAAAGTAGGGGAAAGAGCGGTGGGCAGACAGAAGGCCAGTTGCCACTCCAAGGTCATCTCAGGGGCTGAGGCCAGCAGGGGTGCCTGTCTCCCAGGAGATGGGGCTCCTCTAGTCGTAGCAAGCCCTGGTCCTCTCTGGAGGTCAGGAAGTGTTTGAGAACATGCTGGTGTGTATGGGTCCCCATTGGCCCTGGTGCTCCCAGAGTGGGAGCTGAGAAGGCTAATGTCAGGAGTGTTGGAGGCCCTAATTTCAAGGTTCAGGACAAAGAAACACAGAGAGTGTTGGTGGTGTGGGCGGTGGGCTCAAGCAGGGGACGCAAGCCTCAGACAAGCTGGAAGGAACCAGTCAGATCTGGGAGCCACTGGCAGGTCTGTTCAGAGCAGTCATGACCTAGGACTGGCCACCAAGAGTCACAGAATGGTTAGGGGTGTTAGGCCAGTGAAACAAGACTCTGCCTGTCTCTCAAGCCTTCTGAAGCGGCTGAAAGACCAAATGGTCTTGCTGCCAATTTACTCTCCATTGTCTGCTTCCCTCAGCTCCTCCCTTCCCCCATCTGTCCTGACCAAGGTCACCAGCTAACTGGGTAGTTAAGAAAGGTGGCAGGGCTCATGCTTGAGGCTGGGCTGCTGGGGTCAAACCGATTCTGCCACTCACGAGATATGTGTGTCTTTGGCAAGTTAATTGTATCTCTGAGCCCCAGTTTCCTCAAACATGGGTAGAGAACACATCGGTTTCCGCCTTGTGGGATTCATGTGAGATCAGATGAGATAATTCAGGATTTAGAATTGCCCTCCTTCTCCAGGACCTCCCTCCTCCTTCTTTCCTCCCAGGCTGTTCCTTCTCCTCTTCTTCCCCCTCCATCCATCTCTGTTTCCTCCTACCTTCTGACTCTGCCCAGGGGACCCTACCTGCTGCATCCAGCACCAGTGGGAGCTTTCTAAAAGTCAAGGTGTAATCTTCTCATCCCACTGCTTATATAATCCATAACCTTGCCGGTTAAGTCCATGTCCTCCCTGCATCTCTGAGGGCCTCCCTGTCTCTAGCAGTCTTTAATCACTCCTTACCCATTCCCTTCTTTCAGTTATACTGCCTCCTTTCTCTAAATTTACCATGCTCCTTTTTACCCCTATGTTTCCACTCATGCTGTTCTTTGTCTGGACTGTTTCTACCAACACCCTCCACCAACTCCCACTCACCCTGCAGGGTTTCTCTTTCTGTCCTTGCTGACTGGCAGACTGACCTGACAGACTTTTCCAGGGCCTTTGGGCACATCCTTCCCCTGGAAGAATATCAATGCCTAGAGTGCGCCGGTGGCTGGAGCACCCACATTGGGCCCAGGCCACGCTGGGGTGGTGTATCGGAGTTGGGGAAGGCAAGAGAAGTGCTCTTCCCTACCCTTTCTGCAGCGTGGCCATCCTCTTGTACTTGTCCCGCAAGTACAGCACCCCCTCGCACTGGTACCCACCAGACCTGCATATACGCGCCCGTGTGGATGAATTCATGGCCTGGCAGCACACGGCCATTCAAATGCCCATGAACAAGATACTTTGGATCAAGGTAAGTGGGTCATGGCTGGGGCTGACCACTGATGAGCTCAAGTTAGTGTCCCTCCTTGAGCCTCATTTCCTCAGTGCCCTCTCCCACCTGCTAACAGAGGTATTGAGAGTGTGGAGTGAACCACTGGGTATGAAAGAGCTTTGTCAAAGCAAGGGGACGGGCACCCAGAAGGGGCTGATCTCACTCAAGCCAGGATAGAATTCACGAAATTTCATTCTGAACTAGAAAATATCAGAGTTGAAAGGCCCATAGACCACCAAATACAGTGTGTTGCTTCACAATAGGGATACATTCTGAGAAATGTGTTGTTAGGCAATTCTGTCATTATGCCAACATTACAGATTGCACTTAGACAAACCTAGATGATATAGTCTGCTACACCCCTAGGCTATATAGTAGAGCCTATTGCTTCTAGGCTATGAATGGTGTGTTACTGTACAAAACAACACAAGATTGAATCAAGCACAAGAGAAAAAGATGCAGTCAAGAGATGGGATAAACATGGGGTGTATGAGGCTATCGCCAGTGTAACATAGCATATTGTTTTATAGCAAAATGTTTTTTATAAGTAGAAAGAATACACTCAAATAATGATCAAAAGTATAATACAGAAAGTTTTAAACTAGAAACAGCCTTTTATTATCATTATCAAGGATCATGCACTGTATATAATTGTATGTGCATACGCTCATATGACTGGTAGTGAAGTTTGTTTACACCGGCATCAGCACAAACACGTGAGTAACGCACTGCATTCTGATATTATGATGGCCACGTTACCAGGTGATAGAAATTTTTCAGCTTCATTGTGGTCTTATGGGACCACCATCATATATGCGGTCCATCACAGTACATGTGCTCCTATCTCACCCTGTGCCTGTGATAGACATCACTAATCAATCACATGATTCCTTCCTGCTGGGATCTCAAAATGCTTCTGAACAATGGCCCCAGGTAACTCATACCAATGAGAACTGCTAAAAGAGGTGAAACCACTTTATCTCCTTGGTTCTGTCCAATACCTCTCTAGCAGACAAGGGTCAGAGGTGACTGGAGTACAGCCCTCTCCTCCCTCCTCTCCCCCACCCTGGCTAGCTGCTGATCCCGAAGATCACAGGTGAGGAGGTTCCAGCTGAGAAGACAGAGGAGATGATAGCAGAGGCAAAGAAAAACCTGGAGCTCTTCGAGGAGAAGTTTCTTCAGGACAGAATGTTCATCACTGGGGACCACATCTCACTAGCTGACTTGTTGGCCCTGGTGCAGATGATGCAGGTGTGGAGTGCGGTGGTGGGGAGACAGAGCCCAAGACAGAGTCCAAGACAGAGGTGGGACTCCCCTGTGACCAGTCAGGCATAACTTGAGGATAGGCAGGTGAAGGCAGGACACATGGGGGCTTTGGGAGCCAAGTCTGGGTGGCTGGAGGCCACAGGAAACATAGCAGGTTTTGAACCAGGGAGGGTCATGATCGTCCATACTTCGCAAAGATTCTTCAATAGGGAGGAGCTAGAGGGCGAGCCTGCGATATGGAGAAGAACACAGCGCTTCTTGGTTAGTCAGCCAGGATCCTGGATGCCTCCTTTCCTGACAGACTCTCCAGGAAGTGTCCAGAGGATTCCAAAGTGTCTGTCTAGCTGAGCTCCAGACAGCTGTACAGAGCAGTTCCCTTGGCTCTGGGTTTGAGGGGCATTCACTGTGCATTTGGGTGTATACACGGGTATGGGGCATTCATGCAGGGGAGGTGGCCAGTTTTGAGCTAGTTGGTGTACAGGCTGGCCAGTTTGGACCCTGGCCAGTGTCTTGTGAGGCCAGCATAACCTCTGGCCAGTTGCAAAGCGGTCACTTTGGTCCTTGCTCAGTGTGAAGCGCAGGACAGCACCACGAAAAATCATTCCAGTTTTTCTGTTCCAAGTGGTGCAGCCCCTACATTTCACCCTCCACTCCTTGCATTTTGCCCACCTCACCCCCTTTTGAGCCTCTCTAACACCTTGGGTGCACTTCTCTTAGGCTGTCTGCCGGGTCTCCCATTCCAGCCCTTGTGCCTGACCACAGAGGGAGGCTCTATGTGGAGAAAAAGGACTGATTTCACCCATCCTCATCTGTGGACAAAGCATTTCCCTTTAAGAAGACAGGACTTATGAGAGTTTTCACACTGAAGAAGTGGGAACCACCTGGGTCAGGGCTTACCTCAGAGAAGGATTTAGGAGCCTTGAGGCAAGACCAGTGACTAAGAACCCTGGGGAATTCCGGGTCTTCCACCCCCATCCCACATCTATTACAGAGCCTGTGACCCCTGGTGTAGGCTTCAGAGGTTGGCAGACTGAGGCTGTAGGAGGGGACCCAGGTGAGGCCGGTCCCCAGGCCAACTGCACCTCCTCTTTGTCTATACACAGCCCATAGGGAGCAACCACGATGTCTTCCATTACAGCTCCAAGCTGGCAGAGTGGCGCATGAGGGTGGAGCTGGCCATTGGCTCTGGCCTCTTCTGGGAGGCCCATGACCGGCTGGTGAAGTTGGCTGAGTGGGACTGTTCCACGTTGGATCCAATGGTCAAGGAGAGGATCTGTGACTTGCTGCAGAAGTTCAAGTAGAAGCAGCCCATCCTGCAGAGCCTGGCTGGCTCAGCTCTCTGAGCCTCCTTCCTTGACAGAGATGCTGAAAATGGCCCTGTTTCTTTGCCTAATAAAGAACTGGAACAACTACCATGGCTGTTGAACCTGCGATGATTGCTAATGTGGGAGTGGGTAGAAGTGGGTCCTGCCAGCTTCCAAAAAGAATTTCAAAATTCTTTAATTTTTAAATTCTTTTATTTTTAAATTCTTTAATTTTTAAATTCTTTAATTTTTAAATTCTTTAATTTTTAAATTCTTTAAATATGATTAAACTTCCAGTAACAATAGTTGACTTCAATACTCCACTATTGTTAATG
Source organism: Cynopterus sphinx (assembly GCA_030015415.1). NCBI lineage: Eukaryota > Metazoa > Chordata > Mammalia > Chiroptera > Pteropodidae > Cynopterus > Cynopterus sphinx. Next base: position 12,832,163 of record CM057390.1, read on the forward strand.
GATAGAAAGAGACAGAAGATCATCAGGGAAACAGAGGACCTGAACAACACTGTAAACCAACTGGATCTACTAGATACATACACAGAACAGCTTCACCCAAGAACAGCAGAAGAAACATTCTTCTGTGCATGTGGCATATTCTTCTTGAGTTTAAACATGGAAGTCATACCATGTATGTTCTCTGAACACAATGGAATGTACCAGAAAGTCTGGCTCCAGTGTCCACACTCTTAGCCCCTCGCTCTAGAGATCCTGGTTCTAGCAGAGTCGAAGTGTCCGGACTTCTGGTCAGCGGTTCGTGTTTACTCACTTCACTCCAATTCCATGGCCCAGAATTTGACAGCCTTGGTGGTCCTGTTCCTGCCTCACATCCCCTGGGGTTGTGTCTTTCCTTCTCTGGGCCTCTGTTTCTCCTTCTTTAAAATGGTGAGGAGCAATCCAGCCATCCCACTCCTGCGGACACACCTAAAGGAAATGAAAACCGCATATTGAAAACTTGCTTGATTTGTAAATCACTTCTGTAGGACGGCGATGGTAGGAAATTCTGATACTTGCTACCATAGGGGAGAACCTCGGAGACGTTATATTAAGGGAAAGGAGCCGGTCACAAAGGACTAGGACTGGGGATCTTCCTTGTTGCCACCCCTCCTTCTGGCCCCAGAGCCCCTGGCTTCCACTCCACTCCTCAGCCACAGCAGGTCGCCAGGGTTTGGGCCAAAGTCTGGTTCCTGGAACCGCCCAAATCGGAGCCGGCCTTTAGTGGGGCGTGGCTGCCTCTCGGTAAACTCGGCACCAGCGCTGGGGTTTGCTGCCTCCTTTGATTGCCAAGTCCGGTTCCGAGGCGCCGGTCATGGGCCTGGAGCTCTACCTGGACCTGCTGTCCCAGCCCTGCCGCGCCGTCTACATCTTCGCCAAGAAGAACGGCATCCCCTTCGAGCTGCGCACCGTGGAGCTGCTCAAAGGTGGGCCCGGCGGCGGAGTTCGGGTCGGGGAGAAATGGGGAGGCCAAACACTGCTTAGGGGTACCCCGCTCTGCACCACCCTCTCCTTGGGGCCATCACCGGAATAAGGTGGGTCATAGGGAAGATCCGAGAGATTCGAGTAATGCCCCAAAGTCTGGTGATGTGCAAAACACGCAGGGCTCTGCTGAGGCCGAATAAAGGTGGGGCAGGGGAGAGGGGAGGGGGAGGGGAAGGGGAGATGAAGAAAGAAGGAAGAGGTCTGGCGAAGAAAGGGGAGCACTTGGGCATATGGACAGGGGACCTCAGTTAGAGAGATGGGCAAGAGGAGAGAGGTTAAAGGGGCCTAGTGCAGAGACTAGGACAGAGGCTAGTCCCTCCTCCATGGCCTTCAGCTGCTGAAATTTTGCAACAGCAGGCACAGCCCCAGGGCCCTAACTTTCTGGCAGCTGGTACTCGCTGCACTAATCCCTTCTGCACTGGAGTCCCCCTCTGTCCCTTCCTTCTCCTATTTCTCCTGCTTTGCCTTTACTCACCTTTCCCTCTGTTTCTCTTATTCCTGATGGAGAGGGGCACCCCACAGAGTATGCTAAAAGCGAGAGTGGGGCTGCAGGGGCTTGTGAGCCCTGCACCCTGAGCTGGAGGATTTGTTTCTCTGGCAAGTCCCCAGTGACCTGGCTGGCATGCTGATGCCTCCTGGTATTTGAGGGGGTAGGGGGAAGCAGAATACATGTATTGCTGCCAGTGGGGAGGGGCAGGAGCCAATAGGGCAAGTCTACTTGGCCAAGCCTTGGTCAATGTGCAGCACAGACCAGTGCCAGGAAAAACCATTCCAGATTTTCTGTCCCAGTGCTCTCCACTCAGTGCTTCCCCATCACGCCTTTGGCCTGTCTTTCTGCCTGAATCATCATCTCTTCCCAGCCTCCTCTGTGGACCACTACATGGCCTGGCCAGCGGTTACCTCTGCAGAGCATGAGGCAGAGGGGGAGGGCATGAGGACAAAGGGATATCCCAGCTGGGATGTCAAATAAAAGAGTATAGAGGGAGATGTGTTTCACCAGAAGAGGAGGGAAGATACCCCTGGCGAAGGAACAGCCTGAAGGGAGAGAAATGGGAGGCTCTTGGGTGTGGCTGAGGCTAGAGGGTTAAGGCAATGTTGAATGGCTTCGAGAGGTTTTCCCTTGATCCTGGGGTAATGGGGAGGCACTGAAGGCTGTTGAGCAGGGCAGTGGTGATACTTAAGTACCCTTGAGATGATTCTCACAGGGTGCATCTGCTGGAGCAGAAACCTCTCAGAGAAACTCAAGCAGAAGCTGTGGGGGCGGCGGGGAAGGAAGGACACTGGGCAGTAACTTCGGAGGCTGGGGATAGGACCAGAATGCAGCTGTTGCGACTCCAACAGAGCCTAAAGGCAGGGCCAGCTCTGCGTCCTCAGCGCCCAGGGCTGGGTGAACGAGAGGACACAGAGGGCCGAGTAGAAGTTGGTTATAATTAAATAGATACCAGGAAAAGGCCACTTCTCTGTGTTTGGTGGCTCTACTTAGGGCACTGTAAGAAGTCAGAGCTCCTTTCAGGCGACTAGCCACTCTGCCCTTGCAGCGTGGGACACCCCAAACGTGAGCTCATGAAGCTGGTGATGATGCAAAGGTGGGGTACCTGTGAAGGCTTGGCTGGAGCACCTCGCCCTGCAACATGAGCTCTGTTGTAGAGGGGCGAGCAGTCGGGGGAAGGTTATGCCCCCACCCCAGGCCTTAGCCAGGGTGTCCAGGTCTATTTTGTACACTTGGCAGAGCAGCCTCCTGCCCCCCCCACAGCGGCCCCTACCAGCCCTCTTACCACACAGGAGAGCAGCCAGGGGCTGGGAAAGAGCTGTGAAATTGGGGCCTGGGCACTGCAGGGCGTGGAAACGGTCCATACAGGACACATTTCCCCCCGACTACCCATAACGATGTGCTCTCTGCAGGCCAGCATCTCACCAGCGATGCCTTTGCCCAGGTGAACCCCTTGAAGAAAGTACCTGTCTTGAAGGATGGGGACTTCATCTTGACTGAGAGGTAACTATAGCCCCAGCCTGATACTAGACCTTGCTGGAACAATCTGGTCCGAACCCTCTACTTTATCGACAAAAAAAAAACAACAAAAACACTAAAGTCCTGAGAGGTGAAGGGCCCTTTGCCCTACGTGACATAGAGAGTCAGGCCTGGAACCCAGACCCCTGCCTGTTCACTGGTCTAGACAGTGGTTGGAAAAGCAAGCATGTATTTTCCTTTTATACCAATCCAGTGATTGTTGGTGAGTGTAGCCCAAGGCAGGGTTGCAGGGTGTGGCAGCTTCCTCCTCCACAGAGGCTCCCTCTGGCCAAACTTGCTTCAAGATGGCCCAGGAGTGTCTGGGCTATCCAGTGCCTCCACCACCCAGCTACAGCTTCCCTGGGTGGGCCTCGTCCTTGGGAGGACCTCCAGGCAGGTGGACATTTGACATCACCACAGGTCCCAAGAAGTGGAAACCTCTTCAGGAAAGGCCGAAAGAAACATTTTTCTGATTCTGCCCCTTTCGTCCCAGAAGTCATCCCTCCCACAAGAAGGAGAACCTGGAGCTTTAGAACTTATCTCTGAAATTTTAAGATGATCTACCCCCGAAGAATTTCTCAGACATTCTGCCAGCACCATTTTTCCTTCCTGTGGCCCCTACTGTCCTGAGCCCTTGTGTCACTGGTGTTGAGCACCCAGAGTTGACTTGAACGATTAGCTGGGAGTGGGAGAAGCTCAAGTATCTTGCACAGACAAGTGAATTGTGAAGCTAGGCTTTGGGGGTGGGATTCCTAATAGGAACATGGGCCAGTGGCAGATACAGAGATTTTCTGCTTTTTTGGCTGGAGTTCCCAGGCTTTAGGGTATCCCAGGTTCCTGAAAGCCTTTGTGTGGGCCCAGATGTACACAGCCTCAGTGCCCCTTTCCTGTCCACCCCTGTCCCAACACCATGGCAGCCCTCATAACCCAGGGCAGAAGGAGGGCTCCAGGGGCTTCGTGTGCTCTGCTGTTCCTCCATCCTATAGCGGGCCCGGTATTTCCTACAGGGGAGAACAAAGGGATGACAAAGAACAAGAGGATGATAGGAAAGCTAATTTGAGCAGTCAGGTCATCTGAGGCTAGTCCGAACGCCAGGTGACGTGAGTGGTTGCAGACTGACAGAACTGAGCTTCTTCAAGGCTCAGCTTTGATGCCGTCTCCTCCAGGAAGCTCCGGCCCTCCCTTCAAGAACTGTCTCTGAGCAATGGCAGGACACTGTGCTGTGGGATATTGCCTGGTGGTAGGATGAGTTTGGGTGTTAGCCTCATAAAGACTCAGCAATGCCATCAAAGGCCATGTCCGTGGGCAAGTCCCTTCACTATTCGAAGCTTGGCTTCCTTGTCTATAAAATGAGGCGAATCCTTGGCCCATTATCAGGAAAATTAAAGAAACCCCTAGCTCAGTGTCTTTGCCACAACCATCATGTTCTCCCCTCCCCTGCAGTGTGGCCATATTGCTCTACCTGACCCACAAGTACAAGGCCCCTGACCACTGGTACCCCCAGGACCTGCAGGCCCGTGCCCGTGTGGATGAGTACCTGGCATGGCAGCACACAACCCTGCGGAGAAACTGCCTCCGGGCCGTGTGGCATAAGGTGAGGCCCCTCGGGCGGGGTAGGGAGGAGGGTGAGGGCATCACCCCCGAAGGAGCTCAAGCACTATTGCATTCTCTTTTTTAGCTTGCATCGTTTCTAATGACCCAACTTTGACCTCACTAATTTTCTCTTCTGTTGTGCCCAGGTCGCTGTTAAACCCATCTAATCCATTCTTCATTCGAGATATGTATTTTTTCAGTTCTAGATTTTTTATGTTTTTTTTTTTTTAGAGTTTTCGTTGCTCTGCTGAAATCCACCATCTGCTTACCAATTAGGTCCATCTTCTCTTCTAAATTCTTTAACATATTTCTAATAGTTACTTAAATATCTCTGTCTTAATGTCAACACCTGGGTTCTCTGTGGATCTGTTTCTATTGGTTGTTTTTCATCTTCTTGATTATCTGTCATGCTTTCTTTGCATGTGTCAATCTTTTATTGTGTGCCAGACATTAAGTGTAAGATTAGAGATTGAAGTACACAATGAGTACCCCTTGAAAGGCTTGTGCTTTTCTTTGGTCAGGAGGCATCAGTGGTAGGTTAGTTTCTTTCAGCTAATCTGGAGGTGGGCTCAGTTGTGGCTTTAGTTAGTTTTGGTTCATTTCTGGTTTCAGGTATCTTGAAGGTGAGATCAGGTTGCTTGCTTGCTGCAGCATGGATTTGGAACTTAAGTACCAACTACATGTCAGAAAAGTCCCATGACAATGGCAAGCTTGCACCCTGCCTTCTTGGACCTGAGGAATGAAAGAAGCTAACCTAGGAAGGGCTTATGCCCTCTAAAATTTGGTTAATTTAGTCCAGTGCTGAATAATCGAAGTATAAAGTGAGCCATATATGTCCTTTAAAATTTCCTAGAAGCCACATTTAAAAAGGAAAAAGAAACAGGTGAAATAAATATATTTTACTTAGCCCAATATATTCAGAATCTTATCATTTTGGCCAATAAACGCATGAAAAGATGCTCGGCATTACTAGTCATTAGGGGAATGCAAATTAAAACTGTAATGAGATACCACTTCACACCCATTAGGATGGCTATATAGATATATATATATATGCGTCTGTGTGTGTGTGTGTGTGTGTGTGTGTGTGTATGAATGAAAATAACAAGTGTTGGTGAGGATGTGAGGAAATCGGATCTCTTGTGAACTGTTGCCAAGAATGTAAAATGGTGCAACTGTGGAAAACAATACAGGAAATCATCACAAAAATTTAAAAAGTAAAATTACCAAATGGTCCAGCAATTTCATTTCTGGATATATTTCTAAAATAATTGAAAGCAGGGTCTCAAATAGATAGTTCTACCCTTATGTTCATAATGATATTATTCACAAGAGTTAGTAGTGGAAACAATCCTTGTATTTATTGAAGGATGAATGGAAAAAAAAATTTTGTACATTTCACAATAAAATATTACTCAGCCTTAAGAAAGGAATTTTGACACATGCTACAACATGGATGAAACTGGAAAACATTTGCTGAGTGAAATAAGCCAGACACAAAAGGACAGATATTGTATAATTTCACTGATATGAGTCACCTAGAGTAGTTAAATTCATAGAGATAGAAAGGATAATGGTGATTGGCAGGGCCTGGGGAGAGGGACAGATAGGAAGGTGTGTAATGGGAACAGAGTTCCATTTCTGCAAGGTGAAGAAGACAGTTCTGGAACCGTAGTGGTGCTGATTGCACGACAATATGAATGTACTTAATGCCACTGAACTGAACACTTAACAGTGGTTAAAATGGCAAATTTTATACATTTTTTTCTTTTACCAGAATTAAAAAAAAAAAAGTTAAATATCATGGTGTAATCAATAGAAAAGTTATTAACGAAATATTTTTTTTTCTAAGTCCTCAGAATCTGGTATATGTTTCACAGGTACAGGACATCTCAGCTAGAACCAGCCACATTTCAAAAGCTCAGTAGTCACTTGAGACCGGTGGCTACCATATTGGACAGTATGGGTTTAGGCTTTTTTCCTTTTTTCTTTTCCTTTGTTAAAAGTTCTGTAAGTCTTTGATGGCTTTACAGAAAAATAAGGTTATTTTCTTTATAGGGTCATGAGGGTGGAAGCAGTGGTATTTTTGCGATCTTTGATATCCTAATCAGCAGTGGAGCTCTTTGTTTAAAAAAATGTGTGGCTAATTCTGGATCGTGAGTTTTGTTGTTCTTTGTCATATCATTTTTAATGTGAGAAAGAAACATTAGAGAACAAAAGTCCAAAGACCTTTTTGTTGAGCTCACTCCGTCCCGAGAGAACACCCCACTCTGGGATCTGGGACAAGTCTTTCCAGTCCACGACTTTATACATCGCTACATTTACATATAGCCATAAGCAAATAAAGTTTTGCTTTGAGTGCTTAAAGTTTTCAATGAATGCTCTTATATCATTCTGCAACGTGCATTTTTCCTGGTTGCTATGGGTAGGTCTAATTTATCCATTTTGACTACTCTGTAGTATTTCATTATGTGAATAAATCTGAATTTATTTATTACCCTGTTATGGTCTTTTCTATTTAAGGAGGAACAAAAATACTTTTTTAAAACCCTAAAAACTTTGGACTCACCCAGTTGGAACAGAAGGGAAATGTAGACCTTCTCTTGCAAGGGGCAGGCAGTTTATAAATGAGGGAGGTGGGCTAGGTCCGGCCCACCGAGAGCCCATGTGCGCTTTCTTCTTCAGGCATCAGCCTTAGATGCCAGGCAGGGGTACCAGGGAGCAAAGTCCCTTTATGTTAAAAAGAAACTGGAAATCTGGACTTTTGCATGAAATGTCTCCATTTTCAAATGTCAATAGCCGATCTGTATTTTTAAAAACTCTGGAGCCAAAGGAATGTCTTTAGCCCAGCACTGGCCTGTGATCGCTAATCCCGCCTTGTCGTGTGGGAGTGGGGACTGAAGCCCTGAGCCAGGAGTTTGAGTACAGCTCCAGTCCTGTTTATCTTTCCTGAATCCCAGCCCAGCCCTCCAAGCCACTTTATTACACTGAGCATGAAGCCCCACAACCCACTCACCCGTGCTCCCCATCAATTCAGTCTCCCTGACAGCTGCTAAGCCTGAGGCTGTTGATGGCTTTGGCCTAAAATGCCTTCCTCCCCAAATGCTAGACACCTCTCTCTCCTGGCTCTCCCCCTTAGTCCCTGGTAGCTCCCAGGTCAGAAGATGTTGGTTCTATGCTTGGCTGAGTCTTTTCCTGGCTGTGCCATCACTGGAAATTTACTGTTCCTCTCTGGGCCTCACTTTTATTTACGAGATAAGTCATGTGCTGTTGTCATTCAAGAAATTTGAAGCTGAGTGTTTGTGTATTTTGCCTGAGGTCACACAATTAATAAGTGGCAGAATGGAGACCTTAAAAGCTTGTCCTCATAATACTGATACTGTAAGAGGAACTGATTTTATATTCAGGAGAAAAGAGATTACAAAACAGATAGTTTTTAAGCCAGCTAGCCCTCCCCTCTCCACGAAAGTATGAAACTCCCTCAGGCCCCCTTTGAGTCATTCTCCAAGGGGTTTGAGTCCTTCAGAAGCCTCTGAAGTTCAGCCAGTCAGAGCTTATGGAAGCAGGAATAATTCATGGAAAAGGGGTTCTTTGGGAGTTTTCTTGCAGGCCTACCCAGCATGCAGAAGAAAGGTGCTTAGAACCAGGTAGGGCAGGCTTGCTTCTTTCCCCCAAAGCTGGACTGTCCCCTGATCCCCCACTTTGCCTGGCCACTCACTAGGTGATGTTCCCTGTTTTGCTGGGTGAGCCAGTATCTCCTGAAATGCTGGCAGCCACGCTAGCAGAGTTGGATGTGACCCTGAAGATACTTGAGGACAAGTTCCTCCAGAAGAAGGCTTTTCTGTCCGGGCCCCACATTTCCCTGGCTGACCTGGTAGCCATCACGGAGCTGATGCATGTGAGTACTGTGGGCAGGGTGGGCCCACTTGGCAGGATGGGTTGCTGAGTCCTGCTCATGCCACCTCCACCTGGCTGTGGGACTGTGTTTGTTTGAGCAAACCTCCTCTGGAGCTGTGTGGTCCCCAAACCAGGAAAGTGCTACTATCCTTGGCCTCACCCATTCACTCCTATCCTGTTCCCTTTTTCCCTATAGCCTGTGGGTGCTGGCTGCCAAGTCTTTGAAGGCCGACCCAAGCTGGCTGCTTGGCGCCAGCGCGTGGAAGCAGCAGTGGGAAAGACCCTCTTCCAGGAGGCCCATGAAGTCATCCTAAAGGTCAAGAACTTTCCACCTGTAGACCCCGCCATGAAGCAGAAGATGATGCCTCGGGTGCTGACCATGCTCCAATGAGCCAGGAAGCCTCAGCTCTGCCCTGCCCCTGGCAGTTCACGAAGCACCTTTGTTTCCAAAGAAGGCGTGGGAGGCAGGCTCAGAGATCAAGAGTGACTTCCCCATGTCCCATTGTACTGTGGCTCTCCAGCCCCAGGTCCCTACCTTTACCCTGTCTTCCACAGCTGCCTGAAAACCGTGATGAGAGTGGCACGTCCAGACCTGTCTCCTTTAATGACTACATTTCATTTTCAATTTGGTAAATAAACCTGGGCTTAGCCTGAGCCTCTGCTTCTAACTCCGATGTGTTATTCATTTGACATTCTTGCCCTGGCCCTGTCTATACAAAAGGCGACTCCCCTTTCCTAGGCCCTGAAGGTAAGCTTCACCCTGCTGGTTGCCAACAATGAAATGAAAAATAAGTGGCTCTTGGCCTTCTACTTGGAGAAAATGATTTCCCAGTCAGCGTCAAGATCAGCAGGCATTCCACATGTGTTCTTTGTAGGCATGGTGGTAGACCAGTTGGCTGGACCCACCTCCCAGGACATTGCCCTTTGGCCCCAAGTCATGAGTTATGAATCTGCCCTTAGGAACTGTTATGGAATCCCCTCTAAAGATTCAGGTTCGTGTGCCCGATGTGCTTGTAAGCCAAACATTGAGACACCAGTGCTTAGGGATAAAGGTTTATTTGATTTGGCCAAAGTAAGAGGACAGGAGAGCAAGATCTCTCAAATCCATTTCTGTCAAAAAGCAAAGGGAAGGAGTTTTATGTAGCTAAGGAGTCAGGGAGGAGGGGTTCCAGGGACCTGAGAGAGAAGTCTGTGTCTTCTTAGTCATAGATGATGCTTTTTCTTATTAGACTCCTGGGTGCCAGCACCTGGCTGCAGCTACCTTGCATACAACCTTTCCTTCTGCAAATCAAACATCTATTCTTCTTATGGCCCTGGAGTTATCTCTTGCTTGACAAAGGAGTAGTTCATCAGCCACAGAAAATTATACTGTGAGAGCAATGAGTGCTGAGTTGAAACCAGACATCTTGTGACTATTATCATTGTTTAAACTATCATTGTTTTGTGCTCAGCTCGCTATCTTTTTCTATTACTTCAAGCAAAGTGTACTTTTAAACATTTCTCCTGAAACTTGCTAGACAGGTAGGCCCTCAGAACATGGCCAACATACTTTCTTAATCTTTGACTGTAAGTTATGTGACAACTAAAACACCTGAAACATTTAGTTAAATTTTATACCTATCTCCTTATTAAGAATTAAATTACTTAATTCTAGCTGCCAGAAATAGTAGGGGAATTAAAGTCACAATAGGCTCGGCTGCAGAATTGGTAGGAGGAGAAAATCCACACAGCAGCTCTCTCACTCAGGTCTCAGTTGTCCAGGGCCTTAAATGCTACAACCAGGGTCTCTAAACCATGGAGGAGAATGCTGTGCTCAAACATCTGGCTGCTGATAGGGGTGGGTGACCAGGGAGGAAGAAGGAAGAAGGGATATTGTAGTTACTCAGCCAAAGGTGACTTGTGGAAGAGGGCAGACCAGTGAAGGAGGTGGAGAACATGCCCCTGCCAGGATGGAGAGGGCTGCAGCACAAGGCCAGGACAGCACTCTCCTGGAGGGACAGGTCTTCCTTAACTGGGGAGCATGGGGGACCAGGGAGGCCAATCTCTTCCCAAGTTTCCCAGTAACTGATCCTCATGCTAAGTGGCTTTCTCTGACTCTTGGCTTTGAGAGAAGAGCCTTCTAAGCCAGGAGGCTCTCTTAGAGAATGGGGCATCATAATCACTGACCCGAGGAGCTCCAGGGTCACAGTTGGAGGGACCTGGCCCTGCTGAAGAAGTGAGAAAGTGCTAGCCCCCCTGCAAATCTCTAAATGATCCTCATAGGGCTTCTCCTTCCAGGGATGGCATTAGCTGGAGTGTAATGTATGTGACCTCAGGGATTGGGGAGGGTTGGCTAAGTTCCTGGAATGGGGGTTAGCCTCTGCAGAGAACAGATGTAGACACCCTTCCCAACCTCCATCCTGGCACCAGGCTTAGCTGCACCTTCTTCCTTCTCCCTTTCTGTTCTCAGGGACTGGGCATTCCCTCCTCTCTCAGCCTGCTCCCCGGGTGGGGGAGGTGACCTGCCTACTACATCAGCCCAGACCTTGACCCTAGATTCACTGCAAGTCTGTGCTGGAGCGCCCTTGGCAATCCCGTTTCCCATTACCATTTCCTCCGCCACATTGGACAAAGGTGGCTTTGAGGGCCAGAGAAGGGGTGTGACTTGACCGCGAGACCCTGGCTGAGACGGAGCTCAGTTGTCCTGTGCCTTCCACCAAGAGAGTGCCCAGCAATCCAGAACCCCGGAGAGGGGAGGGGGGAGCGAGGGCGAATGCTGATTGGCCCAAAGTTCCCCGGAGCCACCCAATGGGCGGGGACGGCGTGACTGAGTCCTGCCCCCGATGCTCTCGTCCGCGGTAGGCTCGGCGGCCCGGAGGTTCCTCCCCGCGGTTCTTGTTCCCGGTCTTGTCCCTCAGGTCTGCCCCTTGGGTCTACCTGCCGCCCCTGGCATGGGCCTGAAGCTCTACCTGGACCTGCTGTCCCAGCCCTGCCGCGCCGTCTACATCTTCGCCAAGAAGAACGGCATCCCCTTCGAGCTGCGCACCGTGGAGCTGCTCAAAGGTGAAGCCCGCAGGCAGGCCTAGGGGTTTGGGCCGACTGGGTGCTGACTGTGTGCCACACTGGGGCTTAGAGAAAACTCCTCATTTCCTAGTAGGTGATCTCCATCTCTGAGTTTTGGCATCTGTTGGCAGGAGAAGTTGTTCCACCTGGATTTACAGAATCCCGTGGAGGGGCCAGGGCTGTAACTGAGCAGTAGAGCAAGCTACGGATTTAGAACCTCTTGGGCAGGCCAGGAGGGATGATCCTACTTGGCCATACCTGCCCACCGTCTGTCTTTGATTCCCCCAGCCTGGGTCACCAATTCCTACACTGTCTCTTTGCCTTTTCAGCTCTCCTTGAAACAGGGGCTGGCACAGAGGCAATTTCTGGAAGGAGACTGGGTAGACGTGTTTCTGTCCACTCAATAGAAGGGTAAAGGGGGCCACAAAAGGAGCTTATGGCCAGGATGGAGCCTGGTTCCACTGAGGCCCTCAGACTTTATGCACATTGACTCTTGTACCCTCTAGCATTGGCTGGGGAGGCATGTAGAGGTGAATCAGACCTGGAAATCCACATTGAGAGGGAGCCTTGAAGGCTTGGCATAGGAAAGAAAGAAGAGCTGAGGCTGGGTTGCTGGTGAGAGCAAGGATTAACTGAGGGCTGGGAGCAGGTGTGGCTGGGTGTGGACAGGTAATTCAGCTGGCATAGGAAAATGGATTGCAGGAGGCAAGCTTAGAGCCCAGGAAGGAGGCAGGAGTGTCTGATATAATGGAATTGCCTGAGTCTGTCTCTCTCTCTCTCTCTCTCTCTCTCTCTCTCTCTCTCTCTCTCTCTCTCTCTCTGTGTGTGTGTATTACAGCTCCATGAAACCAGGTCCTTCCCTAGGCCCAAGTCAAGATACTTCTTGGCCCAGGTTTCAAGGGGGTGGACACAGGAATGGTGGCCCCTTGGTGGTGTCAGGGTCTGTGATTCTGTGACCAGTGGAGTGACCTCCTCCTCCCTAATGCCCCACAAGAATAGGGTAGGGATGGGTAGAGACCTTGGAGGGCTTAGGTTCTCCCCACTGCTTCATTGATCTCTCCCACAGGCCAGCACCACAGCGATGCCTTTGCCCAGGTGAACCCCCTGAAGAAGGTGCCAGCCTTGAAGGATGGGGACTTTACCTTGGCTGAGAGGTAATGGGTTCCTGGACTCCTGCTGGACCGTATGGGGCCAGTCAGCCATATGTGTGTTTATTGTTGACGGCTGGATTGTGGGTTGTGTGCCCTGAGCACCTGTGCCAGCCCCAGAGTGGAGAGTGGCTTGAAGTGGGCAGAGGTACCCAGGGATAGGAAGAGCACTTGGCCTTGTTCCTGGTGTGTTCAAGCTTTGGATGTATTGAGGAGTGGTACTATTCTTGCTCTTGTCCTTCAGGACCTGTGCTGGGTGCCCCATTTTGTGGAAGCTTTCTCTGAGCACACCACCTCCCACCTTCTGAAGTCCCATTACATTTTGTTTTTTACTTGGTGTCTTTAGTTTAGATGGTAGGATGGTCCATTGTAGAGCTATGTGACCCTGGGCAGTCACCTAACCTCTCTGAGCCTCACATTCCTAATCTGCATCATGGAGATAGTGAAATGCTTACCTATAGGAGTTGGGGAAAGACATGCCAGGAGCAGGGACCTGCCCCACCCAGGGCCTGGCCCCTGTGGAGTAGCTGAAAAGTGACTTGGACCTCTCCCTCACTTCTGCTGTGCCTCCCAGTGTGGCCATCTTGCTGTATCTGAGCCGCAAGTACAAGGCCCCTGACCACTGGTACCCCCAGGACCTGCAGGCCCGTGCCCGTGTGGATGAGTACCTGGCATGGCAGCACACAACCCTGCGGAGAAACTGCCTCCGGGCCGTGTGGCATAAGGTGAGGCCCCTCGGGCGGGGTAGGGAGGAGGGTGAGGGCATCACCCCCGAAGGAGCTCAAGCACTATTGCATTCTCTTTTTTAGCTTGCATCGTTTCTAATGACCCAACTTTGACCTCACTAATTTTCTCTTCTGTTGTGCCCAGGTCGCTGTTAAACCCATCTAATCCATTCTTCATTCGAGATATGTATTTTTTCAGTTCTAGATTTTTTATGTTTTTTTTTTTTTTAGAGTTTTCGTTGCTCTGCTGAAATCCACCATCTGCTTACCAATTAGGTCCATCTTCTCTTCTAAATTCTTTAACATATTTCTAATAGTTACTTAAATATCTCTGTCTTAATGTCAACACCTGGGTTCTCTGTGGATCTGTTTCTATTGGTTGTTTTTCATCTTCTTGATTATCTGTCATGCTTTCTTTGCATGTGTCAATCTTTTATTGTGTGCCAGACATTAAGTGTAAGATTAGAGATTGAAGTACACAATGAGTACCCCTTGAAAGGCTTGTGCTTTTCTTTGGTCAGGAGGCATCAGTGGTAGGTTAGTTTCTTTCAGCTAATCTGGAGGTGGGCTCAGTTGTGGCTTTAGTTAGTTTTGGTTCATTTCTGGTTTCAGGTATCTTGAAGGTGAGATCAGGTTGCTTGCTTGCTGCAGCATGGATTTGGAACTTAAGTACCAACTACATGTCAGAAAAGTCCCATGACAATGGCAAGCTTGCACCCTGCCTTCTTGGACCTGAGGAATGAAAGAGGCTAACCTAGGAAGGGCTCATGCCCTCTAAAATTTGGTTAATTTAGTCCAGTGCTGAATAATCGAAGTATAAAGTGAGCCATATATGTCCTTTAAAATTTCCTAGAAGCCACATTTAAAAAGGAAAAAGAAACAGGTGAAATAAATATATTTTACTTAGCCCAATATATTCAGAATCTTATCATTTTGGCCAATAAACGCATGAAAAGATGCTCGGCATTACTAGTCATTAGGGGAATGCAAATTAAAACTGTAATGAGATACCACTTCACACCCATTAGGATGGCTATATAGATATATATATATATGCGTGTGTGTGTGTGTGTGTGTGTGTGTGTATGAATGAAAATAACAAGTGTTGGTGAGGATGTGAGGAAATCCGATCTCTTGTGAACTGTTGGCAAGAATGTAAAATGGTGCAACTGTGGAAAACAATACAGGAAATCATCACAAAAATTTAAAAAGTAAAATTACCAAATGGTCCAGCAATTTCATTTCTGGATATATTTCTAAAATAATTGAAAGCAGGGTCTCAAATAGATAGTTCTACCCTTATGTTCATAATGATATTATTCACAAGAGTTAGTAGTGGAAACAATCCTTGTGTTTATTGATGGATGAATGGAAAAAAAAATTTGTACATTTCACAATAAAATATTACTCAGCCTTAAGAAAGAAAGGAATTTTGACACATGCTACAACATGGATGAAACTGGAAAACATTTGCTGAGTGAAATAAGCCAGACACAAAAGGACAGATATTGTATAATTTCACTGATATGAGTCACCTAGAGTAGTTAAATTCATAGAGATAGAAAGGATAATGGTGATTGGCAGGGCCTGGGGAGAGGGACAGATAGGAAGGTGTGTAATGGGAACAGAGTTCCATTTCTGCAAGGTGAAGAAGACAGTTCTGGAACCGTAGTGGTGCTGATTGCACGACAATATGAATGTACTTAATGCCACTGAACTGAACACTTAACAGTGGTTAAAATGGCAAATTTTATACATTTTTTTCTTTTACCAGAATTAAAAAAAAAAAGTTAAATATCATGGTGTAATCAATAGAAAAGTTATTAACGAAATATTTTTTTTTCTAAGTCCTCAGAATCTGGTATATGTTTCACAGGTACAGGACATCTCAGCTAGAACCAGCCACATTTCAAAAGCTCAGTAGTCACTTGAGACCGGTGGCTACCATATTGGACAGTATGGGTTTAGGCTTTTTTCCTTTTTTCTTTTCCTTTGTTAAAAGTTCTGTAAGTCTTTGATGGCTTTACAGAAAAATAAGGTTATTTTCTTTATAGGGTCATGAGGGTGGAAGCAGTGGTATTTTTGCGATCTTTGATATCCTAATCAGCAGTGGAGCTCTTTGTTTAAAAAAATGTGTGGCTAATTCTGGATCGTGAGTTTTGTTGTTCTTTGTCATATCATTTTTAATGTGAGAAAGAAACATTAGAGAACAAAAGTCCAAAGACCTTTTTGTTGAGCTCACTCCGTCCCGAGAGAACACCCCACTCTGGGATCTGGGACAAGTCTTTCCAGTCCACGACTTTATACATCGCTACATTTACATATAGCCATAAGCAAATAAAGTTTTGCTTTGAGTGCTTAAAGTTTTCAATGAATCCTTGTTGCTATGGGTAGGTCTAATTTATCCATTTTGACTACTCTGTAGTATTTCATTATGTGAATAAATCTGAATTTATTTATTACCCTGTTATGGTCTTTTCTATTTAAGGAGGAACAAAAATACTTTTTTAAAACCCTAAAAACTTTGGACTCACCCAGTTGGAACAGAAGGGAAATGTAGACCTTCTCTTGCAAGGGGCAGGCAGTTTATAAATGAGGGAGGTGGGCTAGGTCCGGCCCACCGAGAGCCCATGTGCGCTTTCTTCTTCAGGCATCAGCCTTAGATGCCAGGCAGGGGTACCAGGGAGCAAAGTCCCTTTATGTTAAAAAGAAACTGGAAATCTGGACTTTTGCATGAAATGTCTCCATTTTCAAATGTCAATAGCCGATCTGTATTTTTAAAAACTCTGGAGCCAAAGGAATGTCTTTAGCCCAGCACTGGCCTGTGATCGCTAATCCCACCTGGTCGTGTGGGAGTGGGGACTGAAGCCTTGAGCCAGGAGTTTGAGTACAGCTCCAGTCCTGTTTATCTTTCCTGAATCCCAGCCCAGCCCTCCAAGCCACTTTATTACACTGAGCATGAAGCCCCACTACCCACTCACCCGTGCTCCCCATCAATTCAGTCTCCCTGACAGCTGCTAAGCCTGAGGCTGTTGATGGCTTTGGCCTAAAATGCCTTCCTCCCCAAATGCTAGACACCTCTCTCTCCTGGCTCTCCCCCTTAGTCCCTGGTAGCTCCCAGGTCAGAAGATGTTGGTTCTATGCTTGGCTGAGTCTTCTCCTGGCTGTGCCATCACTGGAAATTTACTGTTCCTCTCTGGGCCTCACTTTTATTTACGAGATAAGTCACGTGCTGTTGTCATTCAAGAAATTTGAAGCTGAGTGTTTGTGTATTTTGCCTGAGGTCACACAATTAATAAGTGGCAGAATGGAGACCTTAAAAGCTTGTCCTCATAATACTGATACTGTAAGAGGAACTGATTTTATATTCAGGAGAAAAGAGATTACAAAACAGATAGTTTTTAAGCCAGCTAGCCCTCCCCTCTCCACGAAAGTATGAAACTCCCTCAGGCCCCCTTTGAGTCATTCTCCAAGGGCTTTGAGTCCTTCAGAAGCCTCTGAAGTTCAGCCAATCAGAGCTTATGGAAGCTGAAATAATTCATGGAAAAGGGGTTCTTTGGGAGTTTTCTTGCAGGCCTACCCAGCATGCAGAAGAAAGGTGCTTAGAACCAGGTAGGGCAGGCTTGCTTCTTTCCCCCAAAGCTGGACTGTCCCCTGATCCCCCACTTTGCCTGGCCACTCACTAGGTGATGTTCCCTGTTTTGCTGGGTGAGCCAGTATCTCCTGAAATGCTGGCAGCCACGCTAGCAGAGTTGGATGTGACCCTGAAGATACTTGAGGACAAGTTCCTCCAGAAGAAGGCTTTTCTGTCCGGGCCCCACATTTCCCTGGCTGACCTGGTAGCCATCACGGAGCTGATGCATGTGAGTACTGTGGGCAGGGTGGGCCCACTTGGCAGGATGGGTTGCTGAGTCCTGCTCATGCCACCTCCACCTGGCTGTGGGACTGTGTTTGTTTGAGCGAACCTCCTCTGGAGCTGTGTGGTCCCCAAACCAGGAAAGTGCTACTATCCTTGGCCTCACCCATTCACTCCTATCCTGTTCCCTTTTTCCCTATAGCCTGTGGGTGCTGGCTGCCAAGTCTTTGAAGGCCGACCCAAGCTGGCCGACCCTCTTCCAGGAGGCCCATGAAGTCATCCTAAAGGTCAAGAACTTTCCACCTGTAGACCCCGCCATGAAGCAGAAGATGATGCCTCGGGTGCTGACCATGCTCCAATGAGCCAGGAAGCCTCAGCTCTGCCCTGCCCCTGGCAGTTCACGAAGCACCTTTGTTTCCAAAGAAGGCGTGGGAGGCAGGCTCAGAGATCAAGAGTGACTTTCCTATGTCCCACTGTACTGTGGCTCTCCAGCCCCAGGTCCCTACCTTTACCCTGTCTTCCACAGCTGCCTGAAAACCGCGATGAGAGTGGCACGTCCAGACCTGTCTCCTTTAATGACTACATTTCATTTTCAATTTGGTAAATAAACCTGGGCTTAGCCTGAGCCTCTGCTTCTAACTCCGATGTGTTATTCATTTGACATTCTTGCCCTGGCCCTGTCTATACAAAAGGCGACTCCCCTTTCCTAGGCCCTGAAGGTAAGCTTCACCCTGCTGGTTGCCAACAATGAAATGAAAAATAAGTGGCTCTTGGCCTTCTACTTGGAGAAAATGATTTCCCAGACAGCGTCAAGATCAGCAGGCATTCCACATGTGTTCTTTGTAGGCATGGTGGTAGACCAGTTGGCTGGACCCACCTCCCAGGACATTGCCCTTTGGCCCCAAGTCATGAGTTATGAATCTGCCCTTAGGAACTGTTATGGAATCCCCTCTAAAGATTCAGGTTCGTGTGCCCGATGTGCTTGTAAGCTAAACATTGAGACACCAGCGCTTAGGGATAAAGGTTTATTTGATTTGGCCAAAGTAAGAGGACAGGAGAGCAAGATCTCTCAAATCCATCTCTGTCAAAAAGCAAAGGGAAGGAGTTTTTATGTAGCTAAGGAGTCAGGGAGGAGGGGTTCCAGGGACCTGAGAGAGAAGTCTGTGTCTTCTTAGTCATAGATGATGCTTTTTCTTATTAGACTCCTGGGTGCCAGCACCTGGCTGCAGCTACCTTGCATACAACCTTTCCTTCTGCAAATCAAACATCTATTCTTCTTATGGCCCTGGAGTTATCTCTTGCTTGACAAAGAAGTAGTACATCAGCCACAGAAAATTATACTGTGAGAGCAATGAGTGCTGAGTTGAAACCAGACATCTTGTGACTATTATCATTGTTTAAACTATCATTGTTTTGTGCTCAGCTCGCTATCTTTTTCTATTACTTCAAGCAAAGTGTACTTTTAAACATTTCTCCTGGAACTTGCTAGACAGGTAGGCCCTCAGAACATGGCCAACATACTCTCTTAATCTTTGACTGTAAGTTACGTGACAACTAAAACACCTGAAACATTTAGTTAAATTTTATACCTATCTCCTTATTAAGAATTAAATTACTTAATTCTAGCTGCCAGAAATAGTAGGGGAATTAAAGTCACAATAGGCTCGGCTGCGGAATTGGTAGGAGGAGAAAATCCACACAGCAGCTCTCTCACTCAGGTCTCAGTTGTCCAGGGCCTTAAATGCTACACCCAGGGTCTCTAAACCATGGAGGAGAATGCTGTGCTCAAACATCTGGCTGCTGATAGGGGTGGGTGACCAGGGAGGAAGAAGGAAAAAGGGATATTGTAGTTACTCAGCCAAAGGTGACTTGTGGAAGAGGGCAGACCAGTGAAGGAGGTGGAGAACATGCCCCTGCCAGGATGGAGAGGGCTGCAGCACAAGGCCAGGACAGCACTCTCCTGGAGGGACAGGTCTTCCTTAACTGGGGAGCATGGGGGACCAGGGAGGCCAATCTCTTCCCAAGTTTCCCAGTAACTGATCCTCGTGCTAAGTGGCTTTCTCTGACTCTTGGCTTTGAGAGAAGAGCCTTCTAAGCCAGGAGGCTCTCTTAGAGAATGGGGCATCATAATCACTGACCCGAGGAGCTCCAGGGTCACAGTTGGAGGGACCTGGCCCTGCTGAAGAAGTGAGAAAGTGCTAGCCCCCCTGCAAATTTCTAAATGATCTTCATAGGGCTTCTCCTTCCAGGGATGGAATTAGCTGGAGTGTAATGTATGTGACCTCAGGGATTGGGGAGGGTTGGCTAAGTTCCTGGAATGGGGGTTAGCCTCTGCAGAGAACAGATGTAGACACCCTTCCCAACCTCCACCCTGGCACCAGGCTTAGCTGCACCTTCTTCCTTCTCCCTTTGTGTTCTCAGGGACTGAGCGTTCCCTCCTCTCTCAGCCTGCTCCCCGGGTGGGGGAGGTGACCTGCCTACTACATCAGCCCAGACCTTGACCCTAGATTCACTGCGAGTCTGTGCTGGAGCGCCCTTGGCAATCCCGTTTCCCATTACCATTTCTGCTGCCACATTGGACAAAGGTGGCTTTGAGGGCCAGAGAAGGGGTGTGACTTGACCGCGAGACCCTGGCTCAGACGGAGCTCAGTTGTCCTGTGCCTTCCACCAAGAGAGTACCCAGCAATCCAGAACCCCGGAGAGGGGACAGGGGGAGCGAGGGCGAATGCTGATTGGCCCAAAGTTCCCCGGAGCCACCCAATGACGGGGATGGCGTGACTGAGTCCTGTCCCCGATGCTCTCATTCGCGGTAGGCTCGGCGACCCGGAGGTTCCTCCCCGCGGTTCTTGTTCCCGGTCTTGTCCCTCAGGTCTGCCCCTTGGGTCTACCTGTCGCCCCTGCCATGGGCCTGGAGCTCTACCTGGACCTGCTGTCCCAGCCCTGCCGCGCCGTCTACATCTTCGCCAGGAAGAACGGCATCCGCTTCGAGCTGCGCACCGTGGAGCTGCTCAAAGGTGGGCTGGTCTGACTCCCAGGATGGTCATGGGCCTGTACACCCACGGGCTCCTCGGCCGACACCGCCCTGGGTGTCCCCACAACCCCTGTGTAGCTCCCCGATCGCCCGGATTGGCTCCCACTGGAGGATGCCCTCAGCTATGTGGCCTTGGCCAGGTCACAGGCCCTCTCTGAACCTTAGCTTTCCTCTCCACAAAGGATAATGTGACCTTCTACTCTGGGGTGGGGAGAAAAATGGATTTTCAGAGTTCCTGCCCTGAAAGCACTTACTGAAGTTCAGGAAGCCCTAAGGACGGTGGGGCTTAAAGGGCAGGAAGAGCCACGCCACCCCGCTTTGCCTCCCCTCCCTTTGCTCACCCCAGTCCTGGCGAAATAACTTCTCTTCACCCATCTGCGGAAATTGGCTGCACCCACCAAAGCTGTGGGAGGTGGCAGGGCAGGGAAGCTAGCTCCTACTCTGTCAGGAGGCCCACACAGGGAGTGAAGTGAACCCAGTGCTCACCCCAGACCCTGCTGTTTTCCAGCCCAGCCTGACCAAGGGGCTCTGGTTGGGGGAGAGGTGGGAGGGCAGGACAGGTGTGGTCCTTGCCCTGAAGGCCTTTTCTGACCTCTCTCTCCTCAGGGCAGCACCTGAACAAGGAGTTCTTCCCAGTTAGCAGCCTGCAGAGGGTGCCAGTCCTCAAGGATGGTGACTTCATCTTGAGCGAAAGGTGTCCTTCCCTCCCGCTTACTAAGACCCCAGCCCAAATGGCCCCCGACTCTCCCACTGTGGGCCCTCCCATACCCCTTGGGCCCTGAGGGCCAAGATGAAGGGGTGAGCCCAGTATGACCAGAGGCTGACACAGCACATCTTTATACCTCTTGTCTTCGGCCCCTGCTTCTGGTCTCCAGGGCCACCCCACTCCCAGACATTAGAAGAAAGGACATGGGAACATATGTCCAGCATTGGACAGAAAGGAGGCTCCACAATTAGAATCTAAAGGGACACAACTCATGGTAAGGGCAAGCACCAGGCAGGAAGAGGACATGAGGTCAGGAGCCACAGGAGCGGTGGCTGGGGGACCTGTCAGAGGGAACCCACGACATATCTGAGAACATGCTTCCCCTCCTGGTCCCCAAGCCATGCACTGTGTGCCAAGGCCATGCAGAGTTCCAGAGGTCCAGGGAGGCTTTTTTGAGCTGTGCAGCCTTGGACAAGTCACTTAACTATTCTGAGCCTTAGTTTCCTCATGTGCAAAGGGATAATAAGAATCTATACCTCAGGGCAGCTGCTGGGATATCAAAGAAATGAGGTCCTAAAGTGCAAAGCAGAAGGTCTGGGCAAGAGTCAGTGCCCAAGGCAGAGAAGAAAGGAGATCAAGGAGGCTATAGTCAGCAGAGAGAGAGGAGGCAGTGCCCAGGGGCTGGGCCACCAAGTGCAGAGAAGCTCCGGGACCCTGCTGGAGGATGAGAGTAGCTGGGTATAAAAGCCATGATCCGGGTCCTCACAGCCACTGATCCTGCCCCTGTTCCTAGTGTGGCTATCCTGACTTACCTGAGCTCTAAGTACCAGACAGCAGACCACTGGTACCCAGCTGACCTGCAGGCCCGCGCACGCATCCATGAGTACCTGGGCTGGCATGCTGACTGCATCCGTAGCATCTTTGGTGTGTCTCTGTGGGTCCAGGTGAGGAGAGCCATCTGGGGAGTGATTGACTTTCAGGGACCTGGGAGGAAGTAGGGGCCACAGACTGAACCTATCCTTTATCCCTGTCAGGTACTGGCACCTCTCATTGGGGTTCAGGTGCCCAAGGAGAAGGTGGAGCGCAATAAGACCACCATAGACAGGGCACTGCAGCAACTGGAAGACAAGTTCCTGAGGGACAAGCCCTTCCTCATCAGCCAGCAGGTGACACTGGCTGACCTCATGGCCCTGGAGGAGCTGATGCAGGTGTGAGCTTGACAAGTGGAGCAGCATTTGTAGGCAGCACCCCTCTTACTGCTACCCCCGTTAGGCAGACAGAAACACTGAGTTTGCCCGGTACGACAGAGCCAATTTCTAGCTGTGCTGATGCTGGAGCCCCGACCTGCTTCCCTCCTGGGTGGGGTGTTATCGTGGTGCTCTTGGGCTCTGAGGCTGGCCATACTGCCGTGGGCCTCATGTGGAGCTTGGGGAAGGGACCTGACACCTGTGGCCTGTGTAACTTTTTGATCTTTGTCCCTGCAGCTTGTGGCTGTTGACCATGACCTGTTTGAGAGATGGCCGCAACTGGCTGCATGGCGTGAGCGAGTGGAAGCTTTTCTGGGTATTGATCTATGCCAGGAGGCCCATGGCCTGGTCTTGAACATCCTAGAACAGGCGGCCAACAACACGCTCCCAGACCCTCCCCCAGAAATGCAACTGAGTATGCTCCGTCGTATTTCCAGGATCCCCTGAGGGGTCTGGGATGAGTCTGATGATGGTCAGAAGATTTAGCAGTAGATTCATTGTGTTTCTTGTCCCTTTCCATCTTTTCTATCCTGTTTCAATCTCTTTTCTCTGACTCCAGGTGGAGCTCTGCACAGGTAGGACACCCAATGTCCTTGGCAGTGCTTCTCCTCAGGTGCTGCAGATGTAATCAGTAGATGACTAAATCCCACTATATGCAAAGAGTTCCTAAAATTTAATAACACAAAGAAAAATAAACCAACTAAAAATGAGCAATGTCACTGGTCTTTTAAATATAATGAAGATTCCAAATGCTTTGATAAGGAATCAAGAATTATTGGTTTTATTACATTGTTGTATTATAGTGTTGAGTCAAAGTATGTCCCAGTAACCATTATCCTTGTCAACCAAAGTAACCTGTGCTGGCAGGGTCTGTGGTATCAGTGGTTTGGTTTGTTCTTGCAGCCCTTCAGAAACATGACTCCCTCATCTTTTTATTTCACCAGCAGTGAAGAGAATCTTATTTCAGTTACCTTTAAAACCACAAATACGCTGTATTCTTTACATGAAAACATTAGTACAGATGCCTATTAAATTGGTTCTCTGCACCAATTCCAATGCGTGTATGTGGGAGGGAGGGAGGTTTTCCCCATGACACCAAGCAATTGAACCCCGCTCGTATCTGAGAATTCAGCTCCATCCTGACACTATCAGCGCAGAGATTAGCATCAGATTTCACAGTTTAAGGCTTCAGCCCTACGAGGTGTTCCTCTCCTTCAGACGCCAGTTGCAAGCCCAGGTTCTTACCTATACTTCTGACTGGCTATCAACTGGAGGTTCCCACAACCTCCTCACTGGGTTTGATTGATTTACTCGAGCAGCTCACAGAATTCAGAGAAGCATTTTACTCACCAGATCACTGGTTTATTTTAAATGGATATATAACTAGTAACAAACAGCCAGATGAAAGAACAGAGTGGTAGGTCAAGGGTATGTGGGTATGGGTGTGGAGCTTCTGTGGTAAGCCACCCCCCCAAATCTTTGTGTGTTTATTAAGCCAGAAGGTCTCTGAACCTGTCATTTAGGGATTTTAGGGAGGCTTTGTGGCATCATGCACGATTGATTGAATCATTGGCCATTGGTGATTGATTCCACCTCTAGCCTCCTCACACCTCCCTGGAGGTTGGGTGTGGGACTGAAAGTTCCAGCCCTTAACCACATGGTTGGATCAGTTGGGGGCCAGCCCTCTCATTCTTAGGTTGTGGTCGAAAAGTTACTTCATTAACAACAAAAGACATCCATATTACTCACAACACTTAGAAAATTATAAGGTTTTTTGGAGCTGTGGGCCAGGAACGATGGACTCAGACCTAATATACGTGAAATGTGTATTTTGGTCATCTGAATGACCAAATATGTATTTCCTGTACATCATAACATCACACCTATATTTTCTAAAAAATGACGATATAGACCCTCTCAAAGAAAAATGCACCCCATTATATGGTTTCAGGGAGGTTGCTCGGAAAACCATTTGGACTGACTCCTAAAACATCATCCTGATGTAGGGAAGAGGCATGAGAACTAAATATTAAACAAACTTTTATTCAGAGTCTGCCAGGTGCTGCTAGATTCTGGAACCTGGCTGATCAGCATACAGCCAGATCATGGGGACCTACAGGAAGATTCCTGCTGACATCACTAACGGCTACTTCTCCATGCCGTTAAGGATGTGTACCCATCCCGTGAAAGGAACACAGATTTAAACTGAATTCCTTGAACTCTTGGTCTTGCTCTCTCATTCTCTGTCTTTGAGAGGAGACCACATTTCTGTCTACGGAGAGTTTTTTCTTCTCTAACAAACTTTCCTTTTGTTTCTAACTCTGGCGTGCATTTGAATTATTTCCTGTGTGCAGTCAAGGTCTCTCTCTCTGTCTCTCTCCCCACCTTCCCGCCTCCCCCGTAGAACTTGAGTCCCTACTCAGGCGGATTTGCCTTGTCTTGGATCAATCCCACTACGCTGCTTCTTTTGGTTCAAAGTGTAGTTTATTGTCATCAGTACGTGTTCCTGCATTCTTGTGTATTTGATAATAGACACAATGATTGGTTTATCACTGAAAGTTTCATTAGTTCATCAGCCTTTTCTGCAGGTGCATCAGGGTAGCAGGGTATATGCCTTTCTCTATGCTTTCTCTAGAGCTTCCAGGAATGGAGACAGCATCATCCTCATATCAAAAACTCCAAGTCTTTACTGACAACTTCAATGGAAATATTCTTTGTATTAGTCTCTGTTTTGTAGGAAGTCTCTCTTGTAAGGCGCACACACCATGCTTAGCAGTTCATTCAAACTGTACTCCACAAACTCAGACATATGTCTCCTAGTAAGTACAAGCTGTTTGAGAACTGGCTCCAGTGGACATAGCCCTACAGTCAAAACAGTTAGCAGAGGGACAGGTTTGGAAAACTTGAGGGCCCGTATCAGCAGCCCAACAACCTATGGCCTCTGGCCACATGGTTGCATGTGGGTCTAGGTCCTGCTTCTAATTAGAGATATCAGATGAGACACAGGGAGAGAGAGGTCTGTCAAATACCAATCTAAAATCTACTTAGGTACGTAAAATTACACAACAGTCTAGCATCAACACAAGTGCCGCAACTGAGGTATCAGTCTGGTTGTCCACACGGAGAGTTTTTTTTTCTGACTTGGCTCTTTTCAATGCAACCAACACAGCATGGGTTTTTGATTTCAGATTAATTGTGGCTGAACTTTGCTTGATAACTTCTATTACATATTTAATTTGACAAATCCTGTCCTGAGGACTCCACACAGTAAGTTGATTGTCATACGGAGTTCTAGTCTGGGCTCCCAGGCCTGGCTGCAACTTCCTGCAAAACTGTATCACAACATTGCTCTCATGATCTTGTGAAATCTTGTATCTTTTGAAAGATTTGCAGATGCATTTGAATTAGACAATATCAGTGAAATGTTAATCTGTCAAGATGTTGACATGATGGGCAGGTGACACAGGTGTCAGGGAGACACTAGTTTTGGGCAAGTGTTTTGATATGTGGCCATTCATTAGCGAACATTTTGTTTTGAAAAAAGGGGAGAAGCCAAGTCGTGCGGACAAAAAAGGGGCCACATACTAAACCTGATGAGCTCAGAAAAGGCTGTCATGGCAGGTCTTATGAACTCAGAGACTGAAAGTAACCATGTAGTGATGCAAAACAGCAAATTTCCCCAAGTGGGGGGTGGGAGTGGGAGAGGGGACCAAGTCCTGCACTGAGAGAAGAGGGTTCTTGGGTGAAGAGTGCAGGAAGCATTCAACACACGCCAAAGTTAGAGTCGAAAGGAAAGCTTATTAGAAAAGAGGTAACACTCCACAGACAGGGCGTGGTCTCCTCTCAGAGGCAGAGAGTAAGGAGCTTCAGAAAGATTAAGAGGGACAGAGACAATAGAGGTGAGGACAAGGAGAGAGAGTGAAAACACTGAGAGTAAAGCAGTGAGAGGGACTCCTGAGTGTTTGGGGGATTCAGTTTATGTATCATTCTTTAGTTCCTGTGAGTTATAGTTTAAAGACTTTGTTTACCCATTTCCTTTGGTGCGGACATACAGTGGGGAAGGGGAAGCGTATGTGGAGTGAAAGGCCTGCGGCAGTTCCCAGCTTTTATTCCCTAGGCTCCCCATTATTTCAGCCATGGGGAATGAATGATTTCATTTGTGTAGGGTGGCCACTTAGAAACTGTTTTTCCTTCAAAGGTGTGGGAAACGGGTTGCTAGCCATCCCAGCAGAGACCTTCCTTTGTTCTGCAGGTGTCCTCCTGGGCTTCCTGCAGAGCTGATCAGCACATTTGCAGTCTCTGAATGTAGCTTAATTTAACACTTTAGTTCTCTTGCCTCCTGCCTGCATTAATAGAATAGTCTGAAGATAAAAATTCGTAATTACAAGCAGGTTATGGTGGGCCGTCACATCCTCGGCCTGTAACTTCCTTGACAAAGGTCAATCTTCAACTAAAGTGAGACTTTCTATTGTCTTTTTGCATCTAAGGTGATGTACCTTTGAAATGTCAGAATAATTTCCTTTTTCAGACCCCTCAGGGAACCAGAGCAGGAGACCAAGAACCCTTCTTTATTATCTTGTCCCGGAATACCATCTCTTTGTGTTAAATGTCAATTATTAACTATCCTGCATCTCTCTGTTTTACTTTTTATCCAACCCCAGAGATTGGATTAGGGTGCACTCTAATGTCCTCTTTTTAACTTAACCATGTCTTTAAATTTACCTCCAAACTAGCCACATTCTGAGGTGCCTGGGTTTAGGGCTGCAGCATACGAACTGGAGGACAGACACTTCAGCCAATACTAGCACCCTGCCAACAGTGTTTGACAGTGTTGTCCCATACAATATGCTGAGGCAAGTTGATGAGGCTGAGCGGAATCTTAGGCAATTTTCACTGGGGAGTTACATTTTTAGGCATGAATCTGGGTATTTTTCAAGTGTTTGGGAGTTGTTTGCATTTCCTGTCATGTGACATTTTGAGATCATTGGTGACAGGCCCTCATAGGATGCCCAAGGAAGGTATTTGGGATATGGGTAGACAAGCATCTTTGAACCCAAGGTCCTAAGTGGGGACTGTGTCCTTATAGCAGCAAATGCCCCTGAGCTCACTCAGCCGCAGCTGCTGCTGTCTTCCTTGAGGTTCCAGCCAGGCTAAAGTCCTGTCACCTCAACCAGCTGCAACCTTGTTTCCTCTCTCCCATCCCTGCCATGTGGACCTGGAGGCTGGGGCTCCCTTCTACCCGTTATTCCACCTTTCCTTGTCTCCTAGAACGTTGATAAACTCTTGCCCCCTGAAGCCTGCTCCTACTCCATTTTCTCTCCTCCCCTCCCCTCCCCTCTCCCCTCTCCTCCCCTCCCCTCCCTTCTCCTCTCCCCGCCCCTCCCCTCCCCTCCCAGCCACCAGCCTCTAGTGATGCCCTTTGGGGGCTCTGTGTTCAGAAGGATTCTGAGGTTTCATTCAGGCTCAGGGGGAAAGAGTGCTGTGATAGATTGGTGATGTCTGCCTGGGGCAGTGGCTGGGAAGAGGTATATGGGTAAACTGGTTTCTTCCAGCTCTGGGGGTCCTGGCTCTTGTCCAATCCTGCACAGTAGGATAGATAGTTTCACTTTGCACAGGTAAACATTGGTGGCAGGCAGCTGGATGGCAGAATCCTGCTGCTATGAGAATTCCAGGTTTCATGGCCTCATGACAATACCAAGTGAAACAAAAAGTTCCAGAATGCAGAGTCCTGGGCCTGGGATGGAAAGGGCTGGCTGACACAGGACCAAGGGCTCAGGCTCAAGTTCAGGGCCTGCTGGCCACAGCTGGGGAGGGCCTAACACATGTTTCACCATGGGCCTGGAGCTCTACCTGGACCTGCTGTCAGCATCCTGCCGTGCAGTCTACATCTTTGCCAGAAAGAACAGCATCCCCTTCGACTTTCAGTTTGTGGATCTGCTGAAAGGTTGGCACCCAGTGCTGTCTGGGCAGGTCTAGTCTTAGGAGTAGGCAGTGCACAAGTTCAGGGTGTTTCTGAAAAGTGAGGAGTGAAACTGGGGAGACTGCTCTCTCCAAAGTCCACAGGGGAAGAAAAGGTTCCCAAGGAATTGTCGACTGTGCTGCTGTCCAGCCTACCTTCACCAGTTCCCACTAATTCTGCCCCACTGTGATAAACAGGCTTTCCAAGGGCAAAGTGGGAGAAAGTACTGCGGAGGGGCCCCTGGGCTTCCAGCCAGTACCTCACCTTCTCTTTGTGGGAGTCTAATCTTGCTACCTGTAGCACCTGTTGACAAAGTTGGCAAAGGTCGCAGAGGTGTCTGGTCATCTAGCATCTAAGAGTCCAAATACAGCTTTGGGCCACACCCATCCTCTCCCAATGTTCAAATCTGCTGAAGGCAACATAGACACTGGTGAGGCTCAGGGCACCAGTCTCCAACACTCCCAAGCACAGGTGGCACTCTAAAAGCTCAACTTGCAGAGGCAGAAGCCTCTAGAACATAGAGGATACCCAGGAACTCCAGAAATGAACAGGTTATGAGTGGAACCCCAGAAATTTTTCCAATAAAGACAGCTTAAATTTTCTCCCCTCTACATTGGATTGATTGCATGTGAAAGGGTCCCTTTTGGATTCCAGCTGTGTACGGGGGCCAGGGCTCCCAGATGCAGGCAGTGGCTTCAGGCCCCGAGTTAGGGGTGGGACTGGCAGCCTCCAGCTTCAGTGAGCCAAAGGGTTTTTCGGGTCACAGAGCCTGGGATGGGAGTAGGAGTCCTGATCCTGATTTCTGTTCTGACACTGCTTTGCCTTCTGACCTGGGTTGAGCCACGATGTCCTCTGGGCCTCAGTTTCCCCTTTTTAAGTAAATGGAGAGAAAGGCATTTCTGCCTCTGGTAGGCCTGCCAGAAGCCTCAGACCTTCCCTGCCCTTCTCAGGTCACCATCACAGCCAGGAATACATTGAGATCAACCCCCTGAAGAAGCTGCCCAGCCTAAGAGATGGAAAATTTGTCTTATCTGAAAGGTAACAGTTTTGCTGGGGCCCTTCCTCCATCTGTCTCTGCTCCTCTTGGGAGATTAACCTGGAGCCAACCTCCCAGTACGTATTTACTATGGAAAATTTTACACGTATGCTAATGTATAATGAATACTAACTAACCAGGACTGTATCAGCCTCCATGTACCCATCACCCAGCTCTAACACTCTTACTTAGAGGCCCATTTTGCATCATTTGTCACCTAATCTATTTCCCTGCCTCCTGGCAACTCCATCATTTTACCCACAAATATTTAGGAATGTACTCCTAAAAGATTAGGCCTCTTAAAAACAAAAAACAAACAAACAAAACCTCACCACCACAATACCATGATGACATCTAATACAATGAACAATAATTCCTGGATTTCATCAAATATCCAGTTCATGTTCAAAAGTCTCTGATTACCTCACAAACATTTCCTTTGCAGTTCATGTGTTTGAGTCCAGGTCCAGATAAGCTGCAAGTGTTGCAATTGACTGACCTGTTTCTTAAATCTCTTTTAATCTCCAGCCCCTTCCAAGCCCCAACTTTTACCTTTGTATCTTTGTTGTGGCTGAAGAAACCAGGACCTTCGTCTTGTGGAGTTTCCACAGTCTGAATTTTGCTGACTGCGTTCTCATGGTATTCTATCCCTTCATTTCTTGTAAATTGGCAGTTGGATCTAAAGGTTTGGTAAGATTCAGAGGTGACTGGTTTTCAGATTACTCCACAGGTGGTCTCATAATTTTGAAGTATACCTCCCAAGTGGGCAACAGACAAGGGCCTAGTATTTTCCCGCTATAACAAAGTACCATCGACTGAGTGGCTTAGAACAACAGAAATGTATTGTTTCACAGTTCTAGGAGCTACAAGTCTGAAACCAAGGTGTTATTAGAGCCATGCTCCCTCTGAAGGGGCTGGGAAGTGTCTGTTCCAGGCCTTTCTCCTAGATTCTGGTAACCTCAAGGTTTCCTTGGCTGGTGGGTGGCCATCTTCCTCCTGCGTCTCTTCACACTGCCTTCTTTATGTGTATGTCTCTGTGTCCAAATTTCTTCATTTTATAAGGACAATAGTCATATTCTATTAGAATCCACAGGAACAACCTTGCTTTAACTTGATTACCTCTGTAAAGACCCTATGTCCAAATACAGTCACATTCTGAGATTTACTGGGCATTGGGACTTCTGCTCTCTACCCCTGCCCCCATTTCATGAACTTCTCATATGCAAAATGTGTTCACTTCATCTCAATATCTCCAAAAATCTTAATCATCCCAGCATCGACTCAAGTCGAAATGTCATCGTCTAAATTCAAATCAGGTAGGGATGAGAGTCAGGGTATGATTCATTCTGGGCCAAAAATTCCCCTCCATCTGTGAACTGTGAAAGGTCATCCTGCTTCCAAAATCCTATGGGGGGACAAGCATGGGATATATGTTCCCATTCCAAAACAGGAAGAGCAAGAGGGAGAAAAGAGGGTTCGTGTATTTCAAACAAGCCTGAAACCTAGCAGAGCAAGTTGTACTAGATTTTAGATTGAGAATCATCTTCTTTGGCCGCATGCTCTGTTCTATGGGTGGCAGCCTCATCCTCTGGAACCAAGGAGGCCAAGGCCCGG
The DNA here is from genome assembly GCA_030015415.1 of Cynopterus sphinx. Taxonomy (NCBI): domain Eukaryota; kingdom Metazoa; phylum Chordata; class Mammalia; order Chiroptera; family Pteropodidae; genus Cynopterus; species Cynopterus sphinx. The sequence continues at coordinate 12,863,045 of CM057390.1, forward strand.
GCCCCACCTCACTATCTTGCTTCAGGCCTGTGGCAGCAGGATAGCCCTGTTGGCCTCTGAACCTCCCTCGGGCCATTCTTCCCTTTTCTTGGAGGCTAACACACAATGCAGTTGAATTGCTCCATCAGCGCATTTCTCAGAAGTCCAACAGCCTGCCTTCATTTTATCCCAACTCAGTCTCCTTTACTCCAGACTGATGTGTTTCTGCTGAAATGGTTGATGGGATCCGCAAGTTATGTACCTAATCTCTTTAATAAACAGTTGTCCAGTCACACCCTTGGCGTTCTTTCCCGAGGAAGGCCTCAATCTCAGCATGCCAAGGCTCCTTCTCTCTGCCCTAGGCCTTATTAAGCCACATTCTCACCCTGGTGGTCCCTTCCTCCCCAGCTCCCAGTCTGGGCCTTAGAATGATGTGCTCTTCTTGCCTGGTGAATCCATTCCCATCTTCCTAGCCCCAACAGCCTCCCAGGTGTGTCTGTTAGAGCACTTAGTGAGGGGCTAAGGATACTGGCTGCAAAGGGCAGAGACCCTACTGAACTAGTTTGAGTTTGCCGGAAGATGTGACAAGCCAGGGAAATCTGGGCCTGGATACTGGGTGCTGATGCTCTTTCCACCCATATCACCTATGGGGCTTCTCTGAGGGCATGTCAGCCTCCTCCCAGCATTTCTGTACACTCACAGCTAATAGCAGCTTTGTAGCCATATCTTTGGAGTGCCTGGTTCTCTGGAAGGGAGAAACTCCTCCTTCTCAGGAGATCTGAAGTTCCCAGGGAAGGATAAGGATGGGCCCAGTCTTTCCTCTCACTGACTGGGGAGCTGAGACCCTTGACTGCCAGCTGTCCCCACCAAAATCATTTGATTGGAGATGGCAGAGCAGGTTTCTATGGGAAAAGTAGGGGAAAGAGCGGTGGGCAGACAGAAGGCCAGTTGCCACTCCAAAGTCATCTCAGGGGCTGAGGCCAGCAGGGGTGCCTGTCCCCCAGGAGATGGGGCTCCTCTAGTCATAGCGAGCCCTGGTCCTCTCTGGAGGTCAGGAAGTGTTTGAGAACATGCTGGTGCGTATGGGTCCCCATTGGCCCTGGTGCTCCCAGAGTGGGAGCTGAGAAGGCTAATGTCAGGAGCGTTGGAGGCCCTAATTTCAAGGTTCAGGACAAAGAAACACAGAGAGTGTTGGTGGTGTGGGCGGTGGGCTCAAGCAGGGAGCGCAAGCCTCAGACAAGCTGGAAGGAACCAGTCTGATCTGGGAGCCACTGGCAGGTCTGTTCAGAGCAGTCATGACCTAGGACTGGCCACCAAGAGTCACAGAATGGTTAGGGGTGTTAGGCCAGTGAAACAAAACTCTGCCTGCCTCTCAAGCCTTCTGCAGCGGCTGAAAGACCAAATGGTCTTGCTGCCAATTTACTCTCCATTGTCTGCTTCCCTCAGCTCCTCCCTTCCCCCACCTGTCCTGACCAAGGTCACCAGCTAACTGGGTAGTTAAGAAAGGTGGCAGGGCTCATGCTTGAGGCTCGGCTGCTGGGGTCAAACCGATTCTGCCACTCACGAGATATGTGTGTCTTTGGCAAGTTAATTGTATCTCTGAGCCCCAGTTTCCTCAAACGTGGGTAGAGAACAGATCGGTTTCCGCCTTGTGGGATTCATGTGAGATCAGATGAAATAATTCAGGATTTAGGATTGCCCTCCTTCTCCAGGACCTCCCTCCTCCTTCTTTCCTCCCAGGCTGTTCCTTCTCCTCTTCTTCCCCCTCCATCCACCTCTGCTTCCTCCTACCTTCTGACTCTGCCCAGGGGACCCTACCTGCTGCATCCAGCACCAGTGGCAGCTTTCTAAAAGTCAAGGTGTAATCTTCTCATCCCACTGCTTATATAATCCATAACCTTGCCGGTTAAGTCCATGTCCTCCCTGCATCTCTGAGGGCCTCCCTGTCTCTAGCAGTCTTTAATCACTCCTTACCCACTCCCTTCTTTCAGTTATACTGACTCCTTTCTCTAAATTTACCATGCTCCTTTTAACCCCTATGTTTCCACTCATGCTGTTCTTTGTCTGGACTGTTTCTACCAACACCCTCCACCAACTCCCACTCACCCTGCAGGGTTTCTCTTTCTGTCCTTGCTGACTGGCAGACTGACCTGACAGACTTTTCCGGGGCCTTTGGGCACATCCTTCCCCTGGAAGAATATCAATGCCTAGAGTGCGCCGGTGGCTGGAGCACCCACATTGGGCCCAGGCCACGCTGGGGTGGTGTATCGGAGTTGGGGAAGGCAAGAGAAGTGCTCTTCCCTACCCTTTCTGCAGCGTGGCCATCCTCTTGTACTTGTCCCGCAAGTACAGCACCCCCTCGCACTGGTACCCACCAGACCTGCACATACGCGCCCGTGTGGATGAGTTCATGGCCTGGCAGCACACGGCCATTCAAATGCCCATGAACAAGATACTTTGGATCAAGGTAAGTGGGTCATGGCTGGGGCTGACCACTGATGAGCTCAAGTTAGTGTCCCTCCTTGAGCCTCATTTCCTCAGTGCCCTCTCCCACCTGCTAACAGAGGTGTTGAGAGTGTGGAGTGAACCACTGGGTATGAAAGAGCTTTGTCAAGGCAAGGGGACGGGCACCCAAAAGGGGCTGATCTCACTCAAGCCAGGACAGAATTCACGAAATTTCATTCTGAACTAGAAAATATCAGAGTTGAAAGGCCCATAGAGACCACCAAATACAGTGTGTTGCTTCACAATAGGGATACATTCTGAGAAATGTGTTGTTAGGCAATTCTGTCATTATGCCAACATTACAGATTGCACTTAGACAAACCTAGATGATATAGTCTGCTACACCCCTAGGCTATATAGTAGAGCCTATTGCTTCTGGGCTATGAATGGTGTGTTACTGTACAAAACAACACAAGATTAAATCAAGCACAAGAGAAAAAGATGCAGTCAAGAGATGGGATAAACATGGGGTGTATGAGGCTATCGCCAGTGTAACATAGCATATTGTTTTATAGCAAAATGTTTTTTATAAGTAGAAAGAATACACTCAAATAATGATCAAAAGTATAATACAGCAAGTTTTAAACTAGAAACAGCCTTTTATTATCGTTATCAAGGATCATGCACTGTATAGAATTGTATGTGCTATACGCTCATATGACTGGTAGTGAAGTTTGTTTACACTGGCATCACCACAAACACGTGAGTAACGCACTGCATTCTGATGTTATGATGGCCACGTTACTAGGTGATAGAAATTTTTCAGCTTCATTGTGGTCTTATGGGACCACCATCATATATGCGGTCCATCACAGTACATGTGCTCCTATCTCACCCTGTGCCTGTGATAGACATCACTAATCAATCACATGATTCCTTCCTGCTGGGATCTCAAAATGCTTCTGAACAATGGCCCCAGGTAACTCATACCAATGAGAACTGCTAAAAGAGGTGAAACCACTTTATCTCCTTGGTTCTGTCCAATACCTCTCTAGCAGACAAGGGTCAGAGGTGACTGGAGTACAGCCCTCTCCTCCCTCCTCTCCCCCACCCTGGCTAGCTGCTGATCCCGAAGATCACAGGTGAGGAGGTTCCAGCTGAGAAGACAGAGGAGATGATAGCAGAGGCAAAGAAAAACCTGGAGCTCTTCGAGGAGAAGTTTCTTCAGGACAGAATGTTCATCACTGGGGACCACATCTCACTAGCTGACTTGTTGGCCCTGGTGCAGATGATGCAGGTGTGAAGTGTGGTGGTGGGGAGACAGAGCCCAAGACAGAGTCCAAGACAGAGGTGGGACTCCCCTGTGACCAGTCAGGCATAACTTGAGGATAGGCAGGTGAAGGCAGGACACATGGGGGCTTTGGGAGCCGAGTCTGGGTGGCTGGAGGCCACAGGAAACATAGCAGGTTTTGAACCAGGGAGGGTCATGATCGTCCATACTTTGCAAAGATTCTTCAATAGGGAGGAGCTAGAGGGTGAGCCTGCGATATAGAGAAGAACACAGCGTTTCTTGGTTAGTCAGCCAGGATCCTGGATGCCTCCTTTCCTGACAGACTCTCCAGGAAGTGTCCAGAGGTTTCCAAAGTGTCTGTCTAGCTGAGCTCCAGACAGCTGTATAGAGCAGTTCCCTTGGCTCTGGGTTTGAGGGGCATTCACTGTGCATTTGGGTGTATACACGGGTATGGGGCATTCATGCAGGGGAGGTGGCCAGTTTTGAGCTAGTTGGTGTACAGGCTGGCCAGTTTAGACCCTGGCCAGTGTCTTGTGAGGCCAGCATAACCTCTGGCCAGTTGCAAAGCGGTCACTTTGGTCCTTGCTCAGTGTGAAGCGCAGGACAGCACCACGAAAAATCATTCCAGTTTTTCTGTTCCAAGTGGTGCAGCCCCTACATTTCACCCTCCACTCCTTGCATTTTGCCCACCCCACCCCCTTTTGAGCCTCTCTAATACCTTGGGTGCACTTCTCTTAGGCTGCCTGCTGGGTCTCCCATTCCAGCCCTTGTGGCTGACCACGGAGGGAGGCTCTATGTGGGGAAAAAGGACTGATTCCACCCACCCTCATCTGTGGACAAAGCGTTTCCCTTTAAGAAGACAGGACTTATGAGAGTTTTCACACCGAAGAAGTGGGAACCACCTGGGCCAGGGCTTACCTCAGAGAAGGATTTAGGAGCCTTGAGGCAAGACCAGTGACTAAGAACCCTGGGGAATTCCGGGTCTTCCACCCCCATCCCACATCTATTACAGAGCCTGTGACCCCTGGTGTAGGCTTCAGAGGTTGGCAGACTGAGGCTGTAGGAGGGGACCCAGGTGAGGCCGGTCCCCAGGCCAACTGCACCTCCTCTTTGTCTATACACAGCCCATAGGGAGCAACCACGATGTCTTCCATTACAGCTCCAAGCTGGCAGAGTGGCGCATGAGGGTGGAGCTGGCCATTGGCTCTGGCCTCTTCTGGGAGGCCCATGACCGGCTGGTGAAGTTGGCTGAGTGGGACTGTTCCACGTTGGATCCAATGGTCAAGGAGAGGATCTGTGACTTGCTGCAGAAGTTCAAGTAGAAGCAGCCCATCCTGCAGAGCCTGGCTGGCTCAGCTCTCTGAGCCTCCTTCCTTGACAGAGATGCTGAAAATGGCCCTGTTTCTTTGCCTAATAAAGAACTGGAACAACTATCACGGCTGTTGAACCTGCGATGATTGCTAATGTGAGAGTGGGTTGAAGTGGGTCCTCCCAGCTTCCAAAAAGAATTTCAAAATTCTTTAATTTTTAAATTCTTTAATTTTTAAATTCTTTAATTTTTAAATTCTTTTATTTTTAAATTCTTTAATTTTTAAATTCTTTAAATATGATTAAACTTCCAGTAACAATAGTTGACTTCAGTACTCCACTATTGTTAATGGATAGAAAGAGACAGAAGATCATCAAGGAAACAGAGGACCTGAACAACACTGTAAACCAACTGGATCTACTAGATACATACACAGAACAACTTCACCCAAGAACAGCAGAATAAACATTCTTCTGTGCATGTGGCATATTCTTCTTGAGTTTAAACATGGAAGTCATACCATGTATGTTCTCTGAACACAATGGAATGTACCAGAAAGTCTGGCTCCAGTGTCCACACTCTTAGGCCCTCCCTCTAGAGATCCTGGTTCTAGCAGAGTTGAAGTGTCCGGGCTTCTGGTCAGCGGTTCGTGTTTACTCACTTCACTCCAATTCCATGGCCCAGAATTTGACAGCCTTGGTCACCCTGCTCCTACCTCACATCCCCTGGGGTTGTGTCTTTCCTTCTCTGGGCCTCTGTTTCTCCTTCTTTAAAATGGTGAGGAGCAATCCAGCCATCCCACTCCTGTGGACACACCTAAAGGAAATGAAAACTGCATATTGAAAACTTGCTTGATTTGTAAATCACTTCTGTAGGACGGCGATGGTAGGAAATTCTGATACTTGCTACCATACGGGAGAACCTCGGAGACGTTATATTAAGGGAAAGGAGCCGGTCACAAAGGACTAGGACTGGGGATCTTCCTTGTTGCCACCCCTCCTTCTGGCCCCAGAGCCCCTGGCTTCCACTCCATTCCTCAGCCACAGCAGGTCGCCAGGGTTTGGGCCAAAGTCTGGTTCCTGGAACCGCCCACATCGGAGCCGGCCTTTAGTGGGGCGTGGCTGCCTCTCGGTAAACTCGGCACCAGCGCTGGGGTTTGCTGCCTCCTTTGATTGCCAAGTCCGGTTCCGAGGCGCCGGTCATGGGCCTGGAGCTCTACCTGGACCTGCTGTCCCAGCCCTGCCGCGCCATCTACATCTTCGCCAAGAAGAACGGCATCCCCTTCGAGCTGCGCACCGTGGAGCTGCTCAAAGGTGGGCCCGGCGGCGGAGTTCGGGTCGGGGAGAAATGGGGAGGCCAAACACTGCTTAGGGGTACCCCGCTCTGCACCACCCTCTCCTTGGGGCCATCACCGGAATAAGGTGGGTCATAGGGAAGATCCGAGAGATTCGAGTAATGCCCCAAAGTCTGGTGATGTGCAAAACACGCAGGGCTCTGCTGAGGCCGAATAAAGGTGGGGCAGGGGAGGGGGAGGGGGAGGGGAAGGGGGGATGAAGAAAGAAGGAAGAGGTCTGGCGAAGAAAGGGGAGCACCTGGGCATATGGACAGGGGACCTCAGTTAGAGAGATGGGGCAAGAGGAGAGAGGTTAAAGGGGCCTAGTGCAGAGACTAGGACAGAGGCTAGTCCCTCCTCCATGGCCTTCAGCTGCTGAAATTTTGCAACAGCAGGCACAGCCCCAGGGCCCTAACTTTCTGGCAGCTGGTACTCGCTGCACTAATCCCTTCTGCACTGGAGTCCCCCTCTGTCCCTTCCTTCTCCTATTTCTCCTGCTTTGCCTTTACTCACCTTTCCCTCTGTTTCTCTTATTCCTGATGGAGAGGGGCACCCCACAGGGTATGCTAAAAGCGAGAGTGGGGCTGCAGGGGCTTGTGAGCCCTGCACCCTAAGCTGGAGGATTTGTTTCTCTGGCAAGTCCCCAGTGACCTGGCTGGCATGCTGATGCCTCCTGGTATTTGAGGGGGTAGGGGGAAGCAGAATACATGTATTGCTGCCAGTGGGAGGGGCAGGAGCCAATCGGGCAACTCTACTTGGCCCAGCCTTGGTCAATGTGTAGCACAGACCAGTGCCAGGAAAAACCATTCCAGATTTTCTGTCCCAGTGCTCTCCACTCAGTGCTTCCCCATCACGCCTTTGGCCTGTCTTTCTGCCTGAATCATCATCTCTTTCCAGCCTCCTCTGTGGACCACTACATGGCCTGGCCAGCGGTTATCTCTGCAGAGCATGAGGCAGAGGGGGAGGGCATGAGGACAAAGGGATATCCCAGCTGGGATGTCAAATAAAAGAGTATAGAGGGAGGTGTGTTTCACCAGAAGAGGAGGGAAGATACCCCTGGCGAAGGAACAGTCTGAAGGGAGAGAAATGGGAGGCTCTCGGGTGTGGCTGAGGCTAGAGGGTTAAGGCAATGTTGAATGGCTTCGAGAAGTTTTCCCTTGATCCTGGGGTAATGGGGAGGCACTGAAGGCTGTTGAGCAGGGCAGTGGTGATACTTAAGTACCCTTGAGATGATTCTCACAGGGTGCATCTGCTGGAGCAGAAACCTCTCAGATAAACTCAAGCAGAAGCTGTGGGGGTGGCGGGGAAGGAAGGACACTAGGCAGTAACTTCAGAGGCTGGGGATAGGACCAGAATGCAGCTGTTGCAACTCCAACAGAGCCTAAAGGCAGGGCCAGCTCTGCGTCCTCAGCGCCCAGGGCTGGGTGAATGAGAGGACACAGAGGGCCGAGTAGAAGTTGGTTATAATTAAATAGATACCAGGAAAAGGCCACTTCTCTGTGTTTGGTGGCTCTACTTAGGGCACTGTAAGAAGTCAGAGCTCCTTTCAGGCGACTAGCCACTCTGCCCTTGCAGCGTGGGACACCCCAAACGTGAGCTCATGAAGCTGGTGATGATGCAAAGGTGGGGTACCTGTGAAGGCTTGGCTGGAGCACCTCGCCCTGCAACATGAGCTCTGTTGTAGAGGGGCGAGCAGTCGGGGGAAGGTTATGCCCCCACCCCAAGCCTTAGTCAGGGTGTCCAGGTCTATTTTGTACACTTGGCAGAGCAGCCTCCTGCCCCTCCCACAGCGGCCCCTACCAGCCCTCTTACCACACAGGAGAGCAGCCAGGGGCTGGGAAAGAGCTGTGAAATTGGGGCCTGGGCACTGCAGGGAGTGGAAACGGTCCATACAGGACACATTTTCCCCCGACTGCCCATAACGATGTGCTCTCTGCAGGCCAGCATCTCACCAGCGATGCCTTTGCCCAGGTGAACCCCTTGAAGAAAGTACCTGTCTTGAAGGATGGGGACTTCATCTTGACTGAGAGGTAACTATAGCCCCGGCCTGATACTAGACCTTGCTGGAACAATCTGGTCCGAACCCTCTACTTTATCGACAAAAAAAAAAACAACAAAAACACTAAAGTCCTGAGAGGTGAAGGGCCCTTTGCCCTACGTGACATAGAGAGTCAGGCCTGGAACCCAGACCCCTGCCTGTTCACTGGTCTAGACAGTGGTTGGAAAAGCAAGCATGTATTTTCCTTTTATACCAATCCAGTGATTGTTGGTGAGTGTAGCCCAAGGCAGGGTTGCAGGGTGTGGCAGCTTCCTCCTCCACAGAGGCTCCCTCTGGCCAAACTTGCTTCAAGATGGCCCAGGAGTGTCTGGGCTATCCAGTGCCTCCACCACCCAGCTACAGCTTCCCTGGGTGGGCCTCGTCCTTGGGAGGACCTCCAGGCATGTGGACATTTGACATCACCACAGGCCCCAAGAAGTGGAAACCTCTTCAGGAAAGGCCGAAAGAAACATTTTTCTGATTCTGCCCCTTTCGTCACAGAAGTCATCCCTCCCACAAGAAGGAGAACCTGGAGCTTTAGAACTTCTCTCTGAAATCTTAAGATGATCTAGCCCCGAAGAATTTCTCAGACATTCTGCCAGCACCATTTTTTCTTCCTGTGGCCCCTACTGTCCTGAGCCCTTGTGTCACTGGTGTTGAGCACCCAGAGTTGACTTGAACGATTAGCTGGGAGTGGAAGAAGCTCAAGTATCTTGCACAGACAAGTGAATTGTGAAGCTAGGCTTTGGGGGTGGGATTCCTAATAGGAACATGGGCCAGTGGCAGATACAGAGATTTTCTGCTTTTTTGGCTGGAGTTCCCAGGCTTTAGGGTATCCCAGGTTCCTGAAAGCCTTTGTGTGGGCCCAGATGTTCACAGCCTCAGTGCCCCTTTCCTGTCCACCCCTGTCCCAACACCATGGCAGCCCTCATAACCCAGGGCAGAAGGAGGGCTCCAGGGGCTTCGTGTGCTCTGCTGTTCCTCCATGCTGTAGCGGGCCCGGTGTTTCCTACAGGGGAGAACAAAGGGATGACAAAGAACAAGAGGATGACAGGAAAGCTAATTTGAGCAGTCAGGTCATCTGAGGCTAGTCCGAACGCCAGGTGACGTGAGTGGTTGCAGACTGACAGAACTGAGCTTCTTCAAGGCTCAGCTTTGATGCCGTCTCCTCCAGGAAGCTCCGGCCCTCCCTTCAAGAACTGTCTCTGAGCAATGGCAGGACACTGTGCTGTGGGATATTGCCTGGTGGTAGGATGAGTTTGGGTGTTAGCCTCATAAAGACTCAGCAATGCCATCAAAGGCCATGTCCGTGGGCAAGTCCCTTCACTATTCGAAGCTTGGCTTCCTTGTCTATAAAATGAGGCGAATCCTTGGCCCATTATCAGGAAAATTAAAGAAACCCCTAGCTCAGTGTCTTTGCCACAACCATCATGTTCTCCCCTCCCCTGCAGTGTGGCCATATTGCTCTACCTGACCCACAAGTATAAGGTCCCTGACCACTGGTAGCCTCAGGACCTGCAGGCCCGTGCCTGTGTGGATGAGTACCTGGCATGGCAGCACACAACCCTGCGGAGAAACTGCCTCCGGGCCGTGTGGCATAAGGTGAGGCCCCTCGGGTAGGGAGGAGGGTGAGGGCATCACCCCCGAAGGAGCTCAAGCACTATTGCATTCTCTTTTTTAGCTTGCATCGTTTCTAATGACCCAACTTTGACCTCACTAATTTTCTCTTCTGTTGTGCCCAGGTCGCTGTTAAACCCATCTAATCCATTCTTCATTCGAGATATGTATTTTTTCAGTTCTAGATTTTTTATGTTTTTTTTTTTTTAGAGTTTTCGTTGCTCTGCTGAAATCCACCATCTGCTTACCAATTAGGTCCATCTTCTCTTCTAAATTCTTTAACATATTTCTAATAGTTACTTAAATATCTCTGTCTTAATGTCAACACCTGGGTTCTCTGTGGATCTGTTTCTATTGGTTGTTTTTCATCTTCTTGATTATCTGTCATGCTTTCTTTGCATGTGTCAATCTTTTATTGTGTGCCAGACATTAAGTGTAAGATTAGAGATTGAAGTACACAATGAGTACCCCTTGAAAGGCTTGCGCTTTTCTTTGGTCAGGAGGCATCAGTGGTAGGTTAGTTTCTTTCAGCTAATCTGGAGGTGGGCTCAGTTGTGGCTTTAGTTAGTTTTGGTTCATTTCTGGTTTCAGGTATCTTGAAGGTGAGATCAGGTTGCTTGCTTGCTGCAGCATGGATTTGGAACTTAAGTACCAACTACATGTCAGAAAAGTCCCATGACAATGGCAAGCTTGCACCCTGCCTTCTTGGACCTGAGGAATGAAAGAAGCTAACCTAGGAAGGGCTTATGCCCTCTAAAATTTGGTTAATTTAGTCCAGTGCTGAATAATCGAAGTATAAAGTGAGCCATATATGTCCTTTAAAATTTCCTAGAAGCCACATTTAAAAAGGAAAAAGAAACAGGTGAAATAAATATATTTTACTTAGCCCAATATATTCAGAATCTTATCATTTTGGCCAATAAACGCATGAAAAGATGCTCGGCATTACTAGTCATTAGGGGAATGCAAATTAAAACTGTAATGAGATACCACTTCACACCCATTAGGATGGCTATATAGATATATATATATATATGCGTCTGTGTGTGTGTGTGTGTGTGTGTGTGTATGAATGAAAATAACAAGTGTTGGTGAGGATGTGAGGAAATCGGATCTCTTGTGAACTGTTGCCAAGAATGTAAAATGGTGCAACTGTGGAAAACAATACAGGAAATCATCACAAAAATTTAAAAAGTAAAATTACCAAATGGTCCAGCAATTTCATTTCTGGATATATTTCTAAAATAATTGAAAGCAGGGTCTCAAATAGATAGTTCTACACTTATGTTCATAATGGTGTTATTCACAAGAGTTAGTAGTGGAAACAATCCTTGTATTTATTGAAGGATGAATGGAAAAAAAAATTTTGTACATTTCACAATAAAATATTACTCAGCCTTAAGAAAGAAAGGAATTTTGACACATGCTACAACATGGATGAAACTGGAAAACATTTGCTGAGTGAAATAAGCCAGACACAAAAGGACAGATATTGTATAATTTCACTGATATGAGTCACCTAGAGTAGTTAAATTCATAGAGATAGAAAGGATAATGGTGATTGGCAGGGCCTGGGGAGAGGGACAGATAGGAAGGTGTGTAATGGGAACAGAGTTCCATTTCTGCAAGGTGAAGAAGACAGTTCTGGAACCGTAGTGGTGCTGATTGCACGACAATATGAATGTACTTAATGCCACTGAACTGAACACTTAACAGTGGTTAAAATGGCAAATTTTATACATTTTTTTCTTTTACCAGAATTAAAAAAAAAAAAGTTAAATATCATGGTGTAATCAATAGAAAAGTTATTAATGAAATATTTTTTTTTCTAAGTCCTCAGAATCTGGTATATGTTTCACAGGTACAGGACATCTCAGCTAGAACCAGCCACATTTCAAAAGCTCAGTAGCCACTTGAGACCGGTGGCTACCATATTGGACAGTATGGGTTTAGGCTTTTTTCCTTTTTTCTTTTCCTTTGTTAAAAGTTCTGTAAGTCTTTGATGGCTTTACAGAAAAATAAGGTTATTTTCTTTATAGGGTCATGAGGGTGGAAGCAGTGGTATTTTTGCGATCTTTGATATCCTAATCAGCAGTGGAGCTCTTTGTTTAAAAAAATGTGTGGCTAATTCTGGATCGTGAGTTTTGTTGTTCTTTGTCATATCATTTTTAATGTGAGAAAGAAACATTAGAGAACAAAAGTCAAAAGACCTTTTTGTTGAGCTCACTTTTTCCCGAGAGAACACCCCACTCTGGGATCTGGGACAAGTCTTTCCAGTCCACGACTTTATACATCGCTACATTTACATATAGCCATAAGCAAATAAAGTTTTGCTTTGAGTGCTTAAAGTTTTCAATGAATGCTCTTATATCATTCTGCAACGTGCATTTTTCCTGGTTGCTATGGGTAGGTCTAATTTATCCATTTTGACTACTCTGTAGTATTTCATTATGTGAATAAATCTGAATTTATTTATTACCCTGTTATGGTCTTTTCTATTTAAGGAGGAACAAAAATACTTTTTTAAAACCCTAAAAACTTTGGACTCACCCAGTTGGAACAGAAGGGAAATGTAGACCTTCTCTTGCAAGGGGGAGGCAGTTTATAAATGAGGGAGGTGGGCTAGGTCCGGCCCACCGAGAGCCCATGTGCGCTTTCTTCTTCAGGCATCAGCCTTAGATGCCAGGCAGGGGTACCAGGGAGCAAAGTCCCTTTATGTTAAAAAGAAACTGGAAATCTGGACTTTTGCATGAAATGTCTCCATTTTCAAATGTCAATAGCCGATCTGTATTTTTAAAAACTCTGGAGCCAAAGGAATGTCTTTAGCCCAGCACTGGCCTGTGATCGCTAATCCCACCTGGTCGTGTGGGAGTGGGGACTGAAGCCTTGAGCCAGGAGTTTGAGTACAGCTCCAGTCCTGTTTATCTTTCCTGAATCCCAGCCCAGCCCTCCAAGCCACTTTATTACACTGAGCATGAAGCCCCACTACCCACTCACCCGTGCTCCCCATCAATTCAGTCTCCCTGACAGCTGCTAAGCCTGAGGCTGTTGATGGCTTTGGCCTAAAATGCCTTCCTCCCCAAATGCTAGACACCTCTCTCTCCTGGCTCTCCCCCTTAGTCCCTGGTAGCTCCCAGGTCAGAAGATGTTGGTTCTATGCTTGGCTGAGTCTTTTCCTGGCTGTGCCATCACTGGAAATTTACTGTTCCTCTCTGGGCCTCACTTTTATTTACGAGATAAGTCATGTGCTGTTGTCATTCAAGAAATTTGAAGCTGAGTGTTTGTGTATTTTGCCTGAGGTCACACAATTAATAAGTGGCAGAATGGAGACCTTAAAAGCTTGTCCTCATAATACTGATACTGTAAGAGGAACTGATTTTATATTCAGGAGAAAAGAGATTACAAAACAGATAGTTTTTAAGCCAGCTAGCCCTCTCCTCTCCACGAAAGTATGAAACTCCCTCAGGCCCCCTTTGAGTCATTCTCCAAGGGCTTTGAGTCCTTCAGAAGCCTCTGAAGGTCAGCCAGTCAGAGCTTATGGAAGCTGAAATAATTCATGGAAAAGGGGTTCTTTGGGAGTTTTCTTGCAGGCCTACCCAGCATGCAGAAGAAAGGTGCTTAGAACCAGGTAGGGCAGGCTTGCTTCTTTCCCCCAAAGCTGGACTGTCCCCTGATCCCCCACTTTGCCTGGCCACTCACTAGGTGATGTTCCCTGTTTTGCTGGGTGAGCCAGTATCTCCTGAAATGCTGGCAGCCACGCTAGCAGAGTTGGATGTGACCCTGAAGATACTTGAGGACAAGTTCCTCCAGAAGAAGGCTTTTCTGTCCGGGCCCCACATTTCCCTGGCTGACCTGGTAGCCATCACGGAGCTGATGCATGTGAGTACTGTGGGCAGGGTGGGCCCACTTGGCAGGATGGGTTGCTGAGTCCTGCTCATGCCACCTCCACCTGGCTGTGGGACTGTGTTTGTTTGAGCGAACCTCCTCTGGAGCTGTGTGGTCCCCAAACCAGGAAAGTGCTACTATCCTTGGCCTCACCCATTCACTCCTATCCTGTTCCCTTTTTCCCTATAGCCTGTGGGTGCTGGCTGCCAAGTCTTTGAAGGCCGACCCAAGCTGGCTGCTTGGCGCCAGCGCGTGGAAGCAGCAGTGGGAAAGACCCTCTTCCAGGAGGCCCATGAAGTCATCCTAAAGGTCAAGAACTTTCCACCTGTAGACCCCGCCATGAAGCAGAAGATGATGCCTAGGGTGCTGACCATGCTCCAATGAGCCAGGAAGCCTCGACTCTGCACTGCCCCTGGCAGTTCACGAAGCACCTTTGTTTCCAAAGAAGGCATGGGAGGCAGGCTCAGAGATCAAGAGTGACTTTCCCATGTCCCACTGTACTGTGGCTCTCCAGCCCCAGGTCCCTACCTTTACCCTGTCTTCCACAGCTGCCTGAAAACCGCGATGAGAGTGGCACGTCCAGACCTGTCTCCTTTAATGACTACATTTCATTTTCAGTTTGGTAAATAAACCTGGGCTTAGCCTGAGCCTCTGCTTCTAACTCCGATGTGTTATTCATTTGACATTCTTGCCCTGGCCCTGTCTATACAAAAGGCGACTCCCCTTTCCTAGGCCCTGAAGGTAAGCTTCACCCTGCTGGTTGCCAACAATGAAATGAAAAATAAGTGGCTCTTGGCCTTCTACTTGGAGAAAATGATTTCCCAGACAGCGTCAAGATCAGCAGGCATTCCACATGTGTTCTTTGTAGGCATGGTGGTAGACCAGTTGGCTGGACCCACCTCCCAGGACATTGCCCTTTGGCCCCAAGTCATGAGTTATGAATCTGCCCTTAGGAACTGTTATGGAATCCCCTCTAAAGATTCAGGTTCGTGTGCCCGATGTGCTTGTAAGCCAAACATTGAGACACCAGCGCTTAGGGATAAAGGTTTATTTGATTTGGCCAAAGTAAGAGGACAGGAGAGCAAGATCTCTCAAATCCATCTCTGTCAAAAAGCAAAGGGAAGGAGTTTTTATGTAGCTAAGGAGTCAGGGAGGAGGGGTTCCAGGGACCTGAGAGAGAAGTCTGTGTCTTCTTAGTCATAGATGATGCTTTTTCTTATTAGACTCCTGGGTGCCAGCACCTGGCTGCAGCTACCTTGCATACAACCTTTCCTTCTGCAAATCAAACATCTATTCTTCTTATGGCCCTGGAGTTATCTCTTGCTTGACAAAGAAGTAGTACATCAGCCACAGAAAATTATACTGTGAGAGCAATGAGTGCTGAGTTGAAACCAGACATCTTGTGACTATTATCATTGTTTAAACTATCATTGTTTTGTGCTCAGCTCGCTATCTTTTTCTATTACTTCAAGCAAAGTGTACTTTTAAACATTTCTCCTGGAACTTGCTAGACAGGTAGGCCCTCAGAACATGGCCAACATACTCTCTTAATCTTTGACTGTAAGTTACGTGACAACTAAAACACCTGAAACATTTAGTTAAATTTTATACCTATCTCCTTATTAAGAATTAAATTACTTAATTCTAGCTGCCAGAAATAGTAGGGGAATTAAAGTCACAATAGGCTCGGCTGCAGAATTGGTAGGAGGAGAAAATCCACACAGCAGCTCTCTCACTCAGGTCTCAGTTGTCCAGGGCCTTAAATGCTACACCCAGGGTCTCTAAACCATGGAGGACAATGCTGTGCTCAAACATCTGGCTGCTGATAGGGGTGGGTGACCAGGGAGGAAGAAGGAAAAAGAGATGTTGTAGTTACTCAGCCAAAGGTGACTTGTGGAAGAGGGCAGACCAGTGAAGGAGGTGGAGAACATGCCCCTGCCAGGATCAGAGGGCTGCAGCACAAGGCCAGGATAGCACTTTCCTGGAGGGACAGGACTTCCTTAACTGGGGAGCATGGGGGACCAGGGAGGCCAATCTCTTCCCAAGTTTCCCAGTAACTGATCCTCGTGCTAAGTGGCTTTCTCTGACTCTTGGCTTTGAGAGAAGAGCCTTCTAACCTAGGAGGCTCTCTTAGAGAATGGGGCATCATAATCACTGACCGGAGGAGTTCCACGGTCACAGTTGGAGGGACCTGGCCCTGCTGAAGAAGTGAGAAAGTGCTAGCCCCCCTGCAAATCTCTAAATGATCCTCATAGGGCTTCTCCTTCCAGGGATGGCATTAGCTGGAGTGTAATGTATGTGACCTCAGGGATTGGGGAGGGTTGGCTAAGTTCCTGGAATGGGGGTTAGCCTCTGCAGAGAACAGATGTAGACACCCTTCCCAACCTCCATCCTGGCACCAGGCTTAGCTGCACCTTCTTCCTTCTCCCTTTGTGTTCTCAGGGACTGAGCGTTCCCTCCTCTCTCAGCCTGCTCCCCGGGTGGGGGAGGTGACCTGCCTACTACATCAGCCCAGACCTTGACCCTAGATTCACTGCGAGTCTGTGCTGGAGCGCCCTTGGCAATGCCGTTTCCCATTACCATTTCCTCCGCCACATTGGACAAAGGTGGCTTTGAGGGCCAGAGAAGGGGTGTGACTTGACCGCGAGACCCTGGCTGAGACGGAGCTCAGTTGTCCTGTGCCTTCCACCGAGAGTGCCGAGCAATCCAGAACCCCGGAGAGGGGAGGGGGGAGCGAGGGCGAATGCTGATTGGCCCAAAGTTCCCCGGAGCCACCCAATGGGCGGGGACGGCGTGACTGAGTCCTGCCCCCGATGCTCTCGTCCGCGGTAGGCTCGGCGGCCCGGAGGTTCCTCCCCGCGGTTCTTGTTCCCGGTCTTGTCCCTCAGGTCTGCCCCTTGGGTCTACCTGCCGCCCCTGCCATGGGCCTGAAGCTCTACCTGGACCTGCTGTCTCAGCCCTGCCGCGCCGTCTACATCTTCGCCAAGAAGAACGGCATCCCCTTCGAGCTGCGCACCGTGGAGCTGCTCAAAGGTGAAGCCCGCAGGCAGGCCTAGGGGTTTGGGCCGACTGCGTGCTGACTGTGTGCCACACTGGGGCTTAGAGAAAACTCCTCATTTCCTAGTAGGTGATCTCCATCTCTGAGTTTTGGCATCTGTTGGCAGGAGAAGGTTGTTCCACCTGGATTTACAGAATCCGGTGGAGGGGCCAGGGCTGTAACTGAGCAGTAGAGCAAGCTACAGATTTAGAACCTCTTGGGCAGGCCAGGAGGGATGATCCTACTTGGCCATACCTGCCCACCGTCTGTCTTTGATTCCCCCAGCCTGGGTCACCAATTCCTACACTGTCTCTTTGCCTTTTCAGCTCTCCTTGAAACAGGGGCTGGCACAGAGGCGATTTCTGGAAGGAGACTGGGTAGAGGTGATTCTGTCCACTCAATAGAAGGGTAAAGGGGGCCACAAAAGGAGCTTATGGCCAGGATGGAGCCTGGTTCCACTGAGGCCCTCAGACTTTATGCACATTGACTCTTGTACCCTCTAGCATTGGCTGGGGAGGCATGTAGAGGTGAATCAGACCTGGAAATCCACATTGAGAGGGAGCCTTGAAGGCTTGGCATAGGAAAGAAAGAAGAGCTGAGGCTGGGTTGCTGGTGAGAGAAAGGATTAACTGAGGGCTGGGAGCAGGTGTGGCTGGGTGTGGACAGGTAATTCAGCTGGCATAGGAAAATGGATTGCAGGAGGCAAGCTTAGAGCCCAGGAAGGAGGCAGGAGTGTCTGATATAATGGAATTGCCTGAGTCTGTCTCTCTCTCTCTCTCTCTCTCTCTCTCTCTCTCTCTCTCTCTCTCTCTCTCTCTCTCTCTGTGTGTGTGTGTATTACAGCTCCATGAAACCAGGTCCTTCCCTAGGCCCAAGTCAAGATACTTCTTGGCCCAGGTTTCAAGGGGGTGGACACAGGAATGGTGGCCCCTTGGTGGTGTCAGGGTCTGTGATTCTGTGACCAGTGGAGTGACCTCCTCCTCCCTAATGCCCCACAAGAATAGGGTAGGGATGGGTAGAGACCTTGGAGGGCTTAGGTTCTCCCCACTGCTTCATTGATCTCTCCCACAGGCCAGCACCACAGCGATGCCTTTGCCCAGGTGAACCCCCTGAAGAAGGTGCCAGCCTTGAAGGATGGGGACTTTACCTTGGCTGAGAGGTAATGGGTTCCTGGACTCCTGCAGGACCTTATGGGGCCAGTCAGCCATATGTGTGTTTATTGTTGACGGCTGGATTGTGGGTTGTGTGCCCTGAGCACCTGTGCCAGCCCCAGAGTGGAGAGTGGCTTGAAGTGGGCAGAGGTACCCAGGGATAGGAAGAGCACTTGGCCTTGTTCCTGGTGTGTTCAAGCTTTGGATGTATTGAGGAGTGGTACTATTCTTGCTCTTGTCCTTCAGGACCTGTGCTGGGTGCCCCATTTTGTGGAAGCTTTCTCTGAGCACACCACCTCCCACCTTCTGAAGTCCCATTACATTTTGTTTTTTACTTGGTGTCTTTAGTTTAGATGGTAGGATGGTCCATTGTAGAGCTATGTGACCCTGGGCAGTCACCTAACCTCTCTGAGCCTCACATTCCTAATCTGCATCATGGAGACAGTGAAATGCTTACCCATAGGAGTTGGGGAAAGACATGCCAGGAGCAGGGACCTGCCCCACCCAGGGCCTGGCCCCTGTGGAGTAGCTGAAAAGTGACTTGGACCTCTCCCTCACTTCTGCTGTGCCTCCCAGTGTGGCCATCTTGCTGTATCTGAGCCGCAAGTACAAGGCCCCTGACCACTGGTACCCCCAGGACCTGCAGGCCCGTGCCCGTGTGGATGAGTACCTGGCATGGCAGCACACAACCCTGCGGAGAAACTGCCTCCGGGCCGTGTGGCATAAGGTGAGGCCCCTCGGGCGGGGTAGGGAGGAGGGTGAGGGCATCACCCCCGAAGGAGCTCAAGCACTATTGCATTCTCTTTTTTAGCTTGCATCGTTTCTAATGACCCAACTTTGACCTCACTAATTTTCTCTTCTGTTGTGCCCAGGTCGCTGTTAAACCCATCTAATCCATTCTTCATTCGAGATATGTATTTTTTCAGTTCTAGATTTTTTATGTTTTGTTTTTTTTAGAGTTTTCGTTGCTCTGCTGAAATCCACCATCTGCTTACCAATTAGGTCCATCTTCTCTTCTAAATTCTTTAACATATTTCTAATAGTTACTTAAATATCTCTGTCTTAATGTCAACACCTGGGTTCTCTGTGGATCTGTTTCTATTGGTTGTTTTTCATCTTCTTGATTATCTGTCATGCTTTCTTTGCATGTGTCAATCTTTTATTGTGTGCCAGACATTAAGTGTAAGATTAGAGATTGAAGTACACAATGAGTACCCCTTGAAAGGCTTGTGCTTTTCTTTGGTCAGGAGGCATCAGTGGTAGGTTAGTTTCTTTCAGCTAATCTGGAGGTGGGCTCAGTTGTGGCTTTAGTTAGTTTTGGTTCATTTCTGGTTTCAGGTATCTTGAAGGTGAGATCAGGTTGCTTGCTTGCTGCAGCATGGATTTGGAACTTAAGTACCAACTACATGTCAGAAAAGTCCCATGACAATGGCAAGCTTGCACCCTGCCTTCTTGGACCTGAGGAATGAAAGAAGCTAACCTAGGAAGGGCTTATGCCCTCTAAAATTTGGTTAATTTAGTCCAGTGCTGAATAATCGAAGTATAAAGTGAGCCATATATGTCCTTTAAAATTTCCTAGAAGCCACATTTAAAAAGGAAAAAGAAACAGGTGAAATAAATATATTTTACTTAGCCCAATATATTCAGAATCTTATCATTTTGGCCAATAAACGCATGAAAAGATGCTCGGCATTACTAGTCATTAGGGGAATGCAAATTAAAACTGTAATGAGATACCACTTCACACCCATTAGGATGGCTATATAGATATATATATATATGCGTCTGTGTGTGTGTGTGTGTGTGTATGTATATATGAATGAAAATAACAAGTGTTGGTGAGGATGTGAGGAAATCGGATCTCTTGTGAACTGTTGCCAAGAATGTAAAATGGTGCAACTGTGGAAAACAATACAGGAAATCATCACAAAAATTTAAAAAGTAAAATTACCAAATGGTCCAGCAATTTCATTTCTGGATATATTTCTAAAATAATTGAAAGCAGGGTCTCAAATAGATAGTTCTACCCTTATGTTCATAATGATATTATTCACAAGAGTTAGTAGTGGAAACAATCCTTGTATTTATTGAAGGATGAATGGAAAAAAAAATTTTGTACATTTCACAATAAAATATTACTCAGCCTTAAGAAAGGAATTTGACACATGCTACAACATGGATGAAACTGGAAAACATTTGCTGAGTGAAATAAGCCAGACACAAAAGGACAGATATTGTATAATTTCACTGATCTGAGTCACCTAGAGTAGTTAAATTCATAGAGATAGAAAGGATAATGGTGATTGGCAGGGCCTGGGGAGAGGGACAGATAGGAAGGTGTGTAATGGGAACAGAGTTCCATTTCTGCAAGGTGAAGAAGACAGTTCTGGAACCGTAGTGGTGCTGATTGCACGACAATATGAATGTACTTAATGCCAGTGAACTGAACACTTAACAGTGGTTAAAATGGCAAATTTTATACATTTTTTTCTTTTACCAGAATTAAAAAAAAAAAAGTTAAATATCATGGTGTAATCAATAGAAAAGTTATTAATGAAATATTTTTTTTTCTAAGTCCTCAGAATCTGGTATATGTTTCACAGGTACAGGACATCTCAGCTAGAACCAGCCACATTTCAAAAGCTCAGTAGCTACTTGAGACCGGTGGCTACCATATTGGACAGTATGGGTTTAGGCTTTTTTCCTTTTTTCTTTTCCTTTGTTAAAAGTTCTGTAAGTCTTTGATGGCTTTACAGAAAAATAAGGTTATTTTCTTTATAGGGTCATGAGGGTGGAAGCAGTGGTATTTTTGCGATCTTTGATATCCTAATCAGCAGTGGAGCTCTTTGTTTAAAAAAATGTGTGGCTAATTCTGGATCGTGAGTTTTGTTGTTCTTTGTCATATCATTTTTAATGTGAGAAAGAAACATTAGAGAACAAAAGTCAAAAGACCTTTTTGTTGAGCTCACTCCGTCCCGAGAGAACACCCCACTCTGGGATCTGGGACAAGTCTTTCCAGTCCACGACTTTATACATCGCTACATTTACATATAGCCATAAGCAAATAAAGTTTTGCTTTGAGTGCTTAAAGTTTTCAATGAATGCTCTTATATCATTCTGCAACGTGCATTTTTCCTGGTTGCTATGGGTAGGTCTAATTTATCCATTTTGACTACTCTGTAGTATTTCATTATGTGAATAAATCTGAATTTATTTATTACCCTTTTATGGTCTTTTTCTATTTAAGGAGGAACAAAATACTTTTTAAAACCCTAAAACTTTGGACTCACCCAGTTGGAACAGAAGGGAAATGTAGACCTTCTCTTGCAAGGGGCAGGCAGTTTATAAATGAGGGAGGTGGGCTAGGTCCGGCCCACCGAGAGCCCATGTGCGCTTTCTTCTTCAGGCATCAGCCTTAGATGCCAGGCAGGGGTACCAGGGAGCAAAGTCCCTTTATGTTAAAAAGAAACTGGAAATCTGGACTTTTGCATGAAATGTCTCCATTTTCAAATGTCAATAGCCGATCTGTATTTTTAAAAACTCTGGAGCCAAAGGAATGTCTTTAGCCCAGCACTGGCCTGTGATCGCTAATCCCGCCTTGTCGTGTGGGAGTGGGGACTGAAGCCCTGAGCCAGGAGTTTGAGTACAGCTCCAGTCCTGTTTATCTTTCCTGAATCCCAGCCCAGCCCTCCAAGCCACTTTATTACACTGAGCATGAAGCCCCACAACCCACTCACCCGTGCTCCCCATCAATTCAGTCTCCCTGACAGCTGCTAAGCCTGAGGCTGTTGATGGCTTTGGCCTAAAATGCCTTCCTCCCCAAATGCTAGACACCTCTCTCTCCTGGCTCTCCCCCTTAGTCCCTGGTAGCTCCCAGATCAGAAGATGTTGGTTCTATGCTTGGCTGAGTCTTTTCCTGGCTGTGCCATCACTGGAAATTTACTGTTCCTCTCTGGGCCTCACTTTTATTTACGAGATAAGTCATGTGCTGTTGTCATTCAAGAAATTTGAAGCTGAGTGTTTGTGTATTTTGCCTGAGGTCACACAATTAATAAGTGGCAGAATGGAGACCTTAAAAGCTTGTCCTCATAATACTGATACTGTAAGAGGAACTGATTTTATATTCAGGAGAAAAGAGATTACAAAACAGATAGTTTTTAAGCCAGCTAGCCCTCCCCTCTCCACGAAAGTATGAAACTCCCTCAGGCCCCCTTTGAGTCATTCTCCAAGGGCTTTGAGTCCTTCAGAAGCCTCTGAAGTTCAGCCAGTCAGAGCTTATGGAAGCAGGAATAATTCATGGAAAAGGGGTTCTTTGGGAGTTTTCTTGCAGGCCTACCCAGCATGCAGAAGAAAGGTGCTTAGAACCAGGTAGGGCAGGCTTGCTTCTTTCCCCCAAAGCTGGACTGTCCCTGATCCCCCACTTTGCCTGGCCACTCACTAGGTGATGTTCCCTGTTTTGCTGGGTGAGCCAGTATCTCCTGAAATGCTGGCAGCCACGCTAGCAGAGTTGGATGTGACCCTGAAGATACTTGAGGACAAGTTCCTCCAGAAGAAGGCTTTTCTGTCCGGGCCCCACATTTCCCTGGCTGACCTGGTAGCCATCACGGAGCTGATGCATGTGAGTACTGTGGGCAGGGTGGGCCCACTTGGCAGGATGGGTTGCTGAGTCCTGCTCATGCCACCTCCACCTGGCTGTGGGACTGTGTTTGTTTGAGCGAACCTCCTCTGGAGCTGTGTGGTCCCCAAACCAGGAAAGTGCTACTATCCTTGGCCTCACCCATTCACTCCTATCCTGTTCCCTTTTTCCCTATAGCCTGTGGGTGCTGGCTGCCAAGTCTTTGAAGGCCGACCCAAGCTGGCTGCTTGGCGCCAGCGCGTGGAAGCAGCAGTGGGAAAGACCCTCTTCCAGGAGGCCCATGAAGTCATCCTAAAGGTCAAGAACTTTCCACCTGTAGACCCCGCCATGAAGCAGAAGATGATGCCTCGGGTGCTGACCATGCTCCAATGAGCCAGGAAGCCTCAGCTCTGCCCTGCCCCTGGCAGTTCACGAAGCACCTTTGTTTCCAAAGAAGGCGTGGGAGGCAGGCTCAGAGATCAAGAGTGACTTTCCCATGTCCCACTGTACTGTGGCTCTCCAGCCCCAGGTCCCTACCTTTACCCTGTCTTCCACAGCTGCCTGAAAACCGTGATGAGAGTGGCACGTCCAGACCTGTCTCCTTTAATGACTACATTTCATTTTCAATTTGGTAAATAAACCTGGGCTTAGCCTGAGCCTCTGCTTCTAACTCCGATGTGTTATTCATTTGACATTCTTGCCCTGGCCCTGTCTATACAAAAGGCGACTCCCCTTTCCTAGGCCCTGAAGGTAAGCTTCACCCTGCTGGTTGCCAACAATGAAATGAAAAATAAGTGGCTCTTGGCCTTCTACTTGGAGAAAATGATTTCCCAGTCAGCGTCAAGATCAGCAGGCATTCCACATGTGTTCTTTGTAGGCATGGTGGTAGACCAGTTGGCTGGACCCACCTCCCAGGACATTGCCCTTTGGCCCCAAGTCATGAGTTATGAATCTGCCCTTAGGAACTGTTATGGAATCCCCTCTAAAGATTCAGGTTCGTGTGCCCGATGTGCTTGTAAGCCAAACATTGAGACACCAGTGCTTAGGGATAAAGGTTTATTTGATTTGGCCAAAGTAAGAGGACAGGAGAGCAAGATCTCTCAAATCCATCTCTGTCAAAAAGCAAAGGGAAGGAGTTTTTATGTAGCTAAGGAGTCAGGGAGGAGGGGTTCCAGGGACCTGAGAGAGAAGTCTGTGTCTTCTTAGTCATAGATGATGCTTTTTCTTATTAGACTCCTGGGTGCCAGCACCTGGCTGCAGCTACCTTGCATACAACCTTTCCTTCTGCAAATCAAACATCTATTCTTCTTATGGCCCTGGAGTTATCTCTTGCTTGACAAAGGAGTAGTTCATCAGCCACAGAAAATTATACTGTGAGAGCAATGAGTGCTGAGTTGAAACCAGACATCTTGTGACTATTATCATTGTTTAAACTATCATTGTTTTGTGCTCAGCTCGCTATCTTTTTCTATTACTTCAAGCAAAGTGTACTTTTAAACATTTCTCCTGAAACTTGCTAGACAGGTAGGCCCTCAGAACATGGCCAACATACTTTCTTAATCTTTGACTGTAAGTTACGTGACAACTAAAACACCTGAAACATTTAGTTAAATTTTATACCTATCTCCTTATTAAGAATTAAATTACTTAATTCTAGCTGCCAGAAATAGTAGGGGAATTAAAGTCACAATAGGCTCGGCTGCAGAATTGGTAGGAGGAGAAAATCCACACAGCAGCTCTCTCACTCAGGTCTCAGTTGTCCAGGGCCTTAAATGCTACACCCAGGGTCTCTAAACCATGGAGGACAATGCTGTGCTCAAACATCTGGCTGCTGATAGGGGTGGGTGACCAGGGAGGAAGAAGGAAAAAGAGATGTTGTAGTTACTCAGCCAAAGGTGACTTGTGGAAGAGGGCAGACCAGTGAAGGAGGTGGAGAACATGCCCCTGCCAGGATGGAGAGGGCTGCAGCACAAGGCCAGGACAGCACTCTCCTGGAGGGACAGGTCTTCCTTAACTGGGGAGCATGGGGGACCAGGGAGGCCAATCTCTTCCCAAGTTTCCCAGTAACTGATCCTCATGCTAAGTGGCTTTCTCTGACTCTTGGCTTTGAGAGAAGAGCCTTCTAACCTAGGAGGCTCTCTTAGAGAATGGGGCATCATAATCACTGACCGGAGGAGTTCCACGGTCACAGTTGGAGGGACCTGGCCCTGCTGAAGAAGTGAGAAAGTGCTAGCCCCCCTGCAAATCTCTAAATGATCCTCATAGGGCTTCTCCTTCCAGGGATGGCATTAGCTGGAGTGTAATGTATGTGACCTCAGGGATTGGGGAGGGTTGGCTAAGTTCCTGGAATGGGGGTTAGCCTCTGCAGAGAACAGATGTAGACACCCTTCCTAACCTCCATCCTGGCACCAGGCTTAGCTGCACCTTCTTCCTTCTCCCTTTGTGTTCTCAGGGACTGAGCGTTCCCTCCTCTCTCAGCCTGCTCCCCGGGTGGGGGAGGTGACCTGCCTACTACATCAGCCCAGACCTTGACCCTAGATTCACTGCGAGTCTGTGCTGGAGCGCCCTTGGCAATCCCGTTTCCCATTACCATTTCCGCCGCCACATTGGACAAAGGTGGCTTTGAGGGCCAGAGAAGGGGTGTGACTTGACCGCGAGACCCCGGCTGAGACGGAGCTCAGTTGTCCTGTGCCTTCCACCAAGAGAGTGCCGAGCAATCCAGAACCCCGGAGAGGGGAGGGGGGAGCGAGGGCGAATGCTGATTGGCCCAAAGTTCCCCGGAGCCACCCAATGGGCGGGGACGGCGTGACTGAGTCCTGCCCCCGATGCTCTCGTCCGCGGTAGGCTCGGCGGCCCGGAGGTTCCTCCCCGCGGTTCTTGTTCCCGGTCTTGTCCCTCAGGTCTGCCCCTTGGGTCTACCTGCCGCCCCTGCCATGGGCCTGAAGCTCTACCTGGACCTGCTGTCCCAGCCCTGCCGCGCCGTCTACATCTTCGCCAAGAAGAACGGCATCCCCTTCGAGCTGCGCACCGTGGAGCTGCTCAAAGGTGAAGCCCGCAGGCAGGCCTAGGGGTTTGGGCCGACTGCGTGCTGACTGTGTGCCACACTGGGGCTTAGAGAAAAGTCCTCATTTCCTAGTAGGTGATCTCCATCTCTGAGTTTTGGCATCTGTTGGCAGGAGAAGGTTGTTCCACCTGGATTTACAGAATCCCGTGGAGGGGCCAGGGCTGTAACTGAGCAGTAGAGCAAGCTACGGATTTAGAACCTCTTGGGCAGGCCAGGAGGGATGATCCTACTTGGCCATACCTGCCCACCGTCTGTCTTTGATTCCCCCAGCCTGGGTCACCAATTCCTACACTGTCTCTTTGCCTTTTCAGCTCTCCTTGAAACAGGGGCTGGCACAGAGGCAATTTCTGGAAGGAGACTGGGTAGAGGTGATTCTGTCCACTCAATAGAAGGGTAAAGGGGGCCACAAAAGGAGCTTATGGCCAGGATGGAGCCTGGTTCCACTGAGGCCCTCAGACTTTATGCACATTGACTCTTGTACCCTCTAGCATTGGCTGGGGAGGCATGTAGAGGTGAATCAGACCTGGAAATCCACATTGAGAGGGAGCCTTGAAGGCTTGGCATAGGAAAGAAAGAAGAGCTGAGGCTGGGTTGCTGGTGAGAGAAAGGATTAACTGAGGGCTGGGAGCAGGTGTGGCTGGGTGTGGACAGGTAATTCAGCTGGCATAGGAAAATGGATTGCAGGAGGCAAGCTTAGAGCCCAGGAAGGAGGCAGGAGTGTCTGATATAATGGAATTGCCTGAGTCTGTCTCTCTCTCTCTCTCTCTCTCTCTCTCTCTTTCTCTCTCTCTCTCTGTGTGTATTACAGCTCCATGAAACCACGTCCTTCCCTAGGCCCAAGTCAAGATACTTCTTGGCCCAGGTTTCAAGGGGGTGGACACAGGAATGGTGGCCCCTTGGTGGTGTCAGGGTCTGTGATTCTGTGACCAGTGGAGTGACCTCCTCCTCCCTAATGCCCCACAAGAATAGGGTAGGGATGGGTAGAGACCTTGGAGGGCTTAGGTTCTCCCCACTGCTTCATTGATCTCTCCCACAGGCCAGCACCACAGCGATGCCTTTGCCCAGGTGAACCCCCTGAAGAAGGTGCCAGCCTTGAAGGATGGGGACTTTACCTTGGCTGAGAGGTAATGGGTTCCTGGACTCCTGCAGGACCTTATGGGGCCAGTCAGCCATATGTGTGTTTATTGTTGACGGCTGGATTGTGGGTTGTGTGCCCTGAGCACCTGTGCCAGCCCCAGAGTGGAGAGTGGCTTGAAGTGGGCAGAGGTACCCAGGGATAGGAAGAGCACTTGGCCTTGTTCCTGGTGTGTTCAAGCTTTGGATGTATTGAGGAGTGGTACTATTCTTGCTCTTGTCCTTCAGGACCTGTGCTGGGTGCCCCATTTTGTGGAAGCTTTCTCTGAGCACACCACCTCCCACCTTCTGAAGTCCCATTACATTTTGTTTTTTACTTGGTGTCTTTAGTTTAGATGGTAGGATGGTCCATTGTAGAGCTATGTGACCCTGGGCAGTCACCTAACCTCTCTGAGCCTCACATTCCTAATCTGCATCATGGAGATAGTGAAATGCTTACCCATAGGAGTTGGGGAAAGACATGCCAGGAGCAGGGACCTGCCCCACCCAGGGCCTGGCCCCTGTGGAGTAGCTGAAAAGTGACTTGGACCTCTCCCTCACTTCTGCTGTGCCTCCCAGTGTGGCCATCTTGCTGTATCTGAGCCGCAAGTACAAGGCCCCTGACCACTGGTACCCCCAGGACCTGCAGGCCTGTGCTCGTGTGGACGAGTACTTGGCGTGGCAGCACACGACCCTGCGGATTAGCTGCACTCGAGCCATGTGGCAGAAGGTGAGTCCCAGGGCCAGGGACTCCTTCCAGGATGCTCAGGGGACAGTGCTTACCATTTAAAACATTTTGTTCAGACCCGAGACCTTAGAACACCAAATTTAAAATGCTAGAGACTCCAACTGACTTGTTTCTCAGAGGAAAAATCAAGATAGAGCCAGGGAGTGGCTACTCAGTGTTTCTTGATTCCTGAGCCCCTTTGCATACTCATGGCTGCTTGGGAATCTTGCCTTTGGGAGGAGAAAAAAAAAAAGAAAAGAAATCTTCAGTTTGCTACTTACATACTTTCCAGATAGAGAGATGATAAGTGAAGAAAGTTAAACAAAGAAAAAGTGAGAAGACATTTCAATAAATGTTGATCTGGTTTCTAGGTATGCAAGGATTTCTGAGCCTAAGAGCAGTAGAAGAAAAGCATAAATGACTTTACACATACAGTGAAATTTTATGGAAGGACAAAAAGGATTAAATTTAAAATGAGCAAAAAATGAGAAAGATCTTGGCAAAGATATGTTAGAAAGAAGTAACATTCTTCATATTTAAGATGCTCTTAAACCCACCAAAGACACAGGAGGAAAATGGGCAAAGGACACCAGCAGGGATTTAATGGAAGAATAGAGAGAAATGATTAATAAATGGATGGACACATTTAACCTTAGTAAAACGCAAATAAATGTGCACTCCATTTTTATTTGTCAAATGTGCAGGTGTTTTTGAAATGTGTGCTCTGAGTATACATTATTTGGAGAGTGCTGGTGCTCCGTGGGTGCCCTGTGTGTGAAGGAATGTGAGATGGGCAGGCTCAAGCTCTCCTGTGGGTTGAGAGTACCACTGTTGTGAGTGGCCATTTGGCAAAAAGTAGGTTTCAATAATCTTAAAAGTGTCTTAAGCTTCTAGGGATTGGGAGAGAATCTCAAGCTGGTGGGAATGGGAGCCTGTTGCATTTGGGAACAGGAGCCTGTTGCATTTTAGGGCAGAATGATAGGAAGTTGAGTGGAGTTAAGTATAGACCTTTGCTCCTCAAAGTGTGGCCTGTGGACCAGGAGCCTCAGCATCAGCTAGGAACTTATTGGAAATGCAGTCTCAGCCTCCACCCAAGTGTACTGTTTAGGAACATGCACTTGAACTACATCCCCCAATTTGAGAAGTCTTGGTGGGATGGGAGATGGGGGGGATTGTTGGGGGAGTGGGAAGACAATGACAGTTGCACTAGTGAAGACCTGATGGCGAAGCCTTTGTGGTGAGGGCAGTGGGAGACATGGAAAGCTTTATGTAGGAAGAGGATATGGGTAGACTGAGATTGCAGAAGTCTGTCCCTGACTGCACTGTGTGAGGACCCTGGGAGAGGTGGAGGCTGTCCCTGTTTGAGTAGGAGCAGGTGGTGGCTGTGGGTGGAAAGCGGTGGGCAGCAGTGAGGAGAAATCCAAAGGATTGGTGATAGATTAGTTGAGAGCAGAACCAGGCTAGGCTTGGGGTCAAACCTCAGCCCTTTCCCTTCCTGTCCTCCCACCAGATGCTGTCCCCTGTGTTCCTGGGTGAACAGGTGCCTCCTGAGACACTGGCGTCTACTCTGGCTGAGCTGGACAGGTGCCTGCAGCTGCTTGAGGACAAGTTCCTGAAGGACCAGGACTTCCTTGCTGGGCCTCATATCTCAGTGGCTGACTTAGTGGCCATCACAGAGCTGATGCATGTGAGTACTGTGAGGTGGGGTGGCCCACTGGAGACTGGGATGTTCTGGGAGGAAGCCAATGTACCAGCTCACGTTGCCCCTTCTGGCTGTAGGACACTGGATGGATCACTTCTCCTCTGAGCCTCAGTGTCCTCATCTGTAAAATGGGACTTTAAACCTATACCTTGAAGGGATATTGAGAAGTGTTTCAGTGTTTCCTGAGAGAGACCCCCCTGCCCCCCAGCTTATCATATGTGGGCAGAGGAAGGAAAATCCACCCGATGGGTCCCTAAACCAGGTCATGCTACCTTGTGCTTGACCATTACCAGCCCCTTCATTTGCCTTCCTCTTCTCATAGCCCGTCAGTGCTGGCTGCCAAGTCTTCAAAAGCCGACCCAAGCTGGCTGCCTGGCGTAAGCGTGTGGAGGCCGCAGTCGGGGAGGACCTCTTCCAGGAAGCCCATGCTGTTGTCATGAAGGCCAAGGACATGCCTCCAGCGGACACTGTCACAAAGGAGCGGCTGAAGCCCTTGGTGAAGGTTTTATTGAAGTGATTAGGGGCAGGGCCCACAGAGCCAACAATGATGGAAACTCTGTTGTCTGAATAAAGAGATAGAGCTGCCCCTCTCCTTGGCCATGAGCAAGACACCCTGCACAATCTATGGTCCTCAGTCCCTCCATGCATCAAGCCTGCATTCCTTCTTTTCTCTGTCTCCTCACTCCACTCCTGCCCCTTCTACTTCAACTTTCATGTGACCTCAGAAAAGAGCTTTAATAAACACACATTTGACCCTGTTCTTCCTCTGTTTAAATGTTTTATGATGCCTCATTGCCCTGAAGCTGCAGCACAGGTCATCGAGTTTGGTACCCAGGCTTTGCCACTACCCTCCAGGCTGCCTCCTTCAGGTTCACCAGCCATTTTCCAGCCTTCTCCCGGCTCCCACCTCAGCCTCCTGGCCCTGACTCACGTTAATTCCTCTACTTATAGGGCCCTTCTTCACCTTTGCCTGGTAATATTACCCACCCCCCTGTCTTTTGGCACTTGTCACCATGTCACATTTTCAGAGAGACTTCCTTGACCTCCCTAGCCCCAGGTTGGGTCAGGTGACCCCTCTGGGCTCCTCAGCCCTAGTATTTCCCTCCCTCTGTTCTGGCCAAAAGCTGGTTCCATGCTCCTGTCTGAGCAGATATCACAGATGGAGGTTAACCCTGTGAAGAGATGTCTGAGTCAGGAATGGCTCCCGTCTCCTGGATCTCTGGAGTGATACTCTCTCCCACAGTAGGGTGCATGCTGGTGTATGAACCTCCTTGCAGGGAGGGAAGTTCCAGGTTATTTCCTGGCCCTCCAGGGGCCGCTGAGAGGCCTTGCTCTCCCAGGCCTACTTGTAACCCAGACCAATGTCTTCTCCATGCCCCATTCTGGGATCCAGACACTCCACCTGTTTTTACCCTTTCCCCTCAGGACCATCACAACCTACCTGTTTTGAGTCCCAGACTCTGATATGTGAGTCATCCAATAAACTGCTAATGGGACGGGTCATGGATAGAGCCTCTCAGCTCACCTGTCTTCCTACGGAGGCTCCTTTAATATGCACACATATTTTAGATGTGTAATTGAAATTGTTCATAGATACCCACACAGCTTCAATTATATTTTCATTTACAATTCAAACAACTTCATTACACTGACGAGAGTACCATGGTTAACCACACCAACCTATTTCCACGTTTTCAATTAACACCTTTTGTTTTGCCTATGGAAATGTAGGGTGCCATAAATGTTGCTGGTAATGCGACTGGGACCTGCCTCACCCACCCCCTTCCTTCCCCCCACCCGCAACGCCCCCCCCAGTTCCTCACTCTGAGGCAAGGTTGCTAGGCCCGAAGACATGAAGGCAGAGATGCAGTGAACCCGAGAAGCCGAGCCCCATGAATCATGCATACGTGTCACCAGCGCGCCTGGTCAAGAGAAGTATAGATTCTTATATTGAACGTGAAGTTGACTAACTTGGAAGCGGTGGTAACTCCTTTAACTTTTTTTAGTTCTGTGAGACAATGTAACGTTATTAGGGTAGATTCCTGGGAAGGCTCCGAGAGGGGGGGAGGGGGAGGGGAAGGGGAGGGGAAGAGGGAGAGGGAGAGAGAGGAGGGAGGGAGGGAGGGAGAGAGAGGAGAGAGGGAGGGAGAGAGAGGAGGGAGGGAGGGAGGGAGAGAGAGGAGAGAGGGAGGGAGGGAGAGAGGGAGGAGAGAGGGAGGGAGGGAGAGGGAGAGAGAGTAGAAGGAGAGAGAGGGAGAGAGAGAGAATGTTCAGACCCCATCTAAGTTTGGGACAGACAGGGACCGCAGCCCTGAAACGCCGCAGGACGCGGAAAGCCGCGGCCCAGGCCAGGGGCGGGGCCGGAGTGCTGCGGGCGGGGCCCGGGCTCAGCCCACGCGTCGCTGTGGGTGGGCCCACGGGGCGGCGGGGCCATAGGACTTCCGGAAATCTGTGCCCGAGCACCCAAGGTGTCGGTGGAGGCGGGGACGGCCTGCACAGCCAATCCGGAGGCGCCGTGGGCTGGACTAGGCTAACGAGGGACTCGGCGTCCGTGGGCCCTGCCCCTGCTCCCTCATCGAGGATCTGGCGAGCCCAGACGCGGACGCCGTGGGCTCTTTCCCCGCCGCCGCAGCTCGCCCTCGTTCCCGACCGACATGCCGTTCGTTGAGCTGGACACGAACTTGCCCGCCAGCCGCCTGCCCGCGGGGCTGGAGACGCGGCTTGGCCCGGCTACCGCCGCCATCCTGGGCAAACCCGAGGACGTGAGCGTGGCCCGGGGAGCGCGGGGCTGGGGGAGGGGGGTCGGCGGACCGAGGGTCAGACTCTGTCTACGCCCGCACTTCCCCACCGTGATGACCTCGAGTCCTCCTCCCAGGGACGCCCCAAGCTCTGACCTCCTGCTCTCCACGACCTCGCGGTCCCACCCCCACGTCTGCTCCGTGTAGCCTCCCCCAGCCCTGACGCTAACGGACCTCCAATAACCCCAGCCCTGACCCCTAGCCCTGACCCCGCGGGCTCCGCGCGCCTCCGATCCCGCACTGCCCGCTTCCTCTCCGGGCCTGGACTGCACCGGCTTCAGGTGAATCTTTCATGTCCCTTTGCAGCGCATAATTGTGACGGTGCGTTCGGGCCTGGCTATGGCGATGAGCGGCTCAGCCGAGCCCTGTGCTCAGCTGCTTGTCTCCTCTATCGGCGTAGTGGGCACTGCCGAGGACAACCGCGGCCACAGCGCCCGCTTCTTTGAGTTCCTCACCAAGGAGCTGGGACTAGGCCAGGACCGGTGCGTAGGGACAGAGAGAGGACACTCTCGGGACTGTTGCGTGACCGTGGTGTGGTGATCCTGTTACAGGGCCCCTCCTAAGGATGAGGCAAAAAGTAAATAAATTCCTCACCTTGCTCCAGAAAGGTCTAGTGTCCTGGAGGTTCTTTGAATCCCCTAATGGTGATTTCACATTCATACTGCTAGCAGAATGAAGTCCTGACTGTGTTGAGTGTTGTCTTTAGTAGGTCACACTTATGTACAGGCACCATCCATTTCCTGATATGCCCACTGACCTGTTGGGGGTTCTGGAGAGAACCTTAATGGGGGTGCAACAGGCTTGCAAAATTCCTAATGATCTAAGACATGCTGACCTGGGAGCCTATAGTGGGAGTGCCTCGCTACACGGTCTTGGAATAGGAGGCATTAGACAAGGAGCTGATGACATCTTTTTCTCTGTCTCCTGAAGGATAGTTATCCGCTTTTTCCCCCTGGAGCCGTGGCAGATTGGCAAGAATGGGACAGTCGCGACTTTTTTATGATTGGCATGGAAGACATCCAGGGTATCTGTGAGCTGGCCACCTCTTCCAGAGTCCTCCGGGCATAGTGAAGGCCGGGTGGATCCCAGCTTCTGGCATCCCCACATGCAGATATGTCTGTGACCTCACAGTCCTCTTCATCTCCATCCTTATGCCAAATAAATGAAGAGAGCTTTGTCTTTCAAACATTACTTCTTTACCTCCCTTTACTCCTCCAATGCATTCTGCACCACTCCGGGAAGCAGGGTTGATTTATGAAGTGGGGACCTTAGGGAACCTGAGACGTGGGATGTTTCCTATCTTCAGAGCTGCTGTTTTCATCTATTATATTTATGCTACTCAAATAGGAGGGTGGAGGGCTCATCCTGGACATCCATGCCAATGTGCAAGCTACTGGGGAGGGGCTGACTGGCCCAGTATTCCATCAGAATCTGCTGACCAGATCTTCCTGTCCCAAGCCTGGGTTGGCCTGGGCAGTTCCCTGCCCACTGACTGCTGTGCCTGGCATGGGAGCCAGGCAGGATTGGCTTCAGAGACCCAAACTTCATCTTCTTCCATAAGTCTTGCTGTGAATTCTCTCACTGTGCACCTTGTAAAATCCATGTTGTAGAATGGCAAACCTGGAAATACAGTGTCTGCTACTAAAAACTGGATGAATGGGATTCCCCATCCCTCTTCTAAATACCAAATCATGCATTACATGTCAGAGGATGAACACTGAGTGGACACCGTTTCCCAAGACAGTTAAAGGTTTGGTCACCCTTGTCCTTAGTGCATAAGTGAAATACCAAATTGAGATTTTTCAGTTTCAATGAGTTAGTTTCCAATGGAATTTGCTGCTAATTACCGTGTTTGGACCAGACCACTGCTGAAGACTCTCATTAAAAGTAAGAGATTGAAGCTCCTTCCCTTGGAAACTGGTCCCAATTGTTTCTGCACACATTCCTTCTGCCAGCATGGGTGTCCTGCTTCCCAGAGGGGCTCAGGGAATGCGAGTTGAATGTGGATAAATGGCTGAAGTGCCTAAGGAGGGATTCAGGCCTAACCTTTGCCAGGACCATAAGGTAACAGCTTCCTATCTGGTCTCTCCACCTTAAATCTCTCAACACCATTCTAATCAGAGTGGTGTCATCTGTTTGCTGTGAGGACTGGCCTTTCACCCCTCTCCAGCATTATCTTTCTCCACTATGACTGAACTTAACCCCCTGGTAATACTGTGCTGCCTGAGGCTCCTGCATAGCCTGCACTATTTCTCACCTCCAAACCCTTCCCACGAAGCTCCCTGCTGCTTGGGTAGCCCTTCCCAGCTTTGCTCCAGAGTGTTTTTCAGAGCACAATTTAGGGGTGGGATCCCCATCCAAGCCTGCATGTTATCTACGAAACTTTGAAACCATCTGTTTATGTTTTTATTCACTGCCCCTCCCCTCGAGGCCATACTCTCAAAATCGAAGTTGGTGTAACTTCTTGTATATAAGTAAAGCTTTATTGTACTGGTCTGACTACATGAGTGCTACACCATGTTACTGTCTTTAAGGTCAAAGATGAAGCCATAACATTCATTACTCTTTAAGTTATTTTCGCTGGACTCGTAGCCATGCATTTCAACCACAGTGTGAAGCCCTTCCCTAAAACCTTAACTCCCAAGAGAGTAACCTCTTCCAGCCGAGGCCTTGTCAGAAACCCTTCACTGCTGGGCCCTCTTTTGGGCTCCGGGATTCTGTCCCTCCCTCCTGGCCCGTTCATTCACCGGGTCTTGGTGTCTATACCTCTTTTTGTTTCAACAGTCGATTGTAGGTAGCTGTGTTCTTTTAAACCTCAAATCCTATTCAGAAAGAACGGAGGCAGGGGTAACATGAAGGGGGAAGGCCGTTCCGCCCCGGTCTCCCTCTTAAGTGTCCCCCAGGTTTCCGCTGCCTTCAGAGCACCCGCATCGGGTTTCACAATAACATGGCCTGTCACTTAGCGACCACTTGGGCCCACGCACCAAGCCCGGCGCTTCCCAAGTATTCCAAGCGGTGGAGCCGGGAGTCTGACCGCAAGCTGGCGCTGCAGGCCACAGCAGCTCGAGGACCGGAGCCAGGGCTCAGGACCTGTCACGACCGGGCGCCCGGCCGCTCGGGACCGCGTGGGGCACGGCCATCAGGGCTCTAGGTCGCCGGCTGGCGGGCGGCGCGTGCGCCCTCGCTTATTGGCTGGCGGAGCCGGCACCGGAGCCAATGGGAGCGCGCCTTGTTGTTAGGCGCGTAGCCGGCCGGCGCGGGGGGTCGCGGCGGACAGGCCGTTGCCGTGGAGACGCCCGGGCCGCGGGTTTGGGGACGAGCCCCGGGGGACTGGGGGCGCGGCTGTACCCGAGCCAGGGGCGCAACGGGGGCGCGGGCCTGAGGGGCGGTGGGCGCGGGGCCGCGGCCCGTGCGGACAGACGCGAGCGGCTGGCTCCTGGGCAGCCCCAGTGCCGCCGTCGGGGAAACCGAGGCCGCAGAGCGCGAGCTACGAGGCCGGCCTCCGGGCGGCTGCTCCGGCCTGTTCGCGGCTCGTGCGCCGCCCTGGGGTGCCGAGGACGGGCTTCGGCCTCGGGCGTGGTTTACAGTGACAGCAGCAGGAGCCACCATTGACTGAGCGTCTGCCGAGTGCCAAGCCGGGCGCTCACCTTTGACTCGCGTCCTTTCGCTGCGCCTTTCTGCGGCCCCGCGAGGTGAGTGCCATTTGCAGGGGTGGCACCTGAGGCCGAGAGACAGTGCAATGACCTGTCCACCCCGCCCCACCCCCAGGCTGACCAGTGGGTCAGTCCGACTCCAGACTGAAAGTCGACCAGCACTGCTTCCCCGAGGAGGCTTATGGGCCTGGATGGAGTTTACTGACACTCGCTGGTGTCTGCACAATGGCCTTGGGAGCCACTTAATTCTTTGGGGCCTGAGTTACTACGGCACGTGACTCCAGGAGCGTCGGATTCTGTGCGGCTAAGGTTCCCTCTTTGTGATTCAGAACCGATTAGAACCAAGATATCCTTAGGGTGGTCTTGTTCGAGGTCGGCAAACTTTTGTGGTACTTATAAACATATTTATAATAAATGTCTATATAGAATCGCCTATTCTGGACATTTCATATAAATGGGATCATGTATGGTCCGTGACTGGTTTCTTAGCGTAATGTTTTACATTGTTTATTACGATTTATGCCTGAATAATATTCCATTGTATGGATATACACATTTTATTTACCCATTTATCAGTTAACGGACATTTGGTTTGTTTCCACTTTATGGTTTTTGTGAATAATGCTGCATGAACATGCCCTCATTAATTTTTACAGTAGCATATTACTTCATTGTGTCCAGGTACCATAGTTTATTTATCCATTCTGCCATCTGTGGCCAGTTATCTTGCTTTCAATATCTTGCAGTTACAAACAACCCTGCAGTGAATACCCTGTGCATATGTATTTTAGTATTGTTGGAGGTAAATCTTCAGGGTAGATTCCTAGAACTATTGGGATAAGAGGCAACTGTATGTGTAATTTTACCTATTGTCAAATTCCCCTCCGGAAGGGGCTGGACCAAGTTGCATTCCCCTCAACCGTGTATGAGAGTAGTGCTTGTTTCCCCACAACCTCACCAACAGAGTGTGCTGTTGTACTTTAATTTTTGCCAGTGATATGTGAGAAGTGGTCTCAGTGCTGTATAATTTTCATTTCTCTAATTATGTGTGAGTTCAAACATATTTTCATATGTTTGAGAGCCAGTTGTATGTCTTTATTAGTAAATTGTTCATATATTTCTCCTATTTTTCTATCAAGTTTTTGTTTTACTGCTGTTACAGTTTTTTTTTTTTAATTGTGGTAACATAGACTTTACATGAAATGTACCATTTTAATTATTATTAAGTTAATGTACAGATCTGTGGCACTAAGTACATCCACATGTTGTGCAACCATCACCACCATTCATCTCCAGAACTTTTTTCATCTTCCCAAACTAAAACTGTGCCCATTAAACAGTAACTCCCCATTCATCCCTCTCCCCACCCTTGGCAACCACCATTCTACTTTCTGTCTACGAATTTGCTTTTTTTAGGTACCTCATCTAAATGGAGTCATATAGTCTTTGTCCTTTTGTTGCTAGAGCCTACTGATGCCAGGTTTTTGGGTCCCAGTGTCATAAAAATGAGCACTGTAACTGATAAGAAGTTCAGCAAGCAAAGCTTTATTGAGAGAGAGCTAGTGCACCAGGGAACCAGCAGAAGGAAGGAGCTGGCTGGTTCCCGGATGGGATTGTCTGAAGGATTTTTGTGGGCTATTCAGGGAGGGAGGAGGGCTAGGGAGGGGAAGCTGGTGGATTGTCCCACTGTCATTACTGTCAGTGGTCAGCAAACAATGTCTCCATCTCATGGGTCAGCAGATGTCTGCTCAATTTTGTCTTATGATAAGATTTCAGGTTCTGTAAAAACAATTGCTGGTTTTTCTTACAAAAAATGATAAACTTAATGAGAATGGGACATGTTGGTTATTTTTACAAGGTCTGCTCATTGCATTGTATTCTCCTTCCTCCTTAATTACATGTACTTAGGATGTGGGCAGCAGATAGTCAATTAGTATCTCGGGCTTTTCCTCTTTGCTTTCCTAACCTCATAGACAAGATGGAGTCTGTTTTTAAAATGATATCCCCTTTGTTATTCCTGTGCTAGCTCCCTTTTGTGACTGACTTTTTTCACTCAGCATAATGTCAAGATTCATTCATGTTGTAGCATAGGACAGAATGTCTTTCCCTTTTAAGACTGAATAAATATCCTATTGTATATATATGTATATATACTATATTTTGTTTATCCACTCATCTGTCAATAATCCTTGGGTTGCTTCCACCTTTTGGCTGTTGTGAATAATGCTGGTCTCTCAGTTTTTAAGAGCATTCTATATATTAGGAATATTAGTTCTTTGTCTGTTGTATATGTTGCAAATATTTTCTCCCAATATTGGTTGTCTTTTGACTTCTTTCCAATTTAAAAAAAAATTTAAAAAATTTCCCAGTTTTATTGAGATATAATTGACATATAGCACTGTGTAAGCTTAAGGTGTACAGCATAATGAGTTTGACTTATATTGTGAAATGGTTATCACAGTAAGCTTAGTAAACATGAGTCATCTTCTACAGATGCAAAAAAAAATGTTTTCCTTGTGGTGAGAATGCTTAGGATCTACTCTTTTAATAGCTTTCAGGTGTACCAGGCGACAGTGTTAACTGTAGTCTTCACATTGTGCATCACATCCCTAGTACTTATTTATCTTATAACTGGAAGTGTGTGCCTTTTGACTACCTTCCTTCAGTTTCCCCTCTCCCATCTACCACAAACCTGATCTCTTTTTTAGGAGTTTTTGTTTATTTGTTTGTTTATATTTCGCATGTGAGATCATACAGTATTTATCTTTCTCTGACTGACTTATTTCACTGAGGATAGTGCCTTTAAGGTCTATCTATGTTGTTTCAAATTCCAGGATTTATTTATTTCTTTCTTTCTTTCTTTCTTTCTTTCTTTCTTTCTTTCTTTCTTTCTTTCTTTCTTTCTTTCTTTCTTTCTTTCTTTCTTTCTTTTTTTGTAGCTGAATAATATTACATTGTATATCTGTACCACAACTTTTTCATCCATTCATCTGTCGAGGACACTTCTGTTGTTTCCCTGTCTTAGTTATTGTAGGTAATCTTATGAGCATGTGGGTACAGATATCTCTTTCATATAATGTTTTTGTTTCCTTAGGATATATTCCAAGAAGTGGAATTGCTGGCTCTTATGGTAGTTCATTTTTAATTTTTTGAGGAACCTCCATACTGTATTCCATAGTGGCTGTATCAACAATGTACAAGAATTCTGTTTTCTCCACATTCTTGTCAACACTTGTTATCCCTTGTCTTTTAGATTCTAGCCATTCTAATAGGCATGAGGCAATATCACTTGTGGTTTTGATTTGCATTTCTCTAATGGTCAGTGATGTTGAGCACCTTTGGTCATTCATGTATTTTCTTTGGTAAAATGTCTGTTCAGGTCCTTTGCCTATTTTTAATTGGATTATGATTTTTTTTCTGAACTGTGCGACTTGTTTATTTATTTTGGATATTAGCACTTTATCAGATATATGGTTTGCAGATTTTTTTCCCCATTCTATAGGTTGTCTTTTCATTTTGTTTATCAGTTCTCTTGCTGTGCAGAAGCTTTTTAGTTTAATGTAATTCCACTTGTTTATTTTTGGTTTTGTGTGTGATTTTTTTGTCATATAAAATTTAAAACACTTTTATGTAGTTAATCAATCTTTTCTTTCACTGCCCCTGGATTTTAAATAATAATGAAATAGCCTTTCCCTATATAAGGTTAAAGAGGAATTCAACCACATTTTCTGCTAGTACTTGTAGGATATAACTTTTTAAAATTTTGATCCTTACTCCATTTGGAGTTTATGTCTGTGGTGTGACGTATGAATCTAATTTTATCTTTTTCCAAAAAGCTACCAGTTTGTCCCAGCAACATTTGTTACAAAGTTCATCTTGACCCCAGTGATTTGAGATGTCACCTTTGCCATATTTTGAATTTTCATATGTGGTTGAGTCTAATTTTGGATCTGGTCTTTCTATGTATGGGCCAAGTTCCACTATTTTAATTAAGTATATCTTATATAGTTTATCTTAATATATAGTATAGTATATACTTAATGTATATCTTATATAGTACATAGCATATCTTAATGTCCATTAAGACTCATCCCCTCCTTTTTCTTTTCCACTGTTTTTCTAGCTATTTTTGCATTTTTGTTTCTCTATATAAACTTTAGTGTCAACCTGTCTGGTATCTTGTTGGTATTGTTATTGGGATTCCATTGAATTTCTAAACCAACTTAGGGAGAACTGACATCTTTACAATGTTGAGTTCTGTCCAAGAACAAAGGGTATATTTCCATTTGTTCAAATTCACTTTAGTGTCTTTAGGTAATGTTTTAAAATTTTCCTTGCATAGATTGCACATTTTTGTTAACTTTATTAACTTTATTCCTAAGTACTTAATCATCTTGTTGTTATTGGAAATGGGATTTTTTTTCCTACATAATATCTTCTGTTTTTTGTTTGTGTATGTGAAGGCAATTGATTTTTGTGTATTAATTTTATATTATACTATTTCACTGAGTTCTTTTTTTATTAAATTTTTTATTTTGATTTGGGAGTTTTCTAGGCATTATATCATATTATCTGCAATTAATAATAGTTTTACTTCTTCTTTACTCATTCTTATACCTCAAATTGTTCTCTCTTTTCTAATTATATTGTGAATACTCACAGTGGTGTATAGTATCAGACATAATGGATATCCTTGCTTTGTTCCTGATATTAATTGAAGTGCTTCTAGTGTTTCTCCATTGAATAAAATTCTGATTTTAGAACTAAAGTGTATTTTATATATATATTTATATATACACACACACACATGTATGTATGTATGTATGTATGTGTGTATATATATATATATATATATATATATATATATATATATATATATATATAAATTGTGTTAAGAAAGTATTCCTCAATTTCTACATCTTGAATGTTTTTATCATGAATGGGTGTTGAATTTTGTCAAAGGCTTTCTCTTCTATGGAGATAATCATGATCTACCCCCACCCTTAAATTATTTCATTGTATTTTCACACGTGTAATATGTTTGGTTTCATTGTTAGTATTTCATTTAAATTTCTCCAATTTAGTTGCATTTCCTTTCACCTAGAGAATGTTTAATAGGAATTTCTTCAATTTTGGATAGAAGGACCTTTCTTCTTTTGTTGTTGGTGACGATGGTGTTAGTAAATTCTAGTTTTAATGTATTGTGATTGTAGGGTTTGTTTTTAATATTTTTACTTTACAGAAGTGTTTTCTTTGTGACTCAATATGTGATCAGTTTTTTTTCTTTGTGTGTGTGTGTGTGTGTGTATGTATGTATGTATGTGTGTGTGTGTATGTGTGTGTGTGTGTGTGTGAATGTACTGTGAGTACTGGAAAAGAGTATGTAGTCTCTATTATCAGGATGTAGAGTTTGACAAACATCTGTAAGATCTCTGTTCACTTTGTCATTTAGATCTTCTATTCCTCATTTTTTTCTCCACTTGATCTGTCTTGTACTGAGAGTGGTGAATGAAAGTCTCTTATTAATGTGTTTCTGTCTATGTGTCCTTGCATCTCCTGTGGTTTTTTTCTTTTTAAAGTTTGTTGCTGTGTTATTTGGTGTGTATTTTTAAGTGTTATAATATCAATGTGAATTGTGCCTTTTGTCACATTTAATATATTTGGACTTGAATTGCACTTTGATATCTGGTTTGCTCTCCTGCACTCTTAAAAATGTGTTTATTTTTATTAAAATATTTTTGTATTAAATTTAATTTTTAAGTTGAATTACTTGACCTCTTTTGGGGGTGTAGAATTCTCTGACTTTTAACACATGTTAGATTTGTATAACTTTCACCACATGAGGATATAGAACAGTTCCATACCCCCCCAGATGCTACCCCTTTATAGAACCCTTCCCTTACCACTGGCCTCCACTGACATGATATCTATCACTATAGTTTTGTCTTTTCAAGAATGTCCTGTAAATGGAATCACAGTATGCAACCTTCAATACCGTCTTCTTTTACTCAGTATAATGCCTTTGAGATTCATCCAAGTTGTTATGTGTATCAATTGGTTGTTTCTTTTAATTGGTAGTAGTATCCCATTAGATAAATGGAATTTATCCTTGTATGATATATCGCAACAATTTATTCATTCACATGTTAAAGGATAGTTGGGTTTCCAGTTTTTGGTGATTTGAATGGAGCTTCCAGAACCATTTATGTACAGGTCTTATGTGAATATTTCTCTAGGATAAATAACTAGGAGTGAGATTGCTGTGTAGTATGGTAAGTGTATATTTAACTCTATAAGAAATTGTTTTCCAGCATGGTGGTAACATTTTTCATTTCTTTTAGCAGTGTATGAGAGTTTCAGTTACTCTGTATCCTCAGGTGGACTTGGCATTATCAGGTTTTTTAAAAACTTGGGGATTCTAATAGGTGTGTAGTAGTATCTCATCATGGTTTTAACTCACATTTTTTCTCATGACTAATGATATTGAACATCTTTTAATATATTTATTTGCAATCTATATCTTCTTCGGTGATGTATCTTTTCAAGTCTTTTGCTTATTCTCTAATTGGTAATTTTTAAAATTGTGACACAGTATCTATAATGAAATTTACCATTTCAACCACTGAAAATGTATGATTCAGTGGCATTAAATAGATTTGAAATGTTCTGTAACCATCACCACTATTTCCAGAAATTTTCATTATCTCAAACAGAAACTGTAGCCATTAGGCAATAACTCCCAATTCTCATCTTCTCCTGGTTCCTGGCAATCACCATTCTACTTTTCATCTCTGAATTTACCTACTATAGGTACCTCATATAAATGAAATCATACAGTATTTGTCTTTTTGTGACTGGCTTATTTCACTTAGCATATTATCCTGAAGGTTCTTTCATATTGTAGCATGTGTTAGAGTGTACTTCTTTTTTAAGGCTGAATAATATTCTATTTTATGAATATACCATATTTTATTTATCCACTTATCCTTCTATGGACACTCGGGTTGCTTCATCCTTTTACTATTGTGAATAGTACTGCTAAGAGCAAGGCTGTACAAATATTTTTTTGAGTCCCTGTTTTCAGTTTTTCCAGGTATATACCTAGGAGTGGAATTACTGGATCATATGGCAATTCTGTTTAACTTTTTGAGGAACTACCAAACTATTTTCCACAGTGACTGTACCATTTTACATTCCCATCAGCACTGCGCAAGGGCTCCAGTTTCTCTACTTCCTTGCTACCCTCTGACTTCTCTCCTATACTTTCTACTCCTTCATGAAGGAACTGCCTGCCTCTATAGGGTAACAGAGGGCAGAAATGGGGTGATTGGTTCATGCAGCTGCAGCTTGTCAAGAATCTTTCAAGTACCTGCACTGCATGGGCTTGCCAAGGGGCACCCTGGTGCATCAGCTGATCTCTGGCCAGAGGTGCTCCCAGTCTAGTCAGAGTGTCAACCCCATTTAATACATACAAGGAAACCAAGGCTGGTAAAGGGTCAGGGACTCAGATATCATGAGGAAGAGCCTGGCCATACTCTGAAGTCTTCCCATTCCAAATCCAGTGGCCTTTTCATTTTTGCTGCTTACAACCCCAGATATAGAAAGAACAGCAGATTTTTAGAATAAGGGAATGGTGAAAAAAATCAACCAGAATGTATTTATTGAATGCTTGCTCTGGAAGTGAAGGTAGAAATTTGTGGAGCTATGGGATGCTCTATGGGATTGGAGGTCCTCTGGGATTCAGTGGGCTGAGCCCAGTGGGTGAGTTGAGACAGTGGCTGTGAAGTGGTGACTTGAGAAGTTCTCCCACTTCTTCTAATCTCTGATGGCCTCCGTGGGGCTAAGGGCTCTGCTCAGAGTCACTAGGAAGTGGCTCAAGCTGCTGTCTGCACCATGGGCCATTGGCCTTCTGAAGGATGGCAGAGTCTAGAAGAGACTTCAGTGGGAGTAGCATTTGGTACCTTGAAACTTTTAGTCTATTGATCTGTTAGATGCAGGTTTTTAACGTTGTGGTAAAATATACATAACATAAAATTTACCATTTTAACTATTAAGTGTAAAGTTCAGTGGCATTAAGTATGTTCACATTGTTGAGCAACCATTACCACCATGTATCTCTAGAACTCTTTTCATCTTGCAAAACTGAAACTCTGTCCCCATTAAGCAACAGCTCCCCATTCCGCTTACATCCAGCCCCTGGCAACCGCCATTCCACTTTCTGTCTTTATGAATTTGCCCATTCTAGATACCTCATATAAGTGGAATCATATAATATTTGTCCTTTTGTGACTGGCTTATTTCACTTAGCATGATATCCTGAAGGTTCATC
The DNA here is from genome assembly GCA_030015415.1 of Cynopterus sphinx. NCBI lineage: Eukaryota > Metazoa > Chordata > Mammalia > Chiroptera > Pteropodidae > Cynopterus > Cynopterus sphinx. The sequence goes on from CM057390.1 coordinate 12,907,131, forward strand.
CATGTGGTAGCATGTGTCAAAATGTCCTTCCTTTTTAAGGCCGAATAATATTTCATTGTATGGATATGCCACAATAAGTTTATCCATTCATCCATCCCTGGCACTTGGGTTGCTTCCACCTGTTGACTGTTGTGAAAAATACTGCCAAGAGCATGGGTATGCAAATATTGTTTTCGAGATCCTGCTTTCAATTCTTTGGGGTATATACACAAAAGTGGAATTGCTGGGTCATATGGTAACTTTATTTAATTTTTTTGAGGACCATCATATTTTCTACAGCAGCTGCACCATTTTACATTCCCATCAGTAGTGGATGTGGTTCTGATTTCTCTACACCCTTACCAATCCTGTCATTTTTTATAGACTTTGAACTGGTTTGCCTACCTCTAGTTGTTTGTATTTTTTTTCCCCCTTTATGTTTCTAAAATCTTGTTCTCCCAAAAACTCACAGTGGCTCCCTTGTTGGCTACAAAATGAACTTACAGTTCCCTGGCACATCACCCTTCTGAGATGCCCATCACTGCTCTCAGGCTCCATGTTAGCTGTCACTCGTCTCCCACCTCTCTCCCCCTGTCTCTGCTTTACTGCCCTCCATTGTAGTGCTTGCTATCCCTTTCTATGAGGCTAGTGCAAAGCCTTACTCTACTCCCTCATCTTCCTTGATCCCTTTGAAACATTTTTCTTCTCCACCTTTAGATGTTGCCTTGTTTCTCTTTATTTCATTCAACTTCGTAAAAAAAAATAATTGTTTATAGATCCATTGCCTCTGCTGAGCAGTGAGCCCTGGGAGCAGGAGCTGGTCTCACTCTTCCATGTCCTTGTACCTGGTTCCTTGCCTGGCAAGGGCACATGCTCAAGCTGAGAGACCGAGGGGCTCTTGTGTAACAGGCACAGGAATCTGGTGCAGTCATTCACCAGACCGTGTGCTTAGAGCAGACAGGCCCATGGCTTTGGAAACTGGTTCTTAATGGGCCCCTGGCATTGTGATTTTCTTGGCTCTTCATGGGTCTTTCCTGTGTCCTCTCCAGGATACTTGTGGATTGGCGCAGTCTCCGCCAGTGATGGGAAGTGGTGCTAAGCGGCAGTGCTGAAGCTCTCTGAGTATGGTAAGGACTGATGATTGCCTATTTTGTTCTTCTGTTTACTCCTGGGGTGAGGGGTGTTTTCCTGGGTGGACCCCAAAGGCTCTCACTATTAGGCAGCCTTCTTCCTGGGAGAACCTTTGGTACATTCGAGGGTATGGAAGCTTGACCTTCTGTTGAAGCAGCTTGCAGGGCTTCATCATGGTTCCTAGAAAGCATAAAGTTAACCCATTTTGTTAGAATCTGTTATTCCAATGCCTGGGTCTTCCTATGCTGGGTCATTGCTGGGTATCTCCAGCCTCTGATCCTTTTGCAGTGAGTAGTACCCAGGACATGCTCCCTGATCAGATTGGTATGGTCCCCGCTAGACATGTTCGTCTTTTTTTTTTTTTTTTTTTTTTTTTTTTTAGTTGATCATTTGTTGTTCATTCTTCACATTCTGAGAAGGCCATAGCTGTTTGGGGCAGAAGAGATGATGGAGCAGAGTTGTATTTATTGTGGGTTGTTGAAGAGACAAGTGACATCTCACTTAAAAACAACTCCTCTCTTCCCTCAAACCCCTGTTTCAAGATTCGAATTGCAGCCTTAAATGCCAGCTCCACGATTGAGGATGATCATGAAGGAAGCTTTAAAAGTCATAAAACCCAGACGAAAGAGGCCCAGGTATGTAATCCATCATCTTCCTCTGAAGTTAGACCTTGCTTCTCATTTTTCTAGATGACCTCTCATTTTAAATGCATTCAGATGCCTTCTTAATGGCATTTTAGGGGTAAGATCCTGGGAGGTTGGAGTGTTATGATTGTTTCCAGAGGGTACAGCTGACAGTTAACATGGCCTTGACTGTTTGGCTTAAAAAAGACAAACCTTTGTACTATGTGAAAAGTTTTTCTGTCTTTGTTCTCAGGAAGCAGAGGCTTTTGCCTTATATCACAAGGCTCTGGATCTGCAGAAACACGACCGATTTGAGGAGTCTGCCAAGGCCTACCATGAGTTGCTGGAGGCACGCCTGCTGCGAGAGGTGAGGCACCAGCAGACCAGCAGGCAGGTCCTGGAGCCAGCAGACCTGGGTCTGACATCTGCCCTCCCACTTCTTGGCTTGATAACTTTGAGCATGTTATTTCCCCTCTCTGCCCCTTAGCTTCCCCACCCATAGATGTTACCTGGATGAGTAACATAGGGATGAGTCTCAGTCCGAAATTGATTTAAGAAGATGATGTGTGTTTCGTAAAGAGGAAACGTTTTTATTTTCAAGTACTCAGACATCAAACACAGAGGTGATGTGCAGAAAGGAAGCAGGCAGACTCCATCCACAGGCGTTTTCAGGACCACGTAGTTTTCTTGTTGAACAGAATCTCTTATAACCCTGGGAGACAGACACTTGTGTCTCAAGCCCTGCCTTTGTATGGGTTTCCCCACTGTTGAGGTAGATGCTAACTGAGTTCTAATTGTCTGCAGAAAGCATTTATTTCTTCTCTCCCTCAAGGTATCTCTTCATATTCTAAATCTCTGGCTTGTCAAGATTCTTTGGGCCTGGTTTAGTGTCTGGAAATTAGAGCTGTGGGAATTGTGACCTGCCTTCACCTATTAGTGGAAGGAAATGAGTGAGAGCCCAGAGAGGGAAAATGATTTTATGCCACCTTAATTGGATGCCATCTAGGGGCAAGGTACTCTCTCTCAGGCCACAGTGGAGCAGGCCTTGGAGACATGAGCTGGTAAGCATAGAATTGAGTTGGCAGTCTAAGAACAGAGCTGATTCCAGGTGGGCCCAGCACCTGATGGGCCAGGCATAGGGCCTTTGACCAAAGGACACTGGCCATGTGTCAGCCTTATAGTTATAGGTGTGTCCAGTGTGTCCATCTCACTTTATATCACTTTTGGCCTTAAAAGATTGTTTTAACACCCTCCCCCTTTGCTTATAAAAGTAAAACATGTTCATTGTAAATGAAAAATACAGAAAAGTTTCCTTTGACACTCTTCTGGCATTAGCATAATTAATAGTAAACTAAATTATATAATTACAGTCTTATAACCACTTGTCATAAATGGGTCTAGGATACAGCTGACTCTGAAGAAGTGCAGTCTTAGCTGGTGGGCAGGCTGGAGGGGGGCTTGTTGGGGTGAGGCTTTTATCTCTCCTGGGCATCACTGTCTCTCTCCCAGAGGATGGAGGGTAGTGCCAACTCTACCTGGTCCATTAGGTGGAGGTTAGTTATGAGAGCTTCTGCTGTTATTTGTGAATGTATGACTGACTACTTAGTCTCTGAAGTAGGCTCACATCCTCTATAACTGTGTTCACACCTCTTTTTTGAACAGTTCTGTGCCTGGGGCCCAGCCCTGGTCAGTTCAGTCTTTGGGATGTTTCTTCAGTGTAAGCCAGACAGTAGTAGAAAATAGTGAATGAGGCTTGATTATTTCTCCTCCTCCTCCTCCTCCTCCTCCTCCTCCCTCCTCCTCTTCCTCCTCCTCCTCTTCCTCTTTTTAGTTTAGATTCATTTAGAGCTCTAGGGTAGGTTTCTTGGATTAATTAAGGGATACTTCCTGAAGATTCCATGGGTCTTGCCTGTTCCAAATGTTAAGAATGATGTGTGAAAGTGACCTGCCCCTGGAAAGTACTTCTTTGTGTCAGCCAGCTTCTCTGTTAGAAAATGTTTTACTATTTGGCCTGTGGTTGGAACAATAGTTTTTTTAATCAGTCGTTTCTTAGAAGTTATAAGATTTTTAAGAGTTGTCATAAAAGCTGTAGTCAAATAACTTTTTACATAAAACAGGTTTATAATCTTCATGCTCGTTTGGCTCTTTCACTTTTGATATTTAGAGTAGTAATTATTCTCCTTATGTTACAGAGCTCCTTGGGACACTAGCTTTTTAGTTAAAGTAGCTTGTCCCCAGTCTTATGATAAGTTAGAGTCGGGAACTGAGCCTCCTAACTCCTATTCCAGGGCTCTTTCTGCTGCAGGGCATGTAGGGCTATGTCTGTGGCTGCCTAGACATCCTCCTCACACTCTGTTCCTCATCTTCAAACTTGCTGTGGAGGCCCACTAGGTTGGCTTACCGATGTCAGAAATCTTACCATCCAGGCTTGAACCCTCAGGCATGGCGATAGTGGTAGAGAGGGTTTCCCCTGTATTTTTTGATGTCCAGACAACCTGCAAACTACCTTATGCTGGTCTGGCATTTCTTCTCTGTGTGCTGGAAACTGGAGGGGTCCTCTGAGAACATCTGGCACAGCACTTTCATTTTTCAATGAAGGGTGGCACCTGATTGGCCCAAAGGTCTATGGTAGAGGCCAATCTGGAAGTCGGGTGTCTTGCTGAGTTCCTACTGAGGGTTTCTGGCCTACTGTTACTTCTTTCCTGTTTGTTTTGTTCACAGGCAGTTTCGTCTGGTGATGAGAAAGAAGGGTTGAAACACCCTGGGCTGATGCTGAAATATTCCACATATAAGAACCTGGCCCAGCTGGCAGCCCAGCGAGAAGACCTGGAGACAGCCATGGAGTTCTACTTGGAGGTATGGTTTTGGCAGTACTCATCTCCTTTGGTGTTTTTGACAGTTCTTGGTGGAGGGGGTGAGGTTGTGGTCTTATTGGCTGAGAAGAAGATTTTGTAGTGGTGCATCACCAAGCTGTAGTCTCTGAGGCCCTGGTCATAACAAGTTCAGAGCAGCCTGGAGAGCAGGAGCCAGTGAGTGCACTCTTCCCCTGACACTTAGGGCACATGTGAGTAGCTAATCTCTCTGGGCCTTCATGTCTATACCAATATAATGGAAGTAATAAAAAAGAGGGTGGATGTGAAAATTAAATGAATTGGTACATATATAAATGCTAAGAACAGAGTCTGACACCTGACACCCTGTCCTCATTCATAATAGTATTGCTATTTTTTTTATATTACTGTCACCATCTCTGTAGGCAGCTCCGAAGTACCAGGCACTGTGCTAAATGCTTTTCCATGCTTTACACCATCGTGAAAGGAAGGTGTCTTTATCCTTGTTTTAGTGATGGGGATACTGAGGCTCAGGATCATGCCACTAGTTCATGCAGGAGCAGGGGTGTGAATGGAGGTCTGTCTCCAGAGCCCATAATCTTTTAGAAACCCATAGGGCTCTTGTATTTTCTTTTAATTCTCCTTTTATCTATCAAATGTGTAAGAAATACAGATGTTTAGAGTGACAAAATATATCAAGAAAACATTCCAAATTAGGTAAATTGGCCCATATTACTTATATTTGCAATTTTCCTGGGTAGTTTGGGTGTCCGGGCTGGTGCTGTGCCCCTCTTGTCACCACAGTGCCTGCTCAGTGAGAGAGCTGACTGTGTGTGCGTCCTCTTCTTGTGCTGCTTCCAGGCGGTCATGCTGGACTCCACGGATGTCAACCTCTGGTATAAAATTGGACACGTGGCCCTGAGGCTTATCCGAGTCCCCCTGGCTCGCCATGCTTTTGAGGAAGGGCTGCGGTGCAATCCTGACCACTGGCCCTGCTTGGACAACCTCATCACTGTCCTGTATACCCTCAGCGATTATACAAGTGAGTCAGGCTTTGTTGCTTTCTCCCGTGTGCTTGTGTTTTTGGGATGGGGGAGGGTGGCTTGGGTAAGCTGGAAGTCAAAGTTAACATTGAAGGTCCTTTCACCCGCTGTCAGGGAGAGTGGATATGTTTTTGCATTCCTGCTTTATTCTGCTTGTCTTTCTTAATTGAGATCTAAGAAGTGCTTTGTAGTCATAAGTAGCACGCTCTTTGAGTTTCCCTTTGGTTATCTCATTTCATCCCCGTATGGTCTCTTCCTAAGCCAGAACCCATTTCTGTAACTTGCTGACAGATGGCTTAGCAGCTGTAGCTTGAGTCTTTCTGGTGCCGGGGAGCTTACTACCTCTTGAGGCAGCCTGTTCCTTTGCAGAGCAGCAGGGCTGCTGGAAAGATCTCTGCTGGACAGAGCCCCAGTCTGCTTTCCAGTTGCTTCAGCTTCCTGGTCGCAGCCTTGCCCTCTGCCCTGCAGAGAACACATCCGCCCCTTACACAGCTGGTCCTGAAGTGGGCACTGATTAGGTGTTTTGGCTTTGGGGGTTCTGGGCCTCCAATGGGGGTCAGCCTTCTTTTTGTGTCCTCTGAGGCTGCAGTGGAGGGTGGTTTTCGAAGAACACTCTGAGCAGGGCTGGGCGAGGTGGGAACTGGCTAGGTGGGAATTGGCTAGGTGTGCTGCAGGCAGGTCTCATTACAACCCAGTCATACTGACGGGTACTTGTTAGCACTTCCGAGGTCTGTGATTGGGAGGCTGACTTTCAGAGGCATTTCCTTCCATTTATAAGGACAAGTAGCCTAGGATGGAGTATGGCGAGACACACTAGGCTCTGATCACCCTTTGCTGCCACCAGTTTTCATTCTCCGCAACCACTTTTTAATTGAGGTGAAACATATACATAAAGTGGACTCTGAGGTCCATCAGTTTGTATGTGAAAACATGTCAAGGTGCAAAGCATTTGCAGAGCCCCAGCAGGCAGGCTGCTTTGGGTTTCTTCCCAGTCATTACTACCCATTGAGGTGATTTTGATGTCTCCCTTCTGTCATGGGATGAATGCAGCCTATTGACAAACCTCCTCTAGGTGGCGTCAGATGGCAGAGGTACTCTTCTCAGCCTGGCTGGCTCCCTGGGCTGTCGTCGTGCTGTCTCTGAGTGCACCTGCGTGGCGTTCCCTAGGCCTTTTTTATTGCTGTGTAGTCTTTTATGTTCATACACAATTTGACCGTTCTGTGCTGGGACATTTGGGTTATTTCCAAATTTGGGTTTTGTGTAGCGCTGCCATGCAAGTTCCCACATACTTCCTTTGGTAGACATTGGCACTTGTTTTATCAATTGTCCCAGTTTCCTCTCCCACCAGCAGAATATGGTAGTTCCAGTGGGGCACAGTTTTGATTAGCATCTACTTCCAGAGGCTTTTAGTCTCTTCTTAAATGCTTTTCCTGTAGCTTGGGTGCTACTCTGAGGTAGGCAGTCGTCATGTTCAGCCTCTGTCCCTGTCCACCTGGTTTAAATCCTTGTACCCCCTATTGTGGTAGAAGCTGTGCTTGGTAAACTTAGGTCCTGTGGGAAAAATAGGCTTGGAACACTAACCTGATGCATACATCTGTGAGAGCCCTGGTAGATTTGACAGTCATTTAAACCTGAAAGGAAAAGCAGTGTGTTAGACTGACTCCAGGTGACATTTAGACATTTGGAATGAGCAGACAGGTGTGCTTGTGCTTAATACCTACTGACCACCTCCTGTTCCCTTGAGAATTCTCAGGCCTTTTCTCTAGCTAGTGTGGTTAGTTTTACTGCAACTAAAATGATTGCCATCAAACAACATTATTCAAATGCTCAGTGCCTCCCTGATTTTCTCTCTCGAAGTCACTGATGGCCACCCTCTAGTTACACTGATCCCTAAGAAATTATATCTTTGTGTACAAATGGAGTTGCACTGTAACTGGTCCCCTGCTTCTTCCCGAAATTGTCTTGTGGCCTTGCTTCTGGTCAGTAAGCACACCCCTCAACTGAATGAGCAGTGGCTGCTCAGCAACCCAGTGTGTGGATCAGGGAAACCTTGCTGTTTTGCAATTAGCCAATAGATAATCACTGTTGGCCCTGTAGGTTTTTCTTTTCTTTTCTTTCTTTTTTTCTTTTGTCTTTTTTTTTTTTTTTTAGGTGAGGCAACTCTTGGCTGACCTCACAGATTGCAAGGACCTTGTCAGATTACAATCGCTTATTTATGTATTTATTTTTATGCCTTCAGCACCTGGTCTTCCTAGGTGATCTCCCATCCAAGTACTAACCAGGCCTGACCCTGCTTAGCTTCCTGTAGGTTTTTTACAGCAATTCCTAGAAGTGGGATTGCTGGGTCCATTGTGTGTAATGCATGTGGTTCTCCAGAAAGGTTGTACAGTCTGCTTCCCTGGCAACAGTTGGCTTGCCCCTTCTACTGTGGGTAGTATTTTCAGAAATCTTTCCCGAATGAGTCAGTTAAAGTGGAATCCTGTTGTTGTTTTCTGGGCATTTCTTTGATTCTATAGCACAGACATTTTCCTGGTGTCTCTTGGCAAGGCTAGAGCTTCAGAATGAACACTCGGAAGTCATAACTGTTTCTTTCCCTGTCAGCATGTCTGTACTTCATCTGCAAAGCTTTGGAGAAGGATTGCCGGTACAGCAAAGGACTGGTTCTCAAGGAGAAGATCTTTGAGGAGCAGCCTTGTCTCCGGAAAGACTCCCTCCGCATGTTCCTTAAATGGTAGGTCCTGCCTCTTCCCTTGCCAGGTCTGCACTCCCTTTTCCCCTCCCCGAGTAGCTGGGGAATATCAGGAGGCATGTGCACCTTCTTTTCTCAGGTCCTGACCTCTGGGCAGATGAGCCCCTGAACTTCATCCTCTTTATCATCATCTGGTGAATGGGTTTTGATCTTCCTTGTGTATTACTCAGCCATGTGCCTGATTTTGGCACTGTCTCCTTGGCTGTTTGCTGCCTGACTTCCTCACTGCCCTGCTGGCTCTCAGCAGTCTCTAGCTCTCCTTCAAATGCTTGCAGCAGCCTGCTGTGCACCTTGCCTCCTTGCCACTTGTCTTTCCCCTTTCCAGGATTTTTCTTCCAGTGCTGCCCAAACACACCTCTGAACCTGTGCCACTGCTGCCTTGTTTCCAGGAGTTCCTTTATAGTCTGACACTCCCCGCCCCAAACACACCAGTTCTTCTGCTTCACCTTCCCCCAGGTGGAAAACTGTCTCAGGTCCTTGGAAATTTTAGTCATGGCCCCATTGTGCTCTGTCCTGTCTCTGCACCCTGGCTCCCAATGTACTCTCACCTGGAATCCCATCTTCCCACCTTTCCATGTGTTGTGCCATTGCACCTTCTTAATGTTCCAACTCTCAGGCCACCTCTCAAGCAGCTTTCCAAGCTCTGGCTGCCTCCAACCACCAGCCATCCACCTGAACCAGCTCCTCTACCTTCTGGTGTTTCTTTGGTCCCTGAAACTCAGTTGGCATGTGTGTGTGCGCACAGGGGGTTAATGGTTATTTATCTTCATCTATCCTGTAAGACTGTACCTCATGTGCACATTTGTCCCAAGGAGATTGGTCTTTGGATAGATAGATAAAACAGATAAGACCATAAGAGTGTGGCTCTGTGGTGGATCCCTGCTGGGAGGCATCAGGACTGTCTGGGCAGAAGGGCAGGTACTGCTGGGCCACCTCAGGCAGAGGTGTGTAGAGGTGTGTCTGTGGGAGGGCATCTGAAGCCTCAAAGCCATGTTCTTTCTGTAGTTCAGAGACAGCATAGACTTTGGTGAGCTTCACTGGTCTGATGACTTTTTGTTGCTATGGGCAGGATGGTCTAGTTAAAATTTTTAAAAGTTTTCTATAAAGAAGAGCAAGATTTTATTTTACTGTGGCTTTTCTGACACTGATACTGTTAATACATGTGAATTGCTCACTTTTGAATTGCAGAAAGAACAAAGGGAATTTGTTATTTCTAGTATATATAGGTATTAAGAATGCTAATTACTGCCTTTCCAAGACCAAACTCAAGTGGTTATTTTATTTGTAGGAAGAATTAAGATAGATTAAATGGTGTTAATTTAACGGCATCCCTGTTTGTAAAATTACAGCTTTGGCTCCAGTTTTGTAACATTGTAATTTCTCCCTGTCTTACATGCTGTTAGTGACATGTCGATCCATGATGTGTCAGTGAGCGAGGCTGAGACACAGGCCATTATAGACGAGGCCCTGGGACTGCGGAAGAAGAGGCAAGCGCTGACCGTGCGGGAGAAGGAGCCAGACCTGAAGCTGGTGCAGCCCATCCCCTTCTTCACGTAGGTGGCGTGGGTCTCTGGAGATGCTGGGTTGTCTGGTGGACAGGGGTTGAGTGCACGTTGACAGATGGCTGCAGGCGTGCACCTACTTGTTGACTACTAAGAAGCAGCTGGGCCTCTACCAAGTAGGTCCGATCTAAGTCTGTTTTTGCTGTTGCCGTTTTTGTCCAGCCACCTGCCACATTCCCTTAAGCCTCCTCTCAGTCTGCTCTGCCCAGACGAGAAGAGGAAACTAACATTTGTCAGGCACTTGACAGGAGGAAACCAGGATCAGGGCAATTAAATGGTAAATGGGGAGCCTGGAGTTGATCCTAGATCTAGGTTCCCCAACTCTTGAGTGCGTATTCTTCCTCTAAGGCCCTTGTGTGTCCTGTGGCATGGGACCCCACACACACCTCCACCAAGGACTTGCTGGTACTGGTAACCCCCTGGAGATGGGATAATTTAGCTCCTTAGTGAGATCTGGCATGCAGTTTCTATTTTTAAAATTCTGACATCGAATCTTGAATCTTTGAATTTAGCATGACTTGGCAGCAGCATTCCTTCCCCCCATCTCATACTCAGCAGCATTGTCACATAGTGGTCTATAGCTCCTGTCCTGGATTTGACAGACCTGAGTTCAGTCTTGGTTCCCCTAGCCATGTGACTCTAGGAATATTACAAGCCACTCTCTGAAAATAGGATGAACAACATCCCTCTCTTACTGGGTCATTGCGATAATTAAATAGAACACCTGGTGGATAGCACAGAGTCAGCACTTAGCACATGCTCAGGAAGAGTGGCTCTGATCCACGTTATTACTACTGCTTGTCTGTTCCCACGTATTGAATTTCCCAGGTATATCTTCTCACACAGGCACTGAGAGGGTCAGGAAGATGGGGCTGCCCTCAGACTCTTGTCAGGTGCTCATACCCTTGTTTAGCCAGCTGGATCAGGAACCCCATTCCATCTGAGTGTGGGCTCCCCAACCAAGAGTGCTGGGGTTTTGGAAAGGCCCTGGATGCCTCCCCATTACAGCGAAGGAGCAGAAGGCCTAAGGGAATGACACTTGAAGGGATTGTGGTGATGTGACTAGGATGGTATAAGGTGAGCTGGTGTCAAGGTTGCTCTCATTATGCAGGGCGAAGGCCACGTGGAAGCATGAGAGGGATAGGCTTGGCTGGAGCTGCTGCTCGGTAGTTAAATATGGGATTGGGTTATTAAAGGAAAAGTGTAGAGGTCCCTCTCTGGGAGCAAAGGACATAGGGCTTTTAAAATAACCACCATCTATTCCAGGACTTGACACACTTTTCCTGTAAACAACCATATGGTAGATGTTTTGGGCTTTGTGTACCAGGTACTGTCTCTGTTGTGTTTTTGTGTCTGTGTGTGTGTTCATGTGTGTTTTAACAATGCTTTAAAAATGTGAAAAACATTTTTAGTTTGTGAGCTGTGTAAAAGGGGCTGTGGGCCATAGTTTGCCACCCCCTGGGCTATTCAGTGCCTGCTAGGCATGAGCAATGCACAAGTAAATGAAATTATGTCTTTAAGGCATCCAGTGTAACATAGCTGATGAGCAAATTTTTTCCTCTCTGAATGTAATCCTGACTAAAGGCAGGAAAAAAATAGTCCTAGGAGAAATCCCTTGTAATCTTAGGAACCTCCATTTGGTTAGATTATGGAATTTGAAGCATCGTCCTTTTCATTCCTTAGCAACATTTACTAGATGCCAGCTTCATGCCAGCGCCGTGCTCTGTGCTGGGGGCTCAATGTAGTAGGGCCTAGTCCCTTGCTTAGGCAATCTCAGGGACAGTCAGTCACCCAGAATGGGGTCCACATTGCTTTGGGGTCAGGAAGGCTTAGGTACCCGAGCAGGGGTCTGACGGAAGAGTGGGCACTGATGACAGAGGGGCTGAGATGTGGGTGGGAACACTGTCTCTGGGCAGAGGGAAGCCTGTGTGAAGTCTTTGTTGTATGCAAGAGTGTGATTTTGTCTGCAGAACTGAAGGTGAGGCCTGGAAAGTTGGCCATACCAGGATGTGCAGCACTATGGGCCTAGACTCTGGATTTTGGATTTACTCTTAGAGCATGGGAGACCATTCAGGGATGGATGGATGGATGGATGGATGGATGGATGGATGGATGGATGGATAAGAGGATATATCATGCTACACCACATCATACCAACGTACAACACACAACATAATCATAATACACAACACAATGCACGATAGAAAACAAAATAGGCACACAACGTAACATACCATACCATAACACAGCATAATACATACAACGCAATGCATGCTATACCACAACATAACACACAGTAAAACACACAACTGTCTTGGTTTGCCACTCAGCAGCCCTGGCCCAAATGGGCTCACTGAGATGCTGCTCCCAAGAGGTCCTGTCCAAGGGCCTATTTAACACCTTTAGACCACATCCCTGTCAGTAGCCCTCCCCTTTCACCCCAACGTGGCAGCAGAGAAATGCCACATGTTTTAAAGATTAGACCTGTAGAGAAAGGGCTTTTAAAGTGAGCCCAATGGTTTTCATGCCAGCCTGGTTCTGTCCAAAGGTGTCTGAGGCTGAGATGCTCCAGGACTTCTGATGGGGTGAGGGAAGGAGGCTTCTGTGCCTCTGCCTTTGCTCCAGCGACTCCGCCTTCTGTTAGACTCAGGATTTTTCAGTAATGACAACCTCAAAGCCGTGATTACTCCCCCTGTTCTTGTGGATATGGCAACCGCAGTGCCAGCTCTGCTGCCATTCTACAGGCCAACTGGCTCTGTGTTCAGAGCACCCTATGCTGGAGTGCTGACCAAGTGTGGTGACTGTCTCGTTGCAGCTGGAAGTGTCTTGGAGAGAGTTTGCTGGCCACGTACAACCACCTTACCACCTGCGAGCCCCCACGGCCCAGCCTTGGCAAGAGGATTGACTTGTCTGATCACCAGGACCCCAGCCAGCCTCCGGTGTCCTCTGTGGTTGTGGCGCCTGTCAGCGTGATCCAGTCAAGCCCTGTCAGTGCCAACCCGGCTGTGACCATGACGGAGCCTGTGTTTTCCTACTCTCCCGTGGCTGCAGCCAGCTTCTCATTGCACAGTTCCAGCCTGCTAGAGACAGGTGTTCCCATGGGTGAGCGGGTCTCCTTGGGCTGGTTTCTGGGGAGATCCAGTTTGCTGAGCAGGAATGAGTCTAAGGCTTCCCTGGTCTCCCCAGAGGGATGGGTCCTGCAGATTCCTCCTAGTCTGAGGTTTAAGCAAGAGCCCTGGCCCCACAGGGGAGCCTCTTGGCCTGCTTCTGGGGCTGCCATTCCTTAGGGTCCACTTCAGTAAAGAAGCCCTCACAAGGAGGGGTCGATGCTCAAGGATGCAGCTTCTTGAAATCATTTAGCACTGGCTGATAAGTCCTAGTGTAAAGGTTACTCTTTCTGCTTGTGATGTGTGAGCTAGCAGGTCCTTCTGCTGGTTCTGCTCAGTTGCTAGCCACATGCCACAGCACCCAGCACTGCTATGCACTATCAGTCTTTGTTCTTTGGCCTTAAAAAACAGTCAACAAGGTTACCACCATATATAGTAGTATATTTTTGAGTGGTTTTATTGATTTTTATTATTATTGGAGTTGTACAAAATTTTAGGCAAAAGTTCTCAAGCCTTTTCTTGATTTTCTGTCATTCAAGAATATCTGGAAGTTTAAAAGTTTCTGAGTGAACATGCATACAGTTGTTTCTAACTTTTTAAATTAATCATACATGGCCTTCCTGCTTTCTGTATAATTCACACATTCCCTTGCCCATATCATGTCACTGGGTGCTTACAGGGTCCTGGATGATGGGTAGAGTCAGTGTTGCTGCTACTTGCTCTGTCACATTCCAGGTTCATCCACAAGGCCCCAGAAGCTGTTGCAGCCAGCCAGCATGAGGGGTGGGGGGTTGGGGGAATATTCAACTGAGGCCTTAGTGTTCTGTAGTCATGGAAAATAGTCTGGCTTGTGGGCTCTGTGAATTCAAGAAAGATGTATTAGCAGTTGAAATTACCTTTCCTCAAGACTCGTTGTTAAAGAAGAGATGGGAGATTTAAATGTCAAAGAAGAAACATGCTAACAGTTATGAAATAGGGACTGATGTGCTTTGTGCTGCATTTTCATGCCCCTACCCCTGCATGATTTCAATCTGTACTCTTTGTGAAGGCGATGTTGCTGGGGGAGATAAATCCAAGAAGGGAGTAAAGCGGAAGAAGATTTCGGAAGAGAGTGGGGAGACAGCGAAGCGGCGGTCTGCCCGTGTCCGAAACACCAAGTGCAAAAAGGAAGAGAAAGTAGACTTCCAGGAGCTTCTGATGAAGTTCTTGCCATCCAGGTACAGTGCACACTTTTTTTGATATGAGCACACACATACCTCCAGTGTACGCTACCAGTAATGTTTCTCTTTCTGTTGCTACCCGCTCCTTTGGGCACCTCCTTTGTTTGCACATCTGTGCAAACAGCCAAGGCAGAGATCTCACTGAATTGGGATCTTGCGTTTTTCTTGTCTCTCTTGCCTCTGACACCTCTGAGGGCAGGACTCAAGACTCGTGCATCTTTTGGAGGACCAGGCACTTCCTGGGCCCTCAGGATTCTGAAGCTGGAAGTGACATCATGCTGATGTCCCTGTGCACTCACAGACAACTGCTCTGGGGAGACCTGCGGCTGCTGTTTCTTTGATGCAAACAGCAGGAAACCCTATGGAAGGGGCATCCCTTCTGCTTTTATAGTGCCAGTGGGTGAGCTTTGTGATGCTTCCCTCCTCCTCCCCTTAGCTGAGTAGAGAAAGCAATTCAGTTTCTGATGATCTGTCTTTCTGCCTCCTGGCACAGTTTGTTTCTGCTGGGGCTTCCTCCCCCAACCTCTGTGTCTTTGTGAGTTTATACATTTTTATTTCTTCATGGTCACTGGAGTGGAGTTTGGGGGGTAACCATGTGTGTTCAATGTGTGTCTTTACCCAGGAGTCCTCGGCTGCGGTTTCAGCCCATGATAGTTTAATTCAGTGGTGGCAACATCCAAGTGGAGGAAGAGGAAGCAGAGGCTTTAGGTTGATTGTAAATCCATCCTACAGCAAAACTCCAAATTTTCCTAATTCTCTCTTTCTGTGGTGAAAGTGAAATGCTCAGAAATTGAGGTTCTCAGGAAGCAGAGAATGCAGTATTCGCTGATCAGTTACTCTTAAGGCTGAGCACTGGGGACAGGTTTCCATTTGGGAAAGCCATGGATGGTACAGTGGTTGATGACATGAGTTCTGTGTAATACATTTCTCCATCTGTCCCTCAGCCCTGCTGTCTTACCCCAGGTCTTGCTCCCAGCCCCATTTATCTGGAATGGGTTCTACCTTTTTTTCCTTTTTTTTTTTTTAATCTTTAAGTTTTTGTTCCTGTGTAGTTTTTATATCTACTTCTTTGAATGGTCAGGCAAGAGCAATGTGACTGTTTGCCTGCAGTGGTCCCCCTGGGGGTCTGTGTAATAAATAAATGAAGACATTGAAAAGTGCCCTGAGTGTTTACACTGCAGGGCTTGGTTGAGGGGAGCTACAAGCACTCTAATGGTCCTTGGGAGAAGTTGGAAAGAATAGCGCCTGCTGGGAGAGGGCTTCTCAGTTCCAAAGCTCTATGAAGAGTCACGGGGAGACCAAGCTCAGAAGGGCCTGCTGTGCCCCCTCTTACTTCACACACCTTCCCACTTTCTTCTTGCTCACTGGGCTCCTTTCAGGTCTTAGGACATACCTGGTGCTCTTCTGGCCTGTGCCTCTGTACTTGTCCTTGTCCTGCATCTTTGCATGGCCAACTTTTTACCTCCTCCTGTGTCAGTGTGATTGTCACCCTCTCTGAGAGACGTTCCTGACTCTGTTCTATAAAGGAAGCTCCTTGAGGTTGGTCCTTATTTGGGTTATTTGTTTTTGTATATCTACTTATTGCTTGTATCTCCCATCAGGAGGTAAGCCTACTATGGGCAGGATCTGCCGCAGTTATGGCTGAATTTGGATGCCTAGCACAGTGTCTGGAACATGCCAGTGTTCAGTATTCTTCTGTTGATTGAACCAATAAAAATGAGGATAACAGACCAGGTGCCAGCTCACAAAGTCTGGAGAGAAGCAGAGATTCTCAGAGGCCTGGGTTCTGGACCTTGCTGCACACTTATTCTAGTTTTTCTTTTCTTTCTCCCTGGCTCAGATCTTGTTTCTCCAGTAGGAAGAATTTGGGTGCGTGCATCAGAATGCGTAATGTGGCTTTTGTGATTTTGGTGTGTTCCATACAGGCTAAGAAAGCTGGACCCCGAGGAGGAAGATGACTCCTTTAATAACTATGAAGTCCAGTCAGAAACCAAACTCGAAAGCTTCCCAAACATTGGGCCTCATAGACTGTCATTCGACTCGGCCACGTTCATGGAATCTGGTAGGAATTGAGCAATGTGATCATTCAATGTGGGGAATTGTTCCTCTTGTTATCCTATAACTAGAATAGGTTTATTCTGGCAGAACGGTTCTGGGATTTGTCTTGAACCTGAGCTTTGTGGTCAGCTGAGAGGTCTGTGGAAACATCCAGGCTCGTCCGTGGCTGTGCTCCCTGAGGGTTGTGTGCTTCAGGCCAAACCTAGGGATGTGGCTTCACAAGTCAAGGGTATCTGACACAAATGTTGAGTGTATGTTATGTGCTAGACACCGTGCTTTGTATTTTTTGTGCATGGTCTCACCCAGTGCACAGGGCAGCACTTGGAGATCAGCCCTTTCATATGTATCTTAGAGTTGGAGATTCAGAGAGGCTTGCTCATGGTGGTGAGGGCTGGAACCCTGCAGCCTGACCTTAGCACCACCATGTGGTGGGAGGTTGGGAGGGCACAGGCTTTCTTCTGCCCCGACCCTGCCCCTGCTGTCGTTCTCCTCTCTCCTCTT
Organism: Cynopterus sphinx; assembly: GCA_030015415.1. NCBI lineage: Eukaryota > Metazoa > Chordata > Mammalia > Chiroptera > Pteropodidae > Cynopterus > Cynopterus sphinx. Next base: position 12,923,935 of record CM057390.1, read on the forward strand.
CCAAAGAAAATGGGAGACCCTGGCACAGAATGTCCTTCATTCAAGTCAGGTTCTTTCTCCTTGCCGGGGCAGAGAAGCAGGATGTGCATGCGTTCTTGCTGGAGAACTTGACCAATGGAGGCATCCTGGAGCTGATGATGCGCTACCTGAAGAGCATGGGCCATAAGTTCCTGCTGAGGTGGCCACCAGGCTTGGCGGAGGTTGTGCTCAGCATCTACCACAGCTGGAGGAGGCACAGCACCAGCCTGCCCAACCCACTGCTGAGGGACTGCAGCAACAAGCACATCAAGGTTGGGCAGGTGGAAGGCCTCTTGAGGGCCAGCATCAGGCTGAGACCAGGACATGGGCACAGGGACCTTCTGTGGGTATGGGGCCACTACTGCTGGGCCCCTGGGGGGTTTGAAGCAGGAAATCGTGGGACCTGGTTTTATGCCTAGAGAGATCCCTAGTGGCTGAGAATGGGTGCAGGGCCGTCCTGAGACTGTTGCCCAGTAAACAGTGGCATGAGGGTTCTGGAGTCAGAGATGACAGGATGAACTGCACATGGAGATGGGGTGAGATGGGGAGGACTTCCAGGGCTGGTCAAGTCTGGGTCTGGTGATGGGGGTTTATTGATGTGGAGGAGAGCTATAGACAGATTGGTGAAAGTGAAATTTTGACTGTGTGATCTTTCAGGGACTGTTAACTCATTTTTAAATGGGTGAGAAAACAGAAGTGCGGAAGCTAATAAGTTTGTTTAGGGGAGTGGTGGGGCTGAGCACATGTCTACATCACTCTGCACCCCAGGCTCCTCCACTCAGTGTCTCCCAGGGGTCAAGGATTCCCAGAGTGCTCTGGGCCCCTTCGCCCAGTAGAGGAAGAGTGTCTGAATGCTGAGGAGGGAGCGCTAGGAGCTTTCAGGGCCCACCTGAGTGGTACTTCTGGCTGGGGGCACACAAGGTGAAAGAGCAGGTGCTTACAGCTGTATAGCTCAGTGTTCCCTGGCCGTGCAGCCTCTGCTGGGACACCTCAGGGACTGCCTCCTAGCAGTTTCTGCTTATCGAACCTGCTCCCCTGGGGGCAGCAGGAGGAGCCGAGGTTTCAGTTCCCAGACAAACCCTGGTCATTTCTCAGCTCTGCCTGTAATTGGCTCATGCCTCTTTATTGCTGAGTCTCAGCTTTCTCACCCTGGGTGCAATGAGCCAATCCCAGGTATTTTTAAGAGTTGAGTGCTGTAGTGTAAATGCAGCATTTTACCTGGCACTCAACAGGTGACAGGGCTGCCTCTGCCCTGGGGCAGATCCTTAAGACTGATGACAGGAGACTGGGCTCCTCCCAAGTGTTGTTCTGGTGTACATCCATATGCCTCTTTATGTTTAGATGAGTAGCCACTGATTATCATTCATGGAATGGAAAGTACGTAGAAGAATGATATTTTTATCAAAGTAAATTTTAGATTAGTTTTGTTTTACCCTCCCATCCTTTGATGACTCTTTGTGACCCTGTTCTGACCTTTTGCTGCTATCTTATAGGACATGATGCTGATGTCTCTCTCTTGCATGGAGCTCCAGCTGGACCAGTGGTTGCTGACCAAGGGCAGAAGCTCTGCGGGTAGGAGGCATTCTGTGTCCTATGGCAGGGGTAGCTTTCTGAACCCTCAGCAGGCAGGAGGAAGGGGGCATGGGGAGGCTGAGTCGTGCAGTTCAGACTTGAATCTGCAGTGAGCACGTTGCCTGGGTTGGCTTGTCAAGCCTGGAAAGATTCAGGGTCTCACAGAAGTCCTTTGGCCACTTAAGTAGTTAGTAGCAGCTAAGACCCCAGAAGGAGTCACCTACCTGCTTTTCTGTTACTCAGGATTGAAGGAAGTGGGATCTCAGTTTCCCAAGTTATAAAATCAAAACTTTATATGTCCCAGTAATTTTCCCAGACAATGTGGGTCATTCTGATTTTTAAATCAGCAACCAGTGAATAATAATTATGTTCAAAATTAAGTATGTAAAGTAAGGGTCTTCCAGCTCTTAGGGTCTCTATATCCATCTGGCTTGTCTGACTTCTCTGACACCTGCCACTTGGGGGGCTATAAGGCTCCAAGGGACTAAGGGCATTCATGGACACTGAGACAGATGTGGCGAGGGCTGAGGGTGACCTCTGGGGAGCACAAGGGCATCTAGACCCTGCAAAACAAAGTTGACTCATTTTGGCCTGACTGGTTTTCAGTGTCTCCTCGGAACTGCCCTGCTGGTGTGGTAAATGGCAGGTTTGGGCCTGATTTCCCAGGAACCCACTTCCTGGGTGACCTCCTGCAGCTGTCATTTGCCTCGTCTCAGCGGGACCTGTTTGAGGATGGCTGGCTGGAGTTTGTTGTCCGCGTGTATTGGTTGAAGGCTCGGTTCCTGGCACTGCAGGTTGGTTCTGTGGTTGGCTGCTTGGGGTGCATGCCCAGGCACCCAACAAGGAGGGAAGAGAGCTGGAGGCATTGTTGAGGATATGCACGTGCATGTGGCACCTGCCCAGGTACTGGGCTCAGCTTCAGAAGTGGGACACAGTGAGGAATTTTCAGCACCTCAGAAATCCCAACATAGTCACCAGTCTGTAAAGTGTAACAAGCACAACAGAGTTCTGGAAGGGGTTTCTGTGGGTTGGGCACCCCCACTTAAGACTGCCTTGGAGTCTGACCTTTTGCTTATATATTTTTGAGAGAGCCTGAATGAGTGCATGAATAGATGCAGAGCTTTATAGAAGGGAGTTAACCACACAAGCTTTTTCTCATGTGAATTCTCAGCTTCCCTTCGGATCCTGGTCTGGAAGGCCAGGGAGGATTGGATTGGCTATTACACAGCACCTTATAGATGGTGGTATCTAGTGCACTGTGGCAGAATGAGTTATAGTGCCACAGTCAGTTTTGGAATTAGGATAGGCCTCGGTTCTAATTATGGCTCTGCCATTTATTATCTCATGATTTTTGAACAAGGTACTCAGGCTTGCTCAAGTGTTCCCACTTTTCTCACCTATAACATGAGGCTAATGATACTTCTCCTTAGAGTGTGTGAATTCATTTATTTGTTTATCCATCTGTCCGTTTATCCATCCATGCAACACTTCAACAAATACTTATTGAGCCCCCACTGTGCTAGGCCCCATTTTAGTGGATAAAACTGCCCTCATGCTGCCTGCAGTCTCGTGAGATTGGGAAGGGAAGGCACCTGGCAGCACAAAATGAGTTCCCTTCCTTCAGCCCTTGTCCCTTGACTGCTTTTCCTCTCTGACCAGGGAGACATGGAGCAGGCCCTGGAGAACTATGACATCTGCACAGAAATGCTCCAGAGCTCCACTGCCATCCAGGCAGAGGCAGGGGCTGAGCAAAGAGACATTGTCATCCGGCTGCCCAACCTCCACAATGACTCAGTTGTTTCTCTGGAGGAGGTGAGTGGGAGTTTTCTTAGTAGTGTTTTCTTGGTCAAAGATTTATTTTAGGCTGGCACAGTTAAACCAGGCCCCACCTGTCCCTGAGGACCAGGAGAATGGCTGACATGCAAAGTAGGGGTCACATGGTACCCTTGGTGATTAGCTCCTCCAGGTGGCGGGTGGTAAGGGGCAGAGGTAGAGGCATTTAGTGTCATGATTTAGAGTGATTATTGCTCAGCTGTCAGTCTATGTGTAGCAGCAATCCCAGCAGAATTAGAGGCAAACTCCAGCAGATGCTGACCAGTGCTGGGTTGGCAGTACATGATGCCTCTGCCAGGCTCTGTTGGTTATAATCCTATTCTCACCATGGAGCCTCAGACCCCATGCAGTTCCACATCTGTGACATGTCTACATTAGCTGAAATAGGCCTTCAGACTCTTGCAGAGTTGTTTCAGGGCAAGGCCAATCGAGTGCCCCTGCTGCCTACATCCTAGGGACCACGGCAGGCCGCCTGTGAGGAGAGGGTTCCATGGGTCAATGGCATATGCCAACCTCTGGCTCGGGGCTTGTTAAGTCTCTTCAGTCTGACGCTCTATAGTTCCATGAGTCTGGTTTGCTGAACTGTCCTGTTTTGGCTAACATTTTTCTGGAACCTCTCCCTTTCTGGGTAGTTTCTGGTCTTGAGGATGTTTGTTTTTTAAAGAATTGAATACCTTGACCTTAGTAGAAATACTCTTTTATAAAATACTCGATTAACGTAAATGCTGATAATATTAGAGGGAGTCTAATTTTGGTTCTGATAAATGCAAACCCTGGCCAACTTTGGAGAGCGTGGGAGGAGTTCGTCATTAGACAGTGATTTGGGTTTCTTCCAGATCGATAAGAACCTAAAGTCACTGGAGCGGTGCCAATCCCTGGAGGAGATTCAGAGGTTGTATGAGGCTGGCGACTATGAGTCTGTTGTGCATCTGCTCCGCCCCACCTTGTGCACTAGTGGGTTTGACCAGGCCAAACACCTGGAATTCATGACATCCATTCCTGAGAGGCCCGCCCAGCTGCTGCTGCTGCAGGTGAGTGCTGCCGGATCTTCTTTGCCCTCTTGCACCTTCTCTGCTTGGTGTGGGTTTATTCCCTGGAGTCTCTGAGGCGGCCCTTGAGAACCTAGAAGAGAAAAGTGGGTATAAAAGCTGCTAACTTAGTACCTAGGGATATGCCAGTCAGAAGATAGAGGAGAAAACTGGAACTCAGAAGTATGGGTTTGAGGGTTGTACATAGCTCAAGGTGAGCCCACGCTTGACTCTGAACTTCTATATGGCAGAGGAGGAGGAAGAATAGTCAGGATGTTAACCATCCATCCACCTGTTTGTTTCTCTGCCTGTCTTTTTAAAATTAACTATTGAGTAGAATAAGAATGGATAAAATATCTGTATAGTATAAAGAATCAAGATAAAATAAATACCCATATACCATCACGTGGTTGAAGGAAAAGAACATCAGTGTGGTGTTTGAGGGCCAGGCGCCCTCTCAGCTCCCTCCATGCCTCTGTTCTTCAGTAAACCCTTACTGAGCACTCACCAGGCACCAGAATCTGTTGGATGCTGGGCATCTACTTGTTCTCTGTGCCTCAGTTCTTCAGCTCTAGGATGGGGAAGATTATTATTCTTACTTCAAGGACCTGTTGTAGGGATTATATTCATTAGTGTGTATTGGCACCATGCCTGGCTTATAGCAAATGCCAAATGGGTGCTGGTATCATTGCTGCCATCCTCAGGAATTGTGAAGTCAGATTGAGAGCCAGACATAGAAGATGATAAATATGATGTGCTTAATGGTATGGGGTGGTCTAGTGTCCCATCTATGTGGTTCACATACTAATCACATTATATTTATTATCTAATTGAGTTCTTTCCCTTCAATTTGGAGTAAGAGCCCAGTTTTCTCCCAATTTTTTTGCTCAGATTACATGAAACATTGTAGTTATTTACTTTCTTGAACTGGGAAATAGTTAAGAGGTGCAACTGTGGGAACAAATGGTGGTATCTCTGCCCTGGTGAAAGGGGAAGAAAGAGTTGTTTCTGGGAAGGAAAGGAGGAAGGCAGAGAGGAAAGGGGGAAGTAGAGTCTAGCTCCTGGAAGAATAAATCAGGCAGCCCAAGCTGAGATCAAGGGATGAAATGTATTGGACCTCAGTTACCATGGTGGTGGAGAAAGGGGTCCAACATGGCTGTGTGTGGGAGAGACAGCTAGGTGTACCCAGGGAGGCCATTAGGTGGGGAGGAAGAGAGAGGTCAGCCCTCTCTGCCTGTGTAAGATGGCCCTGATGTTGTCTTGCTCCTGTCTTCTAGAACTCATGTGTAGTAGTTGCTCTGTTGATGGTGGAACTGCTGTTTGGACAGGCACTGAGCAGCACTATTTGCTGAGGCAAGGCATGGGCCAAATGCCATGGAAGCACCTGCTTTTTGAAAATAAGTGATTCCTGGTTTTTGTTCAATTTCCTATTTGGGTAGGGTGTTTTCTTATTTATTTGGAGTGCTTTTTACATATTAAAGATATTGATCTTTTTCTCATTAAATGTTGCAAATATTTTTCTCAGTTTGTTTTTTGGTTTTAAATTGCAACTTGTATAATTTTTGACATATAGAAGTTTTTAATGTTTGTGTTGTCAAATCTTTTGATGTTTTCAAACATTTGTGATTTTATTATGCTTGGACAGCCTTTCCAAAAACATTCACCCACTCATTCCACACACATGAATTGAGTTACTTCCTGCACTGGACCGGAGAGAGCACCCTTCTGACATAACCTATGTTCTAAAAGGGAGGCAGACAAGAAACATGGCAACAAATAAACAAAAAGCCTGTTTGCCTTTGTTTTCTTCTAGTGGTATGAACGTTCTGTTTTGCATTTCAATTGCTTCATCAAGCTGTTATAGGGTGAGTGGGGGGCTCTGCCTTGGAATTCCCTCTTCCAGAGAGTGGTATCTGTCTCTCCCTGTTTAGGCAAGCCACCTTTTATGTTCTTCAAAATAATTGTATTGTTTTATTATGGTTGAACTGATTCTTAGCCCCTAACATTTTGGGTTATAGTTTTGAGATCTTTCTATTGGTCATTTTTTTTTCTAACTGTACATTTCTGGTTTATTGGAGCCCTATTGATTTTTGCATGTTTGTTTTGAATCTAGCCACTTCACTGAATTCCCATTATTTCTGATAGTTTCTGTTTGGTTTGTTTTGTTTTGGGTAGATGATCATGTTGCTCACAGTCAAAGTAATTTGGTTTCCTCATTTGTTGGCAGTTATTCTGCTTTTTAGATCTTTCTGGCCTTGAGCATTGGCAATTACATCATGATAGAGTGCTGTTGGCAGGTCCTTGTCTCTGACTTTCATGGCAACCCTGGCTGCAGTTTAAGGCCATTAGTCGTCGTGGTCGTCTTCATCACCCGCCCCCCCCCCCCGCTCCTCCTCCTTCTTTTTTCTAGTTTCAGGTATACAGTACCTCATACCTGTCAGAATGAATGGCTATCATCAGTAAATCAAAAAACAACAAGTGTTGGTGAGGATGGGAGAAAAGGGCACCCTCATGCACTGTTGGTGGGATTGCCACTATGGAAAACAGTCTGGATGTTCCTCAGAAAACTAAAAATGGAACTGCCTTTTGACCCACCAAAGGCCATTAGTCTTTATCTAGTTAGAAAGTAGTCCCCTGCCCTTTTTGCATGTTTGGCATTTGATCAGAAGGGGTCAGCTTGGGCCTTGGGGGCTCCATGTCTGCACCCCATAGGCTCCTTTGTGCCTCTGTGGCCTCCTGCTACAGTGCTGGTTTTCACTAAAGAAACAGAGACCATGTGTTCCTGGTAATCAGGGCTTTTAAACTGTTTGCAGCTTTGATCTGTGTTTAGGCGTTGCAGCACATTCCAAAGGCAGGTTTGGATGTTTCTGTCCCCACACCTGTCTGTGTCACCTAAGAGTGTGGCAGCTGCATGTGTTAAGGCAGGCAAGAGTCCCTGCCGAGCCTCAGCTGTGTTGAGGTCAGAGCCCGACAGGGTGCCAGGCAGCAGGTGCTTCCTGTGGGTCTAGTAGGCTGCCTGCCAGAATCTCCCCACACACCATCACAGTGATAAAAGAAACTGAGATCCAAGGGGTTAAATGGGTTTGTTCTAGAGCAAGAGGAAAGGGAGCTTGACAAAAAGCGATGGCTTCCAAAGAGAAGATTTTAAAATAGCAGTCAAAGCACAGTGTGGTATACTGAGATCTCTCTGTGAGTCAGGACACTGCACTATGGACATTAGCTCATTTAATGCTCATAGTACCTCCAAGGGGTAGTGAGGCAGCTGGCACTAGGGAAGAAGGGGTCTCATTGAATGATGGCTTCAGTCCTGCCTGGCCAGTGCCCCTGCCCTAGCCTTGGCCCAGGCTCTTCTTTGCAGAGACAGTCCCTCCCTGGCAGCTGCGCTCTCCTGCTGAGACCTTCCAGAGCTGTGGCACTGGATGAGTGCATGACTGGGTGGCTTCAGGCATGGCAAGAACTGACGGAGGTGGTGGAGTCACTCTACCTCATCTTGGCTGCTTGCTGGCTCTGTGGCCCCATCCAGTGTCCCCGCTTTAGAAATGAGGAAACTCAGGCACAGAGGTTAAGCACCTTTCTGAAAGCTTTCTGGCCGGTGGCCTGCCATATATGATTGCACACAGGTGACTGCATGCCCTTGTAGATGCCTCAAGACTGTGGGGGCCTATGTTTCCTCTTTCCTTTGGGTTGCCTCTCATGTCTTCCTCCCCGGCTATCTGCCCCTCAGTCCTGAGGACGAGGTATGGTAAATGTTGTCACAGTCTTCTCACAGTGCTCCTCCCTGTGCTCAGGACTCCTTACTTCGCCTGAAGGACCACCAGCAGTGTTTTGAGTGCTCCGACGTGGCTCTGAATGAGGCAGTCCAGCAGATGGGGAATGTGAGTGAAGCTACAGCCAAGGAGGAGTGGGTGGCCACGGTGACCCAGCTGCTGCTGGGCATCGAGCAGGCACTCTCGGCAGATAGCAGTAGTAGCATCCTGAAGGAATCATCCTCTGCCACTGGCCTCATCCGGCTCACCAACAACCTTATCCAGGTACCCCCGGCTCAGTCCTGTCCTGACCTGCGCTAGCAGTTATGGCCATCTGATGTCCACCTTCTTCATAGTTTACTGGCTTTTATTGCAAATCACATACCCCAAAGGGATGCATTGGCTTCTCTGGCTGGAGGAGGCAGGTGCCTCAGGTGGTGAGTGGCTGTCCACTGGCTACAAATCTTCTTAGGGCTGGCTGGGTCTGGAGGTTCAAGACAGTGTAGTACTTGGCACAGAATTCTTCCAGACCACCTGTCCAAAGGGTCCTGAGGAAGCAGGCTCAGAGCAGGAGACCCTGGCCTGTGTACAGCGAGCTGAAAGCAGAACTGGGGCTGGAACCCAGGTCTCCTGTCTCCCACTGGGCTCTCTTCCAGCCGCATTGCCCTGGCACTTGTACCTACGGGATGTTCATAGCACCCTGTGTCATCCATGCAGGCTTTGTGCCAGGGAAAATTCCTCTGAGCCACCCTTGCTGTCTCCTAACAACCACTCAGGCTGTCAGCATGTCCTGCCGCATCCTCATCCTTAACATCCCCATCTTCTGCTTCCCCTTCCATCTTCACAGCTCTGCCTTAGCCTAGGTTACCACCATAACTTGCTTGAACTGTGGCAGCATGCTACTCATAGTCCTCTCTGTCTCCTCTACCCTGCCATTCTAGCCACCACCCTACCATGGAGGCACTTTTCTAAAATGGGAATGTGAGTATGCTCCTTCCTTGCTCCATCCTTCATGTTCCCTCCAGGGTGCCTGTCACCCATGCGTACTGATCCACTGGCCTTCCTCTTCACCCTCATCTTTCACTTCCTTGGCAGCCTCTGAGGCCTTTGCCTGCATACCTGTCCTCTGCACCCACTCCCAGCCCTCTCTTGGGATCAGTAATACCGCAGCCACTCCCATGGAAACTTTTCAAAGGTTCTCTTCTGTTTGTCCCCACCCCTCCTCTGTGACCTCACTCTAACCCTCAGTTGCTTTCATCACAGCAGCCATACTGATCTGTGGCTCTTGTGTGGCTTCTCTTTGGCTCTCTTCCCCCTGGGCTATCAACTTCGCCATGGCCCATTCATTTCTCTCCCTTGTGTTTGGCATAGGACCTAGTACACAGTAGGAACTGCATGTGGCATGAGGGAGGATGGTCAGAGCTGGCTTCTATAAAGTCTGGGTATAATTCTGTTGTTGGGCTCTGTGTTCCTCTGTTCAGTGACCTGATGGGAGGCCACTGGGTCAGTGTTCCCACATCAAAGTAGTGGAGATAGACAGACAGCATACCCACTACCCCCACCCCAGCTCTGCCCTGAGGACTCATCCTGGTTTGGGGGAGAGAGCTGGCCCTCTCTCCTATCCCACCCAGGAGTACCATGACACTCCTGTCCTACCCAGATCATCGACTGCAGCATGGCTGTGCAGGAAGAGCCCAAGGAGCCCCACGTCTCCTCAGTGCTGCCCTGGGTCATCCTGCATCGGATCATCTGGCAGGAAGAAGACACCTTCCACACCCTGTGTCACCAGCAGCAGCTCCAAAACCCAGAGGACGAAGGTGGTGGGAAGTGGGTCTGGATGGGGGTGGACCTTGACCTGTGTCCTTGCCTACTGCCCCTGCCCCAAGGCCCGGCAGCCGTATCCAGGTGCTGTGAGTGGGCTTGGCACTTAGTTGACAGACTTTTTTATAATACTTGGACAGAGGCAGAGGCTCCCTTAGGGAGTTCACTGTGCAATGGGGTCTGAAGTCAGTGGGTGTATGAAGTATTTCACATCTGGTGCAGGTGGCAGCGCAGAGGAAATGACAGTGTGGTGAGTGCTTAGGAAGGGTGCCGTCACTGCTCTAAGAGGCCTCATACCTACTAATTCCTTTGAACCCCACAACAGTCCCATGAGATGGGCAGCCTTGTGCAAGTCCTTGCACTTATCCACTGTACCCCAGCCCCTCCTGGATATGGGCCAGTGAGGCTGGAGGGCAGGGCGGAGCAAGCCAGCATGGGTTCCAAGTCCCAGCTGTCACTTCTTGGCAGTGTAACCTCAGGCAAGTCATGTAATCTCTCAGCCTATAGTCTCTACATAGGAATAATGGTACCTGTCCTAGAGGGTTGTTCCAAGGACAAAATGGAATAATAAAGCCATCACTTGCTGTGGCAAATTAGTACTGGCACTTGGAGGTGCCGAGTGCAGAGTCGTCATTACAAAGAGGCCAGAGAGGCCAGACATGGCACTTTAGCCAGGTCAGTGCAGTGGTAGAAAATGTGGTTGATTGAATAAATTATATAAGAAGAACAGCTAAGTGACATTTAAGCAAAGATTGCCTATAATTCTACCAAATGGATTTTTTTTCTCTTTGGTTTCTCTTGCATTTTCTGTCTAAACTTGGCCATATACATATACTTTTTATATAGCTGTGATTGTAATACACATTTTTCTATATATAATCAACTAGCTTAAAATTAAATTTATTGGGGATTTTCCCTTAGTAATTTGAAAAATCAAAAAAAAAAAAAAAAAGGAAAGGAAAGAAAGCCAGCCCTGTTCCAGTGAATGCAGAGCTGACATGTGGCATGTCTCCTTCCATTCACTCTGTTTGCTCCCCAGTTATTTATCAGCTACTCTCTGCATGTCAGGCCTCTGTGAATAAGATAACTCAGGCCCTGACAGCTTCATGTTGGGAGGAGACAGACAGGAACACCAAGTGCAAAGTCAGTGTGGCTGGCTGCGAGGAAGGTGCCTCATGCCGCCAGGGTGGGGTGGGGGTTGGGCCAAGGCCTGATGAGAGAGCAGGGGCAGAGGAGGACACTGAAGAGATGCAGCAGCATACACAGGGACACAAGAAGGCTGTGCCTATAGGGTGGACATGGGAAGGGGCCAGATTGCGAAAGGCTCTTAGACCACATTTTATAAAGTTCCATAGTCTCAATGCTAATGAGAAGTGCCTTGCTTACTGAGCTATCCCCACTGCTGAGGCCTCAGGATGACTGCAGTATTTCTCCTTCACAGGCTACACTTTAGGAAACCCTTCACGCATACCTTTTTGCTTCTGCTAAATTGTTTTTTTTTTTTTGGATCAATTTCTAGGACGAATACCTTTAGAACTCTTGACAAATAGTACCTCTGTGTTTCCCAAAAGAGTTTTAATGGTGAAAATTAAGGTTTACAACTATAAATGGTTATTATTTTGCTGGATGAAGGGTATTCTTTCCCCCAGAATTAATTAAGCAAACAAAATAGTTTTTTTTATAAAAACTACCAGTAAGCAAACTTTGAAAGTATTAGCCAACGAAAGAAATCAAAGATTACAGTGGACTGGCAGCAGGTATGGTTCCTGTCTCTTCCTCTGCCCCCACTGGAAAACTGAGGTAAGATGGCAAGGTGACAGAATCCTCAGAGATACTATTAATATCCCCTCATTTATAGAGAACACACTGGTGGGAGGGGCCCTCCATATCTCCTTGAGCCTGGCAGAGTCAGGAAGGGCTGTGAGGTCCTACTATTTTCTAGTGACTAGACTGTGTTGAGGGAAGGGGCCTAGGGATAAACACACTTCGGGCCAGTGGTAAGGGGCCTGATATTGAACACTATTACATATCGAGTTCTCTGGAAGCAGACACTGAGATGATTTATTTGGGATCGCTACTTGTCAAAGAAAAGGGGTGGGAGAAGCAGAATGGGGCAGAGAGAGAAGGCCAGCTGTGATGCAGGCCTGCAAAGCCTCAGCCCAGAACAAGGAGCTCAGAGTAGGAGGTGCCCATCCAAGTTGTACCAGATTGGGTGGAAGTAGCCAGGCCTTTATGCTCCTGTCTCACTCAGCCACTGGATGTGGACTTCTGCAGGAAGAACATGCCCTTAGGTGAAAGGAGTCTCTGCAGTTGTAGTAGAAGCTGAAGGAACTGACAGCTGAGGGCTGTCTGCTGACTGCACTTCTCTTACTAGGCAGGAAGTCCTTATAGGGAATCTCAGAGGAGAAAACAAAAAAACCTAGGTTTCCCAACAATGACTGCACACAACCCTAGCCAGGTGATCTCCCTTCTACCTTTGCAGACATGGGCTATGGAAAAGTGGATTGAGAGCAACATCTGCTTTACAATTAATTATAGTTTTAAGGAAAGGTCTTATATTATGTGGGAGAATGCCCCAGAAAATTTATTCATGATATATTAGAGCACTTACATGGTCTGGAGTTGCTGCCTTAGCTGACCATGAGCTGGATAGGAAGAAAAAACATAGCAAGTATTCTAACTTATAGTACACACCCTGCCCCATGTGGGGGACAAAAAGGAAAGAAAGAACATACCATTCAAAAACCAGATATACTCCGTTTGGAAAGAAAATTACACCAGGGAGTAGAGGCAGAGGCCCTGCAAATGAATTGCATAAGAAAATGAGTTATTTAAAAATTAGAGCTGATAAAATCCAAAAAAAAAAAAAAAAAAAATTACTGAACTAAGGGAAAACACTATAAACCACATCTCACCATTTAAAACTAATAAACCAGAACAACAAGGAACAGAATAAATACGACAAACTGAAACAAGTAGATGCGGGTAGGAGCAGTAGGGAGAAGATAAGATAGATACGGAAAACAAAGATGGTTCAGTGTGAGGATAAATGGTGCCTTTGATGGAAAGACTCCAACAATGAAACAGGAGAAGCAATGGACCCAATTTCAATACAGGAAAATTTTTCTCTGAATTGTAATAAAAACCAAATCTTCAGATCCAAAATATACAGTATATATCAAGAAAATTGATATACAACAATCTATATCAAGATAAGTCCTAGTTAAGGATCTACTTTAAGAATAAAGATTTTTAGATTTCTAAACAGAAAAAGTAGTTTATCTTTATGGGATAAATGAATGAGACTCATTTTAGGTTTCTCCAAAACAGCATTCAGTAGAATTTGGAGTGATGTCTATATGTCTGCACAGTTTGCAGGGAAAGAAAGTGTAACCTAAGATATCTAGCCAAATTGTTTGTAATTGTAGTGGTAACAGACATTTATAAACAGGGATTCCAGCTCCTTCGAGTGCTTCTTAAAAATACTTGGAGGATGAAGTCAGGAAATCACCATGAGTCAGAATGAAATTCCTCGGGAATGAAAATGCCGTGGGAAAGAACTTTCAATGAACACCAAATCCATTTAAATTTGGAATTGAGAGAAAGCAACTGGGCTAATTATGGTTGTAGAACAGAATGTAAATGTTATAAACCTTGAGGCACTTCAAATAATATGCACTACAAAATTGGGAGATGGGGGAAAGAAGGAAGTGTTGTAAACTATCACTCATCTTGTTTAATAGTCATTTGATGCTGTTGGAATGGAAGCTAAAAGACTCATAAAAACTGAATGGCTTGAACTTCTTAATGATTTTTTACTTCTTTTTAACCAGTGCTTTTCATACCTTTTTGACTTTTACTATTGGATTGGCCAACAGTAAGAAGAATGAAACAAATTTCATGAAATAATCTTTATTCTACTGGGTATAATCCCTCCAGTATTTTCTATTCTAATGTATTCTATCTTAATACTTTTTAAAAAAATGTTAGTTATAAGCCCAATAATGGGTTATGTGTGGCCCAGATTTCAAAAACAGCAAAGAATCTTTAAAGAAACTAGTAATAGTTCCAGTGGTGGACATTTAACTGAAATTTAATAGTTCTTTTTTCTTCTGTAATATTCCAGTAAACCTAAATATAAGAATTTTTGATTTTATAGATGGTGTATGTAGTATGGGTTCCATTGTTATAAATTATCTCTTTCAAAACATCTCATATGTGCTCAGGAAGATGCTTTCAGTGGTGTTTACCAAATGTGAGCATTGGTGGAAGGAACATTCCTTCTTTATTCTTTCCTGCGTGACTTGAATTGCTTAGTAAAGCTAGTCAAGTCATTACTTATTTAAAAAGACAAAAAGGAAAGGAAGGAAGATCTGTGGCTCTCTTGGAAAAGAGACTGAGCCCTGCAGCTCCCTCACATGTCCCTGCCCTGACTGTTGGCCTCCTCTTTCCCCAGGGATGGCCGAGACACCCATGCTCCCATCCTCCCTCATGCTGCTCAACACAGCCCACGAGTACTTGGGCAGGAGGTCCTGGTGCTGCAATTCAGACGGGGCTCTGCTGCGATTCTACGTAAGTGTTGCTGGGGCTTGTTTGGATTTCCCCTGCAGTGTGGCCTGCTGTGCTGCTTTAACTTATTGCATGGATGCGACTGCTCAGAGTTGCCAGAGCCAAAGTCTGAACTTGGTGTCCTGTGTACCTGAGGCTCAGGGAGCTCTGGACCTGGCCTTGAACTGCAGGTGGTTTTAAAACCACTACTCATTACTAAGTCTGTTATGTAGGACTTAGGATCAGGCCTTTAATAGTAATTTTAGAAGTAAATAATGCAATCACCACCCTCTATTGAGTCCTGTTTGCCAAGCACCACTCATCATGCCAGGTAATACTTGCTCAGTCAATAGCTATTGCATTCATTCATTCAGTAAATATTTAGTGAGCACAAATAGACTTCCTGTCATCTGCCAGCTGTGATTGACTAGGCTTACTGGGGATAAGATCCCCACCCTGGAACCTCACTGTTGAGTGCAAGGCCAAGCAGCACTCAGACAAGTTATGGAGCATAAGAGGGGCTCCCAATCCAGCTGGTAATGTCTGTTAATAAATGTTTTAGTGGAACATATAGCCATACCCTTTAATTACATATTAATATTAAGTATGACTACTTTTGCAATAAATACAGTGGCAGGGTTGGGTAGCTCTGATAGAGTCCATATGGCCCATGAAGCCTAAAATATTTACTATCTGGCCCTTTAAGAAAAGGTTTGCCAACCTCTGCTCTTAGCCCTTTAGTGAGCATGCCCTCTCCATAGCTGCAGCCTCCTTTCCAGTCTTCCTGATCCTCCTCTGTCCTGTGCTTTCCCCATGGCTCTCATCTTCTAGCATGCATTGATTTATTATGTTTATTGTTTGTAAACATAATATTGAAATATAACTTCTCTATTAAATGTAACATCCACAAAGGTAGAATTTTTGTTAGTTTTGTTCTTTGTTGTATCTAAGTCCCTTGAACAGCATCTAGCCCATAGTAGGTGCTTAATAAATATGGGTTGACTGAATGAGACTAAGAATATGTATAGCAGTTATGTATGAATAGGGCTTGACAGTTTGCAAAGCACTTGTGCTGTGGACCTGGAGACTTGGCCAGGAGACCCATCTCACTGGCTCTGGGCATTAGAGCTGATTGGTGTGTGAGGTGTGGGATCCAGCTGCAGCTGTAGATGCCTGCGTGTCTGCCCAACCCCGGGAGCTCTGAGCCTCTGGGGCGCTCACCCTGGGTCAGCTTCATGCTCCAGGACCATTTTTGGAAGAATCATACCAGACCAAAACTATAATCCTGCCCAGGAACCACTGACTTCCTCCTGCCTTTTCTCTCCCAATTAGAGAGCATGGAGACACAGATTACTTCCACAGAGTTGACAAGGCAGTCACCCTATGTTGATAGGGGCAAGTTGAGAATGAATTAGCACCTTTGCAAGCTGGCATACAGAGACAGTGGTGCTGAGAGGGAAAGGCAGGCTGAAGGGGTGATGATGGGATGGTCCTCCTCCCGGTTTTTCTTAGTCTGTATCTTTTTTGGTGGAGCATGAGTTCTAGTTACAGGGATCTGCCAACTGAATTTGGGAGAGTAGAAGTTATATGAATAATGCTGTTTCATTTTATAGCTCCTAGTTTTCCTGCCCAAGGTCCAGCCTTTAGATTCCTCTGACTCCTACAGCAACTTCACCTTTGTGGACGCAACCCCTGCTTTTTAACAGTGCTCTTTCTGCTTAGCACCTGACCACCTGGTACCTTCTGCCTCCCAGGGCCTCTCCCCCAGGGCCTGCAAGGCTGGCTTGTTGTTTCATTCCTGCCCTGCAGGTGTCAGGTCAGCCTTCTCAAAGAGGTCTTCCCAGGCTCAGCACTTTCTGTTCCATTTACAACTGGGTAGCCCTGCTGTTTGTTTCTATGTCACGTGCCCCTCTTCCAGCAAATGGCATCCCAGAGACCAGGGACCTTTTCTGTCTTGCTGTCTGAAGCATCCCTAGGGCATCCCTGAGCATTGCTGGCACAGATTACTGCCCAGTTGATGTTTCCTGAGTGAATGGACAAACAAAGTCATACATTCTCTTATCCAGAAAGGCTTGCTGAGCACCCATCATTCTGGGTACTGGTGGAGCTTGGGAAGGCAGTACTTTATTGCCGCCTCCTCTTGTGGCCCAGAGACCTTTTGTGTAGGTTGTTTTCTTGGATAGAGTAGAAATGTTCTCAGAGGGAGAAATCTTCTGGATCTCTTCTTGAGTTAGTATTTCTTTTTATGTTTCATTTGTGCTCATCCACACACTGCTCAAATGGCCCTCTCCCATGGGGACTTTAATGATTTCTGGGCAGTCCCTCCTACACTGTGTCCTATGTACCACCACACAGATTGTGTACACGTTAACCATCTGCTGTATTTGCTGTAAACTTGTCTTCTAATAGAAATAAAGTTACAGAAAGGTTAACATGCTCTTTATTACCTTCTCCCCCTCTCTTGAAATAGGTGTGTGTGTATTGTTGGCCATGTTTTTTTTTTTTTTAATCTAACTTGCATACTGTGTTTCAGTAAGCAATTTGTAGTTGCATGGGTTTTTAAATTTTGCATACAAAATATCATTGTATGTAACCTTGCAACTTGCTTTTATTCTTTTCAAATTCAATGAGATATTTTCACATTGATACAAGAAATTCTGGTTCATTTTAATTTCTTTATAGGCTCCTCGTGTGTAAGTATACCAAAATTTAAAACTTTCTATTATGGAAAATTCCAAGCATGTATTGAAGTAGAAATAATAATATAGTGAGCCCATATACTGATCAATAATTATTAACTCATAACACATAGCCACTCCCCCACCTAATCCTTCCCCAGCCTGTTCTACAGTATTTTGAAGCAAATATTAGCCGTTATATCACTATGTTTGTTACCATAATTTTTTAAATCTATTCTTCTAATGATAGCATTAAGGTTCATTTGTGTGTGTGTGTGTGTGTTATAAGCAATATTGTGGTTAATATCCACCAACAAATTGTTTCATGTGTACATATGAGAGTTCTTCTAGTGTGGATTCCAGTAAAAGGAATTACCAGGTCACAGGTTTGCACATGTTCAACTTTAAAGACTATAATTTTCAAATTGTTCTCTAAAATAGGTGAAGTAATTTTGTGCTTTTGATGACAGTATGGGAATTCCTATACATCCCTGTCGGACCAATCTACAGACTTAAATGTTGATGCCTATATGAGGGGGTGAAATGGCATTTCATTATTCTTAAGTATTCTTTTTAATAATTTGTGATTATTACTGAGGTTGAGAATCTCTGTATGTTTATAAGTCCCCAGGATTTCCTTGTTGTTAATTTGCCTGTTCTTATAATTCATTCATTTTTGTATTGGGTTGTTTTTCTTTTTTCCTGTTGATTTGTAGAGTTCTTTATGTACTCTAAATTATAGTCTTTTGTCTGAAATGTTTCACCAGTTTTCTATGCGCATTGCGTGTGTGTGTGTGTGTGTGTGTGTGTGTGTGTGTGTAGTTCTATTTCTATGCAGTTTTATGTGTCTTGTCTTTTAACTTTGTGTATGGCATTTGTTTTAGAGAATTAAAAAATTTTAATGTCAAACATATCAGTCGTTTCCTTTATGGTTTGTGATTTCGTTGTAGTTTATTTAAAAAATTCTTTCCTCCTGTGAGATTATAAAGATATTCTCTATGTTAATCTAAAAGTTCACTGTCATGTTTCACATCTGGTCTTTATTTCATCTGGATTTCATTTCTGTTTATGAGATAAGGTAGAAATTCCTTTTACATTTTATATGGATGGCTAGTTTGTATTATTTATTGAAAAGTCTGTTCTCTCTGCACCAACTTATAAGGTCCCCTCTGTCTTCTATCCATACATGGGCTCGGTTCTTTCTATTGGTTTAGGTGCCAATACCATGTTGTCTTTGGGAAATCCTGATACCCATGAGGTTTAATCTACTTATGTACCTATTAATCACATTTATTGTTATTCTTGGCACTTTCCT
The DNA here is from genome assembly GCA_030015415.1 of Cynopterus sphinx. Classification (NCBI taxonomy): domain Eukaryota; kingdom Metazoa; phylum Chordata; class Mammalia; order Chiroptera; family Pteropodidae; genus Cynopterus; species Cynopterus sphinx. The sequence continues at coordinate 12,942,494 of CM057390.1, forward strand.
CTTCCAAAACATTGTAAGATGGGTCAGAAAGGTTTTGTGAATCACCCCCTCCACACTGGAATTTGATTGGAATGGCACAGATTAAATTAGGGGAGTGTTGTCATTTTTATATGATTGAATCTTTCCAGTTATGAACATAGCATATCTTTCCATTTATTTAGGTCTTATTTTTTTATGTCCCTTAATACAGTTTTATGATTTTCTCCTTAAAACTCTTAATTTTGTTAGATTTATACCTAGTGTATTACTTTTTTAAAAATTAGTGTTGTAAGGAAATATCGAATCAAATTTTCCACTTTATTTTTACAGGCACCTAGGAACAATATATACATATATATATATATATATATATATATATATATATATATATATATATATTTAACAGTAAGTGTCTCTTCTGCACAGCTTCTTTGCTTATTGTTTATTCATTCTGGTGAGTTGTAGATTTCTTGAATTTTTTTATGTAGATAGTTGTATTGTTCATAAATAACTACTTTTTCTTTCCTTTTCAAACTTTATAATTCCTTTTTTCTTGTGTTACTCTCTTGGTGAAGGGTTGATAAAACTTTTGCTGTAAAGGGATAGATAGTAAGTCTATTAGGCTTTGCAGGCCACAACTCAGTGCTCCTACTATAGCACTAGAGCAGTCATAGACAATATATAAAGACAATATGTAAGAACTTGTGGATGTTGAAATTTGAATTGCATATTTCATGTGTTACAAAATATTCTTTTGATTTTTTTTCCAATCATTTAAAAATGTAAATACTATTTTTGACTTCTGGGAAAGAAATAGGCAATGGCAGGATTTGTCCCATGACTAGTTTGTCACTCCATATCAAAAGTGCTCACACTTGCACTCTCTCTCATTTTAAACTATTGTCTCTGTTTCTTTAGGGATTATAGACTCACTATATTTTTCCTTCTTAAATCAATTATATTTTTGGAATAGAGTCCATATAAACATAAAGTTGTTTATGGTGTTTGCTTATGATTTAAATGTCTCTGTGGTACGTCTAGTTATGCTCCCTTTTTCATTGCTAAACTCATGTGTTTGTGTTTTTGCCCTCTTTTTTAAAACAATAATTTTTTCTCAAGTTTATCAAAATTAGTTTTCAAACTACCAGTTATTCATTTATTGATCTATTTTTTCTTTGCTTTCTAGTTCATTAGTTGCCACTTTAATATTTATAATTTCTTTTTATATGTTTTTGGGTTTACTTTGTGTTTTTTGAATTAACTTATTAAAGTAAATGCTTATTTCTTTTAATATTTGCATTGAAGATTACATTTTTAGCTATATGCCATAATTTTGATATTGGATATTTGCTACATTTATGTAATTGACTTTTGATTTTATTGAATTACAGTCAGAAGATGTGGTCTGTATTATATCTTGTCTTTGGTATTTGTTGAGATTTGCCTTTTGACTAGTTTTGAAAAGAACATGTGTTTGCTAATAGTTGGGCATAATAATAGCCATTAGATCTGTTATCTATAGATATCTCTTGTTCACTGTGCCTTTCACGTCCTCTGTAATCCTCACTGGCATATTGTCTGAAAGATTCCCTTAACCCTAATGGGATTTATCATCTTACATTATAACTATTTGTTTAATTAACTGCCCCACCATCGGAATCTGAGGGACTATGTCACACTGTGCCTAGCATAGGAAGGTGCTCAGTAAATATTTGGGGAGCAAATGGCTAAATACATGAGTAAGAAGTTCCTAGAAGACATATTATATCTCCTTCCAGCAGCTGGTTGAAGCTGACTTGGTGTGCTAGAAGGAAGGCAGCTTAGCACACCCCTTAGCAGCCCATTACAAAGCTGGGCCCAGAATGGCTTCCATGACGGTGACAGGCCCTTTCCAGAAAATAGGCCCAACAGACACGGTCTCCTCAGTTTAACGGAATTGACAGAGTGGTGATCTCCCTAAGGCCTTGCTGTGCCAGGAGGCTGCAGGCCTCCTCCTCAGGCCTCTCTTCCCACCCACCTATGGTAGGTACGAGTTCTCCAGAAGGAGCTTGCTGCATCCACCTCTGAAGATACACACCCCTATAAGGAGGAGCTGGAGACGGCCTTGGAGCAGTGCTTCTATTGCCTATATAGCTTCCCCAGCAAGAAGAGCAAGGCCAGGTACCTGGAGGAGCACTCGGCCCAACAGGTGAGGCATTGCACCAGGCCCACTGCACCTACCCCGGCTGGGAAGAGCGGGGCTCGGGGCGGCAGGGGCTCTGAGTTCCTGAAGGACATCATTTGCCTACATGTAGCTCTGCAGCCCCAGACGAGTTACATCGGGAGGATGAGAGGATGGTCTGACATAGTCTGATCCTTGTACAAAATAGCTTCATAAGTGCTGACTAGTCCTCATTCAGGAATGCAGCATGGCAGTCTTCAATAGGTTTTAACAATTTGGATGTGAATAATTCCTTAGAGATTTTTTCAGTTTTTGTCATTTTGGTTTTCAGAGCACTGTTGAAAATATTAGTTTATGGCTCATCAATACTATAAGTTATTCTCTGACCTTATGAATGTCATCCCATAAATGTAAGGTCCTTTGTGCAGAGTGCAGGCCCACCCTGGCCCAGAGCAAGCACTTGATCAGTGTTTGTCAACCAAGTGACCAATGGGGCAGCTGAGGCGAGGAGACAGGGTCAGCGGCCTGTCCACAATCCCACCCTATGGTTTGGCTATGTGGACTCACAAAGCAGAGCCCTCAGTTTCCAGCAGTTTTCTTTATGCTGGTTCACTTTTCTGCTCTTCAGACACTTGGGTTTGGGGATTACAGTGGGCATGATGATTTTTGATAAACCCTCTAATATATTGTAACCTCATCTACCTCGACACTTCGTTTCTCTTTGTGCTTTGCTGTGACTGTACTGTGACCTGCCTTCTGTCTTTTTTCAAGGTGGACCTTATATGGGAAGATGCCCTGTTTATGTTTGAGTATTTTAAGCCCAAGACCCTTCCTGAATTTGACAGCTACAAGACCAGCACTGTTTCTGCTGACTTGGCCAACCTCCTGAAGAGAATTGCCACTATTGTGCCCCGAACAGAGAGGCCAGCCCTGAGCCTGGACAAAGTTTCTGCCTACATTGAGGGGACCTCGACTGAGGTAGGGCCTGTGTCCTATCACCTTGTCTTCCAGCACTGATGCATATGTGCCTTGGCTCTGCACCAAAAGTCAGGACCAGGAGAAGCGAGGGTCTGTTCTGTGCTGATGTGAATGGCCCTAGCATTACTGGTCACATCTGAGTCCCTGGCTCTGCCTTCCTTTATCTTTGTTTTCTCACCTGCCAGGTGCCCTGCCTCCCAGAAGGGGCTGACACCTCCCCTCCAGTGGTAAATGAGCTCTACTACCTGCTGGCTGATTACCATTTCAAAAACAAGGAGCAGTCCAAGGCTATCAAGTTCTACATGCATGACATCTGCATCTGCCCTGACAGGTGAATGACTGGCTGACTGGCAGCTGAGGACAGTGACCTTGACATGGGGCCAAGCTGGTGGGGGATCTGGGTGACTGCAGCTCAGCAAGCTCTTACCTTCTCATAGCAAGGAGGCCAGGGAAGAGAATGACAAGGTGGCTTAGACCACAGTTATTAGGAAAGGCAGGTTTTCCGCAAAAAAAAAAAAAAAAAGAACAATGAAGAAAGCCTCTCTTCGGAAGACCCCTGGGCTGGGAATTGGGATCAAAGAAAGTACAAGGTATCCAGGGCCTGATGTGCAGCCTGGCCCTATCCTGTGGGCTACATGCTGCCCCTGTCCCACCCAGCTTCTTCCTTGAGAAGTCGGCTGATGTGTATTCCTGCTTCTTCCAGTGCAGTATCTATAATTACGGCTGTTTTCTCATTTTGGAGGTGGGGTGGGAGTAATAGAAACACTCAAGCAGGAGTTCTTTTTCCTCGCTTTGATGCAGCAATTGTCACAACAGTAAATGTAGGATGAGCCTGTTGTATAGGAAGCTTCTGTTTTCTGCCCACTGAGCACTGATGGCTTTTTCTTAAAATGTAGTGGTTGGCCTGCTCATCCTGAGGGCCCTGCTGAGCTCATAGAGTCTGATTCGTTTGATTGAGCAGGAATATTTTCTCATGGCTGCCACACCTAGAAAGTAAACCTTGGGTCAAGATCAAAACAAGGCCACCCTCTGTGGCTGAACTGAGTCCAAAGGGTCCGGAGATGCATCTATAGGCGCCTTTCCTGGAAGTAGTCAGGGGCTAGCCATAGTGACTGTCCTCAAACCATGGGAAGCCACCTCTCTTGAGGGAAATGGAGAGTTCCACCTCCTTAGGATCCACCTGGCCATGGAGGTGGAACATGGATTTGGAGCTACCTGGCCAACTTGCATGACTTGCATAGCTTGTGGGAAAGGTTCTCCCAGACCCTCTTTTGTTCAGCCTGTGGTTTCCTCCAGGCAGGGAGCCACATGTTGGTGGACCTGGCTGGCCTCGCCAGGGTTGTTATGTTCCAGTGTGGTGGAACAGAATGATGCTCAGGCTGGCTAAGTGCTTGCTGTGGGAGACGGATAGGAGTCCCCTCTTCTGCACTGCCGCCTCCATGCCAAAAAGTGAGGGCGATCACACCCACCTGTCTGTGGGGAATGTCTTTCATCTGACAGCCACTCAGTCAATGACAAGGTTACACAGCTCAGCTGGGCTTTCCCTCAACCTGCACACCCAGCTGTTCAGAGGGTATCTATCAGCCAGTCAGGCCCAGCCCTCTGAGATCCCTACAGGAGAGGCAGGAGCTTCTGTGAGGACCTGCCCCAGGGCCAGGAGGGACTTAGTAGCCCAGCCCTGAGCCTCTTTCATTCTAGCCCTAATAGGCAGACTCCAGTAGAAATGGGCTCAGTCTCATCTTCTGTGCTAGCCAAAGTGGAAGTTTAGATACTGTTTTATTCTGTAAATCATCTGAGCCCACTGGGTATAGATGAAGCCCACAGTGGATGGCTGGGTGAATAATGGAGAGTTCTGGCCTCAGTGTTTTTTGGTGGTTCCTGTGGGATCACAGTCTGTGAGGATGCTAATGGCAGTTTTCTTCTCCACCCGTGTTCACCATTCCTTGCTCTTGATGAACTGGAGGTGGCCCAACTTAGCCAGGTGTTTTGTAGAGTGGCATTTGGGGAGGGGTAGGCTAGGAGTAGGCCCCAGGAAGCTCATCCCCACTGCCAAAGAAACCACTGTGAGCCCAGTGCCAGGACCAGGCCTGCCTTGCATGAGTAAGAGCCCGGCAAACAATTCTGGACACTTCTTTCTTTTGAGTTCACAGTGTCACTGGCTCCCAGTATCCCTGTAGGTCAATGCTTCCCAACTGTGGTTTGTGCACTCTCCTGCTAGAATCAGAAAAAAAGTCTCTTGGTAGCATACAAAGGAGCACTAAAGTTTTTGTGGTGTGCATGTGTGCTTGGTTACTTGTGTTTGTGACCAAAGGTGGCAGTTTCCATTGTGTTACTCCTGTAGACACAGGAGTGTGTACCCTGATGTCGTCTCTTCCCTTAAGGCAAGGGAAAAAGGGGTTGCTGAAGGTGCTCTGAGAATTAAGAGAGGAAAGCCTCAGGGAGACAGGAGCTAGCCATGGTAGGGGGTTCCTAATGCAGTTCCCACCATCCAAAGGGGAATTTGACACACACACACACACACACACACACACACACACACACACACCCCCGCTCCATGCCTCTTCTCTGCCCCAGGGTGACCTGAGCAGAGCTAGGGAGACTGACGGGGAGACTTAATGGCCCGGGATCCCCAGGCCTCTGAGGAGGAAAGGGTACATTCAGAACCCCTTCAACACAAGGCACAAGGCCTTCATTTTCACTGTCCTGACACCTTTAAACCTTCAGGTCTTTCTGCTGCTCCTTTGTTTGCACTTTCTCATCTTTCAGTGCCTGAAGTGCAGCAACAATACAGGTGGGCTTCACAAGTTTCCTTTGTCCTTACCTCATTGTGGAAACTGTCAAATTGTTCTGAAAGCCAGTTTTAAAGTTAGTGTAGCAGTGAGTTAAGAATTGTCAGCAATGTGGAGGGTAGCATCTGTCATGTGATGGCTGCCTTTTCTGTTCTCTGTACCAGCACTCAGCAAATTCCAGACTCTCTCAAGTGCCCAGAAATCATCTTGGTCTTGATGTCTCTGTGGCCTCACAGAGAGGCTTCTGCATTCTTACCATTGGTTTCTTTCAGGTGATCTCAGAATGGTACAGTCAGCCATCACATGGTACCTTCACTCTTATCTTGCTGCTAGTTGCTGGAGAGAGCCCGGAGAGAGAACAGTGTAGGATCTGGGTGGCAGTGGTCTGAGGGTTCTCAGCTTTTGGTCAGTGCATGGGTTGACAGCAGCCTCTACCAGTATAAGGTAGAGGCTTGTAAAGTTACAGCTGCATGGGAGCTTCCTTGTCATCTTGGCTGGGCCATGACTGTGACTCCTTGTAGAACTTCCTTTTTTCTTTCTGTTCAGAGACATTCTGCGGGTAACTCCTCAAAGCAGGGAAACAGGGGAGCAGAGTCCAGGAGCGCATCTGTGCTGGTGGGCCCAATTTGGGCTCAAATTGGTGGTGATTCTCTTAGAGCAATTATGGAGTGCTTGTGAGGTACTAGATGACATAAAATACATGTCTTGTAGTGCACCAGAAGCTCTCCCCTTGAGGTAGGACTTTTAAGTCATATTTCACAGGTCAAGAACCCAAGACTCAGAGACATGGTTGTTCAGGTCATGGTCAAGGAGTTAATGAGCAGCAGAGCTAGCCTCTGGACCCTGGTCTGGGATCTGGGCTGCTGTGGTGCTTATCTGTCTCACCTTGTAGGCTGTCGTGTCTGCAGTGCTGCAAGGGTAGCAGTGCGTTTACTGGTGCTTTTGTTATGATCATAGATTTGATTCCTGGGCAGGCATGGCCCTGGCCCGCGCCAGTCGCATTCAGGACAAGCTGAACTCCAATGAGCTGAAGAGTGATGGGCCCATCTGGAAGCATGCCACGCCTGTCCTGAACTGCTTCCGGCGGGCCCTGGAGATTGACAGCTCCAACCTGTCCCTGTGGATTGAGTATGGCACCATGTCTTACGCCTTGCATTCCTTTGCCTCTCGCCAGCTGAAACAGTGGAAAGGCGAGCTGCCCTCCGAACTCGTGCAGCAGGTAAGGTGGGGCACCATGAAGGGGCTGCCACCCAGCTGTCTGACTGGAGTGCCCTTGGGTCGGCAAGGTTCTGTCCTATCTGTTCTTTGCTCTTGTCCTCACAACCATGTTGGGAGTTTACGGATGATTTTCCCCATGAGGCTCAAGCCATACTGAGGGCAGTGACAGCTTGGTCCCTGGTGTTTAAGACACCCAGTCCAGTGTGGGTGATTTCAGGGCCAGTGGTGTGGCCTGACGGAGGCAGCTGACATCCTCGGTGTGGTTTTAGCTGTAAACAGGGCGACCATTCCTTCTCCATGGAAGTATTGTCAGAGATGACATCTCTTGAGCCCCTCTCATGGGCCAGCCCTGGGCCACCCACCCTAGCCACAAATTGAAACAAGTGCCACGCAAAGGGTGCACATCTAGCAGAGCTTTTGAAACGGGGCAGACCCTCTGCATCTGTCCCTCCTGCGCCCATGCAAGGTGTTCTGGCTACCACACACACTAAGGACACTGATTTTATATGGGGTGGGGAGGGGACTTGGCCTCTTGGTGGAGGTCTGCATGGTGGCAGGTGACAGGTCAGTTGGGTGGCTTTTCATGGTTACCCCTCCTTTCTCAGTAGGTAGCCATATGAGCCTCAGTGGCATAGCTGGTTGAGCAGAGCGCTAGTGGCTTGATCTAATCATAGAGCTACAGAACAGTCAGAATAGAAGGACTCTATATAAACGCTTTCCTTTTACTTACACAAATTTGCCTCAGAATCCCACCTGGGAAGGGATACAGTGGAGTCACTTGGTCTATGCCATGTTTTGGCCATGTATTATATGATACTTTCTACCATATTTCACCCAGTGATGGTTTCTTGATATTTAGGTGGTAGTTTTCTTTTCTTAGAAGTGTCTGGCAGAGCACTGGGGTAGCACTAGGCTCCTTTGTGTCAGCCCCAAGGCCATTGTTACAGGAGATTCACAGAAATAATATCCACTGGACAGATGTTCACAGAGCAGCCTTCCTATGCACAGTGGAGCATAGTTGCTGCTCTCCCAGGCTTTGAGCAGCACCCTTGCTATAGCCTAGTGCCCTCAGCCTCTCCCCTCTTCTAGTTCCTGAGAGGTTAAGAAGAGGCCGCATCCTCCATCCCACTGGGCCATGGCCATGGCAAGAAGGGCCAGAGACTTGGGGTGCTTGGAATAGCTGCCTCTGTGCCCTACACAGGCAGTCTTCACTCCCACTCTGGGATGGAGGGACACAGGTGTACCTGATAGCTGACTTTTACTTTACCTGATAGCACCCAGGATGCTGGTCTGGAGCCTATTATACAAGGACTGAAAAAGTGGTTCTCCAAGTTGGAAAGCCTTTTAGAAGCTGACTCTCTGTCCCAGCTATTTCCACTTATAGTATGTGAGAGAGTGGCTGGAGATGCTGCTGGAGATGCTACTACAGATGCACAGGCTCCAACTCAGTGGGGTTTGGTTGGGGCTCAGGAATCTGCCCTTTTATAAGCACCCTCAGTCTCTCTGGAAGAGTGTGGAGAGAGGGTGGGAAGTCCTGCTGTACCTCTGGAGTATACATCTTCTCCATTGCTGTGGAGCTGAGTGCACATCCTAACTGGGGCTGTGGAGCAGGGTTTGGGGTGAAAGTCCTCTTGTGGGGACAGTGTTGTGGGGCTAGGTACGCATTCTCTCTAGCATTATGCAGCTGGGTCCTGGGTTCTAGTCCTCTCTAGTACCATGGAACTAGGTGCTGGGTGTCTGTCCTCTCCGGCTCTGCTTGCCCACCTAGTGCCTGCAATGGTGTTTTTGTTTTTGTTTTTGCCAATATTTTAAAATTTTTTTCAAGTATAGTTGACATACAGTATTATATTAGTTTCAGGTGAACAGCACAGTGATTAGACATTTACATAACTTAGTGATCACGCTGATAAATCTGGTACCCTTCTGACACCATACATAGTTACAATACTATTGACTGTATTCCCCATGCTATACACTACGTCCCATGACTAATTTGTAATTACCATTTGTACCTCTTACTCCCTTCCCCTTTTTACCCAACTCCCCATTCCCCACAATCCATCAACTATCAAAATGCTCTCTGTATCTATGAGCTTATTTCTGTTTTGTTCGTTCGTTCATCTCATTCTCTAGATTACGTATATAAGTGAAATCATATGTCATTTGTCTTTCTTTGTCTGACTATGCTCAACACAACACTCTTTAGGTCCATTCATGTTGTTGCAATGGCAGGATTTCATTCTTTTCATGGCTTAGTAATATTCCACTGTGTATATGTACCACCTCTTCTTTATCCATTAATCCACAGATAGATACCCAGGTTGCCTCCATATCTTGGCTATTGTAAACAATGGTTGTAATAAATATATAGATACACATCTTTCTTAAAGCAGTGTTTTGGGTTTCTTCAATAAATACCCAGAAGTAGGATTACTGGGTCCTTCTTTATCTCTTGTTATCACCTTTATTTTAAAGTTTATTTTGTCTGGTATAAGTATTGCTACATCAGCTTTGCTTATTTATTTCAATTTTCATGAAATATCTTTTTTCATCCCATTACTTTAGTCTATGTGTATGTGTCTCTGTCAGAAGTGAGTCTCTTGTAGGCAGTGTATTAAAGGTTTTGTTTCTCGTCCACCCAGCCACCTATATTTTTTGATTGGAGCATTTAATCCATTTACATTTAAACTAATTATTGATGAATATGTAATTATTGCCATTCTTCATTTCTGGGTTTTTTTTTTATGTTTGTTTGTTTTTTTATCTCTGCTTTTATGTTTCCTATCTCTTTGCTGAAGGTCTCACTAACACCACTGAGCATCCTTATAGCTGGTGTTTTATTATTCATATTTTTGATCTTTTATTTTTTTGTCTTCCTAAAAGAAGTCCCTCTTACATTTCTTGTAATCCTGGTTTGGTGGTAAAGAACTCCTTTAGCATTCTCTTGTCTGGGAAGCTCTTTATCTGTCCTTTGATTCTAAATGGTAGCTTTGCTGGGTAGAGTAATTTTGGTTATAGGTCCTCGCTTTTCATCACTTTGACTATTTCATGCCAATCATTCTGGCTTGCAAAGTTTCTTTGACAAATCAGCTGACAGTCTTATGGGAGCTCTCTTATAGATAATGAACTGCTTTTCTCTTGTTGCTTTTAAGGTTCTCTCTTTGTTTTTAACCTTTGGTATTTTAATTATGATGTGTCATGGTATGGGGCTCTTTGGGCTCATCTTGTTTGAGACTCTCTGTACTTCCTGGGCTCATATGTTTATTTCCTTTGCCAGGTTAAGGAAGTTTTCCATCATTATTTCTTTTATGTTTTCTACCTCTTTGTTGAAGTTCTTACTAAGTAAGATCATTGAACATCCTTATAGCCAATGTTTTGAATTCTGCATCTGGTAGATTGCTTGTCTCTACTTTGTTTAGTTCTTCTTCCGGAGCTTTGTTCTGTTCTTATAGTTAAAACGTGTTTCTTTGTCTTCCCATTTTGGCTGTCTCCCTGTGTTTGTTTCTATGTACTAGATAGAGCTGCTATATCTCTCAGTCTTAGAGTGTCCTATGGGGCCAGGTGCTCCAGGTGAGTCCATTCTGTGAGTTGTGTGTGCCCTCCTGTTGTAATCAAGCCTGTTTACGTGTCAGTGGGAGAGATGAGAGATTTATCCTCAGGCTGGTTGTTTGTGAGGACTGGCTGTGATTACATTGAAGGAGCTATTGTACAGGGGCTGATGCTATGGAGCAGGATTTGTTTTAGCAGGGCTCTGGTGCCTGCCAAGTCTTCCCTTTGAGTGTATCTTTTGTGGTTGGGTGGTGCTCTGGTCTGCTCTGAAGCTGACCACTAGATGTGTTGGTTCTGGCATCTCTTGGGAGGGACTCTGTATTACAGGCCAAGGTCAGCTGCTTTCTGTGCCCCGCCTGGGGGACACTTGGTATAAGCAACAAAGTGATCTGCAGATGGTTGTCACTTGTTCCAGGCTTGAAGGTACCTGGGAGAAACCAAGGTGGGCTGCCTAACAAGAGATACGAGACATGCCAAGGCCATGTGCTGCCTGTTTGAGGTTTGTGAACCTTTGAAAGATTTTAGGAAAGTCTGCAGCATGAGCCAAGATAGGTTGCTTGTATAGAAATGCCACTGGAAACGGCTTGAGTGGGCCTGTAAGTCAGGTGAAGTGGAGTCTCAGGGAATCACCCAGAGTGAGCTTGTTCTCTGGGTTGATGGAGACTCAAGTATGATAACTGCCTATATCGGCACTCTGGGTCAGGGGAGGGCTCAACAAAGGAACAGTGTTTCTACCAGCACTTCTGTCTGGGAGAGAGCTGCCTCCCCAGGCCTCACCACAAAGCTAGACAACCCAGTTCCTCCTTGTATGTCCCTAGCACCTTTCAAGCTGCTGCCCCAGCACTGGAGCTCAGAGCGAGTGAGTCCATGTTGAGTAAGTCCATGTGCAGAGCCTTTAAGAGGAACACCTGGTATTCCAGCAGCCTTCTGTCTCAGCCACAATCTCCTCTGGTTTTCAAAACCAGAAGTTGTGGGAACTTCTCTTCCTGGCACTGCTGCTCCAGGCTGGGGAGCTTGGTGTGGGGCTGGGACCACTGACCTCCACAGCTGAGGTCTGAATCTCCTGATTCTCAATGGCCACACGTGAGTGTGGGACCAGCCTGTTCCATGTTTCCACCTCTCTTACCCATCTTTAGGTGGCCTCCATTCTAGTTAGGACTTCTCTTCAGCTAGACTTCAGGCAATCCTCTCTGATAGTTGTTCTGTAGGTTAGTTGTAACTTTGATAGTCATGAGAGGAGGCCAATACAGCTTTACCTATTCTGCCATCTTGACTAGAATTCCCAGAGGCTCATTTCAGAACATCACCTCTGGCCACCTGACCTTTTCAGTCTGATATGGCAGAGCTGCTGTTGGCTTGGTCATCCTGGCAATGATGACTTGCAGTCCATGCTGCCCTAGCCCCATGCTGTCTTCTAGCCCCTTCTAGGCACAAGGCTTCACTGCAGCCACTAAGGTCAGAAAGGTGTCAGTAGGCACTTCATAAACTGGTAAACTGAGTTAGACACTGCAGGGAAAGGTAGAAGAAAGAACACAGAGTTGACACTACATGACCTGGGTTTCAGCCTAGCTGTGTGCGTTACTTGATCTGGGCTTCTGAGGAGTCCCCAGGCCTCTCCATACTCAGTGTCTCCAGCTGTGAAATGGTGACAGTGCTTCTGTGAGTCAGGGTTGTTGAGAGAATTATCAGTTTGCAAACAAAGCAGCAGGGCTTCCTACAGGATAAGGCACTATCCTGTCAGGTTCAGGCCCTGTGCCTAAGGCCAGCCGGTCTTGTTACAGATGGAGAGCCGGCGTGACAGCATGCTGGAGACAGCCAGGCACTGTTTCACGTCGGCAGCGCGCTGCGAGGGTGATGGTGATGAGGAGGAGTGGCTCATCCACTACATGCTGGGCAAAGTGGCTGAGAAGCAGCAACAACCGCCAGCCATTTACCTGCTGCACTACAGGCAGGCTGGTCACTACCTGCATGAAGAGGCCGCCCGCTACCCCAAGAAGATCCACTACCACAATCCACCTGAGCTGGCCATGGAGGCCCTGGAGGTGACACCGTGCCGGCCCGGGACAGGGAAGCAGGGCAGGGGTGGGCCAGTTCCTCTGTCTCCCTTGGGGGTGGGGCATGTGGTCCCAGTGACTACAAACTCTGTGTTCAGCAGCTTTGTGTGCAATTCAATTAAAGCAGCCTTTCCTCGGTATTTCTAAGGGGTGCTTACCATCCTTTCTGGGAGAGTGAGTGTTTTATTCTTATCTCCCAGAAGAAAATTGTCTTTCCTCATTAGCGCACACAGGTTCCAAGAACCTGGCTTGATTACATCAGTCAGTGCAGCATTCACAACTGCAACCTGGCAGGAGTGCAGGTGCCCTTGTTCCCGAGGTACACTGAGACTTCTGAGATTTAGCAAGGACACAGGATGTGCCCAGAGTACCTGGCTTGGCAGGACTGAGCCAGGGGAGCAGCCTGTTCTCTTGACCCCAGTTTTGGGGTCTTCCCCTGCTCCTTAAGAACAGAGCACTTGTTTACTGCTTAGATTTACTTTATGATTTCTGGAGCACCAATGCTCTCACTGATGCTCACAGTAGTCCTGTGAGATGCCTAGGTGCCCATGACCAGCACATTCTTTGGGGAAGAAACTGAGGAGAGGGGTGCAGATCCAGATATACTTCACCTTTCTGAGCCCAGCAACACCCCATCCCCTAAGTCCCATGTGCCCGTCTTTATGGAGTTTGGGACAATCTGCTTGTTTATGCCTTTTCTGCCTTTATGTGTATGTTTTTTTTTCTGATTATAAAATTAACACGTATTCATGGTCAAAAATATATATACAAGAATCAAACAATTCAGAAATGTTTAAAATGAAAAGTTAAAGTTCCCAGTGATCCAAGTCTCCCCACCCTGATCATACTTATGAACGGTTTGGACATATCCTTATCTTTCTAGAATTTTTCCCTATTAACATATAGCTACACAGTACCATTTTTTTATTATTTGCAGCTTGCCTTTTTTACTGGACAAGATGTAATGGAAGTTGTAAGCTTCCTTCCCCAGCCTTGTGCTCTCTAATCTGGCTGGGCATCCACATATTTGCCCAACCCCTTCACGAGTTTGGTCTCTTCCACTTCCAACATGGCACAGTACAGGCAGGGCATGGCCTTGCACATGTATCAGGGAATACTTAACTGAGTATGGTTGACTCTTGAACAACGAGGGATTTGGGGTGCCAACTGCCTATGCAATTGAAAATTCACGTACACCTACTGTTGGCCTTTCGAATACTCAGATTCCTAGCTGCCAGTTGACTATTGAACAACGTGAATTTAAACTACACAGGTAAATTGAACTCTGAGTTCAGTTAAACAAAATCCACATGTAAGTGGACCTACCCAATTCAAATCTGTATTGTTCAAGGGTCAGCTGTATTTCCAAGGGTCATTTAACGGTGGATCAGCAATGTCCTGTTGCTCCAAAAGGTTGTACTGATCTATGAGATTATTTGTTTTTTCTCAACCTAGCTGGAACCTCTTTTTAATATTTGATAATCTTGTAAGCAAGCAAAGAAGAAGTCTCATTTTTAAAAAAATGATTCACGCTGAGTGGTTTATAGCAGCTTTTATAGGGCCACATTCATGTGTGTGGGGGCATTTTAAAGTGTGGAAGCAAAACTTGCTATCAAAGCATGTCTTCAGCAGTTTCCTGGTTGCTATCATTTACAGCCCCAGGTGCTACACATCCTTCTTCATCACAGTTCTTCACTCAGGCTTCATGTGCCTGTCCTTGAAGAGACTTGTACTTTGGAGATGAGAAGCCTGAGTCCCACAAGACTGGCACTGCTTGGCCTAAGTCAGCAGTAGGGGAGAAGGGAAGCTGGGGCCAGATCCCACTGAGCCTAGGGTTCTCAAGAGGTGCCTCCAGTATGGGAGGTGGCCCAGCACTCAGGAAAATGACAACTCTGTTTTTCCTCCATATTTTTTTCTTTGACTTTTGGCATCTTCTGTTACCTGATAGAACCAATGAGCAGGAGGATGGTGGCCCCATGGGACCCAGGGACTTCCAGATGAGGTACTGAGCCCTCAGCTATGTAGACTGCCCTCCCCCAGCACAGCACACTGGCTCTCAGGAGAGTGGGCACTCATCTGGAACATGTGTACATCTTGACTTTAAAAAGACATTTCTTTTAAGAATGTAACCCTACCCTTGTGAAAATTCTCCTCTTCTGCTGATCCCTCATTCAAAATACTTTACCTGCCACTAGGATAAACTTTGCATGTTGAACCCTTTTACCTCCTCCAAGTGTTGGCCCTTTCACCTCCCCCAACCTGGGCATGCAGGGATGCCTTAGAGGTTTCCTACATCTGAAAATGTCATTGCCGGGCCAATTCCTCTGTGGTTCAGTGGAATTGGGTAGGCTAGAGGGAGGGGAGATTTGGGAGACCCTCTGTTTGGGATGCCCCCTAACCTAAGAGTACTGCCCAGGACACATCTCCAGGTATCTCACCTGGGTGGGTCCTTGGAGACATCTTTTGAGAACTACCTCTGGATAAGGGGAGGCTGGTTAATCAGAGCCTGTAGCCACGGTGGTTATCAGGCCCTCGTGGCACATATTATGCCATCTGAGGGAGCGTGTGCCATGGTGGGAGCCCACATTGCACTCATGCCTGGGTGCGAAACTCAGGCCAAGTCATGTGTGGAGGTGCTTGTGTATGGTGTGGCATTTGCTTGGGGGCATTAAAGGATAAGAGTCAAGACCTGGGTTTAACCTGGCCCAGGGCTTTCCAGCTATAAGGCCTTGGGTAACTCATTTCACACATTTGCAAATGGATTCAAGGAAGTGAAGGAAAGAACAGGCCCTGACTGATTCAGCAAGCCTCCTGCCCACCCTGCACCTACAGAGGGAGCTTCTTGAGGCATGTGGTACCTGGCTTGTCTAGGTGCTGGGATACAAACAGAAATCTAGCATGCTCCTCACTTCAGGGAGTCCATAGTCCACTGAGGAGACAGGTGTGGAGACACCCTTTTTATGGATGCCAAAGAGGGCAATGTTTGTCATGGTGGGAGGAGGAGCCCAGTGAGCAGAGCTGAGTGGTTATTACTCTCCTTATCTTACCATGTGCCCCGGTTCCTGGGCAGATGCTTAGGCTAGAATGCTGATAGTTTGTGTCCATTTGAATGGTCAGAGCTTATTTGAATGAGTGATATGTTGATATGTTTTAAAGCTAATGAGAAAAGACCGTGTGTGGTGGCACATCTCCCCAGTAGGGACCTGTTTCCTGTGTAGCTGACTGGCCTGTGGAATGAACCTGAGCAACTGGGAGGGCTGCTCACACCCAAGTGTCATCCTTCTAGGTGTACTTCCGGCTCCATGCTTCCATCCTGAAGCTCCTGGGGAAGCCTGATTCCGGGGTTGGTGCGGAGGTCCTGGTCAACTTCATGAAGGAGGCTGCAGAAGGACCCTTTGCAAGGGGTGAGGAGAAGAATACGCCCAAAGCTTCAGAAAAGTGAGTAACACATTCTCACCCAGCAGTTACCCTCTGTGTGCCTGATAGTTTGTTTATGGCAAGGTGGTGTTCAGGGGGTGCTACTGAGTAAACTGGAGCTTGCGGGATCTCTGGGTCTCATCTGGAGACTCCCAAGGGCTGGACCCAGGAATTTCTGTTGAACTTGTGAAGGAGAGGCCGAATGTATCCCTGGTCACCTAATCCTGTGGCCATTTCTAGTCTGCCCCATCCGACTCCTTCCCATCCCCACTGGGGCGTAGCTCCGCCCTATGCAGAACACTGTAGGAGAGCGGTTTTCATATTGCTGACTCTAGCTCCTCAGTCCTCTCCCAGGACTTCTCCCAAGCTCAGGGGCCCTCAGAGCCTGGTCTGCTGCCTGTTCTCCTGAGAAGCATGGAGGCACATGAGAGGCATGGGATCTTTGCAGTGCCAGAGAGCTTGAGGACATTGGGCCCCTGGTTCAGTCCCTTCATTGGGCCTGCCTTGACTGTGAGTTGTCTTGGTAGCCCCGACTTCTTTTGCCCCAGTGTCAGGATCTTGGAGCTTCAGCTCAGCTCACGCATCTCTGAGTCCCTGCCCGGCCAGGCATTGAGTGCCAGAAAGCCCAGCACCTAGGCCCTGTCTTCAGGACAGGCTTCTGGGGGAAATACACATGGCAGGCCACACAGGTGGACACAGTATGCCCAGAAGTTACAGATATGTATTTTTTAGTCACAAAGGGCCCTCAGCTTAGTGATATTATCTTTTATTGATCATAATTCAAAAATTCAAAAGTTATACAAATAATACAGGAAAATATTCTAGTTATAGAAAATTCTGGCAGTTTATGAACATATGTGGCAAACCCCTTCTCCTCCCCAGAGTTAGCCACTATTCACAGTTTAATTTCTCAAATCATTTTCTGTACATTTACACATACATGTACACATACAATTTTAGGGTTTCTTTTTTGAAAAAGAACTACTGAAGGTTTTGTTTTAGAGTTTTCTTTTTCTCTGACAAAGGGCCTGGGACCCAGTCCACAAAAATAGTACCCCACTCACCCCATGTTTCTAGTGTCTGCCAGTGATCTGTGGCTCTGTCTTATTTCACAGCATGGATGCACTTATCTCTGTAACCATTTTATCAGACATTTCAGGGGTTTCTAACTTTTGCTTAACAGTGTTGCAGCAGGTAGCCTCATGCACTTGTGAGCATGCAGTAAATCCAAATGTTTTCTGTCAGTCTTGGGCACCTCACAGAAGGGTTCTGGACTGCCACTTCAGAGACAGAACTTGTCAGCTCCCCTGTAGTCTCTGGGGCCTCAGACCTGAGATGCCTGTTGAGCCAGCTGTGGTTCAGGGCTGAGCCCAAGTGGGTGCTCTGGGAATGGCTCATTTAGTATCCTGGAACACTAGCCAGAGGGGTGGGGGAGAGTGCGTGGGAACAGTGGGCCCTGAAAAGAGTGGAGGAGGCCCTTGAAGGTGGCATGAGGATTTGGCACTGCCTCAGACGGGCACGTGTCTTATTTCAGTGTGATGCAGAGATTCTGACCTGCACCCCAACCTTCTGCCCCACAGGGAGAAGGCCTGCCTGGTGGACGAGGACTCCCACTCTTCAGCTGGGACACTGCCGGGCCCCGGAGCCTCCCTCCCCTCGTCCTCTGGCCCAGGTCTGACATCCCCACCTTACACAGCCACTCCGATTGACCACGATTACGTCAAATGTAAAAAACCCCACCAGCAGGCAACGCCGGACGGTACAGTCCCTGTTCTCCCTACTGCCAGCCTAGGGCGGCACGCCAATCAGGGGGCGGGAGCTTGGGGCAATGAGTCGCTTTGTTTTGGTGAGGGGGGGTGCTGGGTCTGAGGTGACACGGGCAATGTTGCGGCTGTTCATTAACCTCATGGACTCACGGTGATTCTGTGCTTCTAAGACATGCTCAGGGTCGCCACCTGCCAGCTCGCCTACCTGGGAACTGGGATGGGGTGGGGCAGGCTAAGGTACCTCACCTCTCTGAGCCTGCATTTTCCCACCTACAAAATGGGGACACTAAAGGGTGGTTGGAAGACTCTGTGGACCAGCCATCAGTGTCTGCGGGCTGCCTAGAGTGGCTCCTATGTAGCTGCATTATTACGGCATGACCTTCTGATGGTTGTGGGAGGCCATGACTAGTGCTGAGTCTGTCACCCCTGGGAATCCAGACAGTCAGTTGGGAATGTGCACAAGTCCATCCCATGTGGCATGGGGCAGGTGGCGACTGTTCAACCACATCCCTTACTAACATTAGGAGGCTCGCATGCTGACCTCGTAGCTTGACTTCTTCATGCTCCCCTCACATTTACAGTGATAAGCTGGTGACAGACTATGTGCTGGAATGAGCCAGATTGGTGGACTTAGAGGACTGTTAAAGTGGAGCCCTGGGGAGGTAGTGACAATGCTGAAAAACACCCAGGTTCTCATTCACATGTTGCTCATCTCATTGGGGCTGTGGAGAAATGGGCCTTGCTCTGCCTTCCCCAGGGTGATGGGACACCCCTAGCTGCCCAGTGCATGGGTTCTTGGAAAGCATAGGCATTGAGGGAGTGGGGCTGAGAAGAGGTTTAGAAAAGACGTGGCAAAGGGCAACAAGGCCACAGTGCTTGATTTCTGTGAGGCTGGGGGAAATTTGGTGATCTGAGAGGCAAGGAGACTTGCAAGTGCCCAAACAGTGTGTGTGTTGAGAGAGACTGCAGATCCAAGTGTGTGCTGTGTGGCTCCATCACCTCCCTCCACTCTGGCTGCCGGACACTCCGTGCTCGCCCCAGAGGTTTGAGCAGAGATGGGAGTAACTGGCCTGCCTGACTCCCTACACTGCAGTCCTGCAGACATTCCTGAAGTAAGGTCCTTTCCCTTTCTTATTTAACACCAGTTAAACAAGAAAACCACCCCGTTCCCAGCCTTTTACTAATGAAGGTATTGAGAAAACACATTGGAAATAAATTCCTGCTCTGAGAATAAGTTGTTGCCAGGTACTTTCTGTGAAGCTTTAGCATTGTGCCAGTTTTCAGAAGAGAGGACTGCTTCTTGCAGCCGTCCACAGGCCTGGGGCTAGCACCCTGATCAACCCTGCAGGCTTGCGCTGAGCTCAGGCAGCAGGAGCCCACAGAGCTGGGTACACCGCCCCTGGCATGGGCGCCCCTGGGGGCAGAGAAGGAGGGAGGCAAGACTGCCTCAGAAAGGAGCCGTGACGCCCATGGTACCACTGCCCAGCCCTCCCATTTTGGTGCACACGTGTGCATGGGTCTGTGAGGGACCAAGAGTGCTGGGGCCTAGTGCTGTGTGACATGTCCTGGGTGCCAACATAGTGTTGTAGAAGTTTGTAGAGGGAGCCATACAAATGGGCTTAAATATAATTTCGATGATTTTACATCTTTGAATGGCCATAAAAAATTTTTTTCAAAGTGATTCCTAAAATGATATGGAGCTGTGACCTATCTTTGTCCAGTCCCAGCCCAGTGTCCCGGGAAGCCCCGCCCTAGCCATGCTGTTCTCTTCCCAGGCCTGGCTGCATGGTGCTCTCAGAGCTCTCACCCTCCTCACCTCAGAGAGAAAGCAGTGTCTGCAACATGAAAATAGTTTGGGCCCTGAAACAGCCATGATCTTAGGATGTTAAAGTGCCAGCTCCTAGGGAAATAGCAGACTGCTGGTGTCAGAGGATGTGCTGGTAGCCGTAAGAGTCCACGCTTCGCACCACTACCCCTGCCTCTGGTGACCCAGCCAGGGCTGGCTGTCCCAGCCCTGGGAGAGCATGCAGCCTGAGGCCAGCCTCAGAGCTCCTGCCATGGGAGGGTGGGGCATTAGAGAGGAGCAGCCCTGGTAAGATAAAGAGAAGCAGTTCAGGGACCCACTCAGCGTCAGTCAGGAAGGCCAGAGCATCATAGGCCTTGGTGTCGGGGGATCTGTGCTCCATTCCCAGCTCCTCACTTACTTGCTCAGCAACCTTGGGCAAGGAACTTCACTTCTCTGAGCCTCAGTTTCCTTACCCCTCTGGGGTAATGTTTACTCAGGATTATTCAACAAAGCTGACTACACATCATAGTCACCTCTTAGAGGCAGTCATCCCCAAGGTATCAGAGCTGGCACAAGGTCAGGCACACCAATGAAGCCCTTCACAAGCAATTCACCACCAACTAGACAGGGAACCAAGCATTAGGACTTCCTTTGGGCATGGTTAGGATACCCTGCCTTAGCGCTCACTACCTCTCCACTTTCATTAGCCTTTGCTTCAAAACCAAAAATCATCTGGGTCAATTGTTATTTGGTGTAAGACAGCGGTCTCCAACCTTTTTGGCACCAGGGACCAGTGTTCCTATGAGAATCTAATGCCTGGTGATCTGAGGTGGAGCTGAGGTGGTAATACTAGTGCTGGGGAGCGGCTGCAAATACAGATGAAGCTTCGTTTGCTTGTGCTGCTCATCTCCTGCTGCGTGGCCAGGTCCCTAACAGGCCATGGACTGGTGCTGGTCCATGGCCCAGGGGTTAGGGATTCCTACTGTAAGATTTAGAAGAGATTTAGAAAAATAGCTCCAGGTGTATGTAGGCAGCCTGACATTTGACAGCGGCTTCTCAGTAGGACTCAGATTTGCTCTCTGGCTCCACCTCCACCCTCATGTCACCCATATTAATGCTGGAGGCTTCCTGCAGCCCATCCACATCTCTGGTTAAAACTGCTTGGAGCTGGCCCTCAGGTGCCTCTGAAACTGCACCACAGCAAGGCACCTGCAGCTGGCCTGAGGAGGGGCCCTCTGGCCAAGCTGAGAGAGACAGAGACAAAGCACAAACTCAGTCATGGGCTGCTGCCACTCCTGGTGGCCCTGCCTGATTGCCCCTCCCTGACTGAGTAACATCTTCCTTCCATTCATCTTGGAATTTGCCCACAGTGCTAAAATTCTTAGCATCGAAACTTCATGACCAGGAAAAGAAAGCCATGTGGGGAGTACGCTTTGACTTCACAGGGCTCCCAACGATTGCTGTTTACATATGCTCCAACGCAGCATGATGAGGTTTCCAAACAAAATCTATACTCTTCCCCCACATGCAGTGTGTTTGTGTATGTGTGTGTGCTCATGTGTGTGCATGTGTGAGTTATTAGACCCCACCACACAGTAGGGCGTGCTTGTTTTGTGCTGGGCTCCAGGTCGGGTGCCTGCAGTTTGGTAGCACATCCCGTCCTCACAGTCACCCTGCAGGCTTGGCCATTTGTCCTATTTTCCACAAAGAAGCCCAGCCAAGGTCAGGTTAGCGCTCATCCAGGGCCGTGTGGCTAGTTGGGGCAGAGCCAAGGGAAAGCTGTGGTCTCAGTCTCCTTTCACCCCAGGTCAGGGGTGGGTCTGCAGGGGTGGGTAACACTATGCCCGCTCACCTGACATAGACTGGGTCTGCGTGCGAGTCCTCCCACATTGGAGGTTCCGGTAGCAGGGCCATGACAGAACACCTTGGTCCATAACTTAACCTGGCTCATCCTTTGGGATGTGTCCACGGTGTTTCTGTTGGACTGGCCAAGACCTTTGCGGTCTGCCTGATCGGCTTTATGTCAGAATGCCAGAGTCAGAAAGGGCCTCACAGGTCTGAGGCTGAGCTTTTTGGGGGATTTTCTGGCCTTCCTGTGGCTGTCCTCATTCATGTGTTCCATAAGCACTATGCCACATTTGTGGGACAAACCTGGTCCCTGGAGGAGGCTTGTAGGATGGGAGGCAGGTATGAATCAGTGAATTACATAGCTGAAGGTTGGGGTGCAGAGAAACCTGGTCTTTTGGCGGGCAGGAGGCCTTTCTGAGGAGGCAGAGCTTAGCCAGGATCTGAGGGTATGCCAGTGTTTCCCATGTGGGTGGGTAAGAGGGACCAAGCCAGGGTCAGAAGAGTGGGAGCCTCAGGGACTGGTGTCCATGGTTGACTGCCCATCTGTACCTGTTTACAGCATGAACAGAGGTTGCCCCAAGCCCCAGATTGTAGGGTGTAGGCTGGACAGACCTTCTGGGGGAGCTAGGGTGCCTTGTGCTAAGCCTCCCGTGTGGTATCCATCCTCACCTGCCATGTTGTCACCGTCTGTGTTGCGTCATGTCTGCGCTCATCCTCACCTGCTCACCCATACTGCTTCCATCAATATTGCCCGTGCTGCCCCTCACCCTGAGCACACTCTGTCCCCAGGCTTTGTCTTTCTGCTTGCACTGTCACGGCTCGCTTCAGGGGATAGCAAACCGCATGCTTCTTCCTCAGTCCGGCTCCCTGCTCCCCCTGTGACCAGGAGCGCCTCCACATCTGGTCCTGTGATTTGGAGAGTGTGTGTTTGATGTGCTTGGCTTCTGCCCACAGCCCATGACCAGATGCAAATGCAGCAGTGGCCTCCTCTGCCTGCCTGCTGGTCTGGCAGGTGTCTCAGTCCTGTACTCCCATTGCTTTGCTCTTTCTTGCTTTAAGAAAATAACAAAGGCAACAGACTCTAAAATGCTAAGTTATCTTTACGAGGACAACTGTGTAAAAATGCAAGTTGTGTACAAGGAGGGGGGC
Organism: Cynopterus sphinx; assembly: GCA_030015415.1. NCBI lineage: Eukaryota > Metazoa > Chordata > Mammalia > Chiroptera > Pteropodidae > Cynopterus > Cynopterus sphinx. Next base: position 12,965,188 of record CM057390.1, read on the forward strand.
AGTCAGTGCTGGAGACAGGCCTGGCCTCTGCTCACTGGCCCCCTTCCCAAGGAAGTCACCTACGGTGGACACACCATGTTCCTGTGACTAGACCTTCTCAAAGTAGGAGAGACTCCCAGTATAGCTCAGCTTGTCCTGCATGTCCCCTATGGGTTGAGGACTAGTTTGAGGGCAGGGAGAGAGGCTATCAAAGGGCAGAGCCAGTCACCTCCTTTGTTCCCCTCTTCTTCTTTCTTACCTTTATAAAATCTCTTCAGGCCATAGCTTGTCATGGCATTTTTTGAGTGTCTGCTGTATGGTAGGCATGGAAGAGGGCCCCATGGGAAAAGCCAAGATGATCCCTGCTGCCTAGTTACATTTGTGGGTCTGTAGACGGTGTCATGGGATGGTGCTAAGAGTGCCATGAGCTGGCTCTGGGGTTTGGTGGATTGGGAGGGCTTCCTGAAGGAGGCAGTCCTCCAGAGAGGCCTGTGAACCATTTTTGTTGAGAGACAATGGGAAAAAAGACATAAAGATTGGACAGTCCTAACACCAAGGTGACTGGGTGGCGGAAAGAGGCCTTGAGAAAAGAAAGCTTGGGAAACCAGCTGGGCCCGAAGGGGCTTCTTTTCTGTAGAAAGTAGAGAGAATGACATGATCACAGTTTGATCACAAGGTGCCCTTCCATCTTTCCTTCTCTCCTTCCTTCCCTCCTGCCCTTCTCCCCTCTTTCCTTTCCTTCTTCCTTTGCATGTGTGCGCTCTCTCTCTCTCTCTCTCTCTCTCTCTCTCTCTCTCTCTCTCTCTCTCTCTCTCTCTGCTGTAAGTACAATAGATTCTCCCTTCATCCTTCGTTTGAAGAGTCTTCCTGGGAACTTCACCAGATAGCTGGGGAGTAGGAGGCTGTGAGGGATCCCAGGCTCTCACCTGACAGTTGCTCCTTGTCCCCTAGTATTTGTGTTATGAGGTGGTTGCCCACTTGCCTTTGGATAGGAAAATGCTTAAAGCTGCCCCAAGGCCTCCCTGACCAGTGTCTTGCCTGGCTTGGAGAACAGAGTGCTGCATGGTGAGGGGCACAGGGCTGGAAGTATGTGGCAAGAGATGCCCAATGAGGCCGAGTCTTCTCCCCACTCTGAGTGTCAGGATCCCAGATGGAGTAGCACCACCCTCTGAATGTGTTGTGGCCGTGAGGTGCCAGCGGCTGCTTGGTTAGCCCTTGCTAGTGGGTGCTGGCAGAGAAAGGGCAGGCCATGGGCCCAGTCCCTGCATCAATGCCCCGGTGCTCACCTGTTGCTACTCATGTATCTGCCTCTTTTGGGGGGCCCCAGGTGTCTGGTGTCTCTCTTTTTTGGGCAACTATCCAGTCTCTTCAGCCTACAGGAGGGTCCCCCATCCCACACAACCAGCCCTGCTCCCAGTGGACATGTCCTTTCCCAGTGGTCATCAAGGATCAGTTGGGGCAGTTTTTGTCCAGTTGAAAGATTTGTTAAAATGTTGATTCTACCCAAGTTTACTTTTCTTAGAAACCATGGTTTTCTGGTTGGCAAAACACTTGTGATCTAGTCAGAGTTGCTGTGGTTTTTGATGACGTAATCATGTCTTTTTCCTCAATCTCACTGAGCTGAACTGAACTGATGGAATAAATGGCTGTGAACTGTTTCTAGTCTTATTGCTGGGGCAGCTGGAGAACACACATCAGAAAATTTGCCTCTTATGGCTGGCCTGGAAATCCTGACAATGAACAAGGGACTTGAACTGAGTCAAACCTGAACAAATTCCTCAGAATACTGTTGCTCTCACACCAAGTGGGGTGGACAGCCTGTCACCAAACCAGATTCCTTTCCCTCTGCATCCCCTGCTCTCATTGCTTTGCAGTTAGCCCTGCTGGTCCCACCCTGGAAGTGGAAGGTGCCAGGGTTTAGAAGCAGACGTCATCCGCAGTTGGTTGGCAGATGCACATTCCTCTAAGGATTCAACAGAGGGGCCGGACTGGCTCAGAGGCATAGAAGTAAAATGTTCCAGTGATTAACAGTAAGAGAATGAAGTATTTATAAACTTGCCACGAATATTAATTAGTGTGAGCAAACTTTGTGTGGGCAGACTTTTAAAAGAGCACCCTGAAAGAAGAGCAGGGCAACCTAGGTAGCCAGTCTTCTTCCTTGTTGGCCTCTTGGCAGCTCTTGGAGAAAATCAGAAGCCTGGGCTATGGGCAGTCCCCAGGGTCCCATTCAGTGTTCATATTTCCCCACCCAGCCCTATGGGAAGTCTGGCTCTTCAACTGAGTCTGGCTCTCCTACACAGAAGATGTGTCCATCTATTTCTTGCTCTGTGTCTAGACCAGGCAGCCGGAAGAGCCCCAGCCTAGGTTCCTCTGCAGAATCTCTAAGTGGTGGCTGAGGCAGGACAGCACCCACTTCTGTTGGCCTTTGCCTTCTTCTCCCGCTGGCCCTCCTCCACCAGGCAGGCAGGAAAACAGAGAGCTCTGCTTCCAGGCTTGGCAGTCTTTGCCTGCAGGGCATCAGCAGACTCACCTGGTTCTTCTGGGAGCATAAGCACAGGCCAGCACCCTGGGATTGTCCCACTATGCCTGGCCTGGTGAGGAAGCCCCCCAGGCCATTAGTGCATGGTAACACAAGGCCATATGTCAGCTCATTCAGACCCTCAGCCCATAGGGTCTCAGATAAAGACTGTGACACCTAGGGACAGATTTGTGGAGGAGATGGGACTAGAGCCAGACCTGGAAGCTCAGCTCATGGTCAGCCAGTGGAAGCTGGGTATTCCCCAGGCCAGAACCCTCACCTCCACCCCACCCCCCACACATGTACTAGTTTGCCACATGCCTTTATCAGGGCACATGGGTGCATGAGGGCTATGCACTATGTGAACCCAGCTGTCCTGGAGGCAGATGGAGTATGGCTTAGGGAGAGTTAGTCCTTTCCCAGAGGCACATGGCTGGTAGATGTTTGCTTACCCATCCCAGAGGAGCCTTTACTTTTGTTCTTTCAGAGGTTTCTCCATTCATGGCCTTCCCTGGGTATACTGGCCTTCCCTTAGCAGTGGGCCTGGTGACCTAAGAGTTGAGACAATGCTGAGGGGCCTTCTGGGAATGAGGAGAGGAAAGGGGTCAGTAACATTCTTTCCTCCTGCCTCACTGCAGAAACCTCCAGGGCAGGAGCCTCCTGCCTCAGGGACTGCTATGGGTTTCACATCTCAATCCAAATAGCACTTTGATCTCTGTACCACTCCCTGCTCCCCTGCTCCCACCTGCCCAGCCAGCTCAGCTCATCTAGCTCCAGGGCTCTAAGGCTGGCCCTGTGTTCCCTGAGAGATGCTTCCTAGCACCGTGAGTCCAGCGCCTCCCTGAGCTGTCCCATCTACAGTGGCCTGGCTGGTGACAGGAATACAGTCCTCATGGCAAACCTCACCACCATCTGTCTGTCTGTGATCTCACTGAGGTCCTTAGTTAGCTACACCAGAGAAGTCTGATTTTCCAAGAGAGGAGGAAAAGGATGAGGTGCCATCTGCCCAGGTCAGTGGAGTCATTCTTTTTAAGAGCCTTTTCATTCCCCTCTTTCATGCTTTAGATATAAAAGAAATGAAACTCAGTTTCATTTTGGTCTGACTTGTATCTTGGTGCAAAACCTTGGGTTGTGTCTTAGTATTTAAAATCAGGATCATTTCAAATAGCCTTGTGTCAATCCTCTCAGACACAAAGTCCAAAAGGCTTACAGAGAAACTTGTCTCCGGGCCTTCTGAGTCCCCATTGGTGGCTTGTTTGCAGCAACTCACTTATCCTCTGCTTCCCAGGCACAAACACCCCTCAGGTGGGCAGGAACCTTCACAAGCACCCTTGCCCCCTTGCTCATAGGCCTGGTGAAAAGAGGGTTGCAGCTCCAGCCAGGGCACTTTGAGTGCACCATCCCGTATCTCCAGCTCTGGCCCAGTGGCCCACCTGTGGAGGGCCACCATATGCAGGTGGATCTTGAGGGCTTCCAGACCCTTTTCCCTTCCCTTCCAAGCATCATCCTTCCTCAGGACTCCTTAGGTGCCTGTGATCACCCCTAGAACAAGACTTGTCCAGATTCACATCAGTGCCACCCAGAGCCAATGCAGGCCTCTGCTCTTTGCCCTTTCAGAGGGTTGCCTTGTGCCGGGTTCTCAGTGTGTCCAAGAGGCTTGAGGGAGGGAAGTGTGGTCATTGCCCCCGTCTTTGCCAGGTCCCTTGGCTTATACATGTCCTGCCCCTTTGCTGTGTCTGTTGTTGCTGTGGAGGTTATTTTACCAAAGACTCAAAAGAGGCCCGACCTGCCAGTTGTTGCTCCCAGGAGAGCAGGCACCCAGAAGTGCAGTGCCGCCCTTTCTTGCCCACATCTTTCTGCATACAGTCTGCTTCCTCTGCTGCACACTGCAGTACACGAGAGATGCCCTTGCTCGGCAACACTGAGAGGCTATTAGTACATTGGGATTAAGTATCCGTTTGCTTAAGCCAGTCCCTGATTATCATTATGATCACACTGGATTTCGCCAAATTAGCGATTCTTTCGGGCCCAAAGCCCAACAGCTTGTGAGCACAAGAGCTCATCTGGTAGCATGCCAGTTCTTGTGAGAGCCTCCCAGCTAGGCCTGCTCCCTAGACACTCCCTGCACAGTGTCTTGCTCACCCGTGCAGTGACTTAACAGATAGGATGCTGGCTAAGGAGTGCCTGCCCTGGCCTGACTCTCATAAGGACTTCTTAAACTTGAGTGGCTGTCACTCCCATGTGCTAGGCCACAGGCCCCAGTGGGGATCCCATATGTGTTTCAGAAACAGAGTCAGGATACAGTGACAAACCTGTTTAAAAAATGTCAAGTGGAGGCCTTGAGCAGCCTGAGTGGCAGATCTGGGATTGGAATGCAGGTCTGGGACTGATAAGTCCTGAGGTCATATGTCCCGGCCCGCGGGACGATCAACCGAGGCCCTAGAAACCAAGAAAAGAAGGGGGACAAGAGACGCAAAGAATGGAGACAAGACAGGCTTTCTGATCAAGTCTCGTTTATTGGGGGCTCAAGCAGTTGCTTATATGGGATCGGTCGTGGGGGAAGGGGTTTTTTTTCTGCGAATGCAGGGTTGCTATGGTGACCTAGCTGTAAGTTGACTCTTCTTCTTATCTATACTTTCCTAAAAGCAGCTGCAAAGGCTCTTCTCCTTAGCTATACTTTCCTGACAGCAGCTATAAAGATTCTTGTCCTTATCTATACTTTCCTAAAAGCAGCTATAAAGATTCTTTTAGCTATACTTTCCTGACAGCAGCTGTAAAGATTCTTGCCAATTTGCCAGACAGCAACTTCAAAGGTTAGAGGTGCAAAAGTTAGAAGCAGGGCCTGGGCTGAGCTCTGGGAAACAACTCGCATCTTTGCTCTCATGCCATTTGTTATTCTTCTGTCAAGCTTTTTCTTATAAATGGCTCCCCACAGGTCCCCTTTTTCTTTAATAAAACCAGAAATCTCAGTTCTGGTGCAGATGACTGTGCCTGTCTTGGAGAAACCCCCACCGCTTCATAGTCCTTACCGTCATTGGTACATGAAAGTCTTGCAATCATGCCCTGGCTTAGGTTGGTACTAGGCCTGGGGGCTCTTGCCGTCATCACTGACTACCAGCCTCTGCCGGGGGAGGGAGCAACAGCCCTTTATTCATCAGAGTAGCCCTGCTCGGCTTCTAGCTCCAGTCGGTGATAGTGCACCTGGATGGGCTTTGACAGCATGGCATCAGTTTGTTGTTTCACAAAATTAGTGAGCTTCCGAAATGCCCAAGGCCCAAAAAGATAGGAGGAGAAGTAGTCAATAAGTGGACCAATGTGAGGGCAGAGAGTAGTTAGCCATAAGGAGAAGCAGAAAACCAGTTATGAAACCAATTTTGTTCTTGTTCTCTTAATTTGCGTCTGTGCTCTAAACCTTCTCTGACCTTTGCCATAGTATCCTGACAACTCCTGAATGATCCATATAAAACAGCATTCTTCCTTTAGGGCTGCACAAAGGCCCCCTGTTTTAACAACAACAAATCTAGGCCTCTCCTATTTTGAAGGACTACCTCAGCAAGTGAGGAAAGGGATTTTTCTAAGTGGGAGATGGCAGTTTCTAGGCGCTCTAGGTCTTCATCAATGGACAGTCGAAGATCTGAATAGTATCTTGTAGAGAATGAGAGAGGTTACTCCACCCCGTGCAGGGGTGCGCCTAGGCCCAGTAGTACTGCTAGTGTAATAGCAGTTACAGGTTCCGTTTAACCCTGAGTGTCCCAGGATTAATCTCTGGGAAAGAAAGAGTTTTGATGTTTCTAGTTACACAGATTTTTCCTGTTATCTAAAATCTTAATTTACTATCTCAACATTTTTAATAGCTATAAAAATGTGATTATAGTAAATACTAAGATTTAATATCAAGACTATGTATTTACCTAAAATATAGCTATCTAATTATTATAATAGTTTTACTGTCATGGCCTAAATTAGAGCCATGCCCTTTGCTTTTATATAAGCCTCTTGTTTCTGAATAGTCAGGTCTATTCCTGATATTCATGATATATAATATTTTATAATAACTGAAATTATAACTGATATTATTATATAAGAACATATGAATAGCAAAGATACTGACAAATTTCTAAGAACTTGATGCAATATCTGAAACACTTGTATTAATAATATATATTTATAAAATATAGCCTAAAAAAGGTTAAGTATTATTTATTACTTAATAATGTTTTTTATGTAATTTAATATATCAAATAGACTGAATTAACTTAATATTTATCTTTTATGAAGTGACAAAACTAAACCTTTGAGATTTTCCAGGGACCGTCTTGGAAGTCCCAAAGTTATTTTGAGATAAAACAAAAATCCTAGTTAGATTTTGTTGGAAAATTTGTTACAATGTTATAAGGTTTGATCACCCGGTTAAATAGGATTACAGGTCATTATGAAACAATACTTAGTTATCTATTTAACCAATGCAATAATAAAAGATTTCAAAGGTAAATATGACTATAAAAAACCTTAGTATCAGCATTTAATAGATTAGCAAATTTATGAATATACCAATTTTATAATTTTGTAATCTTGAACAACTAGTAGAATTAGCATACGCATACCAGCGAATACAGGTAGAATAAAATTGTGTTTCTGATAACTTGAAGATACAACTACTTTTCCTTAACTTATAATATTAAACTATTCTTATTACCAAAGATTATCTCAGATCATGTAGATTTGATAAAACAAAACAGAACATTTATATTAGTTTCTATTTTTCTGACAATTTTAGAAAGACGTAATTTATCTATAAGGTTCTTATTTCTTTCTAAACCAATTAAAGCAGAGATCTTTTATTAATTTATTTTCCAATAAAAATAAATTTCAACCTAAACTGAAGAACCAGCCAGAAGGGAGACTTCACTATTCAGGACTCCGCCCCACAGACACTCTGTAAACACTTACTCAATTTTATGTTTAGTCATTCTTTAGACCTAAATCTCTAACACAAATGCACATTCTCTACATTGTTTTAAAAGAAACCTATGATTACCACAGATAATATCTCACAACTGGAAGGCTGTTTTCAGGTTGAGCGGCCCCTCTGATGGCCACTCTGTTTCAAACGTGGGCTAATTTAGCTGGCAGAACCTTTGCAGTGATTGACGCTCTAGCTCCGTAGGCTTGGGCTTGTCTCCTGAAATCCTTAAAATGGTTAAAAAAGTATTGAAAGGGGAGAGGACATAGGACGATTTGAGAAGGAAGCCTGACCCATGTTAGTGAAAACAGGTAAGAAAAGAGAAATTACCCACAAGAGCCAACTTAGCCAGTGCTAGGATCAGCCTTTCACCTAGCATCCAGTCAGGCGGGGCCACGGAGGCCAGACCTAAGGAAAGAATCAAAATAAGTATAGGAGGGTAGCAGTACATTTGGCCAGCCCAGACAGACAGAAGACAGACAAGACAAACTACAGATAACACAAAACGCTAGTGTACCAGAAACCGGAACCAGAACAGGTACAGGGTCAGAGTCTGACGTCTCAGACCGACCATTACTAGGGAAATATTGTGCTGTGTCCAGCCTTCCACTAGTTATCCAAGGGCCCAATCAGACAGGAACAGAACTGATGCATCTAGGTAGATGCTACTGCAGTATTAATCACCGGTGAAGCTGTTCTAAGTGGCTGAGGCCCAATTACAATTAAAGTGAAACTTCTTCTCCTCCTGCCCTCCTGAGAAAGGCTGCTTGGTGTCTGGGGCTGAGAAACATCTCTCAGCGTCCGTCCCTGGACAAAGCAAGTCCTTACCAAGGTGGCTGGGGTTTCAGGTTTCAGGAGATCCGGAACAGAAGTTAAAAGAGAACAGAAGTTAATCTTTTACAAAGCTAGCAGAAACGGTCATTACAAAGATAAACGTAGCCAGGAATTTGCTAGTTTTAAACATGGCCTTGTAGATGTTCTTGTTATCTGTACCCTGGAATGTTGCGCTCTTAGCATATGAGAGAGCTCTTTGTCACAAGTTTTACAGCAGACACTAAGCAGTTAAAAATTCTAGGAGCTAGGCATTCTTGTTCCAATTAAAAATTGTTAAGGTAAAGACTTTTTTGTCTAGTTTTGGGACTTTTAATTAACTTTTACCCTTTTCCACATTTTAGTAGGCTGTCACATTCCCACTGGTTTTAGGCACATATCAAATCTTAGATGTCCTATAAATTGGGGCAACTGAGGTACCCTGTTACTTGAGTAGATAATACTATTAATTTAACAGCCTGGACTCTCTTTAATATACTTTTATAAGGCAATTTACTATACATGGCCTAAATAGCAGTCCTAGAAAAGCCCAGATTAAAGGTCTTTGTTTTACTAAGGCTAGACTATCTCAAATTATGCCAGGGTAGTTGGTATAAAAAACAGCGATCTTTACTTAAAGTTATACAATCAAAAGTAAGATCTATGTTTTGTGGATGGACATTAGTCTTATATGCATGAATTAATACTCAAGATTCTTAGTTAATTTTACAGATTTTGAAACTAAGCTGTTTAAAGGGTTTATAATTGGCTTTTAACAATATGGTACACTAGTAAACAACATTTATAGCAATTATCTTATGTGAAATCACAAGTAAAAAACAAATTTCTCAATAACAGTTACTAAATTTCTTTATCCAATAGTTGTTATAAAATTTTTAAAAAGCCGAAACACACAAACCTGATTTCTTTGATAGTAGGCAGGTGCATTGTACTCTTAAAAGAGCTAAGGAAAGGAGGCTTACCTAGTTTTCACTAATTTCTAATTCGAATTTAGTCAACGTTTCCTTTAAAGTCCTATTTATCCTCTTTTCCTGACCTGAATTCTGTGGTCTATAAGCACAATGCAATTTCTACTCTATCCCTGGGAATTTTGCTATAATACTTGGCTTTTATGAAAACCTAATTCGGCACCTATTCTGATAGGCTCTGAAGCTTTCCTGAGCTTGCTGCAGCTGTAGCTGTTGCATCTGGGCAGCTAATGAAGTGAGGCGTTGCAAAGCGCTGTAGCTCTGTCCACAAGCAGATCGCGCCCAGGGGGCTTCAGTTTCATAGGCCACAAAGAGAGGAGGGGGTGCGTTCTCCTCTCCAGTACCTGGCAACCTCCTCCTCTAGCTGTAGAATACTCGCCTCCCACGAGGAAGATGCGGGTTCCAGCCGCGAGTTGTTCCTGCACTAACTGATTTGCAGCTGTTAGTTTTTTCTGAAGTTAATGGCCACTGATCCACGCAAACAGGTGTATTGTCCTTCTAGGATATAGGGTCTGCGTGGGGATAGAAACAGAAACTTTATCCTTGGGGCAACAAGGCCCTTCACCTACATCTTTTTGTGAACCAGTGTCTAAAGAGGCTATACTATGCTTGAATTCTCTTTCTAAATAAGAAGCTCCCTCCCTAAGGACCTCATCAATATCTTTAGTATGTCAGTGTACACATAAAAGGTCATTAATACAATTCCAATAAGCAAAGGCAGTCACCGGGACCCTCTCAGGGCCAAATGTCCTATAGTAATCATTAAGCGCGTCACCAACACACCCCCATCGTTTTTCATCAATTGTCCCCTCTTGGGGTAGCCAAGGACAAACATCCTTTAGAAAATTAAAAAACTTGACCATTTCTTTTTCTTTTTCTTTTTTTTTTTTTCTGATTTTTTTTTTTTTTTTAACTTTGACTCTTCGAGTCTGGAGCGAGTCTTTAAGACCCTCAATAAATCTTTCTTGGACACTAATTTCTTGTCCCATTATGTAAAGGGAAATCAGGGATTACAACCCTTACTCTTTCTTGAAGGAGAGTCCTAGCAATCGCCTCTGCGTGCTAGAGACACTAAAACCTACTCAATTGTCTTGTCCCTTACACATCCCTAATCCAAAGGGGACGTCACAGCCTCTCCTCGGTGCTTTCCACAAACCGGGTCCTCTTGGCGACCGACTGAATCTGGGCTGCGCAGCCACTTTGGGGGCGGACGACTTATCATCTCCTTTTCTCGGATCTTCGGGCCCCACGTTGGGCGCCAGTTGTCCCGGCCAAGGGACGATCAACCGAGGCCCTAGCAACCAAGAAAAGAAGGGGGACAAGAGACGCAAGAATGGAGACAAGACAGGCTTTCTGATCAAGTCTCGTTTATTGGGGGCACAAGCAGTTGCTTATATGGGATCGGTCGTGGGGGAAGGGGTTTTTTCTGGGAATGCAGGGTTGCTATGGTGACCTAGCTGTAAGTTGACTCTTCTTCTTATCTATACTTTCCTAAAAGCAGCTGCAAAGGCTCTTCTTAGCTATACTTTCCTGACAGCAGCTATAAAGATTCTTGTACTTATCTATACTTTCCTAAAAGCAGCTATAAAGATTCTTTTAGCTATACTTTCCTGACAGCAGCTGTAAAGATTCTTGCCAATTTGCCAGACAGCAACTTCAAAGGTTAGAGGTGCAAAAGTTAGAAGCAGGGCCTGGGCTGAGCTCTGGGAAACAACTCGCATCTTTGCTCTCATGCCATTTGTTATTCTTCTGTCCGTAAGCTTTTTCTTATAAATGGCTCCCCACAGTCATACAATGACCCTGTGAGGCCTCTGGGGTATCTGTTACCAGCCCTTCTTTCCACACAAAGAATGGATGACCCCTGTCGTTTGTCTGGGGGAAGTGATCCCCACACATGGGAGACCTGAGTTTGGGACTTCTTTTGAGGGCTGCAGGCCTGCCTATAATCCCCATTCAGCACTTAAGGAACCTTGTGGATCTAGCCTTGAGAGTCAGGAAAGATCTCCCTGCCGAGTGTGAGACAGAGGGGTTCACCCAGGTCCCTACGCTGCCATTAGTGAGACGCAGAGATTCTGTGTTGGTCGCTCAGGGGTCTCTCATGCGCCTCCCATCTCAGTTTCTTATGCTCCATCAGCTCATCTGACACTGATGACCCACAATTACCAGGCAGTGGATGTTACAAAGATAGCTGTGGAGGAAGGGCTACAGCAGGCTATATGGGGCTGCCTGAGAGGTCACTGTCCCTAAACCCTGGTCTGTGCCCAGATATGGATGAAGAGGCTGGAGCAGTGTACTGCCTTTGGAGACACAGGCCTAATTTTCAGTGTTCCTCTGCTCAGGCAGGCCTGCTTTAGATGGTCCTGTCATGTCAGTATGTAAGAAGCGGTCACCACCTCATCGACTTAGTACTGCTCAGACTTTGTCTCCAGTATAATATGAGCAAAGCCCCCTGTCTATTCAGAACTAAATCTCTGTAATGTCAAGTTTGAGACATTAGAGATAAAATGGGTTCAGGTTATTTGCAGTAAGAATAGTGATGATTGAGCTGACATTTAATGAATATTTACTGTGTATCAGGCCCTATTTCAAGCACTTTACATGTATTAATCTATTAAATCCTCATAACAATTCTATGAAGTGGGCACTTGTATTATCACAGTTTTATACGTGAGGAAATTGAAGTGTAAAGAAAGTATGCAATTGCATAGGCTCTCCAACCTAGTCAGCTGACAGAGCAGCCTGAAACAACTTTACATTTTGTTGAAAGTTTGTTTGCCTACTTAGCAACTCTGGTCTGGCCCCAGGTAATTGCCTGCTAGGTACTAATGCTCTATCCAGTACTATTTTTTCAAAGTAGCAGAGCAAAGGGTTGGAGGGTCCTGTGTCTGACTTTCTCCTAAAAGCCAATGTGGCATGGACCTTTATGAGATGATATGTGGTTATAATTTATAGGCTGGGAAGGGATTTACCTGTTCAAGGTCATACAACTAGTGAGTGGCACAAGATGAACTTGTATTTAGCTTTCCTGATTCCTATCTCATTGAGTTTCACCTTCAGATACACAGAGTTCAAGACAAAACAAGGTTTTATTTTTTAATGGTTGCATTTTATCTCTACTACTCGTTTATTATTTACCTGTCTTTTTTAAAAATGTGACTGCTTTAGAGTTAACAAAAATACATCTTTACGTGATCATAGTTTGCCTTCAAATGATATACTACTTCATGTACAGTGTAAGAACCTCCCATCTCCATATTTTTGTTCTCATTTATTTCACTTTTATGTATACTGTAAACCCACAATATGTTGCTACTATTTTTGCTTTAGACAGTAGTCAATATTTTAGAGAAATTAAAAATATGAAAAAGAATATCTTTTTTATTTATTATTACTTTATTTCCATGGAACTTCATTTCTTTGTGTAGATCCACATTTCTGTGTGGTTTCCATTCCTTCTACCTTAGGAACTAACAATTTTTGTGACTCAGGTCTGATAGTAAGGAATTCTCTGTTTTTGTTTTGTCTAAAAAAGTCTTTATTTCTCCTTCGTTTTGAGAGAGATTTTTCACTGTATACAGAATTCTGGGTTATTTTTTTTTTGCCCCAGCACTTTAAAGATGTCTGACTTGATGGTTTCTGATGAGAAGTATTCTGTTATTCTTTACTTTATTCCTCTATATGTGCTGTGTCTTTCTCTGCCTTCAAGATTTTCTATCATTGGTTTTCAGCAGTTTGAATATGATGCAAGGGTATGACTAAAAAAAAAAAAGTGTGGAGAAGTCTTTGACCTGCTTAGTGGCCTCTGAGATTCTTGGTGATCTAATATCTTCCATTATTTTTGGAAAATTCTCAATCATTATCTCTTAAATATTTCTCTGTCTTGTTTCTGTTTCATCTTCTGAGATCTTAATTAGTATGTTAGATCATTTTGATCCTCTTGGATGAGCAGTTCTGATTCCCCCACACTTTTTTCTCAGTTTGAATTATTTCTACTGACCTATCTTCAAGACTTTTACTTTTTTTTCAGCTATGTCAAGTCTGCTAACCCCAAAAAGGCATTCTTCATCTCTTTTACTATGTGTGTGTTTTGCTAGAATCTCTATTTGCTTATAGTTTTCATTTCACGCTGAAATTCCCCATCTGTTCATGTACATGTCCACCTTTTCCACTAAAGCCTTTTAACAGATCCATTTATGAATCACATTAATCTTAGTTATTTTAAATTCCCCATCAGGTAATTCTAACATCTGAGTCATCTCTGAGTCTGGTTCTGTTGATTATTTTGTCTCTTGACAATATTCTTCACTGTGTGCGTTAGTGTGTGTGTGCGCGTGTGTGTGTGTTGTATATATGTCTCACAATTTTTATGCTGAATACTAGATACCTTGTGTTGGACAGAGAGACTGAAATAAATAATATTTACACCTAAAATGGGCTTTCCTCTTCTGTTTCTAGGCCATTGCATGGATAGGGGGAGTTCAGTTAGGCTAGTTGGAAGATGAGTTGGGGTTGGGTTTTACTGTTGCTGTGGTGACCTTCAGTGTACCACCAGCTGAAATTCCTTAATGCTACCTTATTCTCAGAGTAGGAGCTGGTTCGCTAGAAGGTTTTTCTCAGTGTTTCATTTCTACCTTCTTTTCTCCATGTTCTTGCCTGCCTTCCTACAGTAGACTGCTTTGTATGTTGCTCATGCTTGGCAGCCTGGAGTAGGGGCCAGCATTGGTTCTTGGTGGTCTTGGTCCAGGCTCAGATGTAGGCAGGCTGTGTCCCTGGTCTGGGAGGTAGGTCTCTCTCAGTGATTTGGTTCTTCCCACAGTGGTGGTAGACCTGAATATTTGGGCTCTGGATGGGTCTTTTGCCTCTCCCTCAGGGTAGGTTTTTTTCTTCTTCCTCCCCTAGTTGCAATGGGTCTTCACCTGTATCCTGGAGGCAACAAGGTTTGCTGCCTCTCCTCCAATGGCTCAAGGCTTTTTTTGTTCCTTAAGGAGAAAAGTCCATCCAGGGCTTCATGCCTTTCTCATTGCATTGGCCACTCCTCTTCTCCAGGCCTGCACCCCAGGAATGTTTCCTCCAATCTCCTTCCCTACCCTGACCCTGCTCTTTCTCATGAGCACCTGTGGAGGTCCAGGTAGAGAAGTCAATGAGTAGTTTTTAACCATCCTTGTGTCTGAGACTCCCAGAGATCTATAGTCTTGTGCTAGACCATACTGGCCTTTAGCAATGGGTTAAAAGTTTTGCTGACTTCTTACCCACTTCAGTTATTTATGCCTATTGTATTTATATGTATAGATACTATATAATGATGTACTACTTACATCTCTTCCCAACTTCACATTCAGTAACATCATGTTGGTAGCTTGAAATCTGCCATGATGGAAGTATTTACATCACAGAAATCAGTAAATGCCACAAATGAGAGCTCTTTTTCCTGGGAGCTAATTGTTTAGCATTTACCAGAATATCATTGTTGGGAAAAACTCCCAAAAGGTCAACTGTGGAGATTGGTGCCTTTGGTGAGTGGTCCGGTGGCCTCCAGGACAGATTGGGTTTGGCAGTGTCCAAGTGGCCGTGTTAAGCCCATCTCTTCTGCAGGGCAGTCACCAAGCCTCCGACAGGAAGACTCACCCTGGGGAGGCCCCTCCACGTTGGAGGTGGTGGGTTCACGTTGCTGCCCTCTCTCCCACTTTCTCCCCTCAGAGCGCAGCCAGGACAGCACAGCCGTGGCACTCTCAGACTCCAGCTCGACTCAGGACTTCTTTAACGAGCCCCCCAGCTCACTGGAGGGCTCCCGGAAGCCCTATGCTGAGAAGAGGCTGCCCATGCCCAGTTCACAACCAGGACCGAGTGGTAAAGACCTTCCAGGGGCCACAGAGGAAAGAGGTATGAAGACCTAACTTGGTGAATTAGAACTGCTTTGATGTCTTGTGGCAGTCCAGGCAGTGCTGAAGAATACAGGCTCTGGAGTGACCCAGGCCTGGCCTGGCTTCTGTCCTCGTGCCTCCGCCTACTGCCCTGGGACCTCACTTGGGCAAGTTACTCGCCTCTCTGGGCCTTCGTTGTTCTCCCTGTAGATGGGAGCAATCCCAAGGCTGCTCCTAAGGTTGTGAGGATTAAATAAGGAGGCTCAGGAAGGGGCTCACACGGTGCCTGGTACATAGTGTGCACTCAGTGACACTTGTCGTTGTTGTTATGACCCAACCATGGCCCAGTGTGGGAAAGCCATGCTCATGATACGAGTGCCCTTATATTTTTTTTTGATAAATGGTTATTAAAAAACGTTTTTGAATCCTAAATGTCACACATGTGTTTTCTTTTTAGTCTGAATTATATCAGGCCTTTAGGGAAAAAATCCCTCCTTTTATTGGAGGTGTGGGTACTGCTCTTACCCTATGGGTATGGCTAGCTCTTGTTGGGTTTCCAAGTCTCCTTCATAGAAATCGGTGGGCAGAACCCACACCTGACTTGCTGGGAGGTCGTGGGTCGGCTGGGCATCACTGGTACTGCTCTGAGGCTGCGGCTGGTTGGACAGCTGTGGAATCTGAAAGCTTTCCCATTCTGGCCATGGCCAGGGTACACAGGTTCTTGCCAAACAATAACAACAACAACAACCCAGACCCATGCTCCGGAGTCTCATACCAGGCATTGTTTTCACTCATAACCAACCACCCTTGGGGATAAAAACAACAACAACAACAACTATGACAATTTTCATTTTACAGGCGAGGAACCTGAGATTCAAAGCAGGGCAGGAATTTGCCCATGGTCAGTCTGCTCCTCATGCTTCCTCTCTAGGTGCGCTGTATGGGGCAGGTATGGTTGGTGATAACCTACCCACCCTGAGATCCTGGGCTTAGCCCCAAGAAGTCACTGCACAGGCCCTGGGTGGGAAGGTCAGGGTTCAGAAGCTCGCCTATAGGTGTGGCAGTGGGCCAGAGCTATCTGCACAGAGCCATCTTCCTAGCTCTCTGTTCCTTGCCATCTCTCCCCACCTGGACTTAGAAGGCAATGAGGCCATATGCCCTGTAGGTTGGAAAAGGTGTCCCCATTAAGATCAAGGGGACACAGAACAGGGGCTGTGGATTTACCTGCTCTGGGTCCCCATCAAGAGATGAGCTCAGTGTCCCACTTTCTCACTAGGTAGTCATTATGTTATTTCAAACCAGAAACAGCTGACAGCTGTACAGCTGACAGAAACACACTATAGAGAGTTTGGCAGGGGAAGGAAGAAGTAACCTATACTCTCAATACTCTAATACAGCGACTGTTCACTTCTCATCATAAAAATAAAATTTTTAGTATTGGACAAGAGAGGCCTTCTGTCTGTGCACCATGACCCATCAAGCCAGCAGACTGCTTTGGGTGCCATTGTACCATCAAGGGCCACTCTCCACCATGCTTGGGGAAATTGTGGGGGAGGCCTTGGGGAGTTTTTAGTTCAGAGGAGATGAGCTTTGCTTGGGCCCAGCCTGTGCAGGCCTTTCCAGACACCCAAGGAGCATGTCACCTCTTCCCTCCTCCCATTCAGAGCCAGTGGGTTAAGTGGACAGTGTGTGGGGCCGGCCATCTGTAAACAAAGTTAGCATAGAACCAGAGTCACTACAGTAGCTGGTGGGCTTGAAAGGAAGCATCCTACTTCTATGAGCATATTCTTCCCCGCAAAGTCCAGTTCTTCCTGGGTGCTGAAGTTGACAAACTTCCTGTCAAAAGAGTAGGTGCACCAGGGATGCATTCTGAGCCACACCTGGCAGGGAGCACAAGCAGCTGAGTACCCTCCAGACCTGGCCCTCATCATTGGTGGTTCCTGGTCTCCCAGTGAGCAGCAGCCAGAGCCCCAGGGCTCTAGCTGAAAGCCAAGATGTGGTGCCAGGCCAGAGCTGAATGTGTGCCAGCGTGTGCTCCACATCCCTAGCCCTCCAGGTATACCATCATAGGCGGGCCTGCACCAGCCCGCTGTTGCTTTCACAGTCAGTGTCATAGGGCACAGGCCCTCGCACATTTCATGTCCACTGTTGAGCAGCAGTGTGTCGCAGAGCCCAGGTCTGCACCAGGCAATGGATCAGGCAGCTGTGCCCTGCCTGGCACCAAGGTGCACCCTGTCCCATGCTGTCCAGCAGGTGCAAGCTGTCCTACTTCTCAAGGACTCACCTCCCTTATTTAACTCTTCATTCTGGTCTGTGCCCAGATCCCTCAAAGAAAGAGGCGTCCCTGTAGTTGACTATTGCAGCCAGCTGAACCTCACCTTTTCAGAGTCAGCTTTTAAAAAATGTTAAAAATGTGAATGTAGCAACAGTAAAGATTTATTTTTTTAATAGAAAAAAAGCCATCCACAATTTCACCACCTAAACACAAGCTTGCTCTGTCATACTGCTCTGAGGGCAGCGGAGTTGTCAACAACTTGTGTGGTCCAGACTGGACACTGGTACCTGGCCAAGGCTGAGGATGCTGGTATAGCCACAGGCACGTCGTTCAGGAACTGTTATCCTGTGGCCACACCTGCCCCTTCTGGTCAAGTAGAGGCCAGATGACCATGCCTGAGTGCCTGGTACAGGGCAGGGTGGTGTAAGGTGGATCGGATGGTTCCTGTGCTCTGCTTGCCTGACACATGCACCATGAGTGTTCCAAGGTAGTCCCCACTGCCAGGCATCATTCTAGGCCAGAGTGGCCCCAGAATGTGCTTGCTTTCCCATCAGTAGGAGGAAGTCCCTATCTTCATGCTGCCAGGGCTAGAATTGGACATCCTGGCTGGGAAGTATTGTGTGGACTTGTCAACATTTTTGACACTCTTCCTTCCACAAAGGTGACCTGAGGCCCACGTAGCAGTGGGAGTGGATGCTGTGGGTGAGACATGTCACCTATCTTTTCTGAGCCTCCTCAGGCCACCTAGAACCTGGAGCAACTATTTTTTAACACACTCTGGCATTGCTATTTTGTTGTTGTTTACGTGTACTTAGACATGTGTTCTGAGCTCTCTTTGGATTAATTCTTGACCTGCTTTTCATAAGAAGTGTGTTCCTGGGGTTCTTTGTGACTGAGCACTTAGAGCCTTATATGAACCCATGAGAAGCCTGCATCTTCATCCAGTTTCCCTGGCTCCTGTATGCCTAGCACAGGACTGGGCCCAGTCACTGCTTAGACTATGTTGGTTGAGCCTCATTTGAAATATGTTCATTGAATTGAACACACTAGAAACCAGCACATTTTTGAGAAGGGCAGTGGTGCCAGCCGTAAGCAGGCTCGTGGTTGCTGTGGTCAAGATGTGAGTGGATGCTTTTGGGACCTAAGTGGTCTCCTGAGCTCTCACAAGAGGAGAGTATAGTGCTGAGATCAGATATGACCTGTTCCTCATTCAATCAACTTCAAATGGCCCCCAGGCCCTTTGCTAGGTAGGCTCTGGGTGACAGGGAAGGGGGAGACACTAATATGCATAAAGGTAGTGGGATCAATGACCTCAGACAGGTGGGCGCAGGAAGTGCTCTGCACACACCACCCTGGGGGTAGGAAGACCTGAAAGAGAAGTGGGCACTGAGTAGAGTCCTGAGGGATGAGAGCATATGGCTGGAGGTGGGGGGGGGGCAGGAAGTGGTCTAGGAAAAGGGAAGACAGCAGGGAGGTAGCGACAGGGAGTGAGATGTTCTCTGTGGCTGGTCACAGGGTGTGAGGCCAGAATGGGAGTTGGGAGGGGTGGCAGGACTAATGGCAGGTGGCTTCCCGTGCCTTAGGAGAAGCTTGGCTTTGTCTTGGCAGCTGAGGTCGGGGGAAGGGGGGACATAGAGAATGACTACTTAGATTCTTTTCTTAGCAAGAAGAGCAGTGGTGGGCAAGCTGGTGTGCCCCTGATATCTGCACAGTTATGCTTTGACTTAGCCTGAAGGGAACTTGGGGCCTTAGTCCTTGCCAACTCTGTCCCAGCCTCCTCCTGGCTGCTGCTGCAGTAGGGAAAGGGCCATCAGGCAGAGGAGGGTGTTCAGGGGCTCAGCACATAGCATAGACCGGCTTCAGAGTCGGTGCCCGGCTGCTTCTCTGGCCTCTTGCAGGCAGGCTGACAAACTCCTGAGTAACCAAGGGGCTACCTCATTCTTGACACTTGCCCAAGCCCTCTTCCTTCCATTTCTTTCTCCTGGGCCACTGTGGCCCCAGTCGCCCAGTCCCGGCTCTCCTGTGCCACCCGCCCTGCTGTCCTGGTGGAGCAGCCCTGGCTCTCCGGGTGCTGAGCTCATGGTTCACACATAGAAGCAGCCACCGCCCTGAAGAGGGATGTCTGGCGGGCTGTGGGCTAAGGTGCTGAGTGGTGGAGCACGTGCAGCCTTGTGGGCGCCTTTTTCCCACTGTTCTATTCTATGGTGGTGGTAGCTGCACCTGCCCTTTGTGGGCTGCTTCCCCATGCACCTGCACAAGCCCCAGAGGTGGGACGACCCAGTGCCACCATAGAGGGGGACCCAGAGCCCAGCTCTAACTCCTGCTCTCTGCAGCCTTGGGGCCCCTCTGCTACATACCAGCTGAGACATCCTGTTTCACAGGGGAGGAGACTGGGAGCTGTGCCTGTCATCTCACTGAGGTGCCTCCATTGCTGGTGCTGGACTGCTGCAAGGCAGGGCCTAAAACTGAGGTAACTTTCTTGTCCTTCTCAACTACAGGAAAAACCGAGGAGTCCTTGGAGAGCACAGAAGGCTTCCGAGCCACAGAGCAGGGCAGCCAGAAGCCTGCTGCAGACTCCCTAGCCTCTGTCAAGCCGCCGGCGTCTGTGCCTGCCCTGTGGGATGGGAGAAAGAGAGGGGACCCCCCAGGGGAGTCAGCTGCCTTCCCGCAGGGGCTCCCAGCCGGCGCGGAAGAGCAGCGCCAGTTCCTCACGGAGCAGTGCATCGCCTCGTTCCGCCTGTGCCTCAGCCGCTTCCCCCAGCACTACAAGAGCCTCTACCGGCTGGCCTTCCTCTACACCTACAGCAAGACTCACCGCGTGAGTGGTAGCCAAGCTGCACGGGTCTGGAGAGGGGTCGTATCTTCCCAGGGTCTGCAGACGTCTTTGAGGGTTGGTGGGCTGAACGAAGACAGATTGGAGCCGCTAAAGTGGCAGTGCCAGAAGGGATGGGAGAGGCAGATGCAGGAGGTCGGATCAGTCCAAGAGTAAGAGGAATGGAAGGATCGAGAGAGGAATGGGCATGGGGCTGCTCCCACAGTGGGACCACAATCTTGGGCACTGGCTGTGGGTAAAGGACAAGGGCCAACAGGCTCATCACCTCTGACCTGTGAGGGCCAGTGTAGCGACTCACTCCAGTGTTGAGTTCCCTCACCCCTGCCATTCTCCTGTCATCCTCAGCATGGCCTACCGTGCACAGCTTCCTGATGCCCTAGAGGCCTCCCTCCTCTCTGTCCCAGAGCCTAGCTTTCTCTGGGCCCTGTCCCCTCTGGCTGCATCTTGTAGAGGTCTCCTCACCATCTCGCTGCCCCTGGGCTCGCCTCTCTGGTGCAGCTGCCAGGACCATCTTCACAGCCTCTGCTGTATGAGGGTTGGGTGCTGACAGATTCCTCCAGCTCCTTTTGGAAAGCAGATGATCTAGCAATTTCTAACAGCTGTGCCCCAGGCTTACGCGCTTCTAGGGCTTCCCAGCCAGACCTCTTCTGCTGGCATTTAGCATTTGTGGAGGAAGCGTGGCATGTTGTATGTCCTTTTACTCTCTCCCCACTTACCCAGGAGGCACCAGGAAGATATGCCCCTGGCTGTGGTGCCTTCCTGTGGAGCCACATTCATTGGGGCAGATAGATTAAGAACATGCAAATGAGCAAATCATGTTCATTGTGACAAATACTACATAGATGATAATGGAGAGACACATAGGAGTGGGGGTGCCGCTATGGCTCCTTGAAAATACTCAGTATACTGAGACCTTTAGGGTGGCCATGGGCAGAGTAGGGGGCAGTGGTGGACTACAGGTGGGTCTGGGCGAGCAACCAGGTGTGGGCGAGGGCCACTGCAGGTCAGGGTGGCAGAAGCAAGTCTTCACTTTGTCTGGCTTCCTCCTCAGTAAGGTCCAGGCTCAAAACCACCTCCTTGCAGAGGTCCCTGCCAGCCCCATCACCAGCTTCTTTGTGGGATGTTTGAAGAACCAGGAAGGGCAGCTGGCCATGGAGACAGACCCTGGCTTGGCACTGGTTATGTGACAGGAAGTTGTTACTTGGCAGAATTCTAATCAGGGACTAGGCATAGGTAAGTGCCCTGTTGCAGTAGTGACTGCCCAGCATACTAACAGGGCCCAAATGATTTTCTCAGAGCAGGACAGGTGAAGCTGGTGTCCTCTGGCCTGGGGCTGGGGCTGGGGCTGGGGGAACCTCCTCAGGGGCTCCATCCCTGCTGCAGGGTGTCTGCCTTTCCCCACTGCAGCTGTCTGCTTTTCTCTGCTGCAGCTGTCTGTCACTGCTGCTGGTGCCACACTTGAGCCTGGCCTGCTCACTGCCCATCCTGCACTTCACAGTGGACCTTACCCCCGGTGCCCTGGCCTTCTGGACCCAGGCAGACCTGAATGTTAATAAAACCCCCTCCGTAGCAGTCTGTGGGTTTCTGATGGCTGATCTTTCCCCTCTTCCCCAACATGCTTCAGTGCTGCTTTGGGAACTTTCTTCCTTTCCTCTCTCAGGAGCAGTGGAGCCCTGTGTAGGAGCTCTCACAAACCTTGGGTGGAAGGGATACCTGCAGCCATCATTTGGGCCATGGGCATCCCCCTCTTTAGCTATTCTCCCATGCAGCAGCTGTGCAGCCCCTGTCAGCGGTGGTCACTCTGACCGAGACACGGAGTTTCCTGTGCTGAGCCCAAACCTGCCCCGACTGTGGCAGGTTGCCTTCCCCAGAAGCAGATGCTGAGATAGAATTTGGGGTGCAAGATGCCTATCAGCAATCAGCCCTGTGTAAGGGACGGGGGAGATGCAGGGTTGGGTGGAGAGAGAGTTGAGCTGTGATGCAGACCCCACAGTCCCCAACAACCAGCCCCCACCTCCCCATTAAATGCTTTTCATCTGAGTGGGAAGGAGCCATGCAGGCAAATGGCTCCCTGCAGTGCCAGGCACAAGTTATTATCACAACCTGTCCCCTTGCTGAGTGAGTTTTTTTAAAAATGGAAAACAGTATTTATGTCAAAGGTAAAGAAAAATCAGAGAGGGGACATCCACAATTCACCACCCTAAAACAAAAGCCGTTTCATGTGTATGTTTCTTCCCAGCTCTTGTGTACACCGTTGACTGTTACTTCCGAGGCTCTAGGTGCTTCAGGTCCAGGAGGTGGGGATCATGTCCTCTCTACCTTACTTCGGGCTCAGGGTCACACAGGGATGAGTGACAGCCTGGCGTCGACCTGGCAGCCTTACCTAGGCCCAGTCACTTCACTGCCCACTACATCCGTTAGAGCATCTGTGCCCACAGTTTGTCATTTTGCTCTTTCTGTGACTGTCCCCCAGGTCATTTAGGTCACCCTGTGATGGACCGTGTAGTGAATGGACCCTGGCTGATCCAGCCATCCCCAGTAATGACTGCACAGTGGACATCAGTGTTCCTGGACACCCTCCCTGCGCTGCCGCCCCCCTCCCCCCCACACACACACAGCTGTCACAATCTGTTTCTGTGGCTCTTCTGTTAGCTGCATTCCCAGGTTGGAGTTCTTGGTTTTCTGAAATGGAATGCTGGTCTTGGTTCTGAAGAATATCCTCTTTCTCATGTAGCAGCTCTGCGTGGGTGCCAGATATGCTCCAGGCCACCACACACCCTAGGTACTGACTTGGTTTGCTTCATTCTGACCTTTTTGAGCAGCAGTTGACACTCCAACTTGAAGGGCAGGTTGTTAACACCTGGCTCCACTGAGAGCCTGAGTTAAAGCTCACCCTGCCTGGGGCATGTCTCCATCATGCCCAGGCCCTAAATGTCATCTTGACCACAGGTCTGGAGACCCAACTAGTGCTCTGGATGACTACTGTAGAACCATTAACTGACCAGCAGCCTCAGCTTTCCCAACACAGCTGTCTGTCAACAAATACCTCCTACCCTGTGTATTTAACAGCAGCGCATTGCTTCTTAAAGTCCTGCCTGTGGGCCTGGCAGGTACTTCCCTGTTGCCTTCCCATGGCTCAGTTGCCACAGGAGCATCCATCTCCACATCTTCATAGAGATCCCAGGGGCTCTACAAGGTCATTGACAAGTGCCCCCAGGTGAGGTTCTGCTCATTTCAGAGTTTTCTAGCCCAGGCCTCTGCAAAGAAACTGCCTTTAGGGCATAGGGCATTACTTGCTTACCTGCTGGTAGAAGTATTTAGTGGGGAGGAAGAGGGATTATAGGCTCTGAAGCCCACCTCACCTGAGTTCAGATCCAGGCTCTGCATGAAAACTCTCAGAACTCAGGGATTTTGTGTCATGATGCTCCCATAGAATTTTTGTGACACCAAGGTGAGGAGTAAGCATGCTAGGTAGTGCACCAGCCCTCAGCCTGCAGTCCTTCTGTCCCCTATTGCCTCTAATCAGGCCTCTCACCAGGATGCCAGGGCCCAATTCCTCAGTGTCAGCCTCTCCCATGACTCCTAGCCCCTCCACCAGGCCTTCTGAGGGCTGGGTCTGCCCCTGATGGATTCTTGATACCTTCCTAAGATCACCTTCCTGCCCAAGGTTGCTTTGCTGGCCCCCAGGCACCCCAAGGCAGGGTGCCTGCTAGCCTCCACCAATGGCCAGGGACACCTGCAGAGCACTCTTCATGCCTTAGGGAGGATCACTTATGCTGATGGCCATAGGGCCTTAAGGCCAGCTTTTGCATCACTTACAATCATGGTCTTCCCCAGGATTTTGAGCACCGAATTGTCAGTCTGTGCTCATAAAAACCTGGCTCTTTGAACCCACATGGGCAGCCCAGGAGAGAGACCACATGGTGTTGAGATGCTTTTCATCATGAGAATTCTGCCCTTCACTGATAGGCTTCATGAACATCCCTGCCCTGACTCCCCCACCCACTGCCTGTGGCTCATTTGGGGAACTGAGCTCTCTACCTCCAGCTTAAAAGTGAGCTAGAAAAGAGTGAGTTATAAGATGATACCTGGGGCCAGTCTTGAAAAAGAATAAACTTAGAGGATTCACACTTCCCAATTACTACAGGTTTACAGTAATCAACAGTGTAGAATATTATGAAGCCTTAAAAAGGAAGGAAATTCTGACATGCTACAGCATGTATGAACCTTGAGGACACTGTGCCAAGTAAAACAAGCAAGTTGCCAAAATCAAACTATACAATTCTATTTTTATGAGGTATCTAAAGTATTCAGAACCATAGAGACAGAAAGTAGAATGGAGGTTGCTAGGGCTGTGGGGATGGGGGAAATAAGGAGTTATTTAATGGGTGTAGAGTCAGTTTTGCAAGATGAAAAAGTTCTGGAGATCTGTTGCACAGCGATGTGAGTATATTTAACACTACTGAATTGTACACTTAAAAATGGTTAAGATGGTAAATTTATGGGTTTCGTACCACAATTAAAGATAAAAAACCAGTGTGGTACTGGCCTAAGGATAGATATATAAATCAATGAAATAGAATTGGGAGTCCAGAAATAAATATATATGTACGGTCAATTGATTTTTCCACAAGGGTGCCAAGATACTTCAATGGGGGAAAGGAAGTCTTTTCAACAAATGGCACTGGGATAACTAGATAACCATGTGCAAAAGAAAGAAGTCAGACACCTGCTTCATACCATGTACAAAATTTAACTCAAAATGGATCAAATGCCTCAATTTCCGAGCTAACACTAAATTGTAAGACTCTCGGAAGAAAACATAGTTATAAATCTTCATGACCTTGGATTAGGCTATGGTTTCTTAGAAATGACACCAAAAGAACAAATGACCAAAAGAAGTGAACTGGACACCATCAAAATTTTAAACATTTTTTCTTCAAAGGACACAAAGTCAATAGACAATCTACAGAATGGGAAAAATGTTTACAAATTGTAAGGGACTTGTACTTAGAATATATAAAGAACTCTTACAACTCAATAATTAAAAGACAACCCAATTTAAAAATGAGCAAAGAGTCTGAAGATATACAAATGGCCAATAAACACAGGAAAAGATGCTCAGTGCCATTAGCCATCACAGAAATGTAAATCCAAATCACACTGAGATGCTACTTCATACCTGCTAGGACAGCTAGAATCAAAAAGACTTCAGCCTCTGCTCCTGGTTGCCTGGAGGTGCATGAGAAGCTGCTGCCTTGGTGGCAGTCCTGGGGGTAGGGTGGGGTGGTGAGAGCATGGGCACACCAGGGCTGTGCACTTCCTGCTTGGAGGCTAGGGTTTGGGACACTGGTGGTTCCCTCCAAGCTGGTTTCTTGTGGAGGGCCTCTTGATTAGGTCACTGCTGCTCCTCAAACCTGCTTCGTTTGTGGTGGTTGTTCGGCCTCGACTTGGGGTTGGAGGGTGTTCTTCCCATTTTTTGCTCCCTCTGGTCTTCCCAGGTCACTTGATGTCATAAGAGAAAGGACAAGAAACTGACTCCCGTGGGTCTTCAGGACAGCCTGGCCTGGGCCAGCACCTCAGTGTTGCCTGGAGATCTGTTCTCACAGCACCCTGCCTGGCAGGGGGCAGGGAACTGAAGCTCAGAGGAGACAGCAGTTTCCTTGATGTGTTGGGGTCTGGACTCTGCTTCTAGGGGTGGCCAGGCTGGTGAGGGCCCCTAAGGCTCAGATCTTTACTCTGCCTTTACCTTGCAGATGGAGGAGACAGGCCCTCTGACCCATATTCTTTACCCAGTCAAGTGGGGTAGATGCCCAGCTTCTCGCTAAGCCCCATAGCTGCTGATAGCTGCATTAGGGTTGACCCAGGAAATGCTCACTGAAAGACCACTATGTGCTAGGCCTGGTGGCAGAGGCTGGGGGGTTAGCAGAAATAAGGCGACACACCAGCCCCACCCTCAAGAAAGTCATGTCCAAGCACCACAACCTGATAGTGATAAGACCACTGGTCGTCAGTGTGGCAGAAGTAGGGCAGGGAGCCAGGGGTGGTCAGCACCCCCAAACGACAAGAGAAGGAAGAAGAGAAGGGCCTGCCTGGGGCTCAGTGCACAGCCCACTTCTGGGACCTAGGCTGGGACTCTCTGCCTGTGTCACCTGGCCCTGCCCACATCAAGGCTTGGCCTTCAGTCAACTTGTGCTCAGCAAAGGACTTTCTTTCCACTTGAGGGCAGGCCTGAGCCTCAGTGGCTGTGCTGTGGGATGAAGCTCACCTTTTCCTGTGTAGATTTCCCCCTCTGGGCTGGAACAGCTCTCTGACACAGCTAGCTCCCAAGTGGTCACCAGGAGGTGATGCCTAGTTGTTCAGGAGACTGAGACATATGAGATGGGGAAGGTTCGCAGCCCTGATCCTTCCCCAGACCCTGTTTTTAGAATGTGTTCTCCTCCCACCACTTGTCCCCCTTGCTGGTGTACATGCTAGAACCTGGGCCTTCCCTCCTGAGGGCCAGCTTCCTGAACCTCACTCAGGCTCAGCCAGACAGCCAGCTGTCAGTTTCAGTCCGGTAGACAGAGCTCTTAAGCCATGAAGTGGGGATAATGGCACCTTCTCTAGTTTTGTTTTGAGGGTCAAGTGAGTTAATGCTGCCTCACCAGGCGAAAAACATGCATTCTAATGACAAGAGCAGCCTGCATTGCAAGCCCCATGTGCTTGTGACTCTGATGGGAGCAGAAGCCATTCACTCTGAGCAATGCTGTAGGCCTACCACAGGCCTCCTCTCCCCATCCCAGTGTGCTCCTGGCAGCCCCCGCACAGTGTCGTGACCTAGCCCCAGTGGTAGATGGCAAGGGTCCATCCATATTTGGCATGTGTCAGCATAGTGGCTTGGCTGGTCCAGCCATCAGACCCACTGCTTTGGCCTAGAACCTGTGTGGGATGAACCCAGGCCCCGAGTCTGCTTAGGACTTGTTTGGTTAGAGGCTGCCTGCTGCCGGGAGGGCCACTGCTATCTCCAAGGGAACCTGCTGGCCTTTGACTTCAGAGGCAGCTTGTATACTGCTGTGAGCCTGGCTGAGGGACCACTAGCTGAGCTGTAAATGACTGCCCCTCACCCTTCTGTTGTGGGTACAGTCCCCCACATCTTTATGCCCCTGGGGGAAACTGCAGACCCAGGTTAAATGAAAGGGCCTCTGCAGAGAGCCCTGTGCCATCTGACTGGGTGGATGTGAAGGGGTTGATCCTCCAGGCCATGACACAGTCACCCCCTTCTGGCACAGGCTGGGAGACCCTGCTACATTCGTGTAAGTGAGCATCCCTAAGGCAGGTGGTGAGCTTCGAGTTCCATACCAGACCAGTGGCACCAGGCATCAAAAGGGTATGCCAGCCATAGAGCAGGGCATTGCCAGTTTCCCTCAGGCCCTGCTCCCTTTCTGTACACAGAAGTAGCCCCACTGTGAAAGGATGCCATGCTCCAGCCCCCAGTTATCACCAGGCTTTACTTATGTGCTTGGCAAAATGAAAACTCAGTCTTTTTTCAGCTTAGGAATCTTGACTATGCATTTCAAAGTCTGTTTGCCACATGGTTTGAAGCTGTGCCTTTGGGGTCCAGAAGAGGTGGTTCCCATGAAGGCTGGCTGCTTTCTTGGTCCTTTCTCCACAGAGCAATGTGGATTCTAGCAGTTTGAATGGGTCAAGCGCTCTGCCAGCAGCATCCATTACAAATATTACTGTTTAAGGTCAGAAAGAAAAGTGAAGTTATCACCACCTCATTATCCCACAACCCATGACATGGCAGAAACTGCCTGCATTTTAGTGTGTTTCTTCCAGCCTTGGTCCCTGTGCATTTCTGCAGGTTTATTCGGCAGCTGGCTACAGAGTGCTTGTTGTATGTGAGGCTGTTTGAGGTGCTGGGGATACAGTCGTGTGCATAGCAAGTCCCTGCCCTTGAGTGCACACAGTGGGAATGGAGAGTGAAAACACACCTGATGGTAGTGTGTACACTCTGCCCCCATGGAGAACTGCACGGTAAACCTAGAGCTTCTAAGTTACTGTTCTGGAGAATAATAAGGGATGTTTTCAAAGGACAGACCTTATGCCCCAGTGTCCCCTAGCACATGAGCTCTCACGCACTCTCTTCTCCCTACATCCCCCTTGACTAAAGGAGCCCCAGAGCAGCAGCTCCGCTCCCAGCACTCCCACCTGCAGTGGCCTGGGTCCCCCGGTACTCCCATGTCCTGTCATTCTTTCCCCGAATATTTGTCTCATCCTTTTGTGCGTCTCTTGCTGGTCCCTGCCCTCATGGAACTGACAAGTAGGGGCAAACCACAAAGCTGTCAGCGAGTCAGTGGAAAAGGCTATTTAAGATAGCCATGGGGCTGTGGGGGTGTGGCAGGATGATGCCAGGCCAAGAGACCTACAGGACCAAGGTAGGGGCAGAGGCAACTGTGGCTAGAGGGCTGAGCACAAGGGAGAAGGGAGGTGACAAGCTGGCTTGTGAGCGGGTAGGCTGAAGTGCACAGTTGGCCCTTACTTTGAAGAAGGTGTGGTCTTCAAGCAGAGGAATGCCTCTCATCAGGACCACCCTGCCCCTCCCTGCTCCTCTGTAAGGCATTTAGTGCATTCTGCCCTCTAGCAGAGCAGGGTCTGCGTACAAGCCTCAGGGGACCCATGTCTCTCAGGAAGATAGGTAGGTACTGCTCTCTGGCATGTGGCTCCCTGGGTGTCCCAGAGGTGTCAGTCGGCCAGAGGCTCTAGGCCAGTGGTATCAGTGACAGGGCTTGAGAGGGGCTGCCGTGGGAGTTGTCCCTAGTGGCAAATTTGTAATGTGACTCACTCAACCTGCAGGGGACAAGGGAAGAGCCCAGGCCTTTGAGTTCCTCTGGCCTGGAGTGGAAGGCAAGCCAAGCTGTGCTACTTCCTGGCTCTGGGGCCTTGGCCCTGGTCTTGAACCTGGCTGAGCCTCAGTTTCTTCATCACTAAAAGGGCGATTACATGGGATGAGGAGATATGATGACGCTGTGCTCAGCCCAGGCGGCATCAAGTCTTGCCTCACCACACAGCGAAGCTGCTCGGTGATACCGGTGCAGCATGGGGGTCAGCTCCCCCTGCCCCTTGCCTCACTGACCTGGGCCTTGTCAGCTCCCTTCTGGGGCCTCAGACATGAAGGTCCATTTGGACATTGTGTGCCTTAGCTATTGACTGGCTCTTTCTCTGGCGGGCCTGGGAGACAGCTGGGAGCCACGCTCCCTGCTGACGCGCAGCAGCTGAATCTGCAGGAGGCTAATTGGCGATCCTGGTTAGGTTTGGGAAGCCAGCACTTTCTGAACTCTCCTCGGGTTTTCGGTGCCCAGTTTTCAGGTCTCTCAGAGCCCTGGGATCTCTTCCACTGCCTCTGTCCGCCCTGGTCCTCCATGCTTTGCCTGACTTTATGGCAGAAGGGCAGTCTTAGTGCTGACATCATTGGGAAAGCTGCAGAGTGCTGGCAGAGACAGAAGCCACAGAAGGATGTGCCTTCCTGTCCACAGCCTTGGGTCCTGGACTAAGGTCCCCCTACACCTCAGCCCCACTTCCCCCAGCATCAGTGCTGTGCTCTTACCTGTCATGAGCCAGAAGGAAGTTTTTGTTGGGTTTTATTATCTTGGTATTCTTAAGAAAATGATGGCCACTCTAGAGATGCTTCTTTAAGCCTTGTTCTCCCATCCCACCCACCAAATGCTACTACTTAAAGGGGTCACTTGGATACTTCCTACAAGTCCCCGAGGACTCCCAGAAGAGGCTCTGGGATCATAGCTCTGGAGTAACTTCTCTCAGGCCTTCTGTGTAGTGCTGGCCAGGACTATGCCCTGTGTCTCCTGGGGGCAGTCAGCTGGAGGAGAGGTTGGCATGGGCCTGGGAGGAGGGGGAGAGCATGCTCAGGCTCTGGTCCCTAGGCAGTCCTGTGGCCCATATCTTCCCCTACCTCATAGTCTCCTGACTCACCACTGTTCTCATAGTCAGCTACATCTGGTCTCTGCATCCTCAGCTGGGCCCTGGCCACTTTGCATGTCTGGACTCTTGCCTCAGTAAGCCCTTCAGCCCTGTGACAGCCTTGTGCAATCCATAGCTCAGGTGTCACCTCCTCTGGAAATTTCCCTGACCTACTCAGGCTAGACCTGATGTGGCTCTCTTTTGCACTCACCTGTTGTATTCGAAGTGCAGGTGGTGGTCTCCTGTCCCATGCCCCCTTCTGTGAGCATCCATCTATGGCTGATGAGACTGGCAGTGGACACTTGCCTAGGCCGAGCCTCTCAGATCTCCCTTAGGGGAGACTTTGAACCAAAGTGGGACTGAGCCTGAGGGGAATGGCTGAGCACTGATGCAGGTGATGAGCCTCTCTCCTGTCCTCCCTGAGCTGCCTGGGGCCCTGAGGAGCCAGCTTGAGCTAATATGAGGTGTATTTTATTCCTTATAATAAAGCAATCCCGACCCACCATTTCCCCACTCTGCACTGTTCCTCCAAGACCGACCCTTCCTCCCTAGGCCAGTTATGGGGTTGGGGTACAGGTGGGGGCCAGAAAGCATTGGTCCAGGACTTGTCAATGGCCTCAGGAGGCTTCTTAATGGACTGATCTGGGATGTGGGTTCTATAAGCCAGATGGCTGAGCACTACTGGGGACATCTGAATGTGAACTGCAAGTTGATCCTCCTGGCACATTGGAGTTCAGAAGTTGAAGGCTAGGACTGGGTAGTTCACTCTAATTCCTGTGTGTTGAGCAGTGTGACCCCATTCTAACGATCAGGGACCTGGTCAAGAATTGAGGACTCTTGCCCAGGTAGCCCATCTCCTCTGCCCACTGTCTCCACCAAATGGGAGCAGAAAAAGGGTGCCTCATGGATAGGAAGCCCCAGCACTCATCCTGTAAGGCTTTGGTGTGGATCCCTGAGGCCCAATCCCAGCAAACCATAGCTGCAGCTGCTGCTCCCTGACAGCCACTGAGCCTCAGCGAGAGGGGCCCCCACATAGCCCTTGCTGTGACTCCTGCTCAGGGGCTTCCTTCCAGGGGCAGGCTCTGAGCTAGAAACTAGGCCACCTGAGTGTGGGGCCAAAGGGGTTAGCTGTGCAGAGGGCTGTGGACAGCATGTGCCCTCTTGCCCGCTTGGGGCTATCCCTGCTTCCTGGTGCACTGGCCCATCCTTGTCCCTCTGGTGCTGGCCCCACATTGAGCCTTGCTTAGTTAAGTCAGGATGGGCTGTGGCTCTTTTGGGCAAGGGAAACCTCACCTTTATGGTGCTCAGTCTTTGGCCACTCAGAGCCAGGCCATGTCCCTGGTAGGAATCAGCCTTGGAGTCGATGCCAGTCTTAATCATCCAGGCTTCCCCCAGTAGATGACGCTCTCCCTCGGGCTTTCCAGGGAAGAGCCAGCTTTGTCTTCTATGTGTCATTCAGGAGATGCTGGGGGTGGGGCAGCCCTCAGCCCCACAGCAGCCTCTGAGGCATGTCTGTGTAGACATGGGAGCAAAGGCTCGGGCAGATGAGTAGGGGCCCCCAGCCAGCAAGCCAGGGAGCTGGGGCTTGTACTTTTGCCTGAAGTGGTGACCGAGGGACCTGTTTTATAAGTTTAGCCTGACCGGTAGTGAACAGAGTGGGAGCAGGTGGGACAGGCTCACAGACTGAGAAGTGAGAGGATGTTCACAGCAGTTGAGACGTGAAGTGATGAAGACCTGGCTCCAGGGACGGGAAGGAAAGAAAGGGACCTGGGAGGTGGGTGGGAGGGTGGGGGGAAGACTGGTTGGCTGAGTGGATGGGAACTGTGGAAAAAAACAAGAATCTGGCATTGTGCAGTCTTGGGTTCCAATCTCAGCTTTGTCCCCTCAGGCTTTTCTCCTGCAAGATGCTATTGTCCTAAAGTGGGGTGAGATGGTACATGCAGGGCACTTAGTACTGGTCCCGGCCATGGAAGCCACCACGGTAAAGACCTTAGAGGGGAAGGTAGCCAACCAGGCAGCTGGTGGAGAAAGGCCACTCTCTGGGTCAGTAAGGAGGCCCCAAGAAGGCCAAGGCAGCCAGGCCCATGCCCAGCCTCACCCTGCCCCCTAGCCCCACCTGGGCCAGCAGGCTCTTGTTCCCACCCTGCCAGGTTCCACCAAGAGGCACCATTGCCTAGAGAGTCCTGACTGGCTAAGCCCTTGGACAGAGCCCCCTCCCCCGCAAGCATGCAGGCCCCCGGCATCCTGCAGAGCCCGGTGGAGCCCGAGGCCTGAGCCTGAGATGGCTGTGTTGCTGCCTGTGGTAAGGAGCACTGCTGACATCCTGACAAGTCAGAGCTGACCATTTGGGTTACTGGGGGTCCCCTGACAGAAGGCGGGTGCTGGGCCCATGCAGCGGCTTTACAAGGTTGGTCAGGGTGCAGGGTCTCTGGCTATGCCCTCCTCAGGCGGTCTGAGGTCACGCTTTCCTGAGTCTGCTGTGCTAGGCAAGAAATCAGTTCCAGAAACGCACCCCACAGCCAGATGATCAAAGCCAGCAGCCGGAGCTGCGGATCGATGTCGGCAGGAGCTGCTGCTCATCGCCGCTTTGCCAGTGCAGCCAGGAAGGAGAGGACGGCCTCCCTTCCCCGTGGGTGCCGTGAGCTGCCCACACACTCACTTCCAACCTACTTCTTGTTTCCCCAGAACCTCCAGTGGGCCCGTGACGTGTTGCTAGGCAGCAGTATCCCGTGGCAACAGCTGCAGCACATGCCGGCACAGGGGCTCTTCTGCGAGAGGAACAAGACCAATTTCTTCAACGTGAGTACTTTGCCTTCTTGATTTCCGAGGCTGCTTGCTGCCACTGCTTTTCACTGAAGGCGTGCGAGTGGACCCTTGGGTGGGCGTTCCCAGGACCATGGGTTTGCGGCATCCTAAGAGGGCAGGCAGGGTGGCGCAATCGAGAGTACGCCAGACTCGGGAGTGAGGCCGTGCTTGCTGAGTGACTTCTGGCATGTTGCTGCCCCCTCCGGGCACCAGTTTGTCTATCTTTGGGGAGAGGCATGGACAAGCTTGGTGCATTTTCCAGAACCCCAGGTATTCTGGGAGCATGGCAGGCAATGGTGAGAGAGGCTCCCCGCCCAAGACCCTGCTTCCCCTAGAGCAGCTCCATGTGTACCCGTATGGTCTGGGGCACCTGGAGATTCTGACCGAAGCTCGGTCTACTGCTTAAAAACAAGTTTGGCCAGCACTGGGCTTTTAGTGCCCTTATGGTCCTCACATTCATGTAGGGTAGAGGCCCACCCCTTGAACAAGACATGGCCGAGCACCAAGGCATGTCTACCCCCTATTGTTGAGGCCCCCTAGGGCCTGCATCTGCCTCTCCTGGCCTCCTCACCTGGGCCCAGGCCACCCTTGTTCACTCTACCCTGCACAGAGACAGGTGGCCCCTCATTCTGCTCCACCTCCGAGTTGTCACCTGTGTTCCACCATCTCAGCACAGCCAGCTCCCAGCAGGCTGGCTTTGGCAACTCACACGGACCCTCTGAGCTTTGGTGTCTTCCGTACTTTTCCTGATTCCTTGTTACATATAGAGAAACAGAAGGGTAGGGTTGACCTGGATGGAAGCTGAGGAGGGGAGATCTCAGGTCTGCAGAAGTGGGACAGGCTGGGTATAGAGGCATATGGGTAGGGTGAGATCCCCACCAAGAGCTGGCCAGGTGGTAGGGTATCTGGGTCCATTGGCTCTTCTCCTCTCCCAGGCTGTGAGCTTCTGGGGGCCGGCACTGTGTCTGCCAGCCCTCTCTGTGTGGGTATTTTACAGACAAGTAGTCAATGTAATCTGTAATCAATCTGCACCGTACCAAGGAATACCAAGGGGTTTGCAGTGAGAGAGAAGCTCCCTCCCACCCTGATGCTCCAGCTACAGATACTGCCCCATAGTAGCTGCTGTTCCTCTTGCTGTATGTGTCCCTCCACGGGGTATCTGCCCACTTATAAGTCAGTGCACAGATATGTACACGGAAGACAAAGTATACAGGCTTCTGCCCCTTGTGGGTTTTTTTTTTTCTTTCACTTAAGAGTATATTTTGGAAAGTGTTTGAGAACTTGATTGTTCTTTTTAATAGCTGCATAGTACTCCCAACTTATGGATGTCCCACAATTTACCTACCCATCCCCTCTTGTTTCCAGTCTTTCATTATTACAAACAATGCTTTATACAAATGCTTCACACAAATATGCATGTTTGCACGCATTTGAGAATACATTTATAGGATAAATTCCTAGAAACAAACCTGGGTCAAAGGGTTTGTGGTGTGCCTTTAAAGTTTTAGTAGATACTACCCTTCAAAGATCCAGCCCACACTCCCAAACTTAGACTCATTTTTTCAGACCTCATCAACACTTTGTGTTATTGAAGTGTCTCGTATTTGCTCTTTAGTAGGTGAAAAATGCTATGTGTTTCATTTATTCTGAGTGGTATTGACTGTGATATGTTAGTAGTTTTTGTTTTTTCTTCTCTGTAATTTCTACTCTTGTTCATTTCTCCATTGGACTATTGGTCCTTATTGATTTATAAGAACTCTTTACATATTAATGAAATGGGCTCTTTGTCAGTGTTTTGAGGACCTATTTTTCTGCAGTTGCTAAACCAAGGTTAGAGCCAGGCAAGTGGCTTATTTTCAGTGAACTCCTTGGCTACTCCTCTTATAAAAGGGGCTCCTATTACCTTCTCCAAAGACTAATTGTTGGGATCAAGTTAGATATGGGGTAGTATCCCTAACTCAGCACATAGTAGGTGCTCAAGAAAACAGTTTCCCTTCCTCTACCCTCCTCCATGGTTGGTGCTTTGCCCTTAAAGACTGAGCAATGATATTGGAAGGAAAGACCCAGCATTCCTTTCTTCCTGACCAGTGAAGCACTTGGCCTTCCTAATGGTGGAGTAGGAGGCCGACACCTCAGGCATTTGCTCCATTGGGGCACGCCTAGTGGCAGCCAGGTGTCCTAGATCCCTTTCCCATTGAGCTCACTCCCTGCAGCACCCCCTGTGGTTTCCAAGCCCTTCCAGAAAGTGAGTCCTGTAGGAGGGCAGTTGGCTGTGCCTATGGGAGGGAGGCTGGCAGAGCCCCGGGTGGGCCCAGCACATGGGCACCATCTCCCCCACAGTCGGAAGTCCCTGCAAATGCAGACCACCCAGCAACAATGTTTTGGGGGCTTTGCCTCCTCTGGGTCCCTGCTTCCCAGTGATCTGCTACTGTTACCACCCTCAGGCCCTCTCTCAGCCTGAGTCCTGACCACTCTAATTTCTCAGCTCTTTGGACGTGGGTTTGGGCTCCTTGTGCTCCTTGACCCTAAAAGGTTAACCTCTAGGCAGAACTCACACACTTGCACCCCTACTTGCGAAGTGCCCGAGGGACAGGCACTCCTAGCCAGTTTGGTGACAGGATGTTCCTTGCTGAGCCCACCTCAGCTTGTCCTTGCCACTACTGTAGGTGGACCTCCAGAGTGGATACCTCCTCTAGCCAGGCCTCACATCTAGCGCATCAGAAAATGTGACCCTGCATGCTCTTAGCACGTGAGTTGGTCCAGCAGATTTTAGCAGGTGTGAGGAAACTGCAACCATGTTTATGGAGGAGCAGACAGCTGACTGCCATGAGGGGGGCGTGTCTCTGATAGCTGAGACTAGGTCAGGGTGAGCAGGCTGGTTCTTCTGCCTCCTGAGGTGCACTGGGGTGTACCATCTGGGGAAGGCATGGGGTGAGTGCAGCCCTTGTGAAGAGGTACAGGGTGGGTGAGGGCAGGCTCGGCACCCTGACCTGCCATCCCTCCAAGCCCCACTGTCCTGTGCCACCCAGGTTGCCCCACCTTGGTATCACTAACCCAAGGGCCTGTCTGGGTGCCCCCTCCCTTGATCCTAGGGGACCCTCCTGTTATTTTTCAATAACAATTTCTGAAAATTGTGTGAGTCATATAGGACCACATTGTCACTGCAAATAGTTCAGACACATAGAGCCCAGACCCCCTGGTCTTCCCACCCCCTGGTGCTGTGCGCTTCTCAGAGGGGCCTCTACAAGTGGCCAGGCTTTTCTTTTTTCCAAGTGTGTACGTACAAAATCAGACAAATTCGTCAAGCAGCTTAAAAAATATGTGTGTGTGTTGCGGGGGATACTTTTCAGCAACTTGCTTTTTTTTTTCACTGATACTAGGCCTTGGAGAGTTTCACTGTGAGAGGTGTAGGCCACCTTGCTCTTTGCTGCTACCTCCCTCCCGGTTTTGTGTCACGAGTGGGCCATAGTCTCCTTGGGCAGAAACGCACATGGGGCTCACAGGCAGGCTGCAGCGGGCCTCTACGTGCAAGCACCTTTGTGCTGTCGCCGCATTTCTCTTTGAGTTTCTGGCCCGACCCATCCCAGCCCAGAAGAGGTGCTTACTGAGCATTTGTGGATTGTTTCTAGTCATGTCTTCTCCCTTAACAGATGGTCTCCAAGCACATTCTCCTGGTCCAGCCATTGCTGGCCACCATGGGGCCTCTGCCATGGGATGTTCAAAGGCTTGTATGCATGTCCATTCCTGCTGGGCCTGTGTAGGATGCTGCGGGCACCTGGGAGAGATGGGGAGCCCTTAGGGAGTCTGTGTGGGCTGGAGTCAGGGCTCCTACTGGTAGGGTGGGTGCTGCTCAGCCAGGAAGGGGAAAAAGAAGGAGGCCAGTGTTAGAGGCACCCTCAGGGGAACTTGTCAAGGCTGGACCACACCTGAGGCAGTACTGGCAAAGCCTTCATGGGCAGCGTGGGGGATGGGCGCTGAAGGGCAGGGGAGTGTGATGTGGGCTCCATCCAGCTTTCTTGACTGGAGCTCCTTGTACACAGAGCCTGTCCCACAGTCGGCTGGGGCCCCACAGCAGCAAAGACGTGGTATGTAGCAGGGTTCAGCATTGTGGTTGGACAAGCATTTGAGAGGGACACAGAGAGAAAGAGGAATGAACTTGGTCCGTTTCCAGTCCCACTCTTCCTAACTTGACTGAGAGGAAACAGCTCTCAGCCACCCCTTTCCTCTGCCATGGAAAATCTCTGCCTGTGGGCTGTCTGCCGAGCAGGTTGGAACACTGGGTTGGGGCTCATGCTCCAGGGCAGGCTGGAGCCTTGGCTGAAGGCCCCATTACTCCATCCCTCTCCCACCAGGCAGAATAGCCTGGTCTTTGCAAAAACAGAGCCAGAGTTGTTAGGATGCTATTGTTTGAGGTCTTGTGGCCTTCCTTGCTGGGGAAAGCTCTGGTACCTATCATTCCACAGTTAATAGCATTGGTGGAGTGGGGGAGGGCAAGGAAGACATAGAGGCCTGGAGCAGGAGGCAGTGACATTGGGGTTAAGCCAGTGCCACGCCTGAGGGGGAGCCAGGGGACTGTCCCTCCCTGGGCAGAGAGGACCAGGAAAGCAAGCACCAAGCATACCATAGAGACTGAGGGCTCATCTTATAGCTTCCTGTGCAGGTAGGCACACCCCTGGGCAGGTGGGCCCTTGGAGCTGGGCTGCTCTGGCCAGGGTGAACTTCTCTCCCTCTTGTAGTCGATGAAGAAATGTTCCCATAGTAACCAAGCTAGAGATGGCTCTCTTTCCTTCCCCAAAATGTTTGCTTATTTTAGCAAGCAGAGTTTTTTCTTACTTCAACCCAGTTTCCAGCTACTGTGAAAGAAGCAAAGGGAGCTGAGGGCCTCCCTGCTTTCTGACTGAGTGTGAGGTCATGAAAGGGAGCTACTGGCCTGCTTCAGCTTGGCTGCCCTGCCTCAGTACTGCCTCCACATCCACTCCTACCCATGTGGTCATCTGCCTGTGGCACAGGCAAGCAGTCCATGGCCAGTGGCACTTGGGGGCAGGTCCCAAGAAGAGCAGACTTTGGGCTCAGGCAGGCTTGTTTTGGCCACTCTCCCTCTTACTTAGCCCCACACAGGGCTGGCCATAGGCAGGATGGTCATGACAAGTGGACATGAGCCCTCAGCAAATGCTTGGCACGTCATACAACTCATCTTTAGGAACAGAAATCAGCCTGCACAGGGCCTTGGGGCTAATTTGTGGATCACAGTGGTATTCCAGGACAGTACTGGGACTAGAATGGATGTAGCTGGAGTGGGGGTGGTGGGAGCCCCAACTCTTGCCTGGTTCCTTCAGAGGCTCCAGGGCCACCCTGGCTCAAGTGGGGCCACCTGAGATGCAAAAGTGGCCTTCCCTGCTTACCACACGGGCCCCTGTCTGTGTGGCCTGGCTCAGCTGTTGGTGACAATGGATGTGCTCACTCTTTCTTGGTCACAGCTATGTAGTGCTCCACTGTCTGTCCCACTGCTTACCTACCTGCCCTCTTCTCATCAGATAGATGGCTTCCAGTTCTCCACCAGCATAAAAACACTGCCTTCACCAGTCTCCTTCCTTACCTGTGCAAGTCTCCAGGCTGAGTGACTGGAATTGGAGGCTGGGTCACAGGCCCTCTGTACCCAATACCTCCACATATTGCCAGATGGTTCTGCAGAGCCAGGCCAAGTTCCTTCCCACCAGCCATTGCTCTGCCCTGTCCTGGCAGACAACTTTCATTCAGGCCCAACTATGGGATGACTGGGGGTGGAGGGAGCCCCTTCCCATGCCCATGAACTGTCCCTTTACCTGCCCAAGCTCTGGCGTGAGCTCCTACCTGGCCGTTACCACACAGGCCAAGTGGTTCTGTTTGTCCTGACTCTGTTACTTAAACTGATGGGATATACAGTTGTCACAGTCATCTTTGTTCCTTTAAGCATTTGTGCTGTACAGCTCCCAGCCCTGGAACTGAGTGCCCATGAGGACCCTGATGTGAGAAAAAGGGCCCCTACTGGTTGGGTGGCCATGTTGGGGGAAGGACAGAAGGCCTCTGGAGCCCCTGGCTCCCCGTCCTCTTTGCTAAGAATCAGTCGTACTCATTCTACTCTGACTTGCTCCAAGTTGGCTGTGGGACCCAGTGAGCAGATGCCAGGTGTTAGGGAAGGGAAGGTACAGAGGCCCCCCCCCTCCTAGGCCTTTGCAGAGACCAGCAGGCAGCTCTCAGCCTCTGAGCCTACCACATGACCCAGCCGGAGATGGTGCCCATTTCACAGGCCAGGCCTCAGCCAGTGCCCCTCTGCCTTGGGAGATAGAGAGCCATTGGTCCAGATGGAGCCCAGTATACCCAGGCACCCCAGGCAGGGAGCTCATCTTGAACAGCATTGCCGTCACCCTCCCAGTACATCTCTGGCACAGTGCCCAGTAGTCAGGCCAGGCCTAATGACCGTGAGTTCCTCTCACCCTTGAGAGTTCCCTGAGACAAGATTAACTAGGAAGCAGCAGCCCCAGAGTGAAAACAGACACCATCCTGCCTTGGGTGCCCAGGAATCTAGTCCTGGCCAGGCTCTGGGGTCTGTACCGAGAAAGCTGCCTCCTGCTGCAGGGCCAGACTTGGTCTTTCCCTCCCACCTCCTCCCAGTCCAGCTGAAAGGTGCCGTGCTGGTAGGCCTTTGGGAGCCTCTGCTTTGCTCAACCCTGCAGCTGAATCACTGATACCCATCCCCCACACACACACCAGCCACAAATTCAGGGCCTTTGCAGGCAGACATCAAAAAAGACCCAGGCAAGACCCAGGGATGAGGTGTTGGACTCCACCCAGTTAATTACACCCCACAGGGCCCCAGGCAGCAGAAGATCTGTGCTGCCTCTCAGCAGTAAACAAGCCCAGGAGCATCAGAGAGGAGTTCTCAGCCCTGCCCAGCGCAGAGTCCTGCCTTTCTCTCTGGTCAGGGCTGGGGAAGTTGGGATAGGAAGTGTCTGGTTTACAACACACCCACATTTTTTCTTGAAATTGGTCCTATCCGTGTCACTGTCTCTTCACTCAGGACCAGTTGTGACTAGTTCACGGTCCACTTCTGCCTGTCCCTGTGCCCATACCACTAGATGTGTGTAGTCACACCCTTAAACCCCCTGTGTGCCAAGCTTTGAGCCAGCTGTGCTGTCAACAGGGCCAGGGTAAACAGGCTGATGCACAAGCCTGGATTATTAGTCCCATTTCATGAAGGTGCCAGGAGGTAAGGTGCCTTGGCCGAGATCCAACAACCGGGTTTTGCTAGAGGAGGGATGAGAACCTCACTCTGTCTAGCACTGAAGCCCATGGGTGGTGGCCAGCAGCTGCAGGTGAGGGAGGAAGGATGGGAAACCAGTGACCCGCAGGTTCCTACACTGGGAGTGGCCCGTTGCTCCCAAGTAGGAGTGTTGCATGAACAGCCCATTGGCAAGATAGGGAAGATGGGGTGGCAGTGAACAGGTGGACATGGGCCTCTAGCCCTGACCCAGATGGTGAGGCCAAGATTCCAGGTTGATGAAGGGATAGGGTCAGTAGCTGAGCCAGGTATAGACCAGGGCCACATGGTGGCTGTTCTGCATATCAACTGGCTTGGGCACCAGGTCTGTGTGGTCATGGCCTCAAGTGGCTGTCTATCTGGGTTGGGCCACCTCTCTCTGGTAGAACCCCCTGGCCCACCCAGGCACCAGGGCTCCTGAGGCCGAGTACAGCAACTCCGGAGGCTGCCACCCTGCCTAAAGTGCCAAACCATCTGTGCCTGGCCCAGTTCAGCCTCAGGAGGTGGGGGCAGCTTGTAGCGGCAACAGCAGGACACGGGGCTTTACTTTTTGGTGCCTCCTCTGGTCTTCCACAGCACGTCTTTGAGGCTTACATACTATATTAACCCCATTGTGCAGATGGGGAAGTTGACACAGACTGGTGTCCAAAGGCTTTGACAATGAAAAGCCCTTTTCTACCCTTTACCCACCCAGTTGACCAAAGGCCAGGCCCCTCCCCTTGGACAGAGCTTGTGGCCCTGTTTTTAGACCCTGCTCTTAGGCCACTTCCTGGCTGACCTGTTTGCTCTGGGTATTGGGAGAGGAGTGAAAGGGGTGCTTGTTGAGTGTGCTTCTGCAGCAGTAGTTGCCCGTTTGTGACATGGCCACAGAGCCCTATGGGATGCTAGTTCTGTCAGACACCCTTGAACAAGGTGCAGAAGCCAAGGGAGCAGCTATGGCCCAAGATCACACAGCTAGCAAGTAGCCAGTCTGAGATTGCTATGTCATTGGGAATTCAGGGGCTATATCCGGACTCTCCACTCTATTAGTGATGTCTGCTGCAGGCACATAGGGAAGGATGGTGAGGGTGACAGATTGTGTCCTCACCCCTCTGTTCCCTCCTTCAAGGGGTGGAGTCCCTGATCCCTCCCTGAGAACTCGTAGTGGGGAAGCACTCTCTGCAATGCTCTTGGCCACCTTTAGCATATTTCATCTTCCATCAAGCCACGAGAGAAGCCCACTCTCGAGGGGTACCCAGGTCCCTAGGAGAGGGGATTAGGTGAACAGCAGCTGTTGGAACCTCAGGTTGTTTGTAGGACTGGGTAGATGGGGGTGGATCATGGGGACATGGGGACAGGGATGGGTTTGTTGGAGCCACAGGTAAGCTCCTCCACACTTTGGCCTCCCTTTTGGAGCCTTGCCTAGCTGTCATTCGCCATCCTGCCCACAGGCCGTTGGCCTCCCTCAGTGCCTTCCTTGGCCTTTTAAAGCATGCAGGTCAAGGGCCATTTTTGTAGTAAGGGCTTCCCTCTGTTGTCCCTACACAGGCTTTTCCATACACCATATCACTGCACAGCCCGGGCTTCCCAAGTTTGACTTACTTCCTTTTGACCCTTCTAGTCTTGCCCATGGCTGGCCTCCTCCAGCAAGTGTTGGGCCCTGCTGAGTCCCACCATTGCAGACACTTTTGCACATGTGCTCTTCGAGACCCCCAGGCCTGAATAGGCCCTCTACATCCTAGAGCTCAGACCCCATAACCCGAGGGGAGCAGAGAGAGTGAGGAAGGCAGAGGAGGTGATATTGGATGAGGTGCCTGTATAACAGGTCAGGGATGGGCTTCTGAGCAGAGGGAGCAGTGTGACCCAACATGAGGGTACAGACGGGTGCTGTGTGCACGCAGCGGCAGCTGGCTGACACTGCTGGGCCTTGCCTGTGCTGGCCAAGTGCAGAGTGTGGACTTCCTCATAGGGCAGAGGAGATGGCGTAGAGGAGACTTTCCAAGTGTCATGCCACACACAGATGTGCTGGAGGGGCCAGGCTGGGGCAGGGGACAGGCTGCTGACCTGCCACTTCTCAGGGTTGCAGTGCACATAAAGCTCATTAAATTCTAATGACCTATGAGGTATAGGTATTTCATTAGTCCTGCCTTATGGATGAGGAAACTGAGGCTTGGCCACACTGAGCTGGGATCCAGGCTCAGTGGCAATGTTAGCTTCTAAGGTGGGAATCAGCCTTAGAACCAAGTCTGGGGTAATGGGAATGGCAGCCAGTGGATGGACCTCAAAGACAGGCAGAGGAAGGACCAGGGCATCTGTTGGATGATGGGCTGTAAGGATGGGGGTATTGGATGGGGGTAGAAGTGGGCCCAAGGAGCCTGGTCTGGGGCTCAGCTTTGCTCTTTTCTCTTTGCCTGGTATGTGGGCCCTGGGTCTGTGTGTGTGCCTATGGGACACTAAAAGGCCACTGCTCATTGTCCCAATGTTTCCCCCTCTGTGGTCTCAGGTCCTATGCACCAAAATCTTCTGATTCTCAGAAGAAATTGTCTGAGATTTGTTGAGGCTTTTCTTCTTCCCCCATGGTACCTGGTCACTGATGGCCACAGACATCCTGCCCCTGGCTGGTGAAGAAGGGGGCTCAGCTCCTGGCCCCACCCTCGGTGGCAGTGACCGTGGCAGGTCAACTGGCCTCCTCCTTCTCTTCCTCAGTAAGATCACCAGAGCCTTGCGGCAGTGAGGTTAAAGGAAACCAAAATACATCACAGTGGGAATTAGAGGACAGAAAAAGGGAAAAGTTTAAATTGAAGAAATATGAGCTCCTTGGCTGTAGTAGGAATTGCTGCACTAGAGCTATTTATAGCCTTGTTGAGATGATCTA
The DNA here is from genome assembly GCA_030015415.1 of Cynopterus sphinx. Classification (NCBI taxonomy): domain Eukaryota; kingdom Metazoa; phylum Chordata; class Mammalia; order Chiroptera; family Pteropodidae; genus Cynopterus; species Cynopterus sphinx. The sequence continues at coordinate 13,008,332 of CM057390.1, forward strand.
TGGGCCAGTTGCAAAAGCAGAGTAAACAGAAGAATCATTTCAAGTTCTCCAGGGAAAAAAGGTCTAGTTTTTATGTCTTAAAAAGGTTAGCAAACTTGTGTAGCTTCTTAGCTTATCCCCAAGTTCTCCGTCCTTCCTCTCTCCTGGGCTCTGCAACCTTCACTAAACACAGCTTCCTATTTGCTGAGCCCAGGTTTAGCTGGGACAGGTGCCCAATGCCTTCCCTTCCATGTCCCCACCTCCCTGTCTGTGGGGACAGTGTGAGCCCAAGTGGCAGCAGGTGGATCAGGCTGATTCCCACCTTAGATGCTCTAGTGTGTCTTCATTTAAGAGGCTGGAAGGAAGCATGCAGTGGGGACAAGGTGAGATGAGGCCACAGGATGCCCAGGTCTCTGCTCTGATGGGACCCAGCACTTTCAGAAATCTCGGGCCCATGCCAAGCCACCCTTATTCACAGCTAGAATTAAAAGAACAATCAAATATAAGTAGCCTTTAGATGGTCCTGGTGATGTGTATTCTTTTCTGGCCCGAGGAGATAGTTTCTATCTCCAGGTGCGGATTCACAATTGTGGCAGTGCCCAGATGCTTGGGAAGAGGGAGAGGTGTACTTAAGACCTTAGAATTCACGACTCCACTGTGACAGTCCTGCAAGGGGTTTGGAAACCCCTACTTAGGCTGCATGAAGCCTGTAAGTAGCAGAGCCCAGCCCGGAACCCAGGTCTGGGACCCACATCCTGCGGGTGGCTTCCACGCCAGAGTTTCCGGCCAGCCCAGGGGCCTGCAGTGTTTGTGTACACTGGGATGCTCACTCAGTCAAGGGCTCAGCTGTTTAACATTCCTGAAGAGAAGAACATTTTTCAGTGCGACTTCTTTTCCCACTGTGTTATTTTTCGGAGGTTTGCTTTTGGAATTAGGGTCCCTACCATGTCTAACTGTCTCAGCTTGGACAGAACACTCAGAGCTTTGTCCTCCTGAGACACTGCCCCAGGCCCAGGTATGCCATCTGGAGGGGCAGCACCCAGATCCTGAGGGCACAGGGGGAGGAGCACTTCTAGGAGGAGGGAGGAGTCATGAGGCCTTCAGTGAGGCTTTGGACTGCAGAGCAGGGCAGGCAGCCCACTAAGACCAAGGACCTGAGGACAGCTGAGAGCAAGGGAGAGAAGCTGAGGGAGGGCTGTGGCTGCTGAAGCATCAGGACGGTGGGGGCAAGGGCTGCAGGACCCCATCTCAGGACGAGTAGGAAAAGGGGCTCCCTGGCAGACCCTCGCTGTGGCAGTCACTGGAGAACGTGCCCTTTCGGAAAGGAGGAGGCTTGGCAATGCCAGCCTTTGCTCTGTTTGCTCAGCCCAGTGTGGGTGCTCACTCCAGATACCGGCCCTCCCTGTCCTCTCCGCCCCCGGCCTGCAGGAGGTGGTGGGTACAGCCTGGCTCCTAAGCAGAGGTGGGAAAGAATGTCAGTGAGTGGGCCTCTGCCAAGGGAAGGGAGGCCACAGGGCTTGCTTCCATGGGCTGCAGAGGATCTCGGGTAGCAGGCACCTCCCAGATGCTCTCTCATTTACTCCTCCCCATGCTCACGATGAGCAAGCTGAGGATGACAGTGTTGACAGCACAGGCCCACGGTCACTCAGCCTGTGAAGAGCCGAGCTAGGACTCCCACAGAGCCAGCCCACCCCCACCCCCCCACCTCTAGCATGTAGGATCTGAGGTTAAAGCCCAAGCAGAGCCAACATCACATGGCCATGGTGCCCAGGGCAGAGAGAAGGGAGCCTACAGACGCTGCTGTGACTGCCGACCTCTGCCATAGGCCACGTCCTGTTCACCTGGCCCCAACCAGCTGGCTCTATCCAAACTCAGCAGGAAGGGTGGACATCAGGTTACCCTGTCTACAGATGAAGAAACTGAGATGATGAGTACTGGACCACAGAGCCAGGGTGCAGAAGTGCTGTGTCCTCTGCAGGGTGCCATGTGACTGCTCAGACTCAGTCTCCTTATCTGTGAGATGGGAGATGAGTGTCTAGCACTTGACACTCAAGAGCCCTGTGGTGCCCTGTGTTGAGGTGGCCACAAGCCACACATCTGGAACAGCCTGGTATAGCCATGACATGGCTCATTCTGGGCTCATGCCCACCAGATTGTGTGACTGCCCACCAGATTGTGCGAAGCCAGGCAGTGGCACCAGGCGTACCACCCTGCCCTGCCTGGCCTTCACCATAGCAGTAGTGACTTGTGGGCTGTTGTCCCCATTTAACATTTCCATTTTGCCCACCCTCCACCCACAAGAACCCACCTGGGCAATGAAAATGGTGATCTGTAGCATCCCCCTCCAGGGAGGATTCCACGTGTGGGTGAAGAGCAGCTGAGGGTCCCAAAGAGTTCTGCCAACAAGGGCAGGGGCGAGGGGAGGGCAGGGTATGTTCGGTCACTTTTGTCACCCATCCCTTCCCAGATCTGCTGCCTTTTGGTGTCTACCTCCTGTCCATTTACCTCTCCTTTCTTGCCAAGGCTTCTTGGTGTCCCTCTAGGAAAGTCATTGGTACCCTCAGGAGAACTCAGAGAGGTGGCCCTTGGCCACCCTGAGGCACCCTAAGCTAGAATGGAAGCCCCCAAGGGAGGATGGGTTTCCTTGAGGCAATGGGCATTTCTTGAGCCCAAATGAGGGGCCCAGGGAGTACCTCCCATGGCCCAGAGACAGGCACTACTGCAATTGTTCCAAAGTTGAAGGACCAGCAGGTTTCTTTGTGTGGGATTCTGGTGAGTCCAGGGCTCCCTAAAGCTCTCCTGGGTCCCTGGCTGCCCTTGAACCCCAGGGTTGAAGGTTCTGCTCTGGTCTGAGGACTCTCATCCTTTGCTGTACATGGTGTGGGGTTTGCCCTTTGTGGAGGCCTTGAGCCAGGAGCCTCTGTAGCTATGGCTGAGGCTTGTGAGCAGCAGGCAGGGACTCCGGCTACTGCAACGCCTCATCCACTTTGGGCCCTGATCCGCAGATCCACCCTTTGTGCCTGCTCCAGGCCAGGCAAATGCTGCCCTGCCCTCAGAGATGATGACCCTGCTGTTGACTTCCTGGTCCCAGCCCCATCTGACCTCAGTTTTCCCATCTCCAAAGGTAGGCCAGTGGTTTTCCAGCCCTTTTTCCAAAAGAACCCTTTCTCACTACCCAGTAGGAAATATAAAAGGACAGCCATTCCAACAGAGACAGGAAAGGCTGGGCCCCACCTGCTCCAGCTGCGCCCCCACCCAGGCTCCCTGGAAAGAGGGGCATGACCTGAAGAGAGGCTTTATTCAGGGTCTCTGCCCAGCCCCCACTCTGCACAAGACTTCCCAATCTCAGCAGCCAGGCCTTTCTGGGGTAGCTTCAGTCTGGGAATTTGTCTCCCTTCCGCTCTCTTCTCTCTTTTTTTTATTTGCCACTTTTCCTATTTGGAAAGTTTGACCAAGTTGCTTCTGAGAGAGCGGCATTGGGTTTGAAATCCAAACCAGAGCTCCAGGCTCCAGGAGCCCCTGCCTGGTTTCCATGGTGATGGGCTGTGGCCTCTCAGCGCCCCAGCTGAGCGGAGATGTGAGTGTCTAGCACTTGACACTCAAATGGAGCATGGACTCCCTCACACACATGGGTCTCCCATGCTCTGCTGGTGCGTCCTGTCCTTACACTCACCCCCCACCCGCCAGTGAGCCTCAGGAGGCCCGTAGCTAGCCCCAGGTCCCCCTGCTCTATGCCTTGCTCCGCACATACAGCTGGGTGACTTGGCAAACCTGTCATTATTTGTAAGGCTCAGTTTCTTCATCTGCAAGGTAGGGCTGATCAGATGTACTTCATGGCGTTTATCAAGGACCACGGCAATGTTATTGCCATGTGTTCTGGGGCCGTTGTGTCTAGGAGTGGGTAGGAGGGAGTGAGGACTAGTTCTGGGCTATAAGAGAAGGGACCTTGTAGATAAGGGCACATGAGTAGCAGGGCTTACAGAGGTCAGTGGAGGAGGAGGTGAGCTAGATCAGGGTCAATAGGAAGGCCCTTTGAAAGAAGTACAGAAATTTTGTTGACTAAAAACACAGATTTTGAAATGTTGATCTCTAAATATGTGTAAGAATTCTAAAGTTAGTGTATGTCAAAGCAGGTGGAACTCTCCCATGAGCCCCAGTCCATCACTGGTGGTGGCACAGACTCACAAACTCTGTCTCTGACCAACCACACAGGTACACACACACACACACACACACACACACACACACACACCCACCCACCCACCCACCACCACCACCACCACCACCACCACCACCACCACCACCACCACACCACCACCACACCATCTCCGCTCCCCACATAGGGATGTTGGGAAATTTACTCAAGGAGCGCAGGCGAGGGCCTGCTCTGGGCTATAGGGGAGGCTGACCCAGCACCAGCCATGGGCATCCGACCAGTAGCAGGAGCATCTGATAGGAACTGGCTGCCCCAGGCCCATCAACTCGGCACTGGGCTTTGTTTCCAGAGAGGGAACTACCTGACCCTACTCAGAGGCAGGGTGGGGAGACTGAGGCCCAGGCTCCTACAGGCACCTCATGGTGGAGTTTGAGCCTGGCCTTGCCTCAGGAGCTGGAAACCCAATGAGGTGGTGCTGCAGAGGCTTTTGAAATGGAAGACTGTCCCCCAGCTGCCACAGATGAGGTGGCCTCTCCTAGGAGACAGGAGATAGCTGTGCTCAGGGGCAGCATGAGTGCTCAGAGGGAGGGCTCAGAGCCCAACGCCCTCCACTTCACTTCCTTATGGGGTTGGATGTGAGCATCCACCCCCAACGCTAAGCCTGGGCACCCTGAATGAGTCTTAGGGTGCTGTGAATGCAGGAGGGGGATATTTACCTGCCTCAGCAAGTGGAAATGGGAAGGTGTTTAGGAACATTCCCAGAGGCCTGGAATGACTTTGAAGTTGGCCAGATCGTAGACAGACCAGGGAAAAGGCTTTCCAGGAGGGAGAACCAAGGGATGCAGTGTAGGGTGGGAGCTTGTCACAGGCTGGGAGCAGGCGGTAATGAAGGAAGAGGGCATGTTGGGCCCATCCTGAGGGCCGCCTGCATCTATGGTGAGCAGGCAAGCTCCATCCTCTGGCAATGGGGCCCCCTCGGGGGTCCAAGTTGGAATTCTGTGGTCCAGCGGGGATCTCTCAGTGCAGTGGGCTATATAGCATGGAGGGCAGGCCTGGGGAAGGGCCTGAGGGCTAGAGATTGGGGAGTGTTGGGTGGGACCGAGACAGTCCTGTGCCTGAGGTGTCATAGGGGGTCCTGGGGGAAGGTATGTTCTGGCTGCAGAATAGTCAGACACATGTCACTATGGCTCAGTGTGGATTGGCTAGTGGGAGAGTCCTGCATTTGAAATTGGACCTGCGCTGAGTTCTGTCGTGGTCCAACAGGAGCATCTTGTAGGTGTGGAAGCTGCTTTGAACAGGTCACCCCACTCCTAAGGGATGGAGACTTGTCCCATTCCTTCACAGCATGGGATGGAGGCCCTAGTGCTGTAAGGAAGGCTGCACATGGCTCTAGTGAGGGGAGAGGTACTGTGCCTGGGTTGCATCTTCTGGTTACATCTCAAATTTATTCCTCTGGTTTAGGGGCACCTCTGCAGGTTGGGGACTGAGCCTGCTCTTCCAGGCAAGCCTGGACCAGTTTGCTCCCCTTCTGATCCTCTGCACCAGATTTGAAATTTCTCTTAGAAGAGTGGCTGTCATGGGGCAGGGGAAGGTGGTGGGCGTTGGCCTGCTTAAGAACCTGACACCCTGTTTGCTTATCCTGTGCAAGCCATTCAGGGCCATGGCCACTGGTGGCCTGAACCCTGGTCTGGTCCCATCACTCCCCCTGCTACTTCACAGCCCAGCCAAAAAAGCCAGAGCCCCACCCCAAGTCCCCCAAGGCCATTCATTAGGGACCAGAGGTCAGGAAGCCATTCGACTGCCCTAGTTTTCTCAATGTGCATGTCAGACCTGGCTTTTCTAGGATGCGAGATCCCCTCCTGAGATGAAATGGAAGCAGCTCAGCTGTCCTGCAGAGTGGGTTGTTCTAGAAGCCTGGACAGAAGTTCTCATTTCTAACCCTGACATAGGGGCGGACTCAGAGGAGTACAGTGGCAGCATCCTCTTGTTCTGAGGAGGCCTTCATGGGCCCATCTGATCACACCCCAAGTCTCAAGTCAGTCTGAGAGGCCTTGGGGCCTGCCAGCCTCCCTTCTCTGCCCTGCCTGTTCCCTGGGTTCCCTGTAACTCCTCTCCACGGAGACCACATGCAGCCCCACTGTACACACTAAGCACCCACCTCCCAGTCTTGTTAGCTGTCCCTGATTGTCCCAGGCCCCCCACCTGTCTCACTTTCTCCACTGTCTCAGTGTGGGGAAATCTCAGTTCATTAGCACCCAGGTCTGATGCCTGCCACTTTTTCCCCAGGAAGCTGCCCTGTCCCCTGCCCCCATCCTTGTTTCTCTCCCTCTATGGCTGGCTCTGCGCCTGAACTCCAAGCTGGGCTGGAAGTGCCAGGTAAGCTGAGCTGATATGGGCTATAGTTGCATTGATGCCTGCCCATGAGAGCCCTGGCATCTGTGACCCAGACCTCCACTCTGCCTCATGGTGACATGGGGATATGGGCACGACCCTCTCTGGTCATCCCTTTCCCACTCAGCGAGGCCCTGGTGAGAATGTATGCACACCAGGAGCTCTTATTCTGGTTCCCCTGAAGCTGAGCAGGGTATGGGCACAGCTGTCTGCTGAGGCAGACACTGCCCTAGACCAAGAGATAGGGATCCTTCTGTCCAGCCTGGCTTTGTTTCCCTGGGCAGGTCATTTCCCTTTTCCACCTAGGTCCTCACTCATGGGTCAAATAGACAAAAACAGCTGGAATCAATTAATTCAAAAGCCCAATGCAGCTATGGAGCACAGTCTGAACAATTTCTGAGGACCAGAAGCTCTAGCATGTGAGGATGAAGTGGGGTTATAGCTGGGGATCTGTGTGTGTGGAAGGAAGAGGCACATCTCACTATCGTGGCCATTGGGAAAGAAGAGGAAGCAAGCTGGTGTGGGACTTAAGGTCCAGCTGTCTCTGGCTGGCACACTCTTAGCAGAGGCTGCCCAGGCACGTGTCACACACATCCAGTGTCCCGCAGCAGAGAGGCAGGTGGGCAGTGGCAAAGCCTGTGCTTCCAAGGCTGAGAATTCAAACTATTAACTCCAAGAAGCATTCTTGCCATTTAAAAGGCAGCATTTGGCCCGATCCAGGAGAAGACTGGGGTTAGGACAAGTGGGGACTGAGGTAATGGTCAGAAGAAAGGAACCAGGAGCTATCTGCCTGTCTGTGCTGGCTCACATCTTGTGAAGGTATGGCTATAGGGAGCCATTGGAACCACGTGGCCCTCTGGGAAGCTCAGCTAGCAGTACCGTGGGCAGCAGCTCAGCTATGGGGTCTGGGCCTTGGCTTCACATGGCCAAATGCTCACCTCTGCTGGGGGTGGGGGCCTGTGGGATGCTTACCCACTGGCCATGTGAGAGCCAAAGGCCAAGTGCATATTTCCAAGAAGGGCTGTGGCTACCCAAGAGGGCTATGCTGTCAGGGTGACCAGAAGGTGGCCAGGAGAGGTGTGAGCAGGGCCTCGTCTGCCCTCTCAGCCAGCCCACCCCAGGGCAAGGATGTGCTGCCCCCAGGCAGAGGTGTGGGGACATGCACACATTCACTCGTTAATCTGGGGTTCCATGCCAGACCCAAGGCATGCCTCTTGACCTTGGAGTCTTCCTTTCCATTCTGTAGGTAGCACCGGATGACAGTTTCTGCCCCCCAAACCATGTTCATCCTTCTCTGCTGCTCCTCACTTTACACCAACACCTTGAGACAGTTTGGACTTTACCCTCTGACCCCACTCACCCTCCTTGCCCCATCTGCCCATCCCTGGGCTCCCAGGTTGTCATCACACGTCTCCCTCTCTGTAACCACCCATAGGAACACACATGCATCGGGGAGGCCAGGACTTTATTTTTAGAGCAGCAAGCAGTTTGCATTTTAGAAATGGCTGTGATGTAGAGAATGAGTTGGAGCAGCCAGGTGGGGGCCGTAGGAGGAATACTGGCCAGCCAGCTTTCCAACGTGGAGATGGGTAAAGCCCTGGTCTGCTTGCCTCCCCACCGGCTGCCAGGGGACACTGGGTGGACAACAGCTGGGAACATCAAGGGCTGGCCCTCTCCCTTGGAGCTGAGGAGGACAGCACAGCGCTGTGTGGGGCTCATCCTGCCCAAGGCTGAGGGTCTTCTCAGAGACCCAAGCCTGTCTGGGCCCTGGACTGTGTCCCCACCTCTAACATCAGCCCTCTTCCCAGGGCCATGTCCAGGGTCAAGTTGATCGCAGGCACTTGCTGTGAGTAGGCCAGTGAGCAAGAATGACGCTCCTCGGACAGGCTGGAACAGGTGACCAGGGACACCCCCAACCCCAGGATTGACCCAGAGCAGCCAGCTTACAGGTTGGCCAACCCCTCTCTGCTCACTGGGGCTCCTGCTGGACCATGGGTGAGTGTGGTCAGGGTGGCCTGGCCTCCTCAGAGCACTGCAGGCCTTCAGGAGTGGCCTTGAGGGGAGTAAGTGGCTGTCTATGCTGGGTACCATCAGAGGGCTGCATGTTCAGGTGCTCTGTGGATGATTAAGACCCACAGGGCTCTCCCACATAGGGCAGTGAGAAGTCCCAGGAGAGGCACAAGGATCTTTGAGGCCTAAAGAATTTTTGAGGATCTGGCGCAGGCAGGCCCACCAGATTTCACTTTCAGGGCACTCTCACATGGTCCCTTAGAGGCAACCAGTGTGTGCAGGAGTGCTGCCCTCTGGGGGTCGGGGTTGGTGACCCTAACCTCCCTGTCCTGGGCCTTTCAGCTAGAGTGGGCAATGCCCATATCTCATGGGGCTCTGGAGGGGGTCGACACAAACAGGGCCTGGGGTTTAGGACATCCTGTGGTACCGGCAGCAGGGCCAAAGATGCTGGAGACTGGAGGAGCAGACCTTCTCCCAGGGAAGTTCCCCCAGAGGCTTGGCTCAGCAGGAGTCTGACACAGAACCCCTCACCTACCATGGGCTTCCCTCCTTCTGTGGTAGCAAAGACCCAGGACCCGGGGCTGCCCCAGCCCACACTGGGCCCCAGTGTGCTCATGAGAGCACTGCTCCACCTGAGCTCTGTGTGGGAGGGCTTGTGTACTAGGAGCTGCCAAGGATCAGATCTTGAGGCCTCCTAGATGCAGGGTGCTGGTTTCTGGAACCACACGCTCAACACAGACCATTTCTTCCTGGCCTAGATGTGATGAGCACATGTTCTCAGCCTCCTTTGGTCTGATCTGATCTTACAGGAAGTGGAAAAGGTATGAAGTGTTGTAATCTGTGCACGGTCTGCTCCAGCCCCAGGGACAGCAAGGAGGAGTGGTCCAACCAGCTTTGGAGCTATCCAGACCTGGGAGTGTGTCCTAGCCATACTGGACTTACTGCTATGTGACTGAACCAGTGCCCAACACTAACCCTGTCCCTGTATGTGGGTGTCATGACAATACGAATGTAGATGGTGAGGGTATGTCGTGACTGAGCAAGATGCTGATTTAGAACGCCTTGTCTGAGACTCAACCTGTGGTAAGCACTCAGTTGGGAGCCCCTTGTCTTTCGCACGTAGCCTTGGGGTGGCTTGTCCTCATGCTTGTCTCCTGCAGGTGAGTGACCTCTCAGAGCCCAAGCCTGGTTCTTCCAGGAGGTGCTGAGACACTGCTTCTGTGCTACAGGAGGGAGGGCAGAGGGCAGAGTTCCACATCATGACCTGGCTGAAGGTTAGACTTGGGCTTATTCAAACTGGGGGCACCTGGCAGGGGCATGTGGCAAAAATGATAGTGGGCAGGAGACAGCCTGGGTGTAGGACAGCTGGAAACTAGCCATTTCGGGGAGATGTCACCAGAACAAGTGTCACCAGGATAGGGTCTGAGGTCTCCGGGAATGTATAGAGGGAGGAGGGAGTGAGGAGCCTATGGTGCTGAAGTGGTGAGAGAGAAACTTATGTGCGGGCTTGGTGCCAGGCCAAGGCTTGGGGCAGCATCTCTCCATCTGGCCTTCGTTTGGCCTTTCCTGAGCTGGGATGGGAGGAGCAACCAGGAGTTGGTGGGTAGTCCAACCACCAACAGTGCCCCAAGGAGATTTGGGATAAAGGTGCTGTGTACACACTGGAACTGTAGGTGTTGGGGGAAGGTGGTAGGCTCGTGGGTGAGGCTCATCCCTTCTCAGCTCACTCCTTATCTGTGGCCTGGTCCAGTACCCCCTTCCAGGGATCAGCAGAGCTAATGTGCAGGATAGCAGCCCTCCCAGCTCTCTGCAAAGCTGCCCTGGAAGAGAGTGGGGAGCTGCTGCTGTTCTTGGAGTGCAGAGGCTGAGGGGGGAATCCTGAGTCTACCTGGCTTTTGCCCAGCCCCTCCACACCCACCCCTTGGCCCAGTCAGTGCCTTCTCCTCCCTGGGCCTCCCAGCCCAGCTGGAAAGCGAGGCCCTTCCATCTGTGAAGCCCTCTTTACCCTGGGGGCCTGTCCTGGCATTTCTGTCCTGCCCTCCCCCGCTAAGGATGTCACTAGGAAAGGCTTCATTCACTCCCGTTCTCACTGTCCCCATGGATCACCACCTGCCCGCCCGCCACAGGGCCCTCGCGGCACAACTCCAGGGGGCGCCCATTCACCCAGCTAGCCGCTTGCAGGGCGAGGACAGCCCTGGCCCGCGGGTGGCCGGTCGCTGCCAGCCAGGCTCTGCACTTGGGGTCAGCAGCCCGCCGCGGAGCCCGCGGGGATTGGCCGGCAGAAGTCCGTGGTGCCGCTGGGCCCGCTTCCAGGCCCCGGCCGGCCCTGCCCGCCCCGCCCCGGCCCACGGCGGGCGAGCCTCGCGGCCATGGCCGGGCGCCCGCCTTAGCCTCGCCGCACGGATGCCCCGGCGCAGCCAGCGGGTAGGAGCCTGCCCGGGGCGGGGGCGGGAGGGGGTGCTGGGCCGCGGCCGCCTCCCCCGCTCCCCCGCTTTCCGGAGTTCTCGCTCAGCCCTTCCCGGGCCGGGTCGGCCCGGGCCGCCGCCCCCCGCCCCGCCCGACCGGGCCGCCGCCGCCGCCGCGGAGGAAGTCGGCGGCCGGGGCCCCGGGCCGGCGCCGCGCGCAGCGTCAGGTGGGCGGCCGGGCGGGCGGCGGCGGGCCCCGGCGGAGCCGCCCGCGCCCTGCGCCCCGCGCACACCTCCGGGCCCGGCGCGCGGGGGTGTGCGCCGCCGCCCGCGCCGCCCGCGCCGCGCGGAAGCGAAAGCTGCGCGCGGGGCCTCTGGCCCGAGCAACTTGGCGGCGGCGCGACGAGCAGCGGCGCGGGGCGCTCCGGGCATGGTGAGCGGAGCCGCGGGGCGGGCGGGCGGCCGGCCGCGTGCGGGGCTCCCCCGGCTCCAAGTGGCTCCGGGCGGGGGCGGGGGCCGGGGCCGGGGCGGGCGCTTCGCGGGCAGCCGGGGCAGCCGGTCTCCCCTGAGCTGGGCCAGGACCTCTCCCTGCTGTTTGGGAGGTTCTTGCGGGAGTGGGAGGGAGGTCGTGGCGGGGCGCGGGGCGCCACGTGCAGGTGGGGCCGCGGCGGAGTTGCCAGCAGACACCCCCCCACCCCGCCCCTCACTCTCACGCACTTAGCCGTGTGTCGTTTCGGCGCTTCCCCAGGAGGGGGAGAGGAGGGACAGCCTGGCAGTCCCAGGGCCCCAGCGTGCGACGCCTCATTTGGCAGAAGAGGCTGGAAGAGGCGCCGCCGCTGCCGGCAAATCGCAGGCTTCCCCAGCCCCTTCCTACGCCGGGGACTCGTTACCTGTGGATGGAGCGGGAATCCCTGGTCCTCGGCAGCCCGGCGAGGACCGCTTGTTGGGGGGCGGATGGCGCCCCTGGCGGCCTTCGGACAACCCTGCGGCCACAGAGGCTGGCCCTGAGGGATTTGCCGTGGAAGCTGCCGGACTTCCTGCCCCCAGGTGTTTTCGACCTCGCCTGCCCCGGGTGGCACTCCCAACCTTATTAAGGCCTGGAGCAGGTCTGTGGCTTTCAGTGCTTTGGGAGGGGCAGGGCTTTTAGCTTCTCAGGGTATCAGGAAGAGGGGGAGCTGCTGACCTGGAAACTCAGTCCTGGCCCCAGAGGCCTCAGGACCCCTGAGCAGGATGGCTCCTGAATAAGATGGAGCCATCTGGGCCAGCAGTGGGAGAGGGGCTGCCCTGCCTTCCGGCTCTGTCGCCTTACTTGGGGGTAAGCCGACTTGGGGTGGGAAGATCCGGGGAGGCCGAGTTCTGCTGTAGGCTCAGCTCACTGCTGGCTGTATGCCCTGGAACAAGTCTCTCCCGGCGAGGTGTAAGTGAAATCATGTGTTGGAGAAATTGAGCAGGCACCACCCTGTGAATATCATTGGCCCCAGGGACTCACCAGCACCAAGAACAGCCCTACACACCCCTCTCCAAGTGGTCTTGCTGTTTGAGAGGTTCGTGTGGGTTTGAGGGTGACAGGTTTCTTCTCCCCAAGTCTTTGGAGGATGCTGCTTTTCTCCCCAAGGCTGCTCCTGACCTCAGGGCCTACAGCCCAGATTCCATCCCATTCTTGTCTGTCTAGGAAACAGCAAAAAGTTCTGCCTCTCTGGGAGAGGGAGGCCCCTAATCTGCTACCCTAGCACCCCTCCCTACTAATGGGCTCCCTTGCCCTTCTCCAACTCCGGCAGTCCACATGCAGCTGGGCAGCTGGTCCTCAACTCGAAGCAGCCTGATTCTAAAGCCCCACGCCTGCTGCTCCTGGGAATGGGATGCCGGCAGGCTCCTGCCCTCGCCTGTTTGGAGATGAGTCACCACTGCAGCCATGGTGGGGCGGGGGGGGGGAGCTGCTGAGGAGAGAATGGGCTCTCCCTTGAGTGCTCGAAGCACTTTGTTCTCTGTGAACAGAGATGTTGGAGCTGAGTAGCCCCAGGAAGCCTCGTTCACCTGTCACACCATGGCACATGGGGCTAGGAGGACCCAGGAAGATGGAGGGCCCAGGTCCAGCCTCCAGCAGACTACTGCTACTGGCCCACCCTCTTGGTCCTCTGGGATCCTTCCTGAGGAGAGGGGGAAAAGCTGTTCAGCCAGCATTCTTCACAACAAACCTGAAGACTCAGACCTAGATGCCCACAGGGAGGAGACTGGATGAGATAGGACAGCAGTTCCCAACCTTTTTGGCACCAGGGACCGGTGCTGCTATGAGACTCTAATGCCTGATGGTCTGAGGTGGAGCTGAGATGGTGATGCTGGTGCGGGGGAGCGGCTGCAAATACAGATGAGGCTTCAGTCGCTCACCCCCCACACATACACACACACCTACCTCTTGCTGTGTGGCCTGAGGCTTGGGAACCCCTGAATTAGAGGACACCTGTAGGGTGATGAGCCGTGGTCATTTTAAATTATGGGGAGTTCTTGGTGATGCAGGAAAATACACGTGCTGTTTACTGAGTTAAAAACTAAGATAAAAATTACGTGCTCCTTCATTCTGCTTGGGACACCAGGGTGAGGAGGATACCATCCCCCTTGGGGGCTGCCCAAGTCCTCCCCACTCGGCAGAGGTTCCCTTCCTCCTCTCTCAGCTCATGTTCCTTCTTGTCTTCTCTCTGGCTCTCCCTTAATTACCCCTTCCCAAACTCCTTGCTCTCTTACCCCTGTATCTGTCTCTTCTGTCCCCTTGCCCTGGATGGCAATCACATGTATCTCTGTCCTACTAGTAGGGATTCCTTTGGCGGGGCGGGGAGGCGAGTACCTGACCCATCCACATGATTTCTTGGTCCCTGGGGTGTGCTTAGCATTCTGCAAATTTTCCAGGCAGACCCAGGGCCACTCTAGAGCACCCCTGAGTCAGGCCTCCGTTAGCACTCCAAGGAGACTCATCTGGGCCTAAACTCCACAGAGCCTGCCCGGACCTCAGCCCAGATGCCACATGGAGACTCACTCAGAGCTCCCTAGAGTTGCATTGAGGTTGAGCGGACTTGGAGGCCAGGGTTTGTGGCTTTGACCTGGAACATTCCTTTTCTGGAGGGTCCACAGGCAGGCCAGTGAGCCTGCCTCCCTCTGTGCCTGGCCTGACTCTCACGTGGGCAGGTTTCTCTCTCACCACCCCTCAGTACGGGTACTGCAGGAGCACCCTGAGACTTCATCTCATCTCACAGGTTGTGAACCCAGCAGAAGGTCAGGCTTTGTTCAGGGGGTTCCAAGGTGTTGGTGAGCAAGAAAGATGCAGCCTCTCCTGTCCACCCACCCATCCCTGGGCAGCTTAGAGTCCAGAGGACCATGGCAGGCAGGCCAGGATCCAGGCCCCTGGGACTGGCTGATGACCTTAAGAGCTAGGTCAGCCATGGAAACAGCCTGTAGGGAGAAGTCCACAAGCAGACACAGGCCCCTCTGGATTGGTCAGCCTGGGGTGAGCTAGAGAAGAGAGAGTCTACTGTGTGTGACAGACCACCACCTGCCCGCCTGCTGCCTGGTCAAGCAAGAGTGCCCTGGGTCTCAACGCTATTGGTGCCTCACTGCCTTATCCCCCAGTTCCTCCATGAGGAAGCCAGACCTGGCTCCAAGGCCTTGCTGGCTGCTCCCAGGTATGGTTGCTCCCTCCCCTTCCCTCCTGCCTTAGCTTCGCTGGGTGCCCCAACTGGACATGACCCCAAGCACAACAGCATGGGGAAGGGGCTGCATCTGAGTCCATAGGTGTGACAGCAGAAGGAGCCCAGTGGAGTCCCAGAAGACCAGGGCTGGAGACCACTCCCACAACAAGGGCCCAAGGCACTTGATTCTGAAGCCTCTGGGGCACTCAAGTGCTGGCAGAGGTCGCCGGCGCCCCATCGCTCTGCGGGCCCTCCTTCTGGTCTCAGCCCGCTCCTGCCAGGTGGGGTCCTCTGGTCTTCAAATGCCCTAGCTCAAAACAAGTGATTCGGAGTCACGGTCCAGTTCTCTGTGCTTTCATTTCTACATCTATAAATCACAAGTCACACCGCTGACTCCCCATTCCATTGTAAGTAACCAGAGACGGGGGAGTCTGGCTCCTCTGTCCTGGCCCCACCCCAGGGCCACTGGGCAGCCTTGGGCAGGTCGCCTGAACTCAGTTTCCACCTCTGGAAAATGAGGAGTGGGTTGGTGAAACACTAGAACTCTCCCTGCCAGGTGAACCTGAGATGAGTCTGAGTCTCTACCCAGCCCCAAGGGCCTGAGCCTCATCCACCTTGGCACAAGTCCGTGCCCTGGGTCTCCTGCCCACCTTCTTTCCTGCTCTGTCATTTCCAGGCCACTTGTTTTCCCCTGGGGGACTGTGCCTGTATCCTTGGAATTGAGGAGGAGGAGCTGTGACTAAAAGATGGGGTCCACACAGGTGATTGGTGAGGCTGGGAACATTGAAACAACCATGGTGGACAATGGCCTGAGTGGTGGCCCAGCAGAGGGCAGTGGGCTTACTGTAATAACCAGAACTGTGTCTGGATCTGTGCTCTCAGACTGCCAAACTCTGAGTTGGCCCTGGGCATGGTGAAGAGTCTATAGCCATAGCCCCATTGGTGCACAGGGGCCCGGAGTCCAAGAGTATGGGTGGGTGGGGCTTCTGGCCCACACGGGTAATCAGGTGTGGACTGGCTGGTGGATCAGGAATCTGGGGAGAGGGGAGCCCCTGCCCCTCCAGGAAGAAACTCCGTCCCCCCACCCCTTACCTCCCAGAACACAGTGTTCTGGAGACAGCATGATCTGTGGTCCTGAGTATGGCCTTGGCCTGGCCTCCAGAAATAGTGCTCCATGCCAGGGGGCATCTGCTGTCCATCACCTCCCTAGGGTGCTACCTGCCAGATTGTGGTGACCGGAGGCCAAGCCTCATGGCCCTCCTGCCCAGGCACCGGCCCTGCCCTGCTTGCCATTTCCCCTTGTAAGTAGGCAGTGTGTTTTTGGGCAAGAGCACAGGCCGACCCAGCAGCACCCACACCCTCCAGTGACCCAGCTCCCCAACTGTGGCAGCCGGCCCCACTGTAGGGCTCAGTTTCTGAAGCTTCGTTTCTTCAAGCGCGGCAGGAGGGTGCTGGAGACTCAAGGCTGCAAGGAGGGTTTGGTAACTTGTATCAGAGTCTGGGTCTCCATGAATTATTCAGGTGGTTATAGTCTGTCTCTGTGACCTCATCTGCCAGCCAGAAGCTTGGAACCACTGATGGGTTGGGAGGTCGGCTGAGATGCTCCAGATGAGACGCTTGGTACACAGGTAGAGCTTTGAGCACAGTCCCAGTGCTTCTAAGTGGCCTGAGGCTGCCGCTCTGTGCCACCAACTGCCTGAAGCTCTCCAAGGAGGCGTCTACTGCACAGGGAATTGAATATGTGCCTATGGAGCTGGGTGAGGAGTCTTGGGAGGGAGGGCAGCGAGGCGGGGGTGCTGGAGGTAGAGCTGTGGGGCCTGAGTCATAGACCCCCAGACCCTGCTTGGCATCAGTGCTGCCTGCCCTTTAGGGGGAGCCCCATCCCAGACCCTCCTCGTGGGGTAACTGCAGCCCCTTGCGCCCATGTGTGGCTATCCCCCACCTGCAGGTACCTGTCCCCTCCCTGGGGTCCCCTTGTTTTGCTGAGGGGCTTCCTTGCTCCCCACGGGCACTGTGTGGAGGCCCATCTTTTCCCGAGGGGCAGCATGGGAGCGTTGGGTAGTGGGATGTGTCCTAGCCGTCAGGGGCTGCTGGTGTCCTGGCTGTGGCTGCAGACAGGTGCCCAGCACTGCTTGCTTAAGCAGAAGAAAGACTTGTTGGCTGGCTTGCTACCCTGCCAGCTTGTGACTCTTCCTGGTGACTCCATGCCCTCAGGCCAGCTGTCCCTGGAGTCCAGCCTTATGGCTGCAGGAACCTCTCCAGGACATATGCAGTCTGTGGTTCCCTTCTGATTTTCTCTGTACTTACAGCCTGACTTGTTTGGTCTCCATCCTTTCTGAGATAGATGGTATTAGGTTACACCTGCACCTATCTGGAAAGGAAATGGATTGATAAGGAGCCATCCTGTGAAGAAATACAAACCGTGCCCTGGGATGTGTGCTGCAGACTAGACCTATCCTCACAGGAGTCTGGTTCCTGGGCACAGAGACCCTGTACCTGCCCCCGGAGTGATGACTGCAGATGCTCATGGCCCATGGAGAGACTGCTCAGCCAGGAACTTAGTGGCTGTGGTGTAAGGTGGCCCACGGGACCCAGATGTGAGGAGGGAATCCACCTGTAGGCCAGGCTCAGCAGCACTACTGCAGTGTGGCCGGGGGCAGGCTGCCTCTCACTGGGCCTCGGGTTCCCACCTGCAAAATGAGCCAGTTCAACCAGCTTCAGTGTGCTTGAAAATGTGCATGATTGTGTAACTCTGATGCCAGCGGATGCCTCAGTGGGTAGCATCCTGGGAATTGGGGCGGGGGTGCAGGAAGAAGGTGGGGGCGGGAAGGCAATCCCAGAGGGTGAGGTATGCAGGCGAGTGGTGCCGTCTGTGGTGACAGGCAAGTGGTGACAAGGAGCGGGTGGCAGGCAGATCCGCCTCAGTGTGCATCCAGAAAGCGTCTTAACTGAGGCATTGCCTCGCTCCAAGGAACAGATGGGGGCCCCGCCTCCTTCTGGTTCCTGGTGGGGCTGGCAGTGTCAGGCTGCCCCTCACAGCCCCAGTGAGCCCCACTTCAGGGGGCAGCCTGGTGGGCCATCTCGGGAGTTTTTTCAGCATGTTCATGAGCTCATTTGGGTACATACCCCCCCAAAGGGAAACACAAAACAAAACAAAGAACAGGGCCTGTGCCTTTGATTTCAGAACTTGGGAGCAAGAGCAGGTGTTCGGGATTCCTCTCTGCAGAGCCCTTACCCACGCCTCCCACCGTCTGTTAAGGCCACTGCGCCCGCCTGGCCTGCCCTGCAGAGAGCCAAATGTGTTTTCCCTCTGGCAGTGCCTCCTTGGCCTCTTTTTTCAGTGGAGAGAGGAGAGCTGGCCTTTGCCTGACCAGACGCCCAGCCTCATGCACCCCTGCGCAGCCGAGGTCCTGCCAGCCCCAGTGAGCCTGCTGCTCACTGCCATGGTGTTGCTGACTGGCCATATCATTGCCTTTTCAGTAAGGAGGCACAGTGCCACCTGCCCTCTTCACCCCCCAGCATAGGGCTTGTGTGCACACCCAGAGCTCTGAAGAACATTCGTTGTGCTGACCAGAATTGTCTCCCACATACTTTGGCCTCAAGGAGTCCTAACAGAGTCTTAGGAGGCTAGCAAGCCAGGAGAACTCCAGAGAAGAGAGAGCATCACAGCTGTGCCAGGGGGCAGTGAGTCCTGAGTTGA
The DNA here is from genome assembly GCA_030015415.1 of Cynopterus sphinx. Lineage (NCBI taxonomy): Eukaryota > Metazoa > Chordata > Mammalia > Chiroptera > Pteropodidae > Cynopterus > Cynopterus sphinx. The sequence goes on from CM057390.1 coordinate 13,026,650, forward strand.
GGCAGGAGAAATGTGAGGGCCAGCATGGCTCAGGCTTCAGCTGAGATAGGAAAAAGGGGCCATTGGTTGAGGTGGTAAACAGGAGGGTTTGCAGCCACATTATCTTTTTCCAAGCTTGCCCTGGCCACGTGGATGGATTTGGTGGAGGGGAGTGGGGGGGGGGGAAGAGCAGGAGGAAGAGTCAGGATGAGGCCTAGGCCAGAGCAGAGATATTAGGGGCTTGAGGTGCAGGCTTGGGTGCCAAGGAGGGGCAGGGGATGGGGGCAGCCCTTGGGTTCCAGCACAGCATGAGGAAGAGGATTTACTAATAATTAACCAAAGGTGATACAGGTCACCTCCAGAATTGATGAGCTCCCCCGATGTGTGGGCCGAGGTGGGTACCCACCTTGCAGGTGTAGGGAGCAAGCATTAGGCTGAGACACCCCAAGTGCCTGGAATCTCCCAAGGTGTTGGCAGCGTATCTGAGACCCCCATGACCCCTGCCTGTGCCCACCCCTCAGCAAGGCTGACCCCAATCCCTGGCAGGCCTGTCTTCAGGCCCCTCCTCTCCTCCAGCCTGTGCCCTGGCTCCACTGGCCTGGATGGCAGGAGTGACATGGGAGAAACAGGGCCACTTCCCTGGGGAGGATCCAGAAAAGTCAGCACCCCTCTTCTCACACATCCACCCCCAAACACGACTTGTAGGGACAAATGTAAGCCTTTGTTCATCCTCCCTGATAGCTCCCTTATGAGCAGCTAGGAGAGACCTCTGACCCCAGATCAAGGGTCAGAAGTGACCTCCACATGTACTTTGAGTCTCCAGAGGCTCTGATGGGAAGGGCGGGGGGATTCCGTGAGTTCCAGGGTCATCTGGACCCTGTGGTCGACTGCCTGGCGTGGAGCAGAGTGCACTTTTCTGTGCCTGCAGAGGAGTGAGATCCGAGAGTGGTTGAGTCACACCCAGATCGCCACTGAGCTGTGGCCCTGGGTCAGCCCCAGAATGCACCCTTGGTTTCTCATCAGGTGTCTGGGCAGTGCTTCCAGCTTCTCCCCGCCTCCCGTAAGGTGTGGAAAGGAACCAGTGACCAGTGGTGAAGGCTTTCCTCTGGGCTCGTTCTCCCTATCGAGGGTGGTGAGGGGCCCCCCTGCAGCTGCCTCTAATGCTGTGTGACCCTGAGGACCTTTCTCTGAGCTCTGCCCTCCCCAGCGTCACTGTGCATGGCTGCGCTGAGGACCAGTGATGTCTGTAGTACTTCAGAAGGACTGGGCCCTTACTGCTGGGCCTGAGGGGTGACGGAGATGGCACCTTCCTGGCCACTGCCTTCACACCTGAAGGTGGGGTACCAGGGCTGCACTGGTAGGGACAGCTACTTGAGGCCGTCTTGTCCTGAGCTGCTACAAAAGCCACATCTACCGAGTAGGAAAATGCAGCGTGGTGTCAGCGCTCTGGGTGAGGGTAGCCTCAAGCCCCCTGTTTTGTCCAAATGGGGACAGGTTGGGGGTGTGGGGTGGGGACAGTTGCTGCCTTGTCTGGCACTGCTGGAGATGGAGGGTGGCTGCCAGCTCCACACAGCCCCCCAGCCTTCCATGTCCAGTGTGAGCTGGTGACCCAGTGTGGAGGCTGCAGAAACTCAGAACTGAGGGTTTAAGATCCTCTCTTGCCTGAATGGCTCAAGTCGGGAGGTTTGCTGGCTTCTCCCCTGGGACTGCTGGAGAGGGAGGTGCTGTGAACAGTCATCAAGAATCCGGGGAGCGGGTACCTGGGAGGGGCACAGCCTGGACAGCTTGCCGTGGGCCCCATGAGAAGAGGAGGACCAGGCTCTAGTCCTGATCCATTCTGGGCAGGAATTTCTCTAGGGCATTGGCTGCAGGGACCTATCTGGGATCCTGACAGCTCCTTTGAGGCCCTGAGGTCCTGCCCTAGGCTCCTGGCACCATGGTCTTAGGCCTGCTCAGAAGGTGTGAGCTCCTGTTCACTTGTCATTCAGTCCCTGGGTCATCCTTCCCTTCATCACACCTGGACTGTACATGAATGCGTGTCAGATGCCATGCTGGGTGTAAAGTCACCACCAGGAACCAGACCTTAGGGCTGGCAATGGGCAGGTGCCCAGTGCAGCAGCAGGTTGAGCTCAGCAGAGGCAGGGTGGAGGGGGCAGGGCCTCTGAACTTCAGACAAAGGCAGGCAGGTGGGAATCGGGCATCCTAGAAACTGCGAGGTTTTTGGTCCAAACCTCAATTCTTTGGACACTGCTGGGTGGGACGCACATTACAGAGGGTGGGGGGTAGGTTCCTCACCTGATCCTAAATGAAGACAACAGCTACCAGAAGTTCACAGCAAGCATCTTTTGACCCTCAGTTCACCTCCAGGAATTGGTCCCATTGCTGAATTCAAAACTGGGCAGACACGTAGGCACTGGGCTTCTCCCAGTTGTTACATTTGGTCAGGCACGACCTGCGTGCTTCCCACAGGGGACAGATCAAGTCAACATGTGCCATGCAGAACAGTCATTCGAAAGAGAGGGGCGCACAGCAGTACATTTATCCTTTTCTGCCGTTTATGGGGGGAGCAAGCGGGGGTGGCTTTACTCCCATCCCCCTAGAGACAAGAGAGGTCGAGGAGCCCTTGATGGGGCAGAGTCCCTTCTGGCATCGTGGCAGTCTGGTTGCAGCAGCCTTCTTCATACGCCCACCCCATCTGTCCCACAGGGCATCTGGCGGATCCCCGTGGACGAGATCGACCGGCCAGGCAGCTTCGCCTGGCACATGAACCGCTCCATCGTGCTGTTACTCAAGGTGCTGGCCCAGCTCCGGGACCACAGCACCCTGCTGAAGGTGTCCTCCATGCTACAGCGGACCCCGGACCAGGGCAAGTGAGTGCTGCATACCTTGACCCCGCCCACCCAAGGCATCGCTACACTGGTCAGGGAACCCAGACTAACCCGTCTCCTCAGGGGCCTCTCAGTTCCAGAGTCAGGAACCTAAATAGCATTGCCCCTGTCCCGGGCACCTGGGGTGAACATCATTACAGGTGAAAGCCAGCAATAACAGGCCAGGCACCAGGCGGGCCTGGGCCTCAGAGGTAAACAAGGATCCTTCTGCCAGAAAGGATAGGGCAGAGAGGACCGAGGGATATCTGCTACAGCTGCCACCTACAGGAGGTGTGGGAGATCCCGGGAGAGCCACACCTCGGATGTGGTCTGGCCTGAGCCTTCACACTACCCGTGGAGCCGGCAGCTGTCTTCCATGCCTGCACCACCTCCCCTCCCCCATGTCTCATTCATCTGCCCTGTGCCAGGATTGCGGGAGGGACCTTCAGCCAGAGGTCCTCGGCTCTCCCTGAAGGCAAGTTCCTGGGGAGCAGACCCCAGGCTGATGGTCAGAGGGGACACTGAAGAAGCCGTCTTGGGGCAGGGAGGGCTCAGGCATCCAGCTGCGCTGCGTGGCTCTGACGCTCCTCCACCCCCTCCGGCTACCCCATGTGCCTGCAGGAAGTATCTGCGAGATGCTGACCGCCAGGTCCTGGCGCAGCGGGCCTTCATCCTCACTGTGAAGGTACTGGAGGACACACTGAGCGAGCTCGCAGAGGTATGCCACCTGCTGCCCCCGTCCTTTCCCAGGTGGCAGCCCAGGTTCTGCCACTCACACACCAGTGCACTTAGGCAGGTCCCCATGTCTCCACCTGTGGAGCAACACCCTCCTGCCTCCCACAATGAATGCACTGGCACTTAGTGAGGTCCTGACTCTCTAGGCAGACGTGGACTTGTGGTCAGTGAGGGTGGCAATGACATTCCCCTGGTTGCTCCTGCCCAGGGCTCCCTGTCCCAGTCAGGTGAGCTCAGGTAACAGCAGCTGTAATGACAAAGCAGATGGCAAAGCTGGCTGTCCCCTCACCCAGCTGGCTTCCCACACGCTGAACAAGGCCTCTGAAAGCACCCTGTCACACAGTCTCTTCTCACCCTCTGAGGCAGGTGCAGTCCTTGTCTCATTTCACAGCTGAGCACCCTAAGGCCCAGGAGGTTAGGTCTCCAGTTTAGCAGGTGGCACTGTAGGGACCTGTGCCAGGGAAGTCAGCCGGCAGTGCCACCTGAGACCCTTGCCTTGCCCTTTGTACACTGGGGTCACATGAGAGCCCATGACAGGGGGACTTGGCCCTGTGCCCGTTGTGGCCAGGCCTGTTCTTCCGCAGCAGTGCCACTCCCAGACCTCTGTTGGCCCCTCTCAAGGCCAGTGGTCCAGAGCAGGGAAGACCATCCTCAGGGAGGTCTCCGGGTGCAGCCCTGACCCGCAAGCAGGGTGACCTGGATAACAGAGGCCCAGGAGGGGCACACCTCAGTTTACCTCCAGAGTGCCCAGGGGTGCTCTGTTGTGGAGACACCGAAGACATGGAGTCTTTGACTTTCCTTTTTCTCGCAGGATTCAGAACACCCAGAGCCCAAGATCTGTGGCCTCCCCAGAGCAAGGATGACCACCGACGTCTCCCACAAGGCCAGTCCTGAGGATGGCCAAGAGGGCCTCCCGCACCCCAAGAAGCCCCCTCTGGCTGATGGCTCGGAGCCAGGGGCCGAGCCAGGGGGCAAAGCATGTCCCCTCAATCACCGGCCTATGGCCATGGATGCAAGAGACAGCGTGGACCAGGGTGGGGAGCAGAAGGACAAGGAGAGCCCCCGGGCAGGGCCCACTGAACCCATGGACACGGGCGAGGCTGCTGCTCGCCGCTTGGACCCAGAGCGGGCATTACCCCTGCCACCAGGCCGCTCTCCTCGCGACCGGGCACCTGAGAGCCGGCCAGCCGAGCTGTCCCTGGAGGAGCTGAGCATCAGTGCCCGGCAGCAGCCCAGCCTGCTCACACTGGCCCAGCCAGCCCCCACCACCTCAGCCACCACCACCACCACGGTCAGGGTAGGCGGCCACCCCGAGGAGCCACCCCCACGGCCCAGCCGTAAAAGGAAACTCCTGGAGGACACGGAATCCGGAAAGACCCTCCTGCTGGACGCCTACCGCGTGTGGCAGCAGGGCCAGAAGGGCATGGCCTATGACCTGGGCCGCATCGAGAGGATCATGTCTGAAACCTACATGCTCATCAAGCAGGTTGGTAGTCGTGGAGTGGGTCTGGGGTTCCCTTCTCTTGGAGGGCCAGGCCCAGTCTGCCCAGATGTGCCAGGGCCTGCCCTTGGGCATGGGTGCTAGATGTCATTTCTGCCCCACCTCTGATGTCCACTTCCCTACATCTGAGATTCTTTCAAATGTACATGCCATAGATTTAGTGTCAGAAAAACGAGCGTGTCAAGCCATCGTGTTATAATTTTGTCACTATACCTCACTAAAGCTGAGTGAAACATGACAACAAAAGAACTTTAAAAAGTCTATAGTCAGCCTCAGAGGAAATGAAACCACTTTGCAGAAACTTATCAAATCCAGCACAGGAAGGTGGGACCCCTGAACCTCCCACAGTGACAGGGCTCTAGGGTACTTCTTCAGAGACCTTTGTGGCTGTCATCTGAAGATGGCTGCAGTGCCCTCATTGTGTGAGGAGGCTCTGTTGCTCTTCTGATTTTGCTTTCCCCTCTTTTTTTTTTTTTTAATGCATTTGGCACATAGCTTTTCCTCTATTTGAAATGGTTTCCACAAGGTCTATGGCCATGCCACCCTGAATGTGTCTGATCCCACCTGATCTCAGAAGCTAAGCAGGGTCGGGCCTGGTTAGTACTTGGATAGGAGACCACCTAGGAAGAGCAGGTGCTGTAGTTGTTAAAATATAATAAAATAAAATAAAGTTAATCAAATAAAATAAAATAATAAAATAAAATAAAATAAAAATAAAATAGTTTCCACGGGAAGAACCCCAGAACTGCTATGACTGGCACAAACAGGGTGACCGTCATGATATGCAATTTCTTCCCAGACTGTGTCAATTTGCAGTGCCACTTTTGAGAGTGCCTATTTTATCAACGCCTCGCCAGCTTCCAATGTTAGCTTTTATTTATTTATTTTTTTGTTGCTAATTAATTAGGATAAAAACTAGCCTTACATTCTCTGCCAAGGGTGGGCCCTTGCGCCGCATTGCCCACCCCAGCATGGCTGCTCCTGACACTCTAGGCTGTCTCCCTCACCCTGCTCAGCACTCATCCAAGGTGGCTCCCACACCTCCCTCGCCTTGTTCCAACCTCCCTGTGCCTTGGCTCTCAGTCTCTGGGTCAGATAAGACCTGCCCACCCCTCAGACCTCAATATTCCAAAAGGCCCTGCATCCTGCCAGTCTTAGCTCCAGAGGATGTAATAACAGCCACAGAAATGATTTTGGCATGGACGGACGGACCAGAGCTGTGACCCTGGGGGGCAGATCCGGAAGATGGATGGACACCTCCCCAGGCTCCCCAGGTCTTCATAGGTGCTAGTCTGCATGTTCCAAGGGACAGGCCCTCTGACCTCAGGCATTTTCTTGCTCAGGTGGATGAGGAGGCTGCGCTGGAACAGGCTGTGAAGTTCTGTCAGGTGCACCTTGGGGCCGCTGCTCAGAGACAGGTAAGCATGACCCAGCAGGCCCCATGCCGGGGTCCCCGCGCTGCAGGCGAGAGTAGGTACACCCCTGATAGGGACTGTTCCTGTGGTCAGGAGGGCTAAGGAGAGATGGGAGGGAGGCAGCTGAGCCTCACACCCATAAGGAGCCCCTGACCACCAGCTTGGCTGGGGCACCATCGTATGGTGGGTGGAGCCTTGGCAGGCCCAGACCCACGCTCTGTGTGTGTGACTAGAGGGGTCCCTCACCTCAGCTACCTTTTCTGTAAATAGAGAGGATGACCTCACCTAGAAACGTTACTCCATTTGGGACGGAGGAGGAAGTGATGTTGCAGCCAAATTAAGAGCCAAGTGGATAGGGGCAGTTAGCGTTTATTCAGCAGGGGAGGGAGCAGGATGGTGATGTGACCTCACTGTGTTTTAGAAAGACCTCTGGCCTTTGGGTGGAGAGAATGGGCTCATTCAGGGGCCAGGTGAGTGACAGGTGGGGCCAAGAGACCTGAGAAGGTAGGCTGTAAGACTTGGTGACAGGAAGGAGGAATGGACCTCCCAGATCTCCCAGATCTTTGCCGAGGAGGGCCCCAGCCAGGGCTGAGACTCAAGGTAGAGGCTGGGTAGCCAGAAAGGTCAGGGGCCCATGCCCAGAGGGGTAGCCCAGACTGGAGCCTTGAGTGTAGGTGTCCCCAAAGCCACTAATGTGGAGCTAGTAGAGGGCACAGGCAGGGCTAAGTTCCGAGACCAGTGCCAGCACAGGGAGAATCCAACAGGACTGATTGGTGTCCAGGAAGGAGAGTGCACCCAAGGGCAGGCCGGCCAGCCAGCATGCCAGGGCAGCAAGAATGGGACCAACTGGATTTGGGGCTCAGAGACCAGGGCTGGGTTTTTGTTTTTGTTTTTTAATTAAAAATTATTGGGATAAATATCGATTAATAAAATCAAATAAGTTTCAAGTGCAGTTCAACAGTATGCCATATATATTGCATCCCCCAGAGTTAGATTTCTTTCCACCACCAAATTTTCGACCCCTTTTACCCCCTCTCTACCTCCCTCCTCCCCGCCTTCCTCTAGTAATCACTAATCCACTGTCCAAGACCAGGGCTATTTTTGAGTAGTTGGGCTGGGGAGGGGTTGGGGCTGAAGGAGAAGGGTCTCCCTGGGAGAGGACCGGCTCAAGGGACGGCCCTTTGGGCAGGGTCTAGCTGGCAGAGAGAGGGAGCACCCTGTCTGAGGCAGGGTGGGGGGCACCTCAGTACCCCTGTTCCATATTGCTGAGTGGGCATCTTTCTGCACCACATGTAGGTGTTTCTGCAGGAGTTACTTCTGGGCCAGGGTTACTGGGTCAAATGGGAGGTACTTGCCATTTAAATAGGTGCAGTCTGTTGCGGGGAGGGGGCAACTGCCCTTGGCCTGGTTGCACAAGGGAGCAGGCCTTGCCCTGCAGCCCTGGGGCTTCCACTCAGTGGATGGGCCATCATGCCACCACTTCTGGTTGGCCTCTGGATCTGAGGAAGCCTAGGGGTTCAGTCTTGACCAAGCAGGCTATGGGCTGCACAGGTGGGCTGATCCCCCAGCCCAGAGCCAGACTCCCTGGAGAGACATGCCCTGCCAGCCAGCAGTCCCCACCACTCTGTTATTGCCAGAGTAACAAAGGGGCTCCCATTTCTTAGATGAGGAGATTGATACCCAAAGAGGACCAGCACCCTAATATAATCTTGTATACAACTATAATTGAAAAACTAAAAAATTATTAAAAAAAAAAAAATAGAGGACCAGCACCTAGCTGCAGCCTGGCCTGTCAGAGGAGCTCAGGAAAGGACCTCAGGAAATCTGCCTAGGGACAGTCATGGCTGTCCTGGGCCTACCTCTGCCCTGTGCTGGAGAGAAGTGGCCGTGGCCTTCAGAGCCCGCTGCTCCTGCCCCTCAGTGAGTGTCCATTTGGCTGAGGGCATGTCCCAGTTGTCATGGCAGCCCAGAAGAAGCTCTGGACATCATTGGAAGCTCAGTGCCATCACCTGCAGCTGAGGCCCCAGGAGGACAGGGACGCAGTGCTTACCTTCCCCCCAGAATGTCTGCTCACGAGAGACAGGACTGACCTGCCCACCCTCCCACTGGAGGCCTGGACTCATCCCAGACTCCCATCCATGACAGTCTTAGGGTGACCGTGCCCATGCAGCTGGGAATGAGGTGTCTCAAGCAGGACAAATGTCAGAAGAGGCAGAGTTCTCAGGGGAGCCCACTATCCCGGACCACCGAGGTGCCCCCAGCAGGCATGGGAGTCCCATACTAGGGTCTGAGGGCTGGGGATCCACTTACATCCTATCACACAGACCCTCAGCTCTGCCAGGGCTTTACCAGTACCCTGTCCCACCTTGCAGCATGTCGCTGCAGGAGCTGTGCTATCACACCTGTTGGGGGAGGGTGGGCTTACAGTGCTGAGTAGACGGGGCCAGGTGGCAGAGGGAAGGAACTATGTGGACCAACACAGGGAGCCCCCACAAGGATAGAAAACTGAAGGCCTGTGGTGCAGGTAGTTGCTGGGGCCTCTGAGGCCAGGCTGCAGGCAGAGGGCCAGGTGGGGGACAGCACTGGACACCGTAACTTTAGGGCTGCAGTCTTGATCCCAGGGAGCTGACTCCTGTGGTGGCACCCCAGCTCCCTCAACCAGTGGCCCTCGGGAATTTTCCCTCAAGGACTGACCTTTGCTACTTCGGTCCCAATATCAGGCACTATTACTTCATGCCCTGAGTCATGGCCAACATAACTCCTCCCAAGCTGGCACCCAGGAGTGAAAGGGTGAAGCTGGTTGGAGGTTCTGGCCAGCCTGACGTCTCTTCGCCAAGTCTCCAGTAGCATGGCCTGGACATCCTCCCAGGGAGGAGTCTGGTCCCTAGCAGTGTCTCCAGCATCAGCAGGGTCCCCAAGGGTTGCCCATGTGCCTCATTGGCAGCATGGGGGGCCCAGAGCATGATGCTGTGAGTGAGGGCTGCATTGCTGGTCCCAGGCCTAGACAGGTGTCCTGTGGGGCCATATGGGCTCAGGACTGCCAAGCTGGCCTTCCTCACCTCCCCTTTGTCCTCACAGGCTGCAGGGGACACACCCACCACCCCAAAGCACCCCAAGGACAGCCGAGAGAACTTCTTCCCTGCGGCTGTGGCCCCTACACCCCCTGATTCTGTGCCAGCAGATGCTCTCCAACGGCCCAGTGACACCCACACCAAGCCTCGCCCTGCACCAGCTGCTACCACAGCTGGCATCACCTGCCCTTCCTCAGCATCAGTCTCCACCCCAGACCCATCCAAGGACTCCGAGTCCCCCCAGCCACATGGGCCTGAGGCCACCCCCAGCATGGCCCCTCTGGGCCCAGGTGAGTCCTATCCTGTCCGTCTGGGGTGTGAGGCCTGGCTCCTGCCGTCAGCTGACACCAAGTCCTACTCCTTGCCTAGAGAATATGGGAGGTGGAGGGAGGAATGGGGACAGGGCAGCCTTCAGCCTGGAGGTCCTGAGGAGCACTTCACAGAGGTGGAAGTGGGGGTGGGGCCGCCCTGCTGGTCTCTCATCAGCTGCTAGCCCTCGTGGGCACATCCTGCACCCACTACTGTCTTAAATGAACATTCTGGTGCCTCAGCCTCCCCATCAATACAAGGGGGATAATGAAACCACCCCCCTCACACAGGTGTGGCCAGCAGGGAGAGAGGGAGGGAGGGCATTGACATCCATGGGTGTACCCAGGCCTTTGATTTCTCCTCCCACAGAGCCTTAAGATAAAGAGGTAAAGAGATAAAATATAAGGTGATTCTGGAGGGGAGAGGAGGTCCTGACCTCGAGCACACATGTGACCTCAGGCCTGTGAGCAGGCCTGAGCCCCTGCTGAGTAGAGCCAGACCTGCTTGGGTCCCCATACCCCAGCGGGCAAGACTGAGACCAGCCAAGATGGGGGCAGAGACAGTTGGTAGGCTTATGAAGGAAAAGGACAGGGTAAGGTGTCTTCATTAGTGGGAAGGAGGATGCCCTTGTTTCTTCTAAACCCAGGATGCCACTGGGAATGGCAGCCTCAGGCAAGGGCAGAGGTGGTCCAGGGAGGGGCAGATAAGCCTGAGACCTTCCCAGGAGGAGGCCCCGAGGTGGAACCTCAAAGGCCAATGGGCAAGAGAAGAGTGAACAAGGCACTGTAGGCCTGGTGGCAGGGTGGTCCTCATGGGCCAGGCACTCAGTACTCCGCCGCCGCCCCACCAGCCCTCCCTGCACATCCACACCTGCCTCACGGAGTGACCTGCCTGTCTTTTAGGGCTGCCACAGGTGGCTGGTGTTTGGCTGGGCTGGCCGTGTTGGGGTGGGTGTCCCCAGTGGTTCACAGAACCTCCTTGGCTGGTGTCAGGGCCAGGCTAGGAAAGGCACATCTCCCCAGAACCCCCTCTCCCAGCCTCTAGAATAGTAAAAGCACCAGGAAGGAGTAACCCAGCAGGGTCCTGGTTCGCCACATGTGACAGGGTGGCCTAGCAGTGTGGCTACGTCTGCCACTCCTGGTGACCAGCGGGCAGCCCAGAATTGTGGGTAGGTTTGGGTGGACAAGGAGGGCAGAGCCTGCCCTGCAAAGGCACCCAGAAGACTAGAGGGTGGGGTGTGCAGGCCTGGAGCTGAAAATGGGGAAGGTGACACATGAGGTCGTGAGCCACTTGGGAGAGCAAGCATTGTCCCGAAGGTGTAAGAGAGGAGGGCGGCCTTGGAGGAGACCCTGATGGGTGCTGTCCCCAAGGTGGGAAGGCCTTTTCCCAATGGGGGTGCCCCTAACAACCATTTCCAGCCAGAGGGAAGGTGGCTGGAAGTGTCCACTCCTGACTTCCTGCCTGCCAGGGCCTGAGACAGGTGAAGGTACTCCCAAGCTTCCCTGGTCACTAGGGAAAATATCACCCACCCATCCGGGCCAGGCTGACCAGGGCCATTGGCCTCATAGATGCACCCTGTAGGGGAGCTCATGGTCAGCCAGGGACATCAGGGGAGGCTTCTGATCATGTGTCTCCCTGGCACCACCTATCGCCCCCCCACCTCTGTGCCACACACATGCAGTTCCTTGCTAATCCGCTTAGGGTATCCGTGTAGGGTATCTGTCCATCACAAGGCAGGACCTGGGTTCCTGCTGACTTACCAGCTGCTAGAACAGTGTCTGGCCCAGGAGTGAGTGAGGGTGAGGGTCACTCTCACTGAGGCAGTCAGGCCTTCAAGGGCGGGGAGAGCGGAACAGGGGGAAGAGAGGAGAGGGCACTGCAGGCCGCAGTACCAGCCTGGGTGAGGACTCAAAGGGTACTGCCCACCCATGTAGGGTGCTGCCCACCAAGCAGGGTCAAGGTGCTGGAGTGCTGGCCTCATGCCAGTCAAGGAGCCAGGGAGAGTCTGAGCCAGGGCCAGGGTTCTCCCGGGACACTAGCCTTAGGCTCCCAGCACCCTGGCTGTGAGTCTGCCCAGGGGAGCAGGGAGAGTTACCTGGACACTTAAGATTCCAGCCTGGCCACCTGCTTCCCGCAGACAGAGAACCTGAGGCCAGGAGACTTGGGGGAGCCCCACATAGCCCTTTGTTGAAGGCCCCTCCCCTTCAGGCTCCCTTTTAGTCCTCACAGAGGCCTGGCCTGGGGAGCACCATCCCAGTGCTGGAGTCTCTGCTGGATACCGTGGCCCCAGGTGTCCCTCCTCCTGCCCACCCACCAAGAAGGAAGGGCCTGGGAAAGGTGGATGATCTCCTGGAGCAGGAGGGAGTCAGCCTGGCACCTAAGGGCAGCTCCCACCAGCCAGGCCCCCCTTTGTCTCTGTCCTGTCCTGTCGATTTCTGCCACTTCCATCTCACCTGAGCATCGCCTCCAGGCTACTTGGCCAGGCCCTCAGAGAGCATCTGTGTGACGGGAGGTTGGATCCAGGCAGGCAGGGTATTGCCACCCGTGAAGGACCTGGACCAGACGCCTGGCAGGCCTGTCTCATGGGTGCATGCCTGGCCACACTGGCTCAAGTCCTGCCCCAGTGACACAGGATCCCGGCCGCCCTCTGCTCCCTGGGTCCAGGGGGGCAGCAGAAGGATCCTTCTGGGGTGGCTCATCCCTGCCTACCGTTGTGTACAGGGCTGGACCCAATGTGTATGGGGACAGAGAGTCTGTGACTGATTGCCAGACAGCGAGACCCAAGGAAGGGAGGGAGTGGCTCATGGCCCAGGCAGTCGGGTAAGGCTCTGTCCTCCAGGACCTGGAAACCAACAGGCAGGAAGCCCTGACCGCTCCACAGCTGTGTTTGTCCCAGTCCCAGGAGCTGTCATTCCTTCCTGGCTTAGGAGTGGGGGCCTCTTTCCCTGCTGGAGAAGTGGGGAGTGCCCCTGGTAGAAGGGACTTGACAGGCAAAGTGGGGGAGTGAAAGGGTGACAGGGCAGAGGGCAATGGCCAGTGTGGCCGGGGACCCTGGGCCTGAACAAGAAAGCAGAGCAGAGCAGCAGAGACGCCTGGATGCAGCTGGGAGCTGAGGGGAGGGCGGAGACAGGGCCTGGGGGGCCTGGGAGCAGGCGACTGCTGCTGACTAATGGCCCGGTTGGTGCAGTCTTTGTCCCTTGGGCCCACCCTAGCCTAGGCAGGACTGAGGCCAATTCCCAGCCCCCTGCCTTGCGCCAGGGAAGGTGTGGCCTGGCGGGCAGGCACAGTGCCAGCATAGCACTCCATCCACTTTGGTCTGAGCTGACTCGTTGGGTTTTGGGTCTCGACTGTGTTTCTGAGTGCCACTCCTGTAAGCTGGGGGCGGTCTTGGCATGGCCCCCATTGTATCAGGTATACACGGTCCAGGTGGGGGGCTGACCCCGCCAGCGTCCACCAAGGCTGGGTGTGAGCGGTTTCCTGCCGGTGCCAGTCGGGCCCCACCCATGCAGTTGTTCCAGAGGAGCCCCTGCTGGTCCATGGGCCATTTGGTAGGGGTAGACAGCTGCCTCAGCCCAGGTTCCCTGCTGGGCATCCCAGGACGTGGAAGACTGGGGGCCTGTCCCTTCTGCTGGGTCTGGATGTAACCTGTAGCTACCCTGTGTCCCCACAGAGAGAGAAGAGCTGGCAGGAGGGGCAGAGGGTGCTGGCTACCCACCCCAGGAGCCGCCATGCAGTGAGCCAGTGAAGACAGCCCCCGAGGACCCGCAGGCAGAGCTGCACTGTTGGCCAGCAGAGGCCACCCCCCACATAGGCACGGAGCCCACCTGCAGCCAGGGTAAGGGAGGCGGGAGCAGCCCAGCCCCAGCCCCAGCGGCCAGCAGCCAGGGTGGGCTTTCCAGCAGAGGCGCCTCCCTCAACTGGAAGGGTGGAAGGGGCTGGCAAGTTGGGGCCTGGGGAGGGCCCAGTGGTGAGATACAGGGAGGCGAAGCCCCAAGCTGAAGAGCCTGGTTGGGATGCGGTGTCGAGAGAGATGGGAGAGGAGCCCCTGAGAGCCCCTCATTCCATCCTCAGCTCCACCGAGGGGAAGAGCGAGGGCAGGCAGAGCCCAGGCCGCTTATCCAGCAAGCACATGCCCAGATGGGGCCAGCGGAGGGGCAGACACATGGGGGGAGGAGTCGGGCAGGCAGAGGGATGACCAGTCTGCCTGGCCCAGACTGGCCTTCATGTCTAAGTCAGAGCCCATTCCCACCAGCCACCCACCCAGCCAAGGCCCTCGGGGACTCCTCGGGACTGGCGCCTCCTGCAGACCCCGCTCAGGACAGTGGGGCCTGGCGCCAGCCCGAGGGGGCCAGGCCTGGCCTCTGAGTCAGCCCCACTCCTTTTAAAGCCATGAGGCCATGGAGGAATGTGGGGACTGGCCAGCCTCATGCAGCTCCCCGGAGGCCGCCGGCCTGGAACCGCTGCCTCAAGCTCCAGGCACACGAAGCCCCATGCCTGCCCAGGAGCATGAGGAAGATGGTGGACACCTGGGGCCTCAGTGTCCTCCCCATGGTGTGGACGCTTAATAAGGAGTTCTTCCTAGGACAGTCACAGGGGTGTGAGAGCTCATGCACACACAGTGCCTGGAGGGCCTTCGAAATCCCTGGGAAGGCTCGGGACCTTGCCCTCCTCCCAGGCCTTGGGCTCCCAGAGCACACCGTACTGCTGGCAGGGGTAGGGTGTGGGGTGTCCCAGCCCTTGCACCCCACAGCCTAGAGCCAGAGCCCAGCAGTCAGGGTGGTGGAGAGCGACAGGAGGCTTGAATCCTGCTGGTCGGCGCAGGCAGAAAAGCCGAGCGAACGCAGCCACAGTCTCATGTAGACGAGGAGCTGTTCTTGGTGCCTGTCCTCCAGAGGGGAAACTGAGGCCCGAGTTGGGGAGGGGTGGGTAAGCCCAGGAGGCAGCGAGCGAGGCTCAGAGCCATTGGTCCACCCACAGTTGCCAGCTCCAAGGTGTCCAGCAGTGGGAGTGCCCAGCCGCCTGAGTGCCACCTGGGCAAGGCAGAGCCCAGCCGGGCCAAGTCTCGCCTCCTGCCCAGCATGCCAAAGTTGGTCATCCCCTCAGCTGCCACCAAGTTCCCCCCCGAGATCACCGTCACGCCGCCCACCCCGACCCTGCTTTCACCCAAAGGCAGCATCTCGGAGGAGACTAAGCAGAAGCTAAAGGTGACCAAGGGTGCTGCGTGGGGGACACGGGTGGGGGTGTGGGCTACAGGGGGCCTGGGGCTGAGCCAGGCGACCCTAACCAGTGCCCTGCCTGGTTTGCACAGTCGGCCATCCTTTCTGCCCAGTCGGCAGCCAACGTGAGGAAGGAGAGCCTTTGCCAGCCGGCTCTGGAAGTTCTGGAGACATCGAGCCAGGAGTCCTCCTTGGAGAGTGACACGGATGAGGATGATGACTACATGGACATCTGAGGGGCCAGAGCCCCCAGCGACACCCCAGGGCCCATGAAGCCCCCCAGCTGCTCAGTCTCCCTCCTGTGTGCTATCTGAGCCGGGTCTGTCCCCACCACGTGGGGCCCAGAGGAGGCTGAGCTTAGCCACATGAAGAAGGACGGATGGGTCACGGTTTGCACAGGCCGGCATCCTTTTCTATGAAATGTTGACTTTGTAAATATGCCCAAGCCCAGCCCAGGGGGCCATGTCCACACCTCAGCGCCTGGACAAGCCAGGCTCTCTGTGTCACAGTAGAAGGGTTATTTAGGGCTGGGCTCACCCCAATCCCTTTTTTGTTTTTTTTTCTAATAAAGATGGGACAGTTCACTTTGCCTCTTTGTTCACTCCGAGGGCCTCCTTCAGCTGATTGCTGTCCAGAGTTTCTGGGTCCCTCCTCCCATAGGTCAGGGTCTGGAGTACCCCAGGGAGCAGGTGAGGGCATTCAGTCAGGAACAGGTGAGCACAGGCTGAGAAGCCAAGTAGAGCAAATCCCTCTGGGTGGGACTGGGCTGGACCCGGGAGGGGCGTCAGGAGCATCCCCTGAAGGACACAGAGGTATGAGGGTGAGCCCCTCTAGAGTGGGGAAAGGGGGGCTGCAGGGGCAGACTGGGGCCAGGCTGAGCTCGGGATCTGTCTAGTACCCCAATGTGATGGCCCTCGAGGGGTTCGAAGGGGGAAGGTCTGTGTCAGGGAGGGTGAGCTGGGGGAGAGTGTTTACCTCCTACCACGCTTGCCCTCTGATGGGACCAACCACGTCAGTTAAAAGGTTCAGTGCAAGATACAAAGATAGGGCCCCTTGTTCAGAAATCGTTACGAATTTTTTAAAGGTGGCAGCAGTGTGTTAAGCCAGGCTGTGACGCTGGCCCTGCCCTCCCGAGCTCCAAGCACATCTGTTTTGAGGAGGCACAAGTTTTAGGGCCCCAACCCGCCCTTCTCCTCACTGTCAACCCCCATTGGGGGCCTAGTCGCCACCCCACAGCTCTGGGCTGGCTCTGCCCCCCGGGACTCCCTTCAAAGGCTCTCTGTCCAGGATGGGGATGGGGACCCACCTTGATGTTCTATGCCCCTCATGAGCTGGACACCTTGCACCCCTGCCCAAGCAGAAAGGCCCAAGGGACTGCGCTGCCAGGGTCCCCAGCCCAGGCCTGGCAGAGCCACCACAGGGACCCAGAGGCACAGCAGCCTCGGATGGACCCTCCCCGAGCCTGCCATGATATAGCTCCTTTGAAAGGCCGCCTGAGGATGAGGGGCCTGGCAGTTACTCAGCTGACCACCCGCAGGGACCAGGGTTTGGAGGCCCCCACATGGCACTCCCCCAACTTCTCAAATGCCTTCATCTTTCTCTCTGAAAACATGCAGCCAGAGTGCCCAGCCTAGAAAAAGGAAGTGGCAACCTTCCTCCCTCCAGGTCCACAGACCCCCCACTTCCTGGGAGCAACCGAGCCATCTCCCAAGGCCCTTTCTGGCTGCAGGACACCTCAGACCACCCAGGGGACATTTCTACCATCTTCCTTTTCTAACCTGTGCCTGAGTACAGACACACCCTCATCTCTGGGTCAGGGGTCAGTCCCAGCACCAGGCCCCAAGCTGGGGGTCCAGCTCAGGGTCCCAGTGCCCACACCCGTTGCCCACAGAGGTTCCCTGAGGACCAAGTTGAATGTGTTTCCAGCTCCTGCAGCCCATTTCCCTTATGCCTGTGGGTGCCACCTCTCTGGAGCAACTGCAGGCCCACCCACCATGAGAGGGAAAGTGTCCAGGGGACAGGCTGGCTGGACCCAGGAGTTGAGGCAGATCACAGCCGGATGGCCTAAGCCAGTGTCCCTGCCAGCTTCAGCTCCCTGTGAGGTGGGGCCATGTGTGCCCTTTGGACATATTAAGAAGCTGCCGCAGGGGAGAGGACCATCTGCCTGTCAGGACATCTAGCCCAGGTGGCAGGGCCCAGATGAGTCCCAGGCCTGGACCCTCCCTATCCACCCTTGCCTCAGGGGCTCCCAGAAGCCGCCAGCATTGCATCTCCCAGTGACCTTGGCAACACCCATCTTGTCTGGGCCTCAGTTTCCTCATCTACACAATGAGATGGGAGGGGAACAAAGACGAGATTATGCAAACTGCCTGGGTGACAGCACAGATGGATGGGGCCGGGTGGCTTCTCTTCAGAACACTGGATTCTGTTCTCAGCTCCCCACCCTGAACCCTTCCCTCACTATTCACCACCTCCCTCCAAAGGAGATCCCAATGGAGCTGTATCTGACCTGACTGCTGCCACCCACCCCACCCACCCCCCAGGGGACCTTCCTTAGTGACAGCCCTCCTTCCCACAAGGAACCTGAAAGCTAGAAGAGGTCACATCTTTGGCAGAGGATCCCAGAGGCCAGAATCCTGGGACTACAAGTGCAATGCCCCTTCCCCACCCTGAAGCTCATCCCTTTCGGAGGCCAGGCCTGGCTACCCCGGGCTGGGATCCAGCAGTCCTAGCTGAAGCTCCTCTGGACATCAGGCTCCTCCAGGGCGGGAGGGCCGGCAGCTGGAGGCTCTGGCCCCCTCTTCTGTGTCCCAGGCCAGGTGGCCAGGAATGTGCTAACGGGGCAGGTTCGGTCCTGCTGGCCCACACAGGCACCTGTGGACTTTGAGAGGGGACCCGGCGGGGCGGGGCGGGGCGGGGCGGGATGAGGCGGGGCGTTGGTGCAGATCCCGGGAAGGGCGGGCCGGCTCAGAGTGAACCAGCAGCAGCCTCCCAGCCGCTGCTGCACTGCCCGCCGCAGACACCGGCCGCGACATGAAGCTTCCTCTCCTGCCCTGCGCCCTCCTGCTGATGGTGACAGCCCCCGGCCCAGGCCCATGGCCCACAGCAGGTATGCCCCCTTCTGTCCCCCGTCTGTCCATCTGTCTGTTGCAGTCAGGCCCCCGGCAGATGCTCCTCTGGGCTGGGCCTCTGACTATCTGTCGGGCCATCAGCGCCTGTACTGGGGGCAGTGGGAAGAAACTGGGGGTCCAGGGGCCACCCAGTGGGGATGGGGGTCTGGGCAGTGCCCACCATAAATCAACTGGGAGCCAGTAGCTGTCTGGGAGGGAGGTGATCGGGCAGTTGGTGGGCTCAGAAGAGCTTTTGGCCTGCACCCCAAGCCCCGGTGCAGGGTGTGCTTCCCATGAAGGAGCCCCCTAGTTCCACTGGCCAGAGGCAGGATGTGAGTCCTTGTCAGGGTGGAGCTGAACCCCAGAAAGTCTAGTAGGAGAACCATGCTTCAGCGCCAAGACCCTGGTCCCTCCACGGAGCTGAGCCAGAATTCACAGGCCTCCCAGCCCCCAACCTGGCCCCTCTCTCCCATTGCAGGGAAGTGATTCCAACCCTCCTGCCACTTAACTCACTTACTGGCATCCCTCAGCCCCCTCCCCCACCTCCTTGAGCCATCACATCCTTGGCCAATAAGCATTGACGCTCTTGAGTGCCGGCCCTGCCCTGCTCTTGAGTGCTGGCCCTGCGGCTGGGTGAAGTGGGGCCACCAAGGTGGCTCAGGCCCAGCCTGGCCCTTGACTGGCCCCCTTTGGGGGGTGACAGGGGACATGTTAGCACAACCTTAGGTGCCTGCTCCCCACCACAGTCCCCACCCTCCAACCCATGTGGCCATGTTAGCCTGAGGGACCAGTCCCTTGAACATGGTTCTGCTACAGGACCCCATAGCTGGACCCCATAGAGGAAAAGGCTGGGGCCTGATTCCACAGTTCCCCCCTCTCCATGCTACTTCCCCATTCTGGCCCTGCTGGGTCTTCTGCTGGGAATGTTCTTCCCCAAAAGGAGGGGTGTATCCCTCACCTTCTCTGCAAAGGGTGGGGCTCCTTTGGGGGCTGCAGTAAGTCAGTCAGTTCTCCTCTGCAGAGGGAGATGCAGAGCTCAGCCTAGGCACCTGCCCCTACGGGCTTCCAATGACACTCATACTAGCTGAGTCCCCAGACCTTATATTAGCAAGCAGGGGTGGGGGCGGGGGGGTTCTCTTCTAGGCTATTGGTCCTAGGGAGTGGAGACAGGTCCCTGGCCCATGTCCGGGGCTCAGGGATCTTTGGTCATCTGAGAATGCCATTACCTACAAAACTTGGTGGCTGAGGGTCAGTCATGCCCTGGGGGCTCATCCTGACACTACAAAGGTGTGTCTGGAAGGTTCCCCCTTATCTCCCCTCCTTTTCTAGCCCGTCCTTCAGGTGAACTGCCTCATGATCTGTACTAAGCATTACCCCACCCTCCAAGCCCTGGGGGTTGCCACTGTGTCCACAAGGCGGTCAGTACGATCCCTGCTGCATTCTCCTGGGCATGCTTCTCTCTAGTGGGCTCCGGGAAATCAGACGTGGGCCCTGCTCATGGGGGGGCCAGCCCAGCATCCACCAGGTCTGTGCACTCAGAGCCCTTTCCTCTAGGTGCCCAGGAGAGCTGCTCCCAACGCTGTGGGGACCCAGGCAAGCAGTGCTCCTGCCACCCAACCTGCTTCGGCCTGGGCACCTGCTGTTCGGATTTGCGGGACTTCTGCCTAGAGGTCGTACCCCACTCGGGCTCCATGATGGGTGGCAAGGACTTCGTGGTGCAGCACCTCAAGTGGTCCAGCCCCACCACCAGCGTGATCTGCAGGTGGGAGGCCCAGGGCCATGCATACTGGGGGCCCAGATGACTTGGCTGGCCGGGCGGAGCCCCGAGGACCAAAGACAGGGACAGAGCTGGTTGGGTGGGTTCCCCAGGGAAGTCAGGGGCCCAGGCCTTGGAGAAGGTCGGCCCACCCTGGCCCAGCCTCTCCTGCCACCTCTACTCCCCACAGGTTTAAGGAGAGTATCCAGACCCTCGGCCACGTGGACTCCTCAGGACGTGTCCACTGTGTGTCGCCCCTGCTTTATGAGACCGGCCGCATCCCCTTCACACTCTCCATGGACAACGGCCGTTCCTTCCCGCGCTCAGGCACCTGGCTGGCTGGTGAGCCCCACCTTTCTGGTCCAGGCTGTGGGCACCAGGCCCCACACACTGCAGGCTCTGTCCCTCCCCCTCCCCACCATGGGGACTTTCCCCAGTACTGATCTACGCACACCTGGCCCACCCACGGGATCCCGGCACTCTGGCTGAACAAGTTTCTTGAGAGGCTCGCCCCAGCACAGGGGCGAGGATTCCGGCCCTGGCATTCAGACAGGAGTCTCACCCAGAGGGAATGGGGGCTACAGATGTCACCCAGCATGGTGGGCCAGGCTAGGGAAGGGGAGGAGGCAGGTGAAGGCCAGAGACCTGAGCAGTGGAGGGCAGGGCCCTGCCTCTTATGTCCTTTCCCCACCACAAGGGTCTGGGGGACACCATGGCTCCAGTGAGACTGCCATGCTTTGTCCTTGGGAGGCCCCCACAGCTCTCAGAGCCTCAGGGCGTCCTCCACTGGACCACCTGGGCCCCAGGCCTTTTCTCACCTCACCTCCCCCTCCCAGTGCACCCCAGCAAAGTGTCTGAGACAGAGAAGAGCCAGCTGGTGAACGAGACCCACTGGCAATATTATGGCACCACGGGCTTCGGAGGTAACCTCTCCCTGACCTGGAACATCTCAGCTCTTCCCACAAACTCCGTCACCATCGAGCTGTGGGGCTATGAGGAGACAGGTGAGGCACCCTGCGGGCTGCTTCTGCAGGGCCTGGCTGGGTCAGAAGCTTTGGGCTTGCAGAGGTGAAAGGGAATTCCAGGCAGGGGAAATCCTGTGGATGGGGAGCGGGGTCCCAGGTAGGGACTGGAATGAGGAAAGTGCAGAAAAGAAAAAGGAAGCGGAACAGGGCAGGGAGGCTGGGGCCCCCTCAGGGTGGAGGTACGATGGATGCCTGGTCCCTGGATATAAGGCTTGTCCTGGAAACAGAAAAGGCTTGCTCTGCCCACTACTCTCTGAGTGCCTGGATGGCCGACATAGGCCTGGGCCTGTCCTAGAACAGGGACAGTGACCCTGGAGTCGGCGGGGGAAGGAGGTCGTGATCACTTGAGCCTGGGTCCTTGTGGGGGCAGCAGGGAAGCCCTGCTGTGGGGGATTCTCTGTCTTTGTCCATCTGTCCATGAGGCTGCTCTGAGCACCAAAGACTGGCTCCCGCCCCTCCTCTGTCCCGGGGTCCTCAGATAGGCCCCAGGGCTGACTGGCCTTCTCTCCCTCAGGGAAGCCATATTCAGGGGAATGGACGGCAAAGTGGTCGTATCTGTACTCCCTGGCCACCAATGTCTCCAACTCCGGCTCTTTCACCTTCATTCCCCAACCCGCACCTCAGCACTACCAGAGATGGGAAGTGGGCGCCCTTCGGATCGTCAGCAGCAAACACTATAAGGGGGAGAGGTGAGGGCCACGCAGGGGCTGGGTGAGGGCTGGCTGGCTGATGGGGAAGCGGGGGCCGGGGGCAGAGAGGCCGGCCCTTAGTGGGCGTGTGTCCCCGCAGGGACGTGCAGGCGCTCTGGACCAACGAGCACGCTCTGGCCTGGCACCTGGGCGATGACTTCCGGGCCGACCCCGTGGCCTGGGCCCGAACTCAGTGCCTAAACTGGGAGGAGCTCGAGGACCAGCTGCCCAACTTCCTGGAAGAACTGCCTGACTGCCCCTGTACCCTGGCCCAGGCCCGAGCTGACTCTGGCCGCTTCCATGTGAGTCCCCACCCAGGTCAGGGCCCGGGAACTAGCTGGCAAGGGGGCAAGTGGAGCCAGTGCCCCCCACCCCCGTGGACATGGCGACACCCACCCAGACCAACAGCAGGGAAGGCAGATAGAGGTCCCCTGGGGGGTGGGTTGGGGATGGCAGAGCCGGATGCTAGGGTGGGTGACAGCAACCTGCTGCTCTGCAGACTGACTACGGCTGTGACATCGAGCATGGCAGCGTGTGCACCTACCACCCAGGGGCGGTGCACTGTGTGCGCTCTGTGCAAGCCAGGTGAGCCCCCAGGTGGCGGTTGGGGCACCAGGCAGACCCTGAGGGCAGATCGCCAAAGGCGGGCCTGACCTGCCCGTGCCCCCAGCCCGCAGTATGCCTCGGGCCAGCAGTGCTGCTACACCGAGGAGGGCACGCAGCTCCTGACCGCTGACTCGACGAGCGGCAGCACCCCGGACCGCGGCCACGATTGGGGTGCGCCTCCGTTCCGGGCACCGCCCCGCGTGCCCGGCCTCTCCCACTGGCTCTACGATGTCATCAGCTTCTACCACTGCTGCCTCTGGGCCCCCGAGTGCTCCCGCTACATGCTCCGGCGGCCCTCCAGCGACTGCCGCCGCTACCAGCCCCCACGCCTGGGTGAGTGCCAGCCAGGCTGGGGCCCACGGGCAGGACCAGGCCGGGAAGCCTGCCTGACGCTTCCCTCTCCCCAGCCTCTGCTTTCGGGGACCCGCACTTTGTCACTTTCGATGGCACCAACTTCACATTCAATGGGCGAGGCGAGTATGTGCTGCTGGAGGCTGCGCTGACCGACCTGAGGGTGCAGGTGCGGGCCCAGCCCAGGACAACACTCGAGGGTGAGGCTGGGGCCCCCGGGACTCGGAGTGGCTCTGGGTCATCCCAGATGGGGGAGCCTGGAGCCAAGTGGACCTCGTTCTGCACCCACCACCCCAGGCACGCAAGACCGAGGCACAGGGCTGACGGCTGTAGCCGTCCAGGAGGGAAACTCAGATGTGGTGGAGGTCCGGCTGGCTGGCGGGACCGGCGTCCTGCAGGTGCTGCTAAACCAGGAGGTGCTCAGCTTCGCTGAGCAGAAATGGATGGACCTGAAGGGTGAGTAGCACGGCTGGGCCGCAGTGGCGGGTGCCCTCGCTCCCTTTCCCTCCCACCTGGGCTTCCACGCCTCTCACTGGCTCTGGCCAGAGGCAGGGATGATGTCCAGAGCACAGACGTGGAGACGAAGGCCTCTTGGAGCTTGCTGCAGGGCGACAGTCAGCTCCTCTCCCCCACAGCTAGCTGCAGAGGGACCTGACAGACATGGTTCTAAGTCCCCACACGAGCTGGGAGGTGCAGTGCTTCCAGAAAACTGACCTGAGGGTTAAGGAGTGGTGGCTCTCTAGCTCTCTTCCCTCAGAAGTGCTGCTGCAGGGAATGAAATGACTCCCAGTTGGGATGGGTGGGCCCTGGGGTGGGCCTGTTGGTGCTGAGCATGCAGGGACCCCCAGAAAGAGCAGAGGCAAGCACGGCTGCTACCTCCCAGTCAGAAAGCAAGGGCCAACCGGTGACCCCCATGTGTGGCCTGGGCGTGAGGGTCTCTTCAGGGCCTGGGCACCTCACGTCAACACGGGGGCTCCTGGCAAAGGTATGGGCCCAGACTGCTGGAGTGTCACAGTCAGCAGGGTTGATCCTGGGGAAAGCCCTCCCCTTTCACTGAAGCCCAGGGGCACCAGCCCATGGGAGGTGACCTTGACCTCAACTCCACCCTACACAGGCATGTTCCTGTCAGTGGCTTCTGGGGACAGCGTATCTATCATGCTGTCATCGGGGGCAGGCCTGGAGGTCAGCGTTCAGGATCCCTTCCTGAGTGTGGCCATCCTGCTGCCCGAGAAGTTCCTCAACCACACTCAAGGTCTCCTTGGAACACTCAACGACAACCCCACAGACGACTTCACTCTGCGCAGTGGGCAGGTCCTGTCCCCCACCGCCAAGTCCCGAGAACTGTTCCAGTTTGGGGCTGACTGTGAGTGATCGTGAGGCCCGTGCTGGAAGAAGGGACAGGATGGGACAAGGGGCGGGGGGTGGTGGAGGTCAAGGGGAGACCCCATACCATCGGCCACCAGCCAGGCCTGCTCCATGCCTCTGCAGGGGCCGTGGAGAACGCCTCCTCCCTGCTCACCTACGACTCCCGGCTTCTGGTCAACAACTTCCTATACCGGCCCAAGCATGACCCTACCTTCCAGCCCCTCTTCCCCGAGGAGACCACCCCCAGCCCCAGCCAGGTGATTGAGGCAGCCAAATTGTGTGGGGACAACCATTTCTGCAGTTTCGACGTGGCAGCTACGGGGAGCCTGAGTGTGGCTAATGCCACACGGTTGGCCTACCAGCTGCACCAGCTTCGTGTGCAGAGTCTACAGCCAGGTAAGGGCTGCAGGTGGGCCCCCCTGCAAGGGAGTGGGCACTTCACACTGGAGCATGGCCCCCCAGGCCGGCGGCTGAAGTGGCCAGTCGCTCAGGGTTGTCGGCTGTGTCCCATTTTACCCCAGTGGTGTCTTGTGGCTGGCTGGCCCCGCCTCACAATGGGCTCAAGGATGGCATCAGGTACCTGAAGGGCTCCACAGTCTACTTCCATTGCAACAACGGCTACAGCCTGGTTGGGGCAGAGTCCAGCACCTGCCAGGCTGATGGCTCCTGGTCCAAGCCCACCCCGATGTGCCAGCCAGGTGAGGATGCCCAGTCCACCTGCTGCCCAGCCTGCTGCCCCCCGCCACACACACATGCCTGCCCCTCCCATACACCCCTCCCGGCTGCATGCCAAGCCCTCCTGCTGAAGCTCACCTGCCCACCAGCCGGCCCTGGGCCGCACTCACATCTCCCAACCACTCTCTAGGGCGAAGCCATACCGTGCTGTTGAGCATCATCTTTGGAGGCCTGGCAGTGGTGGCTGTGGCCACGCTCATCTACGTGCTACTGCACCGCAGGAAGGGCAACATGTGAGACCCCACCCCCACCCCGAGCCCAGGGTCCTGCCCACGGGACCAGGGTCTGGGCCCCTGGGGCACCCTTGGGACCGCCGCGCCTGCTCACACCTGGTCTCTTGCAGGGCCTTGTGGACCTCGCAGCCCTGAAGAGAGTGCTCCTGGCCAGAGACGTGAGTGCACTGGGCCACCCTCAGACCAAAGACCGGCCTCCCAGGAGAGCGCTCCAAATTCCCGAGACTGAGCACCCCAGCACTTCGATCCCCTAATCTGTAGCGCCTGGGACCTGGACACCTGTTACCTGAGCCTTTAATGCCTGTGGACCCGAGGCCGATGCCCTACTCTTTCATCTCAGGCCCGGACCCTGAGCTCTAACTGTAGCTCCTGAAGCCATTATCCAAATACCTGCAGCTCTAATTCTCCAGACTTGAGACTCCACACCCTCGACGCTAATGCCTGTCTGCTGAGTCCCAGGATTCCTGCCCCTGACACTCAGTCGGCAGTACCTCAGCTCCTGTGTCCAATGCCTGTGCCTCTGACCCCTGAAATACTGATACCTGGTGCCGCCAAACCGCAGCCCCAGCACCCAGCTGCCTTGATTCCTAGACACTGGGCCCAGCCAAGACTGCAGGTGGGCCCAGCTCAACGCGTGGAGAGAACCCGGTACTCCAAAGTGGAGAGTCATTCTCTGAGCGCCAGGCTTGTGATTCTCACTTCTGGAATGTCACTTGAAACACCCCTCTCTGCCTGAACAAGGAGAAAACAAACCTGTTGCTCCCTCTCCCTGGTGTCCTGGTGCTCATGTTGTCCCTTGGTTCTAGGGTTCTACGGTTGCTTTTTGGGGTCCAGAGTGACTTGGGTCTGAGTCTTTCATCTTCCAGGTCACCTGAGACAGGTCCCTGCCCAGCCTCTCTCCATCTGAAAATGGGTTCAAGAGCAGTAAAGGCTTTGTGGGGTGGGGAAGACGGGTATAGTATTTGGGGAAGCTGGACCATGGGGTGCCGTGCTGGGTGCCCAGGAGATAGCGCAGAGCCAACCTGCCCCTTCACTTTGCAGCAAGCTGGCCCAGCCTGGGCCTGGGCCCCCACCCTGCCTGGCATCCCCCTCGCCTCCCCCACCCCAAGCCAGTCACTAGTAGTGGCAGGCCCAAGTCATCTGCCCCAGGTCCGTGTTCAGGGTCCCTAGGCCTTCCACACAGGAGTATCCAGAACTAGATGCAGAGCACAGGCCTCACACCGCTGCTGTCCACCTGCACCAGGGCCATACACCTCGTGCATAAACACAGGCTAGGAGCTGGCTTGAGGACAAGTGAGGCCCAGAGTGTTTTGTGGTGAGGGAACTGAATAGGGGCTATTGAAGTGTGTAGACAGGGTAAGATGGGGTCATATTTGCATTGTAGGTATCAGACAGCACCAGGGTGGGTGGGGTTGGAAGTTGGTGCCCCCTGGACCAGGGAGCATTGCAGCCTGAGGGGCCTGGGCAGGATAGTGTGCCCACAGGATGAAGAGTCCTGGGTGGGAGGTGATGAGTGGAGGCCCTCTTTGCTATGGCTTGCAGCACAAAGAGTGACCACATGGGGACAGCAGAGGGTAAGGACAGTGAGCAAAGGCAGACGCCGCACAGGACCCCAGGCCCTGGGGAAATGCAGTCAGCCCCAGCCCTGCAGCTGGACCAGCAAGCTTGTGGTCATAGCCTCAGCCAAGGTTCCTGCAGGTGCACCTCTGCATCTCTTCTCAGCTCGGAGGGCTTCAAGTCATTCCCCCAGTCTCAGGGGCTCAAGTCTCACAGAACTTGCACAGGACACCCTCAGATTGTCCAGATGACACCAACCACCAAGTCAGAGCCCAGGCCTCCCTACCAGCTCAGCCTCACTTTTGATGGAGGGTCCCAGGCAGGGGTGGAAAGCTCCCATTGTCCCATGGCAGGGACAGTTTGCCAGGGTTTCCAGAAGTGAATGCACCACTGGCACATTTGAAGGAACAGAGCTAAGACTGAGGAATTGGGAGACTCAGGGATGGTGCCCAGAAGACTAAAGATGAGTAGGCGGTTGGTGTTTTCTGCCCTTCCAGACCCCAGAACCCCAAATCGCCAGCTCTTTGGGCTTCCAGCCCAGAACAGGGTGGAGCTGAGGACCAGCCCCTTGGCTGCTAGGTGGGTACTTTCTCCTCCTGAGATGAGGTAAGGGAGGGCTGCCTCCCACTAACCCAAATCCTCAGCGCATCCCTGTAGTGAGTCAGGCCCAGCTGGGCACTTATCAGCCTGGATATGTGTACTCAGACACAAATGCCCAGGTGGGCGGGGGCTTTTCATAGCTCCTATAACAGGTCTCAGGACCAGTGGAATTCTCAGAGACTTGGTTGGTCAGAGAGGGCATTCCAGGAAGAGGAACAGCCTGAGCAAAGGCTCAGAGGAAGAGAAGTTGGGTCTGAGGCAAAGTGGTAAGGGCGTGGCAACCGAGGCTGCTCCTCCATCGGGCCATGGCATTTAGGCTTAGTCCTGAGAATAAAGCATGGCCTCCCCTACCCCCACCCCATCCCTCTTAGACAGGCCATAGAGCTGCTTTTGCCCCTCCCCAGCAAGAGAAAGGGTGCACAGTCTGTGGCCCTGGCCCCAGACATCAGACATTCCCAGTGCCAGGGGCAGGCCGGGCTGGGAAGCCCCAACACCTGATAGGGATTTCCCAGGGGCCCCTAGGGAGTCAGGGGTTCTATTCAGCCTGAGTGAGTGGCAAAGGTCCCAGGACAAACTTCCTAAAGACGTCAAAGCCAGGGATCCCCACCTCAGAGAGGTGGTCTTCCTTGGGCAGCCCCAGGGAATCATGGTATCAAAATTCAGAGGCCAGTCCTCTACCCCTTATACCCACCAGTCCAGGTGTCAGGATGGTGATCCAGAGACTTGGAAGCACAGACGAAATGAGAGCTAGGAAGTCAAATGGGACATGGTGCGGCAGCCACAGGATCCTGCTACTGAACCGGGCCCAGGTCCTACACAGCAGCAACCACGCAAACTCATGGGGCCTTGGTGGGAACCACAAAGAAAACTGGCCTGCCACAGACTCCCCACAGTCTCGAGCTGGGAGAAGAAATTCATCTGTCTCTAGCCTCCCACCAGGGCCTCTCATTGGCTAAACACAGTGGGGAGCGCCGACAGGGATGAAGGGCCAATAAGGCACAATGGGAGCGGAACTCCTCCTTGGCCAGGCTGGTTTTTTCAGCAAGTCCCAGCACAGCTGAGTGCCTGCCCTGGGCCACCTTCGTCCTCAAGGTCTCATGGCCTGATGCTTCCCCGAGCTGGAGGGGGTGGTCAGTGCTGCATGTTGTGAATGTGGAAGGTCAGGGAGTGCTTCCTAGAGGAGCCTAGCTCCAGCTGAACTTAAAAGGATAAAAACCATTAGGGAAATGGATTTAAGTAGGTGCCTACAGCTGTTCAGGGTCTACACTGCTCAGACTCTTATAGGTAGAGCACTGGACTACATTTCCCAGCCTCCTTTGCAGTTGTGATAGTCATGTGACTGAGTTCTAACCAGTGCAATGTGAACAAAAAGGAGCAGGGTACTTCCAGGCCTGGAACACCATTGCTTCCTCAGGAACCCAACCAAATTCCTTCCCCTGCTTGGGTTGATATAAGGATGATTTTGGAAGCTGCACCAGCTTGGGTCCCAAGCATGTGGGAGGACCCCCTGGACACACCCTGACCTGTTTACCCATCCAGTGCTGCTACAGGAACAAGAAATAAACTTTCCCGTAATTAAGCCATTGTACATTTTGGGATCTATTTCTTGCGGGAGTTGGTCCCTCTAATTATACACCAGAAGCAAAGAAGCAAAAAAATGGCCTTATATTTTTTATTAGTGTTGAAAATAAATATTCTCTGCACGGGTTTTAAAGAGTTTGAACAGATACACCGATATTCATAGCAGCATTATTTACAATAGCCAAAAGGTGGAAGCCCCCCAAGTGTCCAAAAATGAAAGAATGGATGTAAAAATGTGGTACATATACACGATGGAATAGTAGCCTCATACAGGAGGGAAATTCTGGTACACGCCACAATGTGGGTAAACCGTAAGGACATTATGCTACGTGAAACAAGCCAGTCGCAAAAGGACAAATATTGTATGATTCCACCTATATGAGATCGCTAGAGCAGTTAAACTCAGAGACAGAAAGGAGAATGGTGGTTGCCAACAGCTGGGAGAGGGGGACTGGGGAGTTACTGTTTAATGGAGATAGAGTTCAGTTTTGCAAGATGAAATAGTTCTGGAGATGGATGCTGGTGATGGTTGCTCAACCATGTGAATATACTTAATGCCACTGAATTGTATGCTTAACAACAGTTAAGATGGTAAATGTTTTGTATTATTTTACAATTAAAATAGAAAAGTTTACCTTTAGGAGAAATCCGCACAGAAGGGATTGGCTGGTTAAACAGTACGTGCCTGTTTAGCTAGGGGGAGCTTTATGAGGAGCGGAGGGGTAGCCCGAGGCCACCTATCTTGTCTTCCTGGCCTTGACACCACCATCCTATGAGAGGGTTCCCTACACTCTTGTCAGCGCAAGGAGCCTTCAGATATTTTGCTCTTTGCCATTTAGATGGTACGGATCCTACATCAACTTGGTGAGGCTGAATGACATTCCCAGAATTCCCTCCCCTGTATGTTTTGGGTATGGATGGTCCACAAGAGAGCCTCCTGTGCAACACTGGGAGGGCATGTTAAGGGTGAAGATATGCTAACGGCCAACTTCTGCTTCTGCAAACTGCTTGCTTGTTTGATGTTAACCAGGGGGTGGTCCTAGGCTTTATAAGCTGCCTCTTTGGGGAGCTCAGGGCTGATTCTCTGACCCTTCGTGGTGGAGTCAGTCGTTGGCTGACTAATAAAGACTCATAATTTACCTTAATTGGCTTCGTGAGTCTTAGATTCAGTTGTGCCGCAACAGGCAGAAGTGAACTGGCAGTCTTTTTTATAGCTCACACTCTAGTGGCCTGTTTGCTGATTCAGCTGCTCTGCAGGGGCAGAAGTCAAGCCTGCAAATGCTCCACCTGCCCCTGAGGCAGGTAGTTAACCTGTGGAAGTCCCTGCCCTCCAGGATATGCCTCTGGAGTTTTTCCTAAGTCTCTTACTCAACCTTCTCCCTGTTTTGATTCCAAGTGTGAGAAACAGACCAAGACCAGGAAGATAAGATAGAGGCAGACGGCCTCAGGCTGCCCCACTCCTCCCTGATAAGGCTCTCCTTGGCTAATGATTATCGTAGTTATCATCATTGCCACCTGCCACCACCAAGAGAAAAAAACCCTGTAATCCAGACAACTCTGGGCAGATTCTCTCTCTTAGCTGCCCACACTTTTCTGTTAAGTATATACTTTCACTTTAATAAAACTCGCTCTTTCCGGCTTGCTGTTAGTCATGCCCTTGAATTCTTTCTCATGACAAAGGACAAGAATCTGGTCACTAGAGCTCTGAGTCTCCCTTTGGACTCCTGGCCCATTGAGCTCTCTAGCTTCACCCTCACCCCTACGCATCATGAGCCTTAGGCTTTCCCAACTCCTGGGTCAAGAATGTGATGAAGCGTTTCAGCTTCCACAAGAAATATTCCCGCACTTGGCAAAAATAAAAGATATGGGTTTCAGCCCAGCCTCGTGGTCTCCAACCCACCCTTGGGGTTTTAGCCCGCTCTGAATCCTTCCTTCCTTCTTACATCTATCTTCCCTCCCAACTCCCTGCCACATGGACCTCAATCTCCAGCATCAGATCAAAGACAATAGCTTCTCCCAACTTCCACATTTGGGGGTCCTGCCTTTTGGACTGAACCCAGACTGGTATAAATGTGATATTTTAAACTTCTCTTTAGTATAAGTTGCACGTGACAAAGTAAATTGGTACAGCCACTACAGAAAACAGTATGGAGGTTTCTCATAAAATTAAAAGTAGAATCACCATGTAATCCAGCAATTCACCTCTGGGTATATATTCAAAAGAAATGAAAACAAGATATTGAAAAGATATCTGCATTTCCATGTTGATTGTAACATTATTCACAATAGTTAAAATATGGGAGAGAAAAAAAAGATATGGAAACAGTCTAAACGTCCATTAACAGATGAGTGGTTAGAGGAGATGTGATTTATATACGCAACAGAATATTATTCACCCCTGAGAAAAAAAAATCCTGCCGCCTGCAACAACATAGATGGGCCTAGAGGGCATTGTGCTCTGAGAGATGTCAGACAGTGAAAGAAAATACTGTACGATCTCGTCTACATGTGGGATCTAAAAAAGCCAAACTCATAAAAACAGAGAGTAGAATAGTGGCTACCAGAGAAGCTGGGGGTAGAAAAAAAGGGGACAAACTTCCAGTCATAAAAAATATTAAAAATAAATATAAATATAGAGTAAGTTGTATGCAAGAAAGTACACTCCTGAGAGTATAGCTCCATGAATAAATCTAAAGTAAATACTACCCTCTGCCTCCTCCCAAGTTAACCACTAATTTTTCACACCAAAGATTAGTTTTGCTTGATTTTTGTCCTTTACATAGATGGACTCATACAGTCAGTGCTCTCTTGTGTTAGTTTCTTGGCATTGCCACGTGAATTTTAGAATCAGTTTGCCAATTTCCACACAAACAAAAACACTTGCACTGAATCTGTAGATGAAAATGGGGAGAATTGGCATCATCACAATATTTTATTCCTTCTCGTCCATGAGCATAGGATAACGCTCTGTTTGTTGGGCGTTCTTTAAATTCTCTCAATTCTATTTGGTAATGATCAGGATAAAGATCTTACATATTTTTGTTAGTTTAACTTCTAAGCTTTGATCTTATGCGATTGTATTGTAAACGATTTTAATTCAAAAACGTGTTTTCTATTTGTGGCTGGTACATAGAAATAGCATTGATTTTTGTATATTTTTCTTGACTACCGTGATCTTGTGAGATTTGCCTATTGCTAATAGCTGATCTGTAGAGTATCTATAAATAATGACACATAATGTTTTACTTGCTCTCTTTTATTTGTTTTCTTACTGCACTGGCAAGAACTTCCCTTATATTATTGCAAAGAAATGATGAAAGCTTACCTTTATCCCAAACGAAACTGGTCTCCATCTCAGAAAGAAGAATTTTTTATTTTTTACTATGAAGTACGACACGTACTGTAGAGTTTTGTAATTACAGCTTATCAGACTGAGGAAGTTTCTTTCCATTTCTAGTTACTGAGGGTTTTTACTGAGAGGTAAAGTTGAGAAATTTTATCAAATGCTTTTCTGCATTTATTGAGATGATCAATGATTTTCCTTCTGTATTCTTTTAGTGTGTCCATATGGTGAATTGCATTGCTTATTTTTCTAATGTTCAATGAATCTTGCATTCGCAGATAGAATCCCAATTTGTGGTGATAAATTTTCTTTTTTTTTTATTTATCTAATTTGGTTTGCTCCTATTTTGTTTAAGAGTTTCACATTTCGGTGCATGAATGAAATCATCCTCTCCTGTTGTTTTATGAAGTTTTTGTCAGATTTTGTTCTCAAAATTATCCTGTTCTCATTAAAAAGAGTTGGGAAATGTTTTCTTTCCTGTTCTCTAGAAGAATTTGTGTAAGACTGGTGTTTTTTCTTCCATCATTGTTTGGAAAAACTCACTGAGGGTACATTCTCAGTCTGGAGTTCTTTTCTTTGTCCCTGTGAGATCTCATTGTTGTTTTAATTGGCAAGGCTTACTTATGAGTGAGGTTGAGCAACATTTTTATATGTCGAAACAGCCATTTGTAGCTCTCTTTCTGTGGTCAAATGAGTCATAAATCTGCATGTTTCTAATTGGATACTTGGTGTTTTTTTTATTGGTTGATATTAAATATTTAAATATATAAACAAAGGAGCTAGCCCCATGTCATATTATGTATTGAAACTATTTTCCCCTTTAGTTTTCTTTAATCTTTAAAATATTTTACATGTCAAAATTTTTAATTTTTATTGTAAGGTAAACGTGTGACACGCCGACAGAAGTTTTCAAAGCAAGCATTTATTGGGAGAGCGCTCCCGGGCGAGGTTCTCTGGTCCAGAGAGAGGGGCCAGGGAAGTCGCACCCTGTGGTGGGCGGGCGTGGATTTTATGGGTTACATGTGGGTAGAGGTATAGGGTGGGGAACATTAATGGTTAATCGAATGCTAATTGAGCCTCTGGGTTAGGGTGGTGACAGGGCTTTAGGGTGGGCCCTATTCAGGCCTGGATTCCCGGTATTAAGCTGGGGAGTCTCCAGGCAGGCATCTGGCTGGCCCTTCCCCCGCCAGCCTAACATTTATGTATTCAAATTTATCTTTTTTTTTCCTTTATGGCTTGATTTTACGTCATGCCTAAATGGCCGACCTACTCTAAGAATATAAATAAAACATTCTTGTGTTTTCTTACAATATTTATATAATTTTATTTCTAACTCTTAAGGCTCTGACCCAACTGGGATTTATTTTGGTGTAAATAAAAAGGTAGTGATATGGGACATCACTTATAAAATTCTTACTCTTCTAGCAGGAAATGATACTGGATATCTCTTGCAAGAGTTCTTAATCTTCTTAGTAAACATAGTTAAGTTTTCTTCCTCCTTTCTTTGGGAAAGAGGGCCTCTCCCTCAAAACTCAATAACTGTCCCAAAACTGGTGACTGAGATCCTCTGGGTATTGAAAAGGGTCCTGGGTCCATTGTTAGCAGAAATGGCCTTAGGCCAGACAGGGTCCTTAGAGGGGGGAGGGAAGGGACTTTAGGCCAAAGGTCTTTTTTACTCTTTAAGAAATGCATTAATGGAATATTAGCCATTTAAAAAAATGAAATCCTACTATTTGCAATGACATGGATGGACCCAGAGGTTCTCATGCTGAGTAAAATAAGTCAGACAAGGAATATTATTTCATTTATATGGTATCTAAGGAACAAAAAGAACAAACTAATCAAAAACAGACTCACAAATTTGGTGACGACCGGGGAGGGGGGTTGGGAGGCTGGAAGAATGGGGTGAAGGGTTAAAGGAGGACAAGTTAGTAGTTGATAGCTGGGCATGGGAAGCATGGCAGAGGGAATTCAGTTAGCATTAATACGATGGCTAAGTGGAGGGCCGGGGGAGCAACTGGGGGGATCATTTTATGAACATTATAGATGTCCAACCAATGTACTATATACTTGAAACTAATTTAAATAAATAAATTTATTTTTAAAAAGAAAAATATGTTAACAAACCTGATTCCCTCTACTCACTTAATAGGCAAATCAGCAATAGAAATTAATAGATATACGATTTAAATGACAATTTTGTATCTTCTTTTCCTTGTCTAGTGACTGAGGCAGCACTTCAGCAGGAAAGCCAAGACCCTCCCTAAGACAGAAAGGGAAAGAGCTCCATGAAACCCCAATAGGCAAGGACTAAACCGTTCTCAGCAGGAAGCAGATACAGAAGAGGAGACCTCCCGTCCCTCTACATTCATACTACTAATAAGGGGGTTTGTGGCTCTTAGAAAAGAGTTAGGCAGGAAAGTTAGTTAGGGGATCTTGGGCCTACCTTCAAAGACACTGAAGTCATCCTATCCTAGAAGGGATCTGCCCTAATTCTCCTGCAATTAAGCAAGCAAGAAGGTATTTTTAGGCTAAAAGTAACTCCTAGAAAGAAACAAGTGTGCGGAGAATTAGGTACCAATTTAAGCCAGTCACTTGCACCTGTACAATGCAGGTCCCAATGACCTTCAATTCACCTGAGCTTCATTATACCATCATTATAATATGATGCGTATGCCCAGAAGCTCACTAATATCATTATAACAGACTGCATTTTGGGAATGAACATGCACAGAAAGCGAGTGATGAACCACTGAGTCCTGTCAATCTTCACTGTCGACCACGGAAGCCCACCCCTTTAAGCAAAGTAATCACCCACAGCAAAGAGGGATAAAAACCCCAAAGGCTTTGTTACCAGGCCCTTTGAGCCATGCTTTTCTTGCTTAGGCCTGCTTCCATGTTGGAAGTGTACTTTCCCTTCTCATAAAGCTTTTCTTTTTTTTGTCGTATTTTGGTGTCTTGCTCAATTCTTTGTTCGCGACATCAAGAACCTGGATAACGCCCCGGGAAAGGACCCCACTCTCCGGTAACAGTAGGAATACCAGTTTATTATTTTCTCAGATGGCTACCCACTTGCTCCAATACCAATCGGTAATTCATCTTTTTTCCTACTGATGTGCCTTTTTTTCATTTTTTTTCCTCTCCTGATTTAATATACTCCTTTAGCAGAGACAATTCCTATATTTATTTACATCTCTTTGTGAACTTTGTGTTGTGGTTGGTTAATTGACTTCTTATGTATATTCATATACTCTTGTTTTCTTTTTTAATTTATTTAAATTAGTTTCAAGTACACAGTACATTGGTTAGACATCTATATAGTTCATAAAATAATCTCTCCAATTGCTCCTTCCCTCCCCTAACCCTCCACCTTGCCAACATATTAATGCTGACTGCATCCCCATCCCCATGACCATCCATCAGCTACTAATTTGTACTTTAACCCTCACCCCATGTTCCCAGCCCCTCAATCCCTCTCCCCTCCATCCATCACCAAATTGTCCACTATATTCGTCAGCCTATTTTTGATTAGTTCTTTTTGTTCCTTAGATTCTGCATATAATTGAAATCACATGGTATTTCTTTCTCTGTCTGACTTATTTCACTCAGTATAATAACCTCGAGATCCATCCATATCGTTGCAAATGGTAGGATTTCATTTTTTTAATGGCTGAGGAATATTCCATTGTACATATGAACCATAATTTCTTTATCCAATCATCTGTTGATGGGCATTTAGGTTGCTTCCATATCTTGGCCATTGTAAATTGTGTTGCTGTGAATATTGGAGTGCATAGATCTTTACGAATTATTGTTTTGGTTTTCTTTGGATAAATACCCAGAAGTACAATTGCTGGGTCCATATGCTGTTTTAACTATTGTATATAATTTGTTTTAATCTGATGGATTTGCTTACTTAATTTCCTTTTTACAAAGGTACCAACGTAACTCATCGAGGAAAATGGAGGTCTTTATACTAAATGATGGTGGAGCAATTGCACAGGCAATTGTTTTATCTTTTCCATTTAGGCCTAAGATTCATCTCGAATTAATTTTTACTTATAATGTGAAATAGGGGTTAAGATTCATTTTCTCCATCTATCCAGCATGCACCTCTGGCATTTATTCTGCATGACCCCTGAAGCAGTATTGTCATCTCTAAAATTGGCATAAAAGTAGCTCCTCTTCTTTAGGGAGAATTGTGTAAATTGAGTTAATACACGTAAAGCAATAGACAACCAGCTCATGGTCAGCACCCAACAAATGTTATTATCTTGAGATATATATTCACGTGTAAAATATAATACAAATGGAACCATTTTAAATACAGAGTCTGAGCTGCCATCCCAGTGAGACTGTCATGCGTCAAAACTTTGGAACGTTAAAACCACACGAAATAATCTTTGGACGAGACCTGTAGCAGCTTTGTATTCCAAACAACTGTTAACAGGAGAGCAGACGTTACATTATTCTCCTTCCTTTTCTCATAAATATCCACTAGTTTTCACTTCCTAATTGGAACACTATTTGTGTTTCTGCCTGAATCAGTGCTTCCCAGAATTGCAGTTCCTTTTGGATCTCAAATAAATGCTTGTTGCCTCTCGTCTTGACTTATTTATTTTTAATCTAACACAATTAAGAGAGTATCCAGT
This sequence comes from Cynopterus sphinx, assembly GCA_030015415.1. Taxonomy (NCBI): domain Eukaryota; kingdom Metazoa; phylum Chordata; class Mammalia; order Chiroptera; family Pteropodidae; genus Cynopterus; species Cynopterus sphinx. Next base: position 13,063,346 of record CM057390.1, read on the forward strand.
CATTCCTGTTTTTTTTTTTTTTTTAATTCAGTGGTTTGTTTTTTATTTGTTTTTATTAAGAATAGGTGTTGAATTTTGTCAAATGCCTCTTCAGTCTCTATGGAGATGACCCTGTGACTCTTCCCTAGTGAAAGGTAAGAAGTAAGAATCGCTCATGGACACACTAAGAGACAATTCTTGCAGTCCTGGTGTCGTCTCTACTGGGGTAGTCAGGACATAGGGTTAGCTTTACCAGGCTTGGGGGCAGTGCTAACTGGTTTCATAAAGTGAATGTGGACATTTCTACCTTACTCTAAACTGTGGGAGTTTAACTGGAAGGAGAGGTCTCAGGTCCTAATGGCAGGACATACTTCACCTGTGTCACTTTCTAGAGGGCGTTTGAGGGAGGCTGGTGTTCTAACGACGTTCTTTTATTGTGTGTGATCATTCATGTGTCTAGATCTTTGCCCCTTCTTGGATTCACTTGTCATTTTTTAAGGCTTCAGGTTTACAGTATAATTAGACATTTACACAGTCCATACAGCAATTTGTCACTTGTATTTCAGGTTGTCAGAATTAGCAAATAAAAATATAGGATGTCCAATTAAATCTGAATTTCAGATAAACAGAAACTCTTTAGTTTTAAGTATGTCCCAAGTATTGCAACTCTACTTATATTGTCCTAGAGAGTAATTTATTTTGTCAACATTTCCAAATTTATTTGAAGAAAGATGAGTAATCTTTTATATTTTTAACTTTCTCTATATCTTAGATTATTTCCTCTTCTTCATTTCGTCTTTTGTATATTCACACTTCCTTCATTTTTATTGATTGGCTAGATAATAACATATCTATTATATATATATATTTTTTCAAAGACCTATTATTTCTGGTTTCGAATTTATGAATTTCTGCTTCAGTTATTACTGAGTCCTTCCTCTTGCTTCCTGGATTGTTCTGATTTCTCCTTTCCTAACTTCTTAAGTTAGCTGTTTTATCTCTTTTAATTCTTATTATTAATGTAATTTATTATTAAAGTAATTAATGGCCTGCTTTAGCTGTATCCTATGGGAGCTGATCTGTACTGATGTCAACGTTATTTTGAAAATATTGCATTCTTGGTTTTGATTTCTTCTGTGTAACAAGATGTTTGAAGAGCCGGCTATAAGATGACCGGGATGGGCTGAGAGTGCACTTCAGCTGGTGTTGCTGGTGGTCCAGGTAGGATGTGGGCAGGGACAGGACACCTCCCTAAGGGAGGGATGCGCAGGGAGAGAGAGGAATTCTCCTGGGGGGGAACTCAGCCCTGCCCACACTTTGATTTATGCCCAGAGATACTGATTTCAGGCTTAGCCTGGGAGACAAGAGAGTTCTGTTGTTTTCAGTCACTGAGTTTGTGGTACTTTGTCTCAGCAGGTGCAGGGTGCTAAAACCAGCCCCCATCCTGCTTTGCGAACCACAGGACAGAGTGGGAGGCAATTTCTCAATACAGTTGCTCCTGGGCCCTGCCAGGTGGAGGCATGCCCCTGCGGGACGTTTGGGTTAAAATGGGAACCCCCGATGCTCCTAGGAACCAATGTGGGATAGGACCCCCTGGTCAGTCTAACGAGGCCCCCCAAGGAGGGTGGCTTACCCAGCAAAGCCGTTCACGGTAGTTGGGGGCTCCTGGGTCCAAAGTTCTCAACTGGGGGTGATTTGGTTACTAGTAGTTGGGGGGAGGGGGTGGCTGCATCTATCCGAGGCCAGAGATGCTGCTCAATCCCCTACAAAGTGGGGACAACTCCCACAGCAAAGAATGCTTCACACAAAATGTCAAAGGGCCAAGGGTGAAAACGTCAGCTGTTGGGGCTGAGAACTAGGCTAGAGTCTTAGATTTTAGCTTTATCCAACACATTCCTGGTAGGGAGGGCAAGATCCAGAAATACGCCTCAGCTAAGGGCCCCCAGGCAACACCTGTGTTTTTCCCCCAACAGGTGGCCCCAGGCAGTCACATTGTGGAGCCCCAACAAGTGGTGAGAGTGCTGCTTTTGTCCAGGGGTGGCCTGGATGAGGCCCAGCCTGTCTCCGGGCCTCAGTTTCCCCACCTCCATGGTAATGCATTACAAAGGACTGTAGGAACTCAGTACACGTGCTTTCTGAGGGTCCCTTCTCCCATCTCGACCCTGAATCAGGTCATGGTTCAGCCTCATCTTTAATCTTGAACTAGAGGATGTACAGATCAGGAGTGACCACAGTCCTGGGTGAGAGGCCTAGAGAAGGCAAGAGAGGCCAGAGCAGGGCTACTGGGGACTCTGGGACAGTCATCCATTTGCCATGTTGTCCCCTCCTCTCACAGCCCCAGGCTGATTTCCAGCCAATAGGTTCAGATCCTGCCGGAACACTCAGTCCCACAGCCATGGCCATGGCCATGGCCAACCTGGGCCACGTACTGATGTTGGATGGATCCCAGCTCTCAGTAGCAGCCTCTTCAGTAGCCTGAAGCCTCTCCACCCTTCCTTGGGTCTGCCACAGCGTACACACAGGTCCCATCCCGGGACACAGCCTGGACCACATTCAGGAAATAGGGTCTCCTGGTCTGCTTCTGGCCCCGGTCCTGGAGCCCCTTCTGCACCTCCTGGAAAAGAGAGAAGGCCAGCTCACAGATGAGGGCCGATGAGAGCCTCCTCCAGAGGAGAGAGGGTCGAAGCAGAAACCTGAGAGCCCCTAGAAGGCAGGACTGGGCGGGAGGGGACAGGAGGGCACTGGGTGAAGCCTCATCTGCAGGGCATGGAGTCTGTGCCTCCCACTCAAAAGGCCCTAGAGGAGACATGTGACAGGGTGGATGTCACCCAGGCCAAAAGAAGTTCAAGATGCAAGCTCGTTTTTGTCCTGAGTCTGTGAACACCGGCCACCTGAGTGCTACACCTGAGGAATCTGGGGGCATTAGTGGAGAAGGTAGCTGCTGGGGACTTAGGCTGAGACGCCTTCGGTTTTGAGGACCATGAAAGCAAAGCCTTCTAGAAAGTAGAGGCTGGGCCTTTGGAGCCCCACCCAAGTCCTCCTTCCATTAGAACTGCCAACACCACCTCTCGCTCCCACCTCGGGGTCTCAGTACCTGGGGACCCCTGGACAGAGAGGGAACAAAGGCCTGCTGCCAGTGCTGTTGTGCTGCACAGGACCTTCCATTCCAGCACTCACAGGAGAAAACCCAAAACCTTAGACACTGAGAATACGGTAGTCTAACTCCTCAGAGACCGAGGCCCCACAGGCTTAGGGCCCCATTGGTTGAAGAATCAGCTGGGAGAAAGATGGCAAGTTTTAGACCTTTTGCTCTGCTGTTTGCCTACAGTCCAAGGATATTAACCCCCCAGGATAAAGGCACCAGTGATCCCCAAGGGACCAGGCCCTAAATGCTCAGATGTGAGACGCTGAATCTATGGAATTCGGGAGCATCAGGGACCCAGGTGCCAGTTCCTAAGACACTGAGTACCTTGCCTCAGAGTTAGAAATCCCACACATCTGCCTGTCTGTGAAGGGACACAAGACCCAGAGTGAGGGAATCTGTGCTGCTTGGGCCCCACGTTTCCAGTTATCATTTGGACCCAGAGTCCAAGGACTTTAGCTGACCAGGGCCCTAGATTCCTGACCTCTAGGTACAAAGACCCCATGACCAGGGCCTGTGACCTGGTGAGGCCATATGAGCTGAGTCCCTGGCAAGGTGAGGTCTCCAGAGCTGACCATCTGCTGAGGTGGCGGGGGGGGGGTGGGGGCAGAATTCAGCTCCCACACCTGCTTGTGTGGGGAACCCAAGAAATATTCACAAGAACCAGCACCAGCGCAGCCCCTGCCACCTCACTCGCTCACAGACCCTCATAGGAACCCTAAACTCTTACACAGGAACTTGCAAATAACATGAGGAAACAGGTCATCATGAGGGAGTCTGAAGGGTCACAACCAGGAAAACGGGTGGATGGAGAGAAGAGCGCAGACAGAGCAGGGCCCAAGGTGCCGAGGTGCTCGGCCTGGGAGAATTATGGATGACACCCTGTTCTCTGTCGTGGAGGCCACGAGGCTGACCTGGCGCTTCCCCCACTGAGCTTCTCAGTGCCTGATGGCCCCCGCAGAGGAAGTGTGCCTGGCTGAAGATACTCAGTAGCTGAGATCCACCCAGGGGCTTTGAGCAGCATGCACTGAGGCGTCCAGCCTAGAGGTGGCTGGGACTGTGGCCTCACCTGGCTGAAATTGGCCTCGTACTCCACCTGACCCTTGTTGTTCACATGCAAGATGGGGGCTGCAATGGCTGCTTTCAAGTCAAATCCAAGCCACAGCTTGTTCATGATGGCCTGGGGGAGAGAAACTGGATGCAGGGAGGAAAGGGGGAGGGGGCACCAGCCACCCCACACCCACCTCTTCCTTCCCCCTGGACAACAGGACAACGGTATTGCTCAGAAAGGGGACATTCCAGCCAGGAGCCCCCAGACTCACCTGGGCCACAGCAGAGATGATGAGCTCCCCACCAGACCCGCCAATCACCAGCTTTGACCCCTGGGCTGCGTTGACCAAGATGGACGGGACCATGGATGATGGGGGCCGCTCACCTGGAACTGGAGGCCAAACAGGTGTCACCTGCAGCCTGACTTCTGAGCCAGAACTTTGTAGGACTGCCACTTCCATCTCTGTCTCCATTCACCTCCTCACACACCAAGGCTGGGTGAGTTGGGGTGGCTGCCCCAGGGGACACTGTGCAGCACCCCCCTGCTCACCTTTTCTTCTCTCTCCCCAGTGGGCCCTACCCCCAGGCTCACCGGGTGGAAGGGGGACACGGGAGCCTGGTGGGCTCCTCCAGCACAGGTCTAGGAGCTCATTGTTGAGGAGGATGCCCGTTTGCGGTGAGTACACCATGGCTCCAAAGCTGCAGAAAGGGAGGCAAAGCCTGGGCTCAGGCCACAGCTTCCAGCTCCCACACCAAGTGTGGGTGCCCACTTGCCAGCCTTCCAGGGGCCCCTTGTTTTAGCGGCTGTTCTCTAGCATGCTGGAGCCTCTGTCCCTCCCTGGAACTGCCCCCAAAGATCCACCCATGACCCCAATCAGGGTGTCTTTCTGAGGAAGGCCCGTCCTTAGGCATGTCCTGGCTCAGGGCTACCCATCAGTAGTCTTTTCAGCCAGAAATGTCACAGATATAGAAGCTTTTTTGATAGAGAGGAAGAAATGTGAAAAGCAAGGTGCTGCCCCATGGAGACAACCAAGGGGAGGCTGGGAGCTGGGAGACCCAGCTGGGGGCCAGGTGGGGACAGGGAGACTCAGGTCAAAGGGGAAAAGGAGTGGGGCCTGCCCTCCCGCCGCCAGGACACACGCACGGAGTGTTGATGGTGCTGGTTGCAGCCACAGCACTGCCATCTTCCCCCAGCACAGACACGTGGGCTGTGCCCATGCTGCGGCCCCAGGCCCCGGCCAGGCTATAGTGGTTGAGCTGGTGGTCACCCCGGGCATCGATCTTCTGGCGGATGCGCTGGGCCAGAGCCTCCCCCAGCAGGTCCTGGAAGGTGTTGTGGAGTGGGCAGTCAGGGGACAGGGTCAGTGAGGGGCCAGGAGGGGCCCACAGAGCAGAGGGCCCCTTAGAGGACTCTCTCCTGTCTGTTCTCCCTCAAGCTCAGGCTACCTCTAGATCCTGCACACACTCCAGGTCCTCTGAGATGTGCCACCAGTTCCCTCCTGTACCAGCCACTCCAGAGTCTCTTCCAGTCCCCAGACCTGCTACACCCTCCCTGCCCTGGGCCACTGTCAGGCTGTCCTGTTCTAGAACCAGCCTCATAACACCCCTCCAACCTCACCCAGATGGGCTCTCCTGGTCCATGGACAGAGCACCCAGTGGCCCAATCATCTCTCACCTGGACTTCTGGGTGGCTTCGAGGGTCCCACAGCTGCCACCTCAACCCTCCAGCAAATTTGAGTGTTTCCACAAAATGATGATACAAGTTCACGCTACCTTCGGGTCTGGCCACTGACTCCGCAGAGAAATTGAACCCTGGGGAGGGGGTGGGCACAGGTGGGGGTCACCCTGTGTATTGGGTTGACTGTTGTAGTCCCCCCAAAAGAAAGATTCGCTTGTGTCTGAATCCCCAGAACCTGTGAATACTACCATGTATGGCAAAAGAGTGAATATTACCTTATGTGGCAAAATGGGTGATTAAATTAAGGATCTTGAGAGGAGCAGATTATCCTGGATTATCCCGTGGGCTCTAAATGTAATCACATGAATCCTTACAAGACAGACACACAGAGAAAGGGAGGAGGCCACGTGCCCATGGAGGCAGAGGCTGGAGGGACGCAGCCACAAACAGGAATGCCGGCAGCCACCAGAAGCTGGAAAAGGCAAAGAATGGGTTCTCCCCCAGAGTCTCTGGAGGGAACATGGCCTGGCTGACACCTTGATTTTGAACTTCTGGCCTCCAGAACTAGGAGAAAATAAAGTTCTGTTGTTTTCAGTTCGTGGTGATGTGTGACAGCGGGCCCAGGGAGCAAATCCAGCCGGCAAACCCAGCCCGGGACTTTGCCAGGATGCCCTTCGCCGCCCTGTAGGCCTCATGGGATGCACGCGCTGGATGGACAGCTCACCACCTGTGGAGCCTACCTGCCCCTGTGTTCTGAGACTAGGTTACCTGGGGGAGGACACAGTGGGCAGATGACGTCAGACCCCCTAGGCCCGCTCTAGAACGCACCATCTTGACCCATTTCCACAGCCCTGTCCTCTGCATCTGAGGAGGGGGCTGAGCTGAAAAAGGCAGTGGCTGCCCAAGGGCATGGCTGGGCTTGGAGTTCAGGTTCCCAGCAGGCAGGAGGACTCTGGACCCGAGGCCTGGGTCCCTCACCTTTGAGCACATTGAGGATGAAGCTGAGAATTGCGCCCCCTGCAGGTGGTGGTGGCGAGTACAGGGTGTAGTCTCCCAGGGGCATTGCCAGGGCGTCCACCACCTCCGGCTGGAATGATGCCAGGTCCTGCAGAGTCAGCTGGCTACCTGGAGTGAGACGGAGAAGATTCCAGGTACCGATGGGGGAAGAGGAGGAGCATGACAGTCACTGACCCCTGGTCACACAGTGGGGCGCCTGTGGTCCCCTAGCCTTCTAGACGCAGAGGGGTAATTGTGAGTCAGTGGGCAGTGCCATCAGGGATGGGCCTTAGAGACAGGATGGGTGGACAAGGGCCAGAGGCAGGCAGATCTGCGGGGAGGAAGGGAAGGTAGGAGAGGCAAGCTAGCCACTGTGAGTGTGAGGGTGGCCAGCTCCCGGCCCAGGAGCCCCCACAGCCCACCATGGCCATCATTAATTCCCCTCTGTTGGCCCAGACCCACAGGGGCTTTGCTCCTCAGGGACCTTAAAGGCAGGGTCCCTGAGGCCAGCAGTGGGCAAGACAGAGCTCATGGCCTTGCCAAGCCCTGGGAACAGCTGACACTTCCTCAGAGCCTGGGGAAGACCCTGCCTTCAATACCCAGTGCCCAGAACCCAGAGCTTTCTCTGGCAGGGCCAGGGGCTGTGGGACCTCAGCATGGCTCACCTTCCTTGGCAATGTCCTCCAGCAGCATCTTCCCTAGCCGCCCTGTGTAGAAAGCCTCTGCGCCTTCCGTGGCCACCGTCTCCAGGGTGGTGGCCAACGCAGGCCAGGGAAACGGGTCCTGAGGTCTCAGGGGTTCTGTCCCACTGAAGAAGAGCTGCCTGGGGGTGTGGAGGAGGGAGCCTCAGGGGGGGCTCAGGTTCTGGAGGGCTGTCACAGTCTTGCAGGCGCTCACTTGGGGTCCTTGAAACCCTACTGGGAAGCAGTCCTGGGCAGAGGTCCTGAAGGGCTGGGATGGACATCGACAGGACAAATTCTCCAGGACTGGGTGGGGCTGGCGCCTCTTGCCTCACTCATCACACTGCCCAGGGCGGGCGCGCTCTCCATTAGGGCCTGTGCCCGCCCAGGGCCTGTCCTCCCTACACTCCTGGGAGGACCTAGTCAGTGGGCTGACAGGGTGGGCAATGGAGATGGCCAAAGCCTTCCCATCAGCTCAGAGAGAGTGAGAAGGAGGGCAAAGCTAGAGGGCAGTGGCCTAGCCCAAATCCACGCCCTTGGAGTCACCATCAGGGCACAATCCCCTCTGTCCTGAGCCCCTCCCATTAGGTTTCCCCATGTAGATCCTAGAGTCCTGAACCGAGACAGCAAAGTAGTGGCCATGCAAGGGTGCTCCATCTCCCAGGGGCTCAGGGGGAGCTTAACTGGGGCCAGGGTCAGACAGGCTGTGGCCTGAACCCAGGAGCTGAGAAGGGGCCCCAGCACCCCACTCCCCATTGGGCAGTGCTCACCTCAGGGAGGACTTCTGCAATAAAGGCCGCAGGATGCTGCTGTTCAGGAACTGGCTGAGGATGTGGGGCATGCGGTAGTCGCCGCGCAGCAGCCTGATGGTGGGCTGGAACAGCTGCTCCCAGGGAAGGCGGCCGTGGCGGCGGTGGGCCTCCGCGTAGCCCCGGAGCTCTCCAGGCACCCCGATCCACTGGGCCCCTGCAGGGCATGGCAGCATCACGCCCTTCCCTCCAAGCTGTCCCTCAGGCCCATGGCTTCCAGGGCTGACCAGTGATATCCATCACCCATGCACTTAACCCCACCGGCCTTGCCCCCGGCCATGGCAGCCAGAGTGAGCTGTCTGGAGCCCACACCTGGCTACACCCTTCCCCACTCAAACCCCCACTGCCCTCTGTACAGAGTTACACCCAGGCCCTTGGGGCCCAGCCCAAACTGGTGTGAGGACCCCTCACCCCCACAACCCATCTCCACTGAGCCCTCTGGCCTTTGCCTGGGCTGGTTGCTCGTCCTGAATCACTCCTCCCTACTCAGAAAGCCTCTCCCCTAGGAAAGTTCCTCCAACCCCAAAGGATCAGAATCTCCGAGGGGACCTCCATCCCCCAGCGCCAGGATGTCTCAGCCTATCCGTGAGGCACACTGCCCCTTCGGGGGTGTTCTGGTCAGCCCAAGGGGCCCCTTCCAGGGCCTCACCTGTGCCCAGTGGCTGGGCCCGCTCACACTGGTCCAGCAGACCCCGGACATGGCTGGCAGGCACTGTCTCCCTGGCATTGATGACCTCCACCTTTCCTGGAGTCAGGGCAGGGTATGCCAGTGGTCAGGGTCACTCTTGGCTGGCCAGACTCAGCCCACGCCATGGTCCCCCTCAGATGTCTCTGGCCCTGTTCAGGGCCTCAGTTTCCCGCTGCGTATAATGAATTGGTCTTTGTGCTAATACTCGAGATAGGACCTGCCATGAAGGCTTTGCACAGATGGTGGGGAGGAGGCAGAGGGCACAAAGAGGACCCAGGAAGGAGCATGGGAGATCAGAATAGGCTCAGCCAGACACTCACGATGTTACAAGCACCTCACCATCAGTGCTTGTGGACAAACCTATCCTCCCCATGGGGTTCCCTTATGGATTCACCTGTGGTAGCATTGTAGATGGTGAAGATGACCCCTCCGCCCAGGCCCATGCTCTGGGGGTTGACAGCGCTGGTGCAGACCAGAGCTGCAATGGCGGCATCCACAGGCGAGCCCTGCTGCTGAAGGATGGCTCTAGAAGACACGGCACAGAGTAACGGGCCTGGTTCTCCTTCCCCAGCCTCCCGACCCGGGCTTGTTTGGCTGGCATTCACTGGGAAATAGTGACAGGGGAATGGTTCATCTGCTGCCACCAAACCGTCAAAGACCAGACCAGGCTACCTCACGAAGTCCATCCACTCACAGGTCCATAGCACTCCACAGATTGCGAATTATAATGCCATTTATACAAGGTGCCATATATAAGGTGCTTCTCAGTTTGCAAAGTGCTCCTGCTGCCATTATTCCCTATGTCCTCCCAGTGGCACTGGCTCATTTGTAACAGGCAGAACCAGGCCTGGGCCAGGCCCCCATCTCTCCCATCAGTCCCAGGAGCCCAGCCTAGGCAGCTGCCATTCCCCATCTCAAATGAGCTCTAAGTTCGTTAAGACTGGACTTTTTCAGGTGACCCCAAGATCCTCCCCTGCCATCAGGGTTCAGGCTTAGGCTGATGGATTCCATAGCCCCTCCCAGAGCCCTAGTATCTATGGAAATGCTCTCTGGCCTTATTTCTCCCCATTTATCCATGGGCAGCAAGGGGTGAACCTTTCGGCTCTGAGGTGCTGGTCAGATTGGCCTGTGTTGAGAAAAAGACCCTGAACCACAGCTCTGAACAGCTCACCAGAGGCGGCCTCTTCCCTCACACCCAGGAATCCTCCCCAGCATATCTGGGAAGCCAGCATTTAACCCATTACAACTGAGGAAACTGAGGCTCAAAGAGGGAGTGGACCTGGGTCTCCTTCCCCAACTCTGTGGGACCTCTGACCCCAGCACCCCACTCGCACACTGGCTCATCCATTCTCTCCTGCACTCACACCCTTCCCTGAGCCACATGTCACTGCTCTGGGCCAGCATGTGGGCATGCATAGGTACCATATGGACACATGTAAGCTTGGAGTGGGAAAGAGGGCACAAAGCTAGAAGCATGAGAGAACTAAAACTGTTACACTCAAGCATAGAGAAACACAAGTTTTTAATAAGAATGAAACATCATAAAGTTAAAAGACAAACTGGGAAAAAAAAATTTAATTCCCTTCACACAAAGGCCTCATCTCTCCTGATCCCCTTATCTGTTGCTTCCTCTCCCTGGAGTGCTTTTTGCACTAAGCTTCCAGAAGATGTGCCCCACCACCTATGCTCTGGTTTTCCTCCCTATGACCTGACATCATGACGTCAGAGACCCTGGGCTCAGTCCTTGGCACTTGTGCAAATATATTTTCTGGAGGACCTTATCCAGGCTCAGAGCTTAAAATTCAACTTCTATGGAGATTATTCCCAAATCCTAACTTTAGCCCAGTTGTTCCCCCTAAATTCCATACGCTTTATCCCCAACCATTCACAAGATACCTCCTCTGGGTGTCTAAGAGGCATTTCACTCTTAACACGACCTAAACTAAACTTTTTACTTTCCTCCTACTTCTGTCTCCAAAATGACTCCTCTCCTAGTCTTCACTGTAGATGTGTTCGTTGAGAATCCCTGAAGTCCAGCTGAGCAGAAGTCCCACAACTGGGGACAAATAAAAAGCCACCTCAAGACTAGTAGGAGGGGTAGAGATGCAAACAAACAGTCTGGCCCCATACCCTCGTGTGGCAGTAAAAATCCCAGAGGGATATCTCGACTGCACAGTTTCTCCTGGAGGAGCAAGGAGTCCCAGCCCCAAACCAGGCTCCCCAGCCTAGGATTCCAGTGCTGAGACAAAAGTCCCCAAAACTTCTGGGTGTGGAAGACAGCAGAGTGGCTGAGTGAGACAAAGGGTAGCCTGGCACTTCTCTTAAAGCAGACTTACTAGCTGATGCACTCACTCACTCTGAGTGAGTTCAAAAGGTGCCAAGGACATACAACGAGGAGCTGGCTCCAGAGTAAGGGTTGGAGGGGCAGCTCTCTCCCAGACGGAAGTGCTGGTAGAATCCATTGCTTCTTTGCTGAGCCCTCCCCTCTCCTATGTACAGACACAGGTGGCCACCATATCTGAGTTTCCATCAACCTGGCTAATACTTTTCACTCCACCCTGGTGGGTCCCTGAGGCCCTGCCCCACCCAACTTGCAGGCCCACCTAAGCCACATCCAGTGGCTTTCTCATACAAATGGCCTGTCTTGGCTCATGCTGCAGATTTTCCTAAAATCTCTCAAAGATTCACAAAACCCAAACAAGCAGCTTTGGGCCTTGGCATGCCCTGTACCTCTTGCTGAGTAGCCCCAAGCCCAGCACTAGCAACAGCTGGCCTCGATATGTGGCTTGAGGCATATCCCAGCCTGGTGCAGGTGGCAGCCATCTGTGATTGCTTAGTGGCTCATGCCAGGTGGCCCTGGGCAGGGGCCAGTCATGGTTGAACTTGGCCTGCAGCAGTGCTCCTCCCAGGAGGCTCCAGGGCTGACATGCTTTGTGGCCAGCTTCAGACCCAGCCAGAGCACTACCCAGGGCCACATTTGAGGACGACACACCCAAAGCGAGGACAGAGCAGGCACTAGAGCCCTGCTAAAGTGAATCCTGTTTTATAGGGTCAGCCCCTGCACAACAACAGCTCCTTTCAAGGCTCAACTACAACACAATCCATACAAAGAACACACTTGAACCACCCCGTTCAGGTGACCAGGAAGACCATGCCACTGGGCCCCACATAACACCTATGACACAAGGCTATTCTATTAAGACCAGGAGACATAGTAGCCCTATCTGATACATAGAAACAAACATGAGTCAGACAAAATGAGAAGATAAAGAAACATGTCCCAAATGAAAGAACAGAACAAAGCTCCAGAAAAAGAACTAAACAAAATCGCCCAGATGAAGAGTTCAAAACACTGGTTAAAAGGATGTTCAGTGATCTCAGTGAGAACTTCAGTGAAGACATAGGCAACAAAAAAATGGAGATAGGCAACAATAAAGAACCCGTCAGAAATGAAGAATGTGATAACTGAAATGAAGAATACATTAGAAGGAATCAACAGTAGATTAGATGAAGCAGAGGACTGAATCAGCAATTTAGAAGACAAGGTAGTAGAAACCTAATTAGAATAGCCAATCAATCAATCAATCAATCAATAAAGGTAGTTTAAGGGGCCTCTGGGACAACATCAAGCATACCAACATTTGCATCCCACAGTACCAGAAAGGGAAAAGGGAGCAAAGAATTGAAACCTGTATGTAGAAATAAGAAGTGATGAAAAACTTCCCTAACCTGGCGAAGGAAATAGATATACAAACTCAGGAAGCGCAGAGTCCCAAAAAAGATGAACCTAAAGAGACCCACGCCAAGATACATCGTAATTAAAATGCCAAAGGTTAAAGATAAGGAGAGAATCTTAAAAGCATCAAGAGAATAGCAGTTAGTTACCTACAAGGAAGCTCCCTTAAGACTGTCAGCTTATTTCTCAACAGAAACTTTGGAGGCCAGCGGGATCGGCATGAAATATTCAAAGTGATGAAAAGCAAGGACATACAACCAAGATTACCCAGCAAAACTATCATTTAGGATAGATAAAGAATTTCTCTGACAAGAAAAAGCTAAAGGAATTCTTTACCACCAAACCAGTATTAGAAGAAATGTTAGAGAGACTTCTTAGAAGTAGGAGGAGGAAAATGAGAAAGGAGGAGGAGGAGGAGGAGGAGGAGGAGGAGGAGGAGGAGGAGGAGCAGGAGGAGGAGGAGGAGCAGGAGGAGGAGGAGGAGGAGGAGGAGGAGGAGGAGAAGAAGAAGAAGGAGGAGGAGGAGGAGGAGGAGGAGCAGGAGGAGGAGCAGGAGGAGGAGGAGGAGGAGGAGGAGGAGCATGAGGAGGAGGAGGAGGAAAAAAAACAAAAATATGAATAATAAAATGGTAATAACTATGTATCTATCAAAAATTACTTTAAATGTAAATGGATTGAATGTTCCAATTAAAAGAGAAAGTGGCTGAACGGATAAGAAAATATGCTGCCTATAAGAGACTCACTTCAGATCAAAGGACACATACACAGACTGAAAGTAAAGGGATGGAAAAAAGATAGAATTAAATATATATTTACCTGTAGAACTAAGACTAGAAAGGATGGTTCAATGGAAACAGTACAGCAATGCCATAGCTATTGTTCTGAAAATTTAGGTACAGTACAATTATAAAAAAATTGGGTGGGGATATTGTTTTGAGGACATGGCTGTTGTCTTTTACTTATGGGCCAATGACAGATAAAAAAATATATATGACTTTTGGCTTTACAGGCACCCAGTACTGGTAAAAATAATCTTCACTATGTTATTTCATATAAAATTGGATGTTATGGATGTTAATTCAACCAATGAAATTTTTCCTTTTAATGATCATGTGAACAGAAACCCCAGCTGGTGGGAAGAGAGAAAAGTAACTCAAAAAATAATAGAAACAACTAAAACTATGATAGGTGGTGAGGTCTGTCATGTGGCTATAAAGGAAGGGTGGGGTGAGAATGGAAGGGATATGTGAAAAACAGAATAAGGGCATCGATTGACTGATAGGTATTAACTGAGAGAAAAAAAAGATATTCCTGCAGGTCCTATGCCGGGAGAGAGAGAGAACAGGGAAGAAAAGGTTACTAGGTAGTTTCAGTATTACTCATAGTAAGGGATTATATCAGCCAGGGTTCTCAGAGAAACAGAACCAACAGGATGAACATATAGAGAGAGATTTTTATTTTGAGTATTGTGGAGTCTGGCAAGTTCAGAATCTTTGGAGCAGGCCAGCAGGCTGGAAACTCAGGCAGCATTTCTATGTAAATCTTGAGACAAAATTCTTCTCAAGGAAATTTCAATTTTTGCTCTTCAGTCCTTCATCTAATTGGATGCAGCCCACCCATATTTTGGAGGGTAATTCATTATATCTGAAGTCAGCTGATTGTAAATGTTAATCACATCTACAAAACACCATTATAGCAACATCTAGACTGATATTTGACCGAACAACAGGGTATCAAAGCCTAGCCACATTGACTCATAAAATTAACCATCATAAGAGTCAATAGAGAATATCTAAAAAAAGAAATAACCAAGAGTACCATATATATATATACATGCACACACTATTATAATTACCTATAATATATAACATATAATAAAGATATTAATATAAATATAATCACTAGCACAAAAATACAAACCTTTCCCAATATCAAAAGCTATAACAAAAAAGAAAATAAATGATATATTTGCTTGTTTTGCAAAAAAACACAGAATAACTAAAAAAGAGTTAAAGAATAAAAAGAAAAAAAAGGAAAATATATTAATTTTAAAAAGAAAAAAGAAACAGAAAAAGTAAGTCAGAAACAAATGAAAATAATTTCTTCTAAAACAGCGAATAGAAACAGAGTAAAGTATATAAATGAGAGTAAGACTTTTGAAAACATCTACTTACATAGTTTCGACTTGTATTCAAAGATAAAATTAAAACAAAAAAAATTAAGCTAATAGTATAAGGAATTGATAACATAACCACACAGGAATAAGAATTTAATTTACTGTGCATCCTAAGTGGGGGGTGGGGGATGAATAAACATAAAACCTGCAAAAATTTGAATTTTACTTAGTAGATTTATTGTTCTTAGTGGTATTGTTGAAGTAATTCTGAAACTATTTTGTGAATATTTGGGGATAGAACGATCAGGTAAATATATTACCATTGTTGGGAATTTCTTCCCCAATGCAAAAGAGACATACAAGCATGGGATGGAGAAAGATGGAAGAGAACCCTGTCGTGGTAAATTTGAACTGGAGATATCAGCATGGACTCGATATTTTTAATTCTTTTCCTGGCTCTATGCACTGACATACCTAGAAGCAATGGCATCCAGTAGCAATGAGCACTCATAGCACCTGGACCTTGACTTCTAAAATATAATTCTCTACTAATTCTTGACTTCAGGTCTGACAGAGAATATACAAGTAGATTATAGATATTTTGTGCTAGAAATTGAGAAAATTCTCTAAGACTCACAGATTCACATAGCGGAATATAGTTGCTGGCTTAAAGGAGCTCCCACTGGTTAATTTATGACAATTTGTGCATTAAAAACACCCACAGTGATGGGTTATAACATATTAAATTAAAATTATCCATAAGTCAACAGTGATACTCAAGCATATTCGCAGAGAGAGGGACCTTCTTTACAGAAGAATGTCAGCTAAGGAATGTTGAAGAAATGACAGGTTGAGAAGCCACCTGTTTGCAATTACAAATTTATTCAAAGATCAAAATAGATGCTAAAAATAGGGACAAATGTTGTTTGCGAAAAGGGCATTCACCTGGTCTCCAAGTATCAAACCATATGTTACCAATTTAATAGGGAAAATGGTACCCCTTATGATGGAGAGATCTGGAAGACACTATCTTTATCAAGTGATAACATAGCATCACCAGTGATGGAGAGTCTGACATTTTGTTCCCTTTCATGTGATACAACTGGAAGGTCAAACACCTATGTATCTTCTATTATGTTTAACTTGAATCTGATCATAAAGAAATAATCAGACAAACCAAGAATGTGAAGAAAGGCTGTGATACAACTGTACTGACTTTTTAAAAAAAAGTTAATGTCATAGAGGATCAACTGATTTTTTTTTTAAAGCAGGAGATTGTTCTAGTTTTAAAAAGACTAAAGAAATATGATGATCACTCATTGGATACTGGATCTAAAGAAGTAGACAGACAGACAGATGATAGAAAGATAGATGAAAGATGGATGGATAGATTAGATGATAAATAGATAGATAGATGATAGATAGATAGATAGATAGATAGATAGATAGATGATAGATGATAGATAGATAATAGAATAAATTATTGGGTCAATTGGAAAAATTAAGATTGGACTAAGAATTAGATAGTATTATTGTACAAAGGTTAAATTTCTTGAGTATGATAATGATATTAAGGTTTTATAGGAGAATGATTTTATTCTTAATAGATCTTGCTTAAGTATTTAAAGTGTCATGACTAATGCAACTTACTTTCTAAAATGTGGTAGATAAATAAATGAAGAGAAAAAGAGAAAAAAATGAGGTCAAATATTAACAATTGGCGAATCTAAATGAAGGACATTCTTTCCATTTCTCTGTGGGTTTAAAATTTTTTCAAAATAAAATTATGAACATTTAGCAGAAAAACAGCAACAACAAAAAAACTCATGGAATGTAGCTAAGCCAAACTGAAGGGAAATTATAGCAAATGGACATATTAAAAAAGAGTTTAAAGATCAATGGCCTATGTATCCACCTTATAATTTGTGTTTCCTAAGGTGTATCTCAAGATGAATTTTTTAAAAAAGCAACTGAAATTCAATGGAAGTAGAAGGAAAGAATCAAGATAAAAGCAGAAACTAGTGAAAGAGGAAATAAATGTACAATAAAAAAATCAACAAAGCCCAAAATTTATTCTTCAAAGAGACAATAAAACAGATAACCCCTATCAAAACTGATTAGGAACAAAGAAAACACTAATTACCAATACCAGGGATGAAAAAGAAGACTCTTTATAGACCCTATAGATATTTAAAAGATAATAAGAGGACACTATAAACAACTGTATTCCAATAAATGTGACCATTTTCACAAACTGGACAAATTCCTTGAAAAGAATTTAATACATTAACAAGAAACAAAACTTGATAGTCTTATATTTATTAAAGAAATAGAATCCATTAGTTAAAACCTTCACCCCCACACAAATAAGTCTCAAGAAGCTTCACCAACAAATTCTACTAAGCTTTTAAAAAGGACATAACATTGATCTTAAAAACAAACAAAAAAACAACAAAACAAAACCTACTCTCCCACAGCATGGAAAAAGAGGGAACTCTTCCCAGCTCTTTTTATGAGGCCAGTAACCTTATTACCAAACCTGACGAAGATCCTACAAAGGAAAATTACAGACCAGTATCACTCATGAACATAAAACAAAAATCCTAAACAAAACATTAGCAAATCAAATCTAGTAATTAAAAAAAAAATGACATTAAATCAGCACAGCTAGGTTTGTTCTAGGAATGCGTTCCTTAAAAGGGAGAAAAATGATCTGATTGCCTTCAGTCTGATAGGAAAATGGGCTAAAGATCTTAACAGACAGTGCATCAAAGAGGATGATCAGATGACCAATAATCATTTCCCACTCTCAGCGTTAGGCATGGATTTGGTTATTGTCCGTCTCCCCCACCACGAAGGCAAGGGCTTTCGCCACCTGGATTACACTGTGTCCCAGGACAATGGCTGGATAATAGCCAGAGCTGCATTCCTGTTGATGAAAGATGCTGCAGGGAGAGAAACGCACCTTCACACATCCATGGCGTCAGCCCGCGACCATACCCCGTACACACCTATGTCCACATGTACAGTGACACAGGCCCGGGCCCACCCGAGCCAGAGTGCCTACTCACTAGCTGCATGACACTGAGCAACCTCCCTGAGCCTGGGTCTCCTCAGCCGTGAATGAGGGCGGTTTGGGCCAGATAGCCAGAGGGTAGCACAATCACACATGTCTAACATGCCTGTCCCAAGGAGCCAGAAGGCTGCTGTCACCATTACTGCTGTCACACATCCACTGCGACATGCATGCTCACACATATATGTGCTTACACATGTGATACACAGTGCCCAGGTGCACAGGCCATTTCCTCAGCATAGGGTCCCCTCTCTGATCCTGGGCCCTGACCCGAGGTCTTGAGGTCCGACCCGGGACCAGGCCAACCCACTGTTACAGCTAAAGGTCAGAGCACCTATCATCCATGCCTCTGCATGAGGAAAGTCCTGACACAAGCCCCTTTCTCAGTTGGGGAAACTGAGGCTCATAGGGTGTGGCAATATATCCAGAGTCCCTGCTCTAATCTGCACTGAGAACACAGCCCACAGTCCCCTGGATGGGTCTGGAGCAGTTGACAAGACCAGCCGTCCTCAGCCTACCCCCAAAGCCCAGACTCCAAGGCCCCAGAGGGCCCCCACCAGCCTCCTCTACAACTACTTGCTTAACCAGTAATGCCTGGTGCCTGGGCAGGCACTGGGGTCCAGGGTGGGATGTGAGGGCCTCTGGGAAAAACCTACCCTTCCAGCATTCCTGGGGAGTTGCCACCCCTACAGGAGCAGCAGAGGTGGTCGTCCCAGCTGGGCCCACTCACTCTGTGACACCAGGCAGGTCCCTTCTGTGCTGGCCTAATTTCCCCATAAATTAAGCAAAGCTGTGACTCCCACTGGATTCAGGGGGGAGCAATGAATTCTCCCTCTGAGGATCCAGTGGGAAAACAGGCATTTCTGAATGGCCAAAGCAGACAGATGTCGCAAAGCCTAAGAGCCACCGCTAAATCCGAAGCTCACAGTCCCCCTAGAAGACAAACACCTCAGGAAACCCAGTTTGCACATGAGGTTAACACGTTGGGACATAACACTGAAAGATAAGAGGCCAAAGTGGTAGGGACCTCGTTGTCACCTAGCATCTATTAAGAACCCTACCCTAGGGGCTCTGGCTTCAGCAGAAGGCCTGACCTGAAATGAGAAAAGCTGGTGCTGTTAGGGGAGAAGGAGGTTGGGTCTGGAGGCCTTGCTGGTGAGAGGAGAAGGTGGTGGGGAGGTGGGGATGGGAGGGAAGGTTGGGTCTGGAGGCCTTGCTGGTGAGAGGAGAAGGTGGTGGGGAGGTAGGGATGGGAGGGAAGAAGGAGCGTGGGCTGTGGGTGACAGCCTCCCTCAGACCCTGCAGCAGCAGGGCCAGGGGTCTCTCAGCTCAGCAGGGTTGCATGACCCGCTCTCCCACAGCAGCTGGGGTCAGCTTCAGGCTTCCTCGTACTCTTGCTTTCTTAAATCAAGAACAGGAAGCAGAGCGTGCTATTTGAGAAGTATACAAACACGGGAGAAACCACATCTGCTCTCCTCACCAAGGGAGGTTGCTGGGAGCTCCTCCAGCAGAGACCCCAACCCTAGATCCTCACTTACACGGCAGGGCACACCATGGAGACCCCCTGACAAAGACTCGGAGACACAATGGGCCCAGACCCCCGCAGAGATATGTGGCAACAGTCCCCACTCCTTGGGGCTGTGCTCCCAGCGTGGTCTCTGGGGCCTGAAGCCTCTGGCTGTGTTTACATCTTTGCACCTGTGGGTTCAGGTGAGCATGACACCTCTGCATGTTCTCATGATCATGGACCAGGGGGTGGGGTGCCCATTTCCCTCCCATCCCCTTGGAGCTTGTTGGGGAGATCAAGCAGCCTGAGAGAGAAGGGACAGAAAGCCCTGAGAAAACCCTGGAGGAACAGATCAGGAGAGGGTAGGACAGGGACAGACAGACGGATGAAGAGAGGAAGAAAAGAATGAAAAGGTGAATGAAACAGGAAGAAAGCATGCAGGTGGGGTGAAGGCGAGATAAACGGGGCATGGAACACCATCTGCCCAGTGGTGCCTTGGGCCAGGACTTGGCCACACTCCCCCCAGCTCCTGGTCAGTTTCTTTTGGTTTACAAAGCATCCCTGATCCTGCTGAGGGTCCCTGAGGTAGACCCAGTGCGGGGTCGGGGGTGGGATGCATACAGGATGAGAGTCCTGCCATGTCCTGCCGCCGCTGTGCAGCAGAAGCCTCCCATGGCCTGCATTTCCTAGAAGAGGGTCAGAAACACCACGTGGGGTCCCTTTCCACTGCCCCACTAGCTGTGACCCCCCAAACATCAAAAAAAAAAAAAAATCACTCCACTCACAACTGGCCCAGCTCCAAGCCCTGACACAGGGAGGGGAGGAGGCCTTAGGGAACGTGCTGCCAGCAACAGCATTTCCCAGGCCCCAAGCCAGGATGGGAGACTGGTCCTGGCCAGCACGGAGTGCACCCCAGCAGACCAGAATTCACATGTGGAGCCCAGAATCCCCTCGACCATGCCTCTGAGAGAAGACCCAGCTTGGAGAACTGGCGTGGCCTCTCTGAAGGAGCGAGCACCGGTCACTGGGTCAGCCAGGGCCCAACCAATAACACTGGCAGTGCCTTTTCTTGGCCTCCTGAGCCCTGGAACTAGTAATAGACTCACATACCATCTCTGCTCTGCCCAGATGGCATATTGTCCCCCAAACCCACATCTGTCCCCTGCACATACATGCCTGCCGTCTGCTCTATTCAAGAGTCCTGGGGCTACTTCCTTGCTGGAGCCCGAACTTACTTGGCTCTCACATGCCAGCATGCCCACGTGCACACCTTCTCCATGACCTTGCTAACGGTCACAAAGTCTCCAGGAGGGGCCGGCTGCAGAGGGCCCCCCGGCTCCCACCCACCTCTTACTCACCGTCCAATGTCCGAGCAGACCTTGGAGTCCGCAGCCACCGCAGCGTGGGCAAAAGCCTGGGGGCTGCAGGAATAGTGGTGGCGAGAGAAGATCGCAGCAAGCACGATGATGGCCATGACCAGCCCCAGGCCCAGGAGCACCATGCTGACTATGGCCCCCCGGCCCGGGGCCATGGCTCTGCAGGCCAGGGGGAGAGGGGACGCGGGGGGCAGACAGGCCAGTGAACAGACAGGTGTCCGGACAGCTGTGTGGATGAACGGACAAGGCGATTCACAGATGGACTCACAGATGATCAGATGAATATATGAGGGCCTCAAACAGACAAAAGGATTGACAGGCCAGACAGCTGGAGAGAGGACAAGAAGAGAAGGACAGTCAGACAACTGCACAGAGACAGGTTTCCAGATGAAGAGTGGGCAACCGGGCAGACAGGCAGGTAATGGCCAGAGTCTGGCAGCGACAAAGCTTCTGTCCTCCTCGGGGCTGGCTACAGCGGCAGAGCTGGCCGCGTGTCTGAACTTCGTTTCCAGCCCCTGCTCTTGGCCCTGGCAAGAGGCCAGGAAGCAGGGTGTTTGTGGGGAGTTTTTCCTGCCAGAGGAGCAAGCGGATAGTTAACTCCCTCACTGCTGTTCTCATGGCACGTCCCCAGCAAGCCTTGGTACAAATACCCTTCCCGCCCGCCCCCTGGCTCCCAGGACTCCCCCATCACGTGTGCAGGGTTCCCAGGACCTCCACAGTTGCTCCATGGTTCCCAAAAAAGCCAGGACAGCAGAGCTCAGTTCTTCCCAGCCCCTTCCCTGAATCATGCTCAGAGACGCAAGGAGCCCTCACTCCTGCTCTTTTGGGATAGCCCTGGCAAACAGCGGCTTCGCTCAGCACCCTCAGAGCCAGAGGATGGTGTCAGGGGCACAGATGTCAGGCTGCAGGGGTCCAGAGGCAGACAGAGGGGAGACCCAAGGCCACGTCACTCAGAACCTGGTTTGAATCTCAGCTCATCCGACAGCCTGGCTGGGAATGGGGGTGGGAAGTGGGTAGAGTAAGGTTGGAGTGACAACCAGGAGGGGGCTTGTCTTCTGCATCTGTTCAAGGGGCAGGCCTACTCAAGAGCAACGAATGCCAGGGACTTTAAGACATCTGTGTGGGGGGTGCAGATAGGGCATGTGTCCAGCCCTTAGTACACAGTGCCCACCAGACCGTCCACCCTTGGGACCTGTTTTCCTGGAAAGCCACTGTGGGCCTCCAGGGAGTGAGGCTGCCCTTCCCTCTGCATCTCTGCCCTGCCCAGGCTGTCTTTTTCCTTGTGTCCATCTATGCTCTGAATTATTCTTGCGCTGGCAGTGCCTCCTCTCCTAGGGACACTGGCCCGGGCCCTGCCCTGCCCAGGCTTCAGGGTGCCCAGATGGGAAGTGGCTGGGGGAGTGCGGGCCCACTGAGGTGCCCCCTTGGGCTTAGCAAGGGCACAGGGTACAGGGGCTTTGGGCTGGATTCCCACCCACATAAGTCCCCACACAGTCCTTGCACTTCATCCCTGCTCCCTTCCCAGGTCCCTTTACATCTCCAGGTACAGCAGACAAGCTAAGGAACAGAAAGGGACTGTGCCTACACAGCGAGACAGCCTGCCAAGCCCCGCCCCCAGTCCAGGGCCCCTGGTAAGCCTGTTAGAGAGACTACGGGGGCAGGCTTTCCTGTAGGCCTGTTCCCATGGCTGCCTCATGGGATGGGGAGGACTACAGAGCTTCACTCCCTCCTCCATAGTGACATTGTTTAACCAGGAACCAGAGTGCATTCCTGGGCCAGGGCCAACCTCCCACTGGGAGGCAGGGACAGCAGGGGCAGCAGGGGCAGCAGGGGTCAGCAGGGTCGGGGTAAACCATCCCCCTCCTCTCCCTGGCCATCCTGGTCAGGCAGAGGCCAGGGTGCAGGGACCGCTGGAACAAAAGCCCAGGAAAGGAACTGACATCACTCTGGCCTGATCAGAGGTGCAGCCAAGAAGGGCCCCGAATGTACTTGTCTAGGCAGCGGGGAGACAATGGGAAGGAAAGAGAGGGGAAACCAAGTCCCTCAGCCCCCAAGGGAGCCCTCTGACAAGTCCCAAGGGGCCTGGGGAACAGGGGTGCACCCTGTCTGCAAGTCAAGGCCCAGGAAGCTTTGTGGCCAGCTCCACTTCCATGCTTCTCTGTGCAGATGGGGCCGCACACAGCCTTTCTTCTGGGGCCAAAATGAGGGCTGAGGAGTGATTTGCTCATTTCATCCCAACCCCATGGACCCCAGAGGCAGGGCTCAGACTCTGCAGACACAAAAACCCACTTCCCTGTGGGCACATGGGAAGCAACAGGTGTTCCCGCCTCAGGAAGGAGCTCCCAGACCTGGCCCCGCTGGCCCCCACTTGTGCTCACTGTGTGGGGGGATTATCTGCCTGCCAGGCAGACTCCCCACCCCCACCCCGCCCCGCACGGGCCTCCGCCAGTCTTTCCCAGCACCTCGCTTCAGGTGCTACGATTGACTGTGCGTGAAGGACAAGTTAGCAGACCCTGCGGGTGAGGGGCTGGCCCATGTGAGCAGAGGCAGGGTGCTGTGTCCCCACCAGACACATCCTCCCCAGCTGCATTCTCCAGCCTCCCCAGCTGACCATCTGCCGGTCCAAGTCCTGACCCATGGGGATCTGGGGACCTCTTCCAGTTCTCTGTTCCCTGAGAACTGGGCCTCCTGCTGCAGCTGAGCACAGTTTGGGTTTCACTCTGGTTTGGTGCTCGGAAAGCCCCCGGGACCTGGCTCTGACCAGAATGTTTTGCTTCAGCCTCTTGTCCAATCCCACTCCTCAGACCTTGGCTTCACCTCTGTGTGTCCTGGGAAGGGTGAGTCTGGCCAGCTGCCAGGCTGAAGAGAAACCAGGATTCCCAGCCGAGTGAAAGCCAGGGCTATGACGCCCCCTGATGCCTGGTACTGGAAGTACTGCTGCCCAGCTCAGGGAGGGGAGGGCCTAGCCCCTTCTGCTGGGGCGTAGGGTGAAGAAATGTTTAACATGGGCCTGCGCTGCGCGCCCCTCCCACCCGCCAGCCTGTCCATCCTTCCTCCTGGTGGCTCCATTTCACACAGGATGCTAAGGCCCAGGGAGTTGGGAGCCAGCCCGCAAGACTGCCCAGAGCCTGGTGCTGAGGCCCCCATTTATTGCACTGCTTGGAAGCACAATCCTGAGTCCTGTCGGGCATCTCATCCCTGGGTTGCCCATCAGCCTCGTCCACCCTGAACACTCAGTAACCAGCAGGCTCCCCGCCTTTCCTGGAGTCCGAGGCAGCCGCCCAGCCACTGGCCGTGCGAACAATGGCCTGCACTACAGCGATGAAGGTGGATGTAACCTCGATTTGGTGGTGCCGGGTCTTCAGGGCCGTAGTCACCGCCTGAGGGTGGGAGGGGAGAGGGAGGCCTCAGGGGAGCCCAAGACGCCCTCTGAACCACACCTTTGTGGTCACAGGCTTCAGAGACCCAATGACGATGCCATTTCCAGCCGAGCGGCCAAGAAGTGTAAGTTGGGGGGCAGCTGGGCCTGTTGGATCTCATTGATGCAGGTGGACTCGCCCTCACTGCAAAGGGGCTCAAGATGGCCCAGGAAGTGGGTGTGAGGATCACCTGCTCCAGGCAGAGGCCACCAGCCATCATCCACTCCATGACTCAGGAGATCCAGATCTCCATCCCAGGATGCCCAGTGGGTCCCCCTCATGACTCAGCTTCCCCACCTCCCGCCCACCTGGTCAATGTCTTTCTCCACCACTGTGGTGTTGGGCAGAAGCTGGTTGTGTAGCCGGGGCTCTTCCACTGTCTTCTTCACATCATAGCCGAACCACAGGTTCTGGATGATGGCCTGCGGGGTGGAGGGGGGTATGGTGAAAGGGGGAGATGGGGTCAGCATGGCCCAGGGGCAGGGGCTGGGGGGATAAGTGGGTGGCACATACCAACGCAGTGGCCGTGGTGATATGTGTGCCCCCAGAGGCACCCACCACCATGAGGACCTGGCCGTCGCGGTCCAAAATGATAGCCGGGCACATGGATGATACTGGCTGCTTCCCTGAGGTCAGTGGGCAGTAGGAGACGGAGATGCTGGTCAGCTGCCTGTGCTTGGGACACCCGTCCCCTCCCCACCCAAGCCCTCCACCCCATACCTGGCATGATAAAGTTGGCCGGTGAGGGGGGCACCCCAAAATCGTTGATGATGTTTGGGGAGCTGAAGTCATCCATCTCATCATTGAACAGGATCCCGCTGACCGGAGATAGCACCTTGGAACCGAAGCTGCAGACCAGCTGGGTCAGACAGCTGTGTCCTGCCCAAACTTGCCCGGCCCCACCAGGTCCCCACCCGACCACCAAATCTCCAGCTTATTCCCTGTGAGGTCCGGTGCCAATGCTCTACTAAGGCGGAGCCTCAATTTCCCCTTATGAGAGGGACTGATGGAGCCCGCTTTTGGGACATGGGGGCAGCCCTGGCCCACCCAGGCCACCCAGCAGCCCTTACTAGAGGTTGATGGTACTGGTGGCCGACACGGCGCTGCCATCCTCTGCAACCACAGACAGGTGGGCAGTGCCCCCGTCATCCGCTGTGTAGAACTCAGGCTCATAGTAGGAGGTCGGATAAGTGGTGTTATCGGAGATCCGGGCCCGGAGTCCGGCAGCAAAGAACTCGGAGCTCATGTTTCGAACCACCTGCCGAGACCCCAGAGCTGGCCTGAGGAGGTGGGGGGTAGGGGGCACGGGCTTGTGCAAGCAGCTCTCAAAAAGCCCCAACCATGGGTCTGACCACAAGCCTCCTGCACCCTAAACGTCACGTGGCCTGACTCCCTCTCTTCAGCTTCCGTCTCTCCTGCAGTCCAGCAACTCTGAATGTCTGTCTGTCCACTCCCCAAGCCCCCACACTCTCAGCATTCATTCATTCGTTCATTCATTCATTCATTCATTCACGGAGCTTGTGCTGCATGCCTGGTGTTGGGGATCAGCAAGGAACAGACATGCAGGTCCCCATTATCATGGCAGGGAAGGCAAAGGCAAGCAGGGACGTGCAGGAAAGAACAAGCCCAGTAAGGGTAGTGGAGAGGGACAGGGTAGGGACAGAGAGGTCAAGGAGGGCTTCTAAGAGGAAGTAACATCTGAAAAGAACCCTGAATGAGGCCTGGATGGCAACTACAAGGCCCTGAAGGAGGCCTGTGAGCAACAGGCAGATGGTGAGTTGGGTTGGGGAGACAGGAGGTTGAAGGTGTCAGCAGGGGCCGATCCCACAGGCCTTCATAAACCCCATTAAGACTTGAGCTTTTGCTCTGAGCCACCTGGATTTGTGGCGGAGGCAGGAGCACGTCATGGGTCTTTGCAGAGGATCCCTCTGAAGGCCGAAAAGGGGAAAATCCAATAGGGAGGCTATGACATTAGCTGGAGAGAGGAGGGGGCTCACCCAGGTGCGAGAGAAAGAAGTACTGAGAAGGTCCCGGAAGGCTGAGGTCCAGAGTGGCCCTTACCTGGGGAGGTGAGCATGGTGGCAGAGACAGTTTCAGAGACAGTAGGGAGCTTGATTTTAGACAGATGCTCATGGGACACTGTCTCAGGGGGGTGGTGAACCTGTGTGTCAAGTTCATGGGCAAGGTCGGGGTGAGGAATGAATGTGGAGATGGCTGTTTTAAGCCATGAGCCTGGTGGGCAGACAGAGAGGATGGGCAGATGGAGAGGAGGGAAGAGGAGAGGGGAGGGGAGGGGAGGAGAGGGGAGGAAGGAGGAGCCAGCAAGGATGGCCCCTGGGCACCTAGCAGAGGAAATGCTTCCAGAAGATTCCAGTAAAGTCCTTCGGATTAATTGACCAATCCAAAGGGAAAACATTCAGCCTGAATTGACTCCAGAGGAATCAAAAGTCAAATCCAGGATGCAGAAGATTCTGGGAGACAACTGCCCTGGGGCTTTAACAACCAGCAAGACAGCATGGGGGCCGCCGTAGGGAAGGAGACTACTGAGACAGCAGCGACTGCCAGCGTGGGCCCCAGGGGCCCTAAACTCATGGGGACCCTCAGGGAAATCCCGACACGGGCTCTAACAGGTCACGGGCTTCGATGTCAGTGTGTATAAGTTTTCACTCAGGAAATTCTGTAACTTTCTGTCCACTGACTCAGAGCAAAACACAAATATTTTGACGACAGAAGCCAATGGGAGAGGGCTCCAGAGGGGATGGAGCAGATCAATGTCACGGAGGGGAACAGAGGAACAGGGCAGCAGAGGGAGAGTTTGGGAACAACAGCTCGCTTCTCACAGGAAGAGCCACCAGAAGGATGGACGATGACACGAGAGGCAGAGCAGTGTTGTAGGAGGGATGAGCCTCACCCAGAAGGGAGGGCAGAGAGGGGCCCGATGCAGTGGCTTCTGTCACCTCGGGCATACAGGATGCCAGTTCACTGGCTGTGGTAGGGAATGGGGCTGCCAAATGGTCACCAGAAAAGGGAAAAGGCCTGAGAGACCAGAGGGGAAGCCCCTCCTGGAAGGCCAGGTCACTGTGAGGGGTCTGCAGGTCTATTCTAGAAGGTGGGGATATAAGAAGGTGAGGAGGGACGTGACAGGGGTTACAGTGGAGGCCCAGCCTGGAGCGAGGGCACCTGCTGGTGAGCAGGTCGGGCAGTGTGGGGCCTGGACAGGGATCTGGGAAGCATTAGCTTCCAGGTATGACCAGAAAGCTGGTGGCCAAGACCTCTAGCCACCTAGAATGCTGGTCCCCTCCCCTTCACCCATCCTTCTCATTAACCCTGAGGGCTGCGATGCTCCTGTGCGTTCCTCACCTCAGCACTGACCAGAACCTTCCAGGCCGAGGGCACAGCACATGCAAAGGCCCTGAGGTAGGAGTGTGGTGCGGGGAAGGGGGGGACTAATTACTCATTATCAAGTCTGTTAGACTGTGAGTTCCATGGGCCCCAGACTTGGAGTCACCAGTCCATCCCAGCACATAGCAGGCCTGCCACCACAGTCAGTGGGAACTGATGCACCAAACAGGCAGGAGGCTTTATTAATCCATAGAGGGCCTCGGGGAACCTGACTGACACCTCCACGGCAGGCCCCTCACCCATCTTGGGCTGGCCCCGGCTCCTTACCTCAGTCATATCGACAAACTTGGGGTCCCCAAGCAGGGTCCTCTTGGCATAGGCAAACCGGAAAGCCTCCACGATACGGTGGTAGGTCAGGCCCTTCTGCTCGGGTGTCTCCACGCTTGCTCTGGAGAAGTTGTACCCTGGCGGGGCAGAGCTAGGTATCCGTTGGCAACCCCAGGGCCCGCAGGACATGCCAGCTCGGCCAAGACAGCTGGGTCCCGGGGTTGACTCACACCTCCCTGAACCAAATGACCCACCTTAAGAAGGGGAACATTTAATAACCAGCAGCTGTCGCTTTTTCAGAGGGAAAGGGACCCCCTGGGCCTGGGGCTTCTTCAGCCAGCCAGAGCACCCAGATGAACTTCTGGCCTTTAGTGCCTGGGGCAAGCCAGACTGTGTTGCACCTGAGCCCCACCCCTAGGACACTGCCCCCCACCTCGCTTCCTCCCAACACTCCTCCTGCTCCAGGTCAGTCACCCCTCAGAGCCTGGCCACTCAGCACTGCCATGGTGCGACAACCTTTGAGGATGTTGAGGATGAGCGCCAGCACGGGCCCACTGAGCGGGGCGCTGGGCGCATAGAGCTGGGAGTCCCCGAGGCTGATGCTCAGCGGCTGTTCGATCAGCTCGGCCTGGTAGTTGTTCAGGTCACTGGCCGTCACAATGCCCCCTGAAACGAGACAGGACCCCAGTGAGGGGTAGGGGGCCAGGATGGGACATGGGGATGGGGCTATACTATTGGGCGGGACAGGGTTGCCATTTGGGGATGATGAGGCCACACTATTAAAGGGGGACCCAGAGGGCACATCCCCTCCACCTCCACACTGGCCCATTCCCCACACTCTCTGTTCTCCCTGACAGTGCCACCTCCCCACAGCCAAGCCCAGGTCAGCTGCCCTCGATCCGCTTGCCCACTCGCCTCCCATTTGGCCATCTCTCCTCTTGGCAGCCAGAGGGTCTTCTCTAAATGGAAAATATCTGCTCCCATTTCACCCCTGCTCAGCCCAGTCCTCCTGTGACTAACGAGTGGCTGGAGGGAAGTTCTTAATTCTCCAAGGCTCCAGACAGACAAGTATTTACAAGCTAATTTCTGGCGTCGTAAATGTCAACATGCCAGTCACCCCCCTCTAGTGACACACTAACAAAAAACATGAAGAAGGCCACAGCTCAGGGAGGGAGAGGCAGCATCGGGCTCCGTTAGAACCTGCTCCACAAGGCTCTAACCATAGGACCCTGCAAGCAATACCTCCAATGTCTCTCTCGCCAAGCTCACCCACATCCCCTGTGACCCTCCTCTCTCTGCCTGTATATAAAGTGCAACTTCATCTGCAACGCAGGCACTGTCTCCTCCAGGAAGTCCTCTCAGATCTATACCTTAGTGCTTCCTCAGCCCTGGCTCCTGCCCACACCTATGTTTACCCCGGGGGGGTTTCCTCTCCTGAACTGCATGCACCCTTTCCCTCAGCTTTAACTCAACCAGGAGCTGCGGATCCATGGCCTGTCCCTGATTGCAAACACATTTGTGATGCTCTCTGGCCAGGTGCTCCCTGAGGGTCCAGTGCCCAGCCCAGGCAGGACTCAAGGACCCCAGAACTCCGGGCCCCAGCTCAGAATTTCCCTCGTAGAGTTCCGCGTCCCAGGGGTCTGAGTTTGCACACTCACCAGCCGCCTGGATGTCCTTGACGATCTGAGCTGTGAGGCTCCCATTGTAGAAAGCCTGGGCGCCCTCCAAGGCCAGTGTCTCGTATGTGTCGGCCAGCCGGGGCATGGTCACTTTGTCCCCCTCCTGCAGCACCTTCCCATCCCGGCAGAACACCTCACTGGGGCAGAGAGGCACCCGTGAGGCAGGCAGGTGTCGTGGACTTGGCCAGATGACCCCCGCACCCACCCAACACAGAGAGACACGAACAAAGGACAGTCAGAGCCTGTCCACAGGCCAGAGCCCCATGCACCAGGCTCAGAATGTGTCCCCACACTGGTGGCAAGGGGTTTTGTCTTCTGGACCCCAGTCTTCTATTAGCACAGGTTCCTGAAAGTGCTCCATCACCCAGTCAGGGCCTGCAGTGATGGGATGTGCCGGCCCTGACAGTGGCCCATGGCAGGCCAGTGCCCACAGACATACCACAGGGAAGGATGCCGTGCAATGACAGCCTGGCTTCTCTCCAGGGCTCCCGCCAAGCCCTTGCCCACGGGGAAACCCTGGCGGGCTAGCTGGATGCTGGGCTGGAAGAGGCGAGCCCACGGCAGCCGCCCGTGTCGCTTGTGTGCCAGCTCATAGCCACGGATCTCGCCAGGAACTGCCACCGACAGCCCCCCTGTGGAGGGAGAGAGACACATTTAGTGGCTCCAGACGGGGACATCAGGGCCTCTCTCAGGCAGCATCCCAGGCGCAATCCGCAGATGGGACCAGTGATGCTCAGGAAGCAAATGGATTTCTGAGATCAGATCTGGACTCGGCAGCGAGGAGTGCAGATCGGCTAGGGATGTTCAGCAGCAGGGTGAGGGAGTGTCGCTTGTGCTAGGTTTGTTTGTTTTTCACACACGCTGTCCCAGGTTTTGCTGTCCCAGGTATAGATGTCTGTCTCCACAGGTGCCACCATATCTGAAATCCTGTGGCAGGCTCACAGTTGCAAAATGAGACTGTAGGGAAGCCAGACCCATATCACTCCTCCTTTGGAGCCTCCCAGGCCCAAAGGCCACTCGTTCTAGGAGACTCAAGGGTCCCCTCGAACAGAACCTGTCAGAGCTCCCAGTGTAAGCCCAGGCCAGTCCCAAGGCAAGGGTCTCTCTTCTATTGTCCCAACTGGGACCTGCACCTAAATCCCTATTTGGTTCCCTCTCTGGGCCTCAGTTTCCCCATTTGAACATAAAGAGTTTTATCTTCCAGCTCTGAGCTTTGAGGAGCCCATGCTTCTACTGATCCCCCCCACCCCGGCTCCACTGCCCACAGTGTCCTTAGATGGACAGAGAGGTTCGGCCACGGCCCACACGCCCAGGCACCCTCCTGCTTTCATCCCTGAGATGATGGGGTCATTTGGGTCACTCCCAGGCTTGAAAGCCATAGCTCTAGAGCTGCCTCTCCCACCATGAAATTGGGCAGGAGGTTTCAAGGGCCAGGCCGCTACAACAATTCCATATCTCAGGTATGACACCCAGCACAGTTTCT
This sequence comes from Cynopterus sphinx, assembly GCA_030015415.1. Classification (NCBI taxonomy): domain Eukaryota; kingdom Metazoa; phylum Chordata; class Mammalia; order Chiroptera; family Pteropodidae; genus Cynopterus; species Cynopterus sphinx. The sequence continues at coordinate 13,094,429 of CM057390.1, forward strand.
CCCACCTGAAACAAATGCTGCCATGACCTCAGGCCAACCAGACTCACACCACCCAGCTCCCCAAGGTCACCAGTGACTCCATGCTGCCAGATCAGAGCCCCACCCAGCTCCCTCTCAAGTTACTTCTGTGTCACGCCCACCTGGCTCTCCTCACATCTCCCCGCTCTCTCCTCTCCTCTGTCTACACTCACTCTCTTGCTGAACTCCCCCCAGATCAGGACTTTGGGTTCCATTTACATTCTGACAACTCCCAAATCTACTTTCCAGCCTGGCCTGCTCCATGATGACCAGATCTGAAGATATCCGTGTCCATTCAGAAAAGGCATCTCAAACGTAACACACCCAAAACCCATATCCTGACTGTCACCCATCCCTCTCTGCCACACAGCCTTCACAGTCTGTCAGAGCCAAGTGCAGACTGGGGTCATCAGGACACCCTGTGTGCATGTCACACCCAACCCAACACACCCAACACATCAGCAAATCCATAAGCTCCACCTTCCATGTGTGTTTAGCACCAGCCACCAACCACCACCCTCATCTCCCTCTGATTATTGCCAAGACCTCTTGACCAGCCACCTACCAGGCAGGCAGCTTGCTTTCTGTCCTGTCAGACTTAGGCCAGAGCCACCCCGCCCCATCACACTTAAACACTCTAGGGACACCTCTACCACCCTCAATAAAGGTCACAGTCTTCACGCTGATCCAGGAGGTGCAACATGACCCGAGCCGTTCCACCTGACCCCATGTCCTCCACCTCCCTCCAGATACTCCTCCCCAGCCTCTGGATCTTTGCTGAGATGCCCGCTCCCTGACTGGGCCACCCTTAGGGAACCCAAGCATCCTCTGGCTCTTCCTGCCTCTGTTTTCCCAGCAGCACATGGCACACCTGCAGTCTGCTCAGCCTCTCCTCACCTGCAATGTCTATTGCCTTTGTTTCAGACCCTGGCTTGGGGGAAAAGCCCCTGACACTTTAGGAGGTGCCCAATAAGTCCTAGTTAATAAATGAATTCCAAGCACCCACAAGATGCTAGGTCTATGAGATGCCAGCAATCTCACACTCTGGTTTCATTCCTACACATGTTAAGTTTCCCAGTGGCTAAAAATTCAAAGATTGCTCACGTTGGAGAAGACGCCAAAGGGGCTGCTCAAAGAGCCCCAACCTCCCAGGCAGAGCCCACAGGAGGCCATCAGGCCTGCTGTGGCCCCAGGTGCCCTGCGCCTCCTCTTCAACCTTTTTCCCTGCCATCCCTCAGCGGAGGGGCTGGGAGGGGGTGCGGTTTCCAGGAGCAGCACCCCCTGGTGGCTACTGCCTTCCCCTCAGCAGCAGGCAGAGCTGGGGAGCCTCCTCTTGGCTGATGATCGGATTAGAAAACAGACTCCACGCCATACTCATCCCCACAAATGAACAAATGAATGCATGAATCATTTGGTTGTCTGTTGACAATGCGGGGTTTAGGCAGCAGCGTGCTTCGCCGCCAGAGAGCTGTGTGACCTCAGCCAGTTCGCATGACCTCTCTGGGCCCCAGCATCTCTGCCTAGAAAATGGGAAGCAACACAGCACTCCCCCTACTAAGTATACAGGGAAAATTCAAGGGTCTCGCCAGGGAAAAGGGCTGAGCAGAGTACTGTCGCCTGGTTTAGTAAGCTGTCGTAAGAATAATTGTTCTCTCCATATCCTAGCACAGAGAGGCCTGAGCAAAAATACCAGAAGCTCTGTCCCTTTACCCGAGGTGATGACGGTCTTGACCATTCATTATGGAGCTGTTATGGGGGCTGGGAAGGGAGAGGAGGGGTGGGCCAGAGCCATCCCTGATCCCAGACAGGGCTACGCTAAGACTTCCCATCCCACACCGACCCTGCCCCTCACCTTCCTGCGACTGCTCGGAGCTGTTGAACATGTTGGAGGTGGCCAACGCAGGGGCTACCTCCCGGGCGTTGATGATCTCCACTTTTCCTATAAGGAGAAGCAGTTGGGCAGGCCGGACCAGCACCAGCCTCTCACCCTGTGCTGTGTGAGTCCAGTGATGCTTGCCCCAGCCCAAGTCCAGCCTGAGGCGACACCCTGCCGTTTACCCCCCACCCCCGCGGGCACTCACGTGTGGTGCTGTTGTAGATGGTGAGGAACACGCCGCCCCCGATGCCCATGCTGTGGGCGTTCATGAGCCCCACGCAGAGCAGGGCCGCGATGGCAGCGTCCACGGCCGAGCCGCCTTCCTGCAGCACATCCCTGCCCACGCCACGCGCAGCAGATGAGAACCTGTGGACCCCCCACCCCAGCACACCCGCCTGGTGCCCACCGCACCCCGCCTGGCTGCCCTGACAGAAGAGGAGTCTACAGGAGTTCTTGTTTTTCACATGCCACTCTACAACTGATAGGCCGATACATGTTTTTTTCTTTTTCAAGTAAACAGATGCACATACCTTGTATAATTGGAAAAAAACCTTACATTGATGCTTTTTATTAACAACATTTTACCCTGTTTCAGTCTTTAAGTGAGAACTGATCTTTGTATATAATGTGAAATAAGAGTATCAAAGAGCAGAGTTTACACAAAGAGACAGACGCCCTCAGAACTGAGAAAAGAGCCCAGCTGGACACTGGGAGACCCGCACCCTGCTTTTGGGGTCAGTGTCTCCTTCTTTCCTGATGAGAGGCTGCTGAGAAGGTCCACGGAAAGGATGCCCCTTCTCTAGGCAGCCTGTTTATAGGTGGATAAACTAAATCTCAGAGGGGCGAGGGTCTTGGCCAGGTCTGCTTACAGCAGTTGTCCTCCGGGGCTCGTGTCCCCACACCCTGCCCCACTCACCTCCCGATCTCTGAGCACTGCTTGGCATCTGCAGCCACAGCTGCCCTAGAGTACACGTGTTTGGATGACCTGGAGGTCAAGGACAACCCAAGGCAGAGGCCAACGATGATGAGCACCAGGACCACAGCCACCAGGGCCAGCACCACGTTCCGCCTTCTCATGATCTGTGGGCACAGGGTGGGGGTGAGGGGAACAGGGTCAGGGCACTGTACCAGCCCATCCTTACAGGGCACCCACAGCCCAAAGTCAAGCCTCAGAAATCTGCTGTGTCTCCTTCCTGTCACCCAGAACACATGTGGGTCAGGTCACTTTCTCTGCCAGAAGAAGCTCCTGGCTCCATCTCTGCCTCCCCAAATCCTCCGATTTTCCTAGGGCCCTCATCTTCAACAGTGACCCCCTCCTGGGAGGCCCCATATTTCACACGCCTCTCCTTCTGCAGGGCCTTGTCTGCCTCCTCCCAGTGACTGAGGTCTCCACTGCCAATAGGTTACTCTAGGAGGGACAATCTGCCCTGCTTTTTTTGTGTCCCCTACCTCAACCCAGAGCCCAGCACTGTTCATGGGTCCCCCACAGTGGCCTGCCAGTGTGGGGTTCAGCTTCTGTCGTGCCCTCAAAAGGGGCACCCACGGTCTCCTCCTGAAATCATCAGATCAGATGCTTCAGGGCAGGGGCTTATCTTCATCAGGGATGGGAGCCCTGATCCTCACCTGGGGAGGTGGCCACAGAAGCTGGGAGAGTTTGGCTACAAATAGCTGGCAAAATAACTGGGATCTCTCTCATTCACTGCAGAAGACCTCAGAATCTGCTTCAGAGTGACACCCCAACCGCAGCCTCCTCTTGCCCTTAGAGAGGGCATACCTAAAGCAGGCCCAGCCCTTCCCAAGAAGTGCTGTGAGGTTACTCTGCCTCAAGACGAGCTCTAGAGTCAAAGAGGAGGCTGTCAGCTGCTCACATGTTGGCACGAATTCTCCCAGGCAGAGCCGAAAGATGGTTTGCACAGGGCAGGGCAGGGAGCGGCCAGTGAGGCTCAGATTGCCAGGGCTTGTAGGGAGAATACGGGCAGCACTGACTCCCATTCCTGCACAAGGCCAGGGCTTGGTGGGGTGCACGTGGAGGTAGTGAAGCTGAGCTGAGGGGATAGGGACAGTGGGCCCCAGAGCCAGCCTGCCGCATTGGAGCCTGGACTCACCCCTCACCTGCTGTGGGGCCTTGGACAAGTCACTGACCATCTATCCTGTGGGAATGCCATAGGCATCTCACTTGGGCATGGTTAAGTGGTAGATTAAGTGGGTTTGGAAAATGTGAAATGTTAGTAAGTGTTGGCTACACTGGGCTATTCTGGGGGCCTGCCTGTGGCAGTGGGAAGCTGGTGAGCCTCTTGCTCACTTATTTACCTGTTAACTGCCTTCCGGGCTGTGCTGAGAGGAAGGGCTGGCTTAAGTCTTGGCTTGGGGACTCCTGGCAGTGGAAGCAGGTGAGGAGTGTGACCCCAAAAGGGAAAGAGAGGGATGGTGACAGAAGCAGGGGTCTCCTTCTCCCAGACTCAGTTCCCTCCAAAGGATGGGCTTCTAGGTGAGACCCAGGCTAGGCCCCTCTGGCTCACCTTGTCCTTATTCAGGGGAATGCTAGGGCCTGAGGTGGTGTCCCAGAGATGGTCTAGGAACGGAGCCCCATCCCACTATTGGGGGCAGGGCATCCAGACTCCAGCATTAAAGAGCTTTCCCCTCCCCAGCTCAGGGGGCTGTCACACAGCAAACTACCACACCATGTCTCCAGTAGGATCCAAGCCAGCCCTTTTGCTCTTCACCTTGACAGAATCTAGGCCCCACCATTTCTGAATGGACTCCACAAAGCCCCCTCCCTGCTCTTCAGTCTTCTGAAAAGCAGCCAGAGGGCTCTCTCCGAAGTGTTGACCAGGCCCTGACCCTTGCCAGTGCCCCTGGAGGCAGTCCATGCCTTCTTCCCGCTGTCTCTGCCAGGCCTCGGAGCATACCCTGGACCTTGGCAAGGAGGCCGGTCGGAGTTCAGGTCCACTGTTGGAGACAGCTGTGCTGGGAAGTCTGCGGAAGCTCGAGAGCTGGCCCACCTGCTGAGTGGGTTCCGGATACAGAACTTTCCCATCACATTCAGTGACGTGGGGCTGGGCAGGACAGGGTCCAGTGCCCCTCTTCCCTGGCACAGGCACAACCCCAGCCACCAAGGACCCTCAGTCCCGTCAATGGGGGCTGGCCATGTTGGGCATCTAGGGGTCATGGCCTCATTTCTCCCAGGGTTGGGGTCATCCTCAAGGCCTTTCTCTCTCCCCTCAGGTCCCTGGGGTGAGCTAGCCATGGCTTCCTAAGGTCCACACTTTAGCCTCCCCTGTTCATCCACACACCCAAGGGCCTAAGTGGGCTCCCCAAGGGACAGAGGGCACCCAGTGAAGCTCAGATTGCCAGCGCATGTGGGGAGGATACAGGCAGCACTGACCCCATCCCCTTCTCCCTAAGCAGGGCAGCAAAGGAGGCCTGGCTCAGCCCGCCACAGGCAGATATATCCAGCCTGGCGGAAGACACCCTGCTGGGGGACTGGCCTTCTGTTTCCCACTCCCCCACCCCATGTTTTTCTCTAAGATTCATTAAACAGTGTCCAAGCCCAGACGCCTGGCTCCCACCCAAATCGGTATCAGGAGGGGAAACCGAGGCCAGAGAGTGGATCAGGCCTGGCCTCAAACCGCAGCCCAACTCCCCACAGCTGGTGCACTTACCTGAGGCCCAGAGGCATCAGTGGTCCAGAAAAACCCCAGGAAAGCCTGTTCCTCAGAAGATAGCTCTGGGCTGGGGCACAGCAGGGGAGGAAAAGGCAGATTTGTCTGCCTGGGAAAATCTCAGCCACAGCACCACTGGCCTCCCCAGTCCCAGGGAATGCTGGGAGGTCTAAGGGACCTCAGGAGCCAGAGCCACGCCTGCGGCCCCTGCAGAGCTCCTCAGGGGGCCTCTGAACTGGGACTGAGATCTGGGGATGGGCACCTCCAGGAAGGAGCAGAGGCAGGAGGGACGGGGGAACTCACGTGCTCACCTAGTCCCAGAGGAGGCACCCAGCATCCCCGTGGGGAAGTTGAAGGCAATTGGGTAGGGCGGAGAACAGGAGGTCCTTCAAGGGAGGTTCAACCAAGCAGGAAGAACAGTTGGACATATGGGCAGCAAGAAGGTGCAGTGACTCGGCCTGTCACCAGGTGACAGTGTGACCGCCCCCCCCCCAAAAGGGAAGGAGAGGTGTGGTGACAGAGGCAGGGGTTCCCCCTCTCTAGGACTCAGTTTCCTCCAAAGGGCGGAGCTCACTCTGAGCCCCTCCAGGGAGCCCCAGGTTGGATCCCCCATTGGTGAGCCCTGTCTCTGTTCAGAGTCTGACCTCCAGGGCTAGATACAGCACCCCAGAGATGGTTCCTGAGGCAGTGCAGCAGAGGTGCCTCCAGCACCAGACCAGAACCCAGACCTGGGAGGCCTCATGACAACCCACAACTGTCAGAATCAAAGGGAGCCTCTCAGGAACATGGCCTGCGGCCTTGAGTCAGGACCGATTCCGCCGCCTATCGTCTCCCATCCAAAGAACTGCCTGAATAGTCTTGAGAGAAAGGCTCAGAGAGGGCTAGAGCTGGTCCAAAGTCACAGAGCCCAGGAGTGCAGGCCTGGCTACCCGCGCCTGCTCCCAAGTTGCTGCATTCCCTGACCAGCCCACCACGGAGGTCATGAGTCAGGAGCTGCTCTGGTCGGTCCCAGGGGACTCTGGACACTGCTCCTCATTCCCCCATGCTATTATCTGTTAAGGACGAGGACAATCATTGGGTGCTCCTTGAGTCATGGCTCCCACCCAGCTCCCTGGCTGGCTGTGTCTAGGCTGCCCAGGAGTCCCCGCAGTCCCCATCTCTAGCACCTAATCCACAACCATCTCATAAGGCTGTGCCATCTAACAGGAGACACAGAGGTTGACCAGATATTGCTGCAGGCCGAGTCAGGCAGCCAGAGCAGACCTTGTTCTGTCACCTACTGCCCTTGAGCAAACTGGAGATGCTGTAACCAAACAATCTGCCTGGTCATCACGGCAGCTGCAGACCAGAGGGACTGGGAAGATGAATAGGGAAGGAACCAAGAACCAAGGCCCAGGACCCATCCCTGGAGGCTGGACTCTAGCCAGGACCATTAAGAGATCTGGCCCCGCCTGAGTGGCTGTATTACAGGGCAGTCAGCTGGGAGGAGTCTGTCACTAGCCTGAGCCTACTCGGCAGTTTTCTCCCTGCCTGGGATGGTGTGAGACATGGCATTATCACCATGAAACGACAAGAAGTATGTCTGAGTGGGCAGAGGATGGCCCAGCCCCCTCAGGTAACCCCAACAGGGAAACCCTGGGCACAGACAGTTGTACCTAACAGGAGCTGCAGGTTTCAGAGAAGGGGGACAGGAGCAAAGGTGTCTCATCAAAATCAAAAGAGGCAGGATGTGCAGAAAAATATGTCAGGTGTGTCACATTCTGTCTCACTACAAGCAAAGAGGGTACCTGTGAAGAGTGGGTCTAGGCTGGAGGTCTCCTCTAGACCCCATGTCTCCTGTTCTAGACACAAAAGGTGGCGAGTTCTTCATCCCCCTAGATACTGACTCTGCCATTAGTACCACCTCCTCCCAACTAACTCACACACACCCAGGCTGAATCTAGGCTGAGCAAAGCGGGTTCCCAAGACACAGCAGAAAAGAGTATTAAGGAGGAAGATGGAGCAGCAAGCCTGGAGTTTCTCTGTTAATCCTCCAATCCAGCCCCATGGCTTTGTCATCACAAACCCAGAGCCACAGGATTGAAAACAAGGCACAACTCCAAACCCATTCATAGACAGGAAACAGAGGCTTTAGGTAGAAGCAGCCTGGCCAAGGTCAGCTAGCCCCAAGAGCCACATGGACTGGCAAGTGAACCCAGGACCCACCCTTCATGCCCCAGCCCATGGCAAGGAGACTCCTCCCTTGGGTATGAGAACACAGCTCTCAGCGGCCTCCTGAGTCCCGTCCACACCCCCTAAACTAGGAGCTTATCAGAATTGGGATCTCTCTCCTCTGCCTATGCTGGGGTCATGAGATTGAGAATTAGATACAGGCTTTCTCCCAAGACTTAATAACCACAATCTTCCAGAAACCTGTTGAAATTTAAATAATCACAAGGTGGTGGATGCCTGCTAGAGGTACGCAATGACCCTTAAACAACTGACGCTGCTCCACCTCCACCACGGCCACAAGCCAGAGCCCCAGAGGGGCAAGCATGGCCCGAGGATGCAGTGTCTTAGCCCCTCACTGCTCCGGCTCCACTCCAGACCTGACCCCCACAGTGAGTCCCCCACCCCAGGCTGCTAGGTTCTTCGGGGCCTCACTCCTCTGTCTTAATTCCAAGAAGTCCACTTCTTAGATGCCATGGTGTGTTCAAAACCTTCTTCAGAGAGGTCAGGTGGCTCCCTCCACCTGGGTTTCCTCTACCCACCCCACACCTATGGCAGAGTGAGCCAGAAAGCCTGGACAGGCAGTCTCAAACTCACTTACCAGACAAGAAACAGAGGCTCCCAACCCCAACCTCATCAAAGAGCATGGGGCTCTGCACACCTGTGTGATCCCTCCACTATATCCATCCACATGAGCCCTGCCCCTGTCACCACGAAGGGCAGCCCACTCCCATCACTCAGGAACATACACTCATGCCCAGAGAGGAAGAGGGGGACCTCCAGAGCATGGACCGCACATGGCAGAGCTGGGACTAGAACCTAGGCCTTCAAACATTCCCCAAAGGCCCCAAACCCAAGCTGCCCCCACCTATGATGCCCAGCAGTTCAGAGAGGGTAAGCCACACTTTGGGATCACACAGCACTGGGGTACAGCCAGACGCTGTTCCATCCCAGCTCACCTGGCTCCAAGGCTGGTCCTCCAGCTGCACTCCAGCACAGAACTGAGTCCCCAGGGACTAGCTGTGACCCAGCTCCACCCCTCTCTCCCTGTGCTGGCCTGGGGCGGAGGAAGACTTTAAAGGCACAGGAACCTTTCTAGGTGGGAAGAAAGCTGGCTCCTGGTCCTGTCCCCGCAGCTGTGTGACCTGGAACAGCTGTGGGCCTCCAAGCCCAGTGGGGTCCCAAAGCCTGAATGAGAGACCTGAGCTTTGAGGGCCTCAGTGGGGCTGGGTTTCAAGCAGAGGCAGGTCCCCTGAGAGGGAGTGAGCTCCCCACAACTTACGATGTCTAGGGAGAGGTCACACAGCACTGGGTCTGCACCAGCAGAGGTTGAGAGTATAAGCATCTGAGACCTTACCAGGCATGAGGAGCCTAAGATTCTCTCTACAAGCGTGCCCTCTCCCTGACCCTCAGGGCTGTAGGTGGAATATCTATAGGCTGTCGTTCCAAGGACCCCAGGGCTGAAGGAAGTCACATGACCCAGAGGAACCTTTCCTCATCCTCCAACATTTTTGCATTCTGGCTGATGGAGGACAGAGGCAGCAGGGGGCCCGGGATGGGCCATCATTTACCCCCACAGGGCTGGCGGGCCCAAGCCACCTCACACCTCTGAGGTCCATGCATAGCCTGCTGCCTGCCAGAATTGCCACCACTAGCATGGCCCTGGCTTAAATTCATTCATTCTCACCTCTGAGCCCACATAGATCCTTCTATCAAGGAACCCCCAGCTGGATTGGAAATGGGATAGTATGGTGAGCCAAGGAGAAGGAAGACCCAGGGCCTCGCGAGAAGGACAGATACTGCAGGGGTGGGGAGGAATCCGGGCTGGGATTGGACTGGGGAGGACATGCCAGGTGGAGGGAAAGACTTGAGCCTGGATACCAGGTGCTAGAGGCATCTCCGGGAGTAGCCTCAACCTCCCTGGGCCCTCTCCTGAGCCTTGAGGTATCAGGGGCAGAAAGGAAAGTGACTGAGTTCAAACTACTTGAATGGCAGGTATCTGGACTTTGAGATCCTAGGGAGGCTGATGAATGTGTCACCCAGCTGGGTAACCCATTAACCCCAGCTCAATCATTAAGACCCTGGTAGGTGACGATTAGCTCCTCAGGTGGCCATGCAGTGGGCAGAGGCTGTGGGAAGACCGGGGTGTTAATGGGGACTGGCCAAGCTAGGCTTTTGGCATCTTTGTTCTATGAAGGGCTGTCCTGCGCTGAGCTGGCCTCTAGCCAAGGGCAGCTGTCAAGGTATCATAGGGGCTGCCACCCCACCATCCTGGTGCCTTTCATCTCCTAATCACCGCTGCTATTCTGGCACCAGCAACCTAGATTGCCTTGGGGGCCTTGGCCAGTCTCAAGGCCCTGGTCCAGAGGGCAGGGTGGCTGGGCACCTCTGAGAAATGGGCCTCAGTAGCCTCCAAGGCCCTTCCTGTTCTAACAGGCTTGGATCTGCCCCACCTCTATACCTGAGAAAACAAGAAACTGGTGGAGGAAGGGGGTACTCCCAGGACAAGGAAACTGCAACCTGAGAAAGAGATTTGTCCAAAGCTGCTCAGCCGGACAGTGACCCATGACAGGTGGAAGGCCCTGCAACCCACTTCCTACAAGTGGTGTCTCATTGCTGCCTCTGTGATGCCCCACCCTGCTGTCAGGTCCTGGGAGCAACAGCGCCTGAGTCCCAGGAAGTGCCAGGTGAGCCTTGTGCCCTGGATGGGCCACAGCTGGTAGAGACATAATATCCTTAAATGCAATTGTGAGACTCACAGGGAGTGAGCCAGGCAGGCACATCCAGATGCAAGCAGTGCCTGATCCATCCTCCAGAACCACTGAGCTGAGATCTCAGGACCCGCTGGGAGCCAGGAAACCTGATATCCTCCAGGACATTTTGTATCTCCTAGTATCTGCGCCAAGGAGACGTTTGGAAAACTCACTGAACAAAAGTGACTGTAAATCCAATCATTGTAACATCCTAACTTTAGGATGACAGAATCTCAAATGTTTGGTCTCGGGTCTCCCATCTCAAGCACCCCAGAATGGTCAGCTTGCACACCTGCCCTGATGGGGAACTCACTATCTACAAAGACATGCGAGATTGGTTGGTTGGCAAGTTCTTCCCCGGGGTCAAGCCCCAATTTGCCTTCTTAGAATGCTTTCTGCAGCTCTGAGTCAGTCTGCCTCAGGTGAGCCTGCTGCCACTGTCTGAGACCTCAAAGCAGAGGAACAGGGGCCACTTCAGGTGGCCGGTAGCTACCTGGCCACAGCCTCTCAGAGCCACGTAGAACACAGTGAAGGCACGGAAGGAAGAATCCATCATGGTGAAGGGGCTGGAGTCACCCAGTGACGGCAGGGAGGTAAACTCTGGTGCATTTGAGGCAGACAGAGTCCCCATGTCCCCATGGCCTGGTCAACACTCCCTGGCGCCATTTCCAGCATTCACCATTTCAGCACCCACCTTTGATGTGATAATGGTAGTTGGAGCCCGGCCAAGGGCGTGGACCTCCAGAGATGTCAGCTTGTTAACACCTAGGAATATCCGGCAGTGGGCCTGTCTGGCACCTGGTGGACCAAATCCAACTCCCAGACTCAGAGGCGGAAAGGCAGGATGGCCAAGGGCGTGGGCTCTAGAGTCCCTAGGTTCAAATTCAACCTCCGTCACTGAGTCTCTTCTTCCCGCCCTCAGTTTTCTATCTGTAGGACAAGGATAATTAAAACAGTTGTTGGGTGGACTCACTGAGACAGTACAAAGGCTACAGTTAGGGCCTGTACCTCCATGGCTCTGACACCCAAGCCTGCAGCTCAGAGCTCAGAAGTCATAAATGCCTCCCTCCTGGCTACCTGGTCCTTCCTGCGCGTGAACCCTGCACAGGTAGCATTTATCACATCACCTGGTAATTATCCCGGGTGTCTGGGAGTTCCAGGGGGTGGGGAAGGAAGGCTGGATCTGGTCCATGCCCAAATTCCCACCCACGCCTGCTTAAGAGGCAAGTATTCTTATCTCCACAGCCATGGCCTCAGGGCTCGGACACCCAGGCTTCCTTATCCACCCGCCAGCCCCCACCCCACTGACCCTGCACAGGGCTAAGTCGATGTGACAAAACTGTCCAACATTGTTCATGCTTGCTCTCCTCGGCCTGCCTGGACTTCCAGGAGGCCTGCCCCCCAATCTCCTCTACACAGCACCTCCTCTGCTTTCTTCACCGCTGCAAGCTGGACTCAGTTACTCTCTAGCTGAGTCTTGTTCAAACATCCTGTCTCCTGGAGTTTCAGACACCTCAGGTCAACATGCCCAAGCCTGAGCTACGCAGTTAACCTCCCCAAACCTCCACCGGCCACATCAGTCCAGTCTAATCCAGTGCAGCCACCCTTGCATCCTCACTGACCCCGTACAGGGGCCTCCACCTCTATAGCCCCTCCAGGGCGCACCTGACCCTGATCTCCGCTCAGACCACCCCCTCTCACCTGGCAACTCTTCCTCAGGGTCTCCAGCCCATGGTTTTCCAACTGCAGCCCCAGTGCTCAGGCAGCAAATCTGAGCATGCCCCTCCCCCACTGAAAACCTTTCAAAGGCCCTGTTTCCCCTCCGGATAAATTCCTGCCTTGCTGGGGCTCCGCCCCTTCCTCTGTGCGGTACACCCACTGCTCTCCTACTGGGACGTCCTGCTAGCACTCTTCTTTCAGACCCCGACCTCATCATCACCTCCGCTGGAAGCCCTCCTCCACCTCCTGGTCTGGTGCCTTCTGAGGTTCTCAGGCTGGTGAGTGTGTGGGAGAGTGAGTGGGGGGCGGAGGATCACAGGGGTTACTTTGACCTTCTATGTCTGTCTTACTCCCCAAAATATCCACAGCGCCCAGTGATCACGACTGAAGAGAAGAATACGGCCCTTGGGTGATCGGGTAAATTCAGGTTAGAGCCATAGAAGCTTATTAGTAAAAAGAGCTCATGCACATCCAGCACTGCCATGTGCCAGACTCTTTCCTTGTTATGTCCCATCTTACGACACCTTTGCCAGATGGGCATTTTATTTCCCCATTTTACAGATGAGGAACTGAGGTTTGCAGAAGTTACTGTGGCGGGTTGAGTAGTGTCTCCCCACATTTATATATAGACAGGAACTCAGAACTTGACCCTCTTTAGAAATACTCATTGTAGATGTCATTAGCTAAGATGAGGTCATACTAGAGTAAGGGGGTGGGCTCTAATTCCAGTGACTAGTGTCTTTATAAGGACATGCGGAAAGAGACAGACACAGGGAAGAAGGCCATGTGACAATGGAGGCAGAGTTCAGAGTGATGCAGCTGCAAGCCAAGGAAAGTCAAGGACTTCTGGCCATACCAGGAGCTAGGGAAAAGCAGAGAAATTCTTGGTGCCTTCAGAGAGAGCACAGCCCTGCTGACAACTGCGTTTCAGACTTCTGGCCCCCAGAAATGTGAAAGAATCAATTTCTGTTGTTTTCAGCCACTAAGTTTGTAGTGATTTGTTGCGACAGTCACAGAAAACTAATACAGCTACCTACTTTGCTATGTTTACACACCCCAAAGGTGGCAGGTCTAGGAGATTTGAATCCAGATCCTGACCCCCATAGAGATTCCTGGCCCTGTGGAATGCTGACAACCCTGCAGGGCCAGTTCTAGGGAAAACTGCCTTCATAGAGCATCCATCTGCTTCCTCCCTCTGAGAGAGTCCAAAACCATCCAGCATCCTTCTTTGCACTGGCTGCCAGGAGGCTCAGTGTCTGTCACCTGGGTACTTGCTGAGGTACCATCAGCCCTGGGCTGGCTTTCCTCCTGGACTTGGACTATCTCTCTGCTGGGCAGAGAAGCCCAAAGGTGGGACAGGTCCAATTCCAGCCACATTCCTCCACTCCACCTTCTGAGTCATCTGTACCTTCATTCCCTATCACTTCAGCTAGGCCAGCCACCACATGGGTGGCCAAGAACTTAGGAAGCCAAAGGTGTGGCTGTCACTGTTACTTATCTCCTGGCATGCCCTACTTGGGGCTCAGGTTGCCTCCAGAAAAGCTGTTTCTCCCCTGACTCTCTGGGCCCTTAGTCTCTACTTCATTGGCTGCTCAGTGAGTAGGGCTGCCCTGAGAGACTTGGTACAAGTCCCGAAACCCCCACATCAGCCCTGGGGACTGAGAGGGCAAATTCACAGCCCCCCACCCCCCACCCGCCACCACCACCACACCTCAGGGTCTCTACAATCAGCTCTGCACTCAGGGCAACTCCAGAGAGTGAGGCCAACAGCCTTTAGTTAAGCACATGTGAAGACTACTGAGGAAGAATGATGCCGCTGCTCCCCTGGCACAGGTCTGTTTCTGGGGCCTCCTGACCAAATTAGGTTAGGGAAGAAAGAGTCCCCAAGAGCCAGCTCAACCTAGCCACCTCCCACAGGAGGCTGAGGGAAACCCATCCAGAAATCTGGGCCCAGACACCACCCTTCCTCCTTTCCTGGAAAAATGTCCTCCAGGAATCTCCCAGCCAAGGACAGAGTATGGGGTGGGAGGTGCAGTGGGGCTGGGGAGGGGCAGTTCTCTGCTTTTCAGAGGATTCTTAAGCTCTGGGCATCCCCCCTATGCTAATGTCTGTTTTGCCCCCTTCATAATGGCAGGCTCAGACCTTTTTCCCCCACCCTGCACCCCTACCTCAGTCTTCTTACATTCGAGGTGACAATTTCCAGGACTGGCTCAGCCTCTGGAAGGATATGGTCAGGATCTGGGAGCTATCCCAGCTCTGGCTCCAGCCCTGAGGACATAGGGAAGGGGAGGAAGGTCTTACCAGGCTGCCAGCCCTGGACAGAGGATCTGAGCTGTCTCTGGGGCTGCCGTTTGAGTCTCTGGCCCCGTCACCACCACGTCAGCCCAGCGACAGAGCCTTGGCCCTGAGGAAAAGCAGTCCAGGCAGTCATGCAGGTTTGCCAGAGAGGAAACCTGTGGTGCCAAGGTGGCCCCAGGACAAGGTTGGCTATAGAGCAGGAGGGGAGGCCGTTGGGTCCAGCCAGCAATCGCTAAGAGAGAAGGGAGCCCAGATTAGAAAGACCCAGGAAGAGGCCCAACAGGGGTGCCTAAGCAGGCAACAATGAGGGTCGGGGTTTAGTGGGTGGTCAAGCAATGAGGACACTGCCTTGTCTAAGGACGTCCACAGAGCCCAACACCCTGTCCCCAGACACACTCCCAGGCAGGTAGTGCTTAACTCAAACGAAGGAGCCTGACTCAGCCCTCACTTACCACCCTTGGCCCGTCTCCCTTCACCCACCCCACCCCTTCTGCACCTGCGCCCAGGCACATGGTCTTCAAAGGCTGGACAAGCCCTCCTTTTGTGGCAATTGGGGGCTGGAGCCTAGTGACCCAAATGCCCCCTACCCAGGGAATGTGAAGGGCGCAGGCTGGGTGGGTTGCAGGAGGCAACAGTTCTTCAACAAAGGCCCCAGACTCCTGATGAGGGAGTCTCTCGCGGTGGGAACACTTCTTGAGCTGGGCGGGTCCCTAGCTCAGTCCTGGTCTTGGAAGGAGCCAGGGGTCCCCCTTCTCACACTGCTTAACCCCCACCCCGTCTTGACAGAAAGGAAAACCGGAAGCCAGGGGCAGGTGCAGCTGGCCAGCTGCCAGTCTACCCAGAACGGGGCTTAATGATTAACTAGCATTCCTCATCCCGTCTATCTCCCCGGCTGTGGGTTGCGGGCTGCCGGAGATCAGAGGCCTGGGTCAGAGCGGCCCACTCCACCCTGCCTGCCCAGCCAAGCAGAGAGGGGCAGTAAATATTTGTCATTGTAAAAGTGTCCAAGCAGGGTGTGTGCACCAGGAACTACAATCACTTGCTGCCGGGGTGATTCCTGAAAGCGGGTGCTGGCACTGCCAAAGTCTGGCAAACATCAGCGGAACCCCCGTCCACACCGCCCTGACTCCAAGTGCCGTGCTCTTTTGCACCGCCAAAGCGACGGTCTCCACGGTCAGCACGAGGGCCAGGCGGGTTTAGAGGCGCCGAGCATCACCGCGCCCCTGCGGGCCCCAGCGACTTCCCCAGCGAGCCCCAAAGCGCCCAAGCCTGGTCTGGCGCGAGCAGAGTCCCGTCCTCCAGAGCAGGACCCTCCACAGATCGAGTGTTTGGGAGCAAAGGGCCCCCAGCAAGACTCCGCGCTCCCTGTCCGCCTCCTTCGGCCGGATGCGCAGCCTCGTACCCTGCGCTCCACACCAGGCGCGTCCAGGCGGAGGGCGGGGCCTGAGCGGCCGGGGCGGGGCCTGAGCGGCCGGGGCGGGGCCTGAGCGGCCGGGGCGGGGCTCAGGCCGCCTGGCCTCCCGCCCGCCGGGCGCCCGCAGCGCCGCAGCCAGCCATGGGGGCGCGGCTGGGCCGCCGGGCCGGACCCCAGGCGGGCTCGGAGGCCGGGGCTGCGGCGGGGTGCGGGCCCGCGCCCTATGAGCGCCGGGTGCGCTGGCTCCGTGAGATCCAGTCCATGCTCCGCGAGCGGCGGCCGGAACGCGCCCGGCAGCTGCTGCGCCTCCTGCGCCAGGCGAGAGACGGGGCGGGCCGGCCCGGGGGTGGCCGGAGGCCCGGGAGGGGCCGGGGGGCAGGGCCGGCCCCAGGCGCGCGCGCGGCCGGGGCGGGTCTGAGGGAAGGATGCTACCGGCTGCAGGGGTGTGGGAGCGTTTCCTGGGCGACAGGGCGAGGGAGAGGGGGCAGCCGGCGAAAGTGAGGGCCACTGAGGCCAGGGGTAGCGAGAGGGCAGAGGAGAGGGCAGGTAAGTGCCCAGCGCCCCTGCGGTTTGAGGTCGGTTGTGTGTGTGTTGAGGGTGCCCCTAGCCAGGGCCAAGAGCCCAGATTCGGGCCTTGGCAGGAAAGGAGGGGGGCTGGGAGGAGTGGCGAGTGTGGGCATCTCCTACTGAGGGACAATGGGAAGCCCGCAGCCCCCTCTCCTCCAGGGTGAGCAGAGGTAGTGGGCCCTAGAGAGAGGACCCTGAGAATCAACAGCCCAAGTGGTCAGCGGGTGCAATCTCACCATCACACCTTGGCAGTCCAGACAGAGCTATGGCGCGCATCACCCACACTCTTAAAGATCAGTTCATGCCCACTGAGTACACACTCCTGGCATCTGTACATCACACCGCATTTCACATCTCGACAGACTAGGGCTCTGGTGCTACACACACCAGGTATCTGACTCCCAGATCCCAAGCTCTGAGTTGCCCAAGGAGACATGGGTTCTTGTCCCAGCATCACCACGAGGCAGGCCACTTCCCTCTCTGCCCACGTTCACACCCTATGTAGCAGCTGCCACCACAACCTGCTCCATCCTATCAGCTGAAATCAGCCATGAAGGTCTTGGCTTGCAGGTGGATGATTAGAGATGGGAAACTGAGGCTTGGAAAAAAGTGGAGGCCAGCCAAGGCCACAGCACAACCTTTAGCCTCCCAGCCCTGCTTCTCCTGCTCCTTTCTTCTTGACCCAGCAGGTTGGAAAGCAGGGCTGGCCCTTTAAAAGGAGCTGTCCAGACCAGCAGAAAGCAGGCTGCGGTCTGGGGCCCTGTCTGGGTCATCCCAGGCTCACCAGCCACCCCTCCCTTCTGGATCCTCCCTAGCTGGCATCTGCAGCATGAATATGAAGGGTGTTTAAAATTCAAAGAGCAGAGCAGCAAGGAATCAGTCAGACTATCCAGAGGCAAGGATCTCTATCTGGGACAACACCTGGAGCCCAAGGCACCAGCTTGGGAAACCAGTTAGGCTGTCCCCTTGTGTCCCAGAGGTTGGAATTCAAGGCCCAGTGAGGAGGGGGCCTTTCATGCCCCATAACCCACAGGAACTCTGCAGTTATGGCCCTTGGGCATTCTCTCCTGGCCTGACTTCCTGTATGCAGGGAGGGGGCTTATGCACCAAAGATGTCACTCTCTGGCTTGTGGAGGCCCATGTGGGTGCTGGAGACCCTTCCTGACTCCCTGCCCCATCAGTTTATCAGTGTATCCTCTAAAAGGAACCTCTAAAAGGGTGTTTAGCACCACACAAGGCTGGTGGAAGTAGCAAGAGGTCAAGGACTAAAGGCAGGAAGGCCAGGGTCCTGACGATGGGGTCTATTTAAGGTGTGAGGGATTTGGAGTCTAGACAATGAGGCTGGTGGGCCAGCGAGAATGTGAATGCCAGGCTGCAGAGAGTTTTGAGACTGCAGACTGTGCCTGAGTCTGATATCACACAACTTTGAGAGCTTTTGGTCTCCACCAAAGGGGTTAAGTGTCAAGCTCAGGGGTATGTTTCATGGAAATGGCTCTGGCAGCCTAAGGGTGGGACTGGAAGGGTGTCAGGACTCCAGGAACCCCAGAAGGAGGCTATTGGGAGACAAGGCCTGAACCTTCTTGAGCAGTGAGGAGGGAGAGCTGGGTGGAGAGGGATGAGGAAGAGTGCAGGGTAAGATGGGGATGATGACACCGTTTACTGAGCAGGGGCACAGGAAGTGAGGACAGCTTCAGGGCAGGAGATGAATACGCCCAGTCTGAACTGAGGTCCACCCCCACAGGAAAGGTCTGGACCTGTCCACAAACAGAGCCACAGCTTGGGAGCACTTGAGACTAGATGGAAAGGGGCAAAGAGCCCAAAGGGAATACTGGAGGACAGTGGTTTTGGGGGACATCAGTGGAGCCCCCAAAGTTAATCCCCTGGACAAGCCCAACCCCAGAGAAGGCAAGGTGTCACAGCAGGATGTTTCACCTTCAGGGAACCAGTCCAAGGCCTCTGGGACCCCCTTACCACCTCCCTGAGGGCCCTGAAGCACCAACCCTCTCCTCATCTAAAAGGCCCACCTGCCCTGGATAGTTGGCCCATCGCCATCTGTGGGGAGATTCCAGCAAGCCTCAGGGAGACAGATGGAGAGAGTAGAATGAACATGAGGGCTCTGGTTGGCAGGGAGGGCACCTGGAGAAGGGTGACCCCAAATCCTGGCTCACTCAACTCTCTCCACCACCCACAGGACCTGGGCCTTGAGGGGACCCTCCTCACTGACATCCTCTACAGGAATGTGGCCTTCCTCAATCTGGTGGACCCCATCTCTCATGACCTGCTTTTGAATCTGGCCCGGGACTTGCAGTGCCCCAAGACGGTAAGGCCAGCAGGCAAGGACCTCGGGCTGGGCAGTGTGGTCTACAGGGGCCAGGAAAGCCCAGGGCCAGAGGCTAGGAGCCTGGATCCTGATCTGGCTTGCTGCAAGGCCTTAGGCAGGTCACTGCCCCTCTGTGGTGCCAGTTTCAGTGCATTACACTGGCCAGCAACTGGGGCAAGTGTGAGCTGTGCTTTCCCAACCTTGGAAGTTGTGTGCTGAGTAGACCGTTTCCTGATTGGCAATACTGTGCAGGCCCTGGGACTCAGGCAGGAAGGAGTATGGGGACCCTGTGGGACACAGAATGTTCTGAAATATACATTGATGGACCCAAGCCTCTGAGTTCCCAGTCTCTGAGTTCCTGGGCCAGAAGAGAGCTGCCCTAGGCTGGAACCACTGCCCACACGTCCCCATCCTGTATGGATACCCTAAGAGACAAGTACTCATTGCTTCTCACAGCAGCACAAGCCACAAGCAAGTCCCTCCTCATGTCGAGTTGGTGTCTGCCGCCCGCACGTCCATCCTGCTCCCTCACGCACCGTGTCTGCCCAGATCCCTGCTCTGAGGGCACCTGCAGACATCCTGCCGCCATGAGCAGTGAAGGTGCTGTGCTCCTGACACAGCCTGGGGCCAGCCCCCAGCCCCCAGCCCTTAGTCACAGTGAGTCCCATGTGAAACAAGCGTGCTCACTACGGGCCCTGCCAGCTCTGAACTCCCACATCTATATGCAGTTGTCACTGAGGACTCTGAGGTAGCCTAGAGCCATCACAGTGACCGCTGGGGCGTGCTGCCATTGTGAGTGCACGCTGTTATCAAAGGGACTGGATAAAGGATATGTGGGTAGTGGAGCGTGCTCAGTGCCAGCACCCCTGTTTTCTGTGCAGGCTGGGCCTCTGCAAGGGACAGGAGAGAGCCAGGTGCTGGTGCCATAACATGTTAACCCTCCCAGCCCTGACAGCCCAGACCCAGGTCCCACAGACACGGTCTAGAATGGAGAGTGAGAGGAAGAAGAGCATGCTAACCTGGCTGGTTCCTATTCTCTGGGGGTGGCGTCAGTGGAGTAGGACTGGTCCTGCCTCCCCTGTGGCGAGTCCCCAGGGAGACTGAGGGTGGGCCGAGAGCTGACTAATAGCCAGAGATGCTGGCCCTCGGCCTGAGGACAGGGAACAAGGGCCCATTGTCTCTGTCTTCTCCCGCCGGGCACTGCGGGCCTCTGACCAGGCTGTCCAGTTCCCAGCGGGCAGCCTCCCCTGGCTCTGTGCCTGGCCATAGCTGGGGTGGGGATGTGGGTGGGGGAGTCCAGTGGGCAGCTCAGTGATCTGTAATGATGACTGTGCTCAACCAGTGTACTCGAATCCCCAAGGTCCAGAGGGTGGTGGGAGGGGCTTGGCCTCACCCTGACAGCCCTGCCCGGCACAGGACTGTGAACTCTGGAAGTCCTCGGACAAGATCTGCAGACAACTCATCTACCACCTCACGCCTCACTCCAAGCGGCGGCAGCGAGAGTCCAACCTGCCCCGGAGGAAGCCCCAGAGCTGGTAAGGGGAGTCCAGCCATAGCCCCACCTCATACCCCTTCGGGTCCCTTCCCAGGCTAATATAGAGAGGCAGGGCCAGCCCTAAGGGAGTACCCAGGCTTCCCTCAGAAGAAGGTTGGTGCCCCTCACCCTTATCTGCATTACGGACCCAACCCTGGAGGCCAGTCTGGCCAATAGCAGCGGATACTCCCCAAGCCAAGCTGCACTCTTTGCATGCCCTGCCCCCTGCCATTTGCTCCTCCCTCAGTCTCCACCTGTCTGGCCCTGCCCCGCTGGACCAAGGTAACCTTGGCATGTATCTGCTGAATCTTCATAGCACGCTGCGAGGGAGACAGATTCTAGGTCATGATTCCCATTTTACTGTGGAGAAAACTGAGGCTGGGAGAGGGAAAGTGGCTTCCCAAGGCCACCCCCATCTTGATTTTTCTAATATCCCTTTGGGAATTCTGTGCCAGGCTGCCTGAAGCCCAGGCTGCCACAGCTGGTCCAATAGCTCACTCTGCTGTGGGGCCTCCTCCCGGTCACTTCATCACAGCCTCCTGGCCACAGACTCTACCCAGAAACTGGCCACCTCACTCTGCTGTGGGGCCTCCTCCCGGTCACTTCATCACAGCCTCCTGGCCACAGACTCTACCCAGAAACTGGCCACAGGCATCTAGGCCCTGGCACCCAGAACCACAGACCCAGTGCTCTCCCCTGCCCTAGGGCCTGGTAGCCCACACTGAGCTGGGAGCCCACAGGGTGGCTCCCTGCTGTGGCGGGGGGGGGGCCCTGAAGGTGGTCTCACTGCTCTCAGCCCCCAGTCTGGCCTATCTGCCTAGTGGGCCATGTTGAAATGACAGGAGAGACTTAAAGTTGGGTCCTGGGGGCAGCTGGGGACCATTCTCAGTGTCTAAACTTTCCAACTTAGAACACAGGGAGCCTACCCCTGTGACCCCCAACACCTCCCCTTCTCACTACCCCGGGCTTGTCTCCTTTCTAGCCCCTAAGACCTGGAGGACCAGGCTGATACCTTGTCACCCTCATAGGAACATCTATCCTTACTCCCAAAGGGCTGACCTTAGAGGAGGCACATGAAAAAACACGTGGGCTCAGGAGTTGAAGCACCTCAATTTGGAGACCTGATTCCCCATTTAGTAGACCTGGGTAGACCGTGGAGGACTCCTGTCACCTCTCAGAGCATCCATTAGATCCTCTTCAGAATGCAATAATCATTCCCACCCCACTGGGTTGGCATAGCAATAAGGGAGATGGGTGTGGCGATGCAGGCACACAGTAGGTTTTTATAATAACAGCTCGTGGAGCCTTGTCAGGTGTGTATTTAATTCTCACAACAGCCAGGTCCCCTTTCACTAAAGGGGAAGTTGAGGCTCAGAGAGATTCCGAGCACTGCCCATGGTCACCCACTTAGAAAGCAGCAGTTTAAACCCAGCTTTTCCCAACTCCAGGGGCTGACCCCCCCACCTCCCTGTACTGCCCTGACAGGTCATTCATTGTATGTGGCCAGAGGGGCCAGCCTGGGCCACGGGCCTTGCCCAGTCCACCCCTGCCTGCCATCTTTCCACAGCCTCCAGAACAGCCTCCAGGGGACTCTGATGGCAGGGGAGACCGTGGACCTTTCGAGAGTCTCACTGTCAACACGGGATGTGCAGCACATAACTCGCTACCTAGGCAGCCAGGGCGCGGGGCTCACGGTGCTGGACCTGAGCTTCACGGGGCTGAGCGACGAGCTGCTGCGCCTGCTGCTGCCCAGCCTCTGGACGCTGCCCCGCCTCTCCCAGCTCCTGCTCAACGGCAACCGGCTGACCAGAGCAGCCGCCCGTGAGCTCACCGAGGCCGTCAAGGACACCACCAAGTTCCCCGCGCTGGCCTGGGTAGACCTGGGCAACAATGTAGATGTGGCCTCCCTGCCCCAGCCCTTGCTGGTCGGCCTGCGCCGGCGGCTGACCCAGCGCACCTCACTCCCCACCATCTATGAGGGCCTGGACTCTGAGCCTGAGGGCAGCGCGGCCGGGGCCGCCACTGCTGCCTCTTCCTGGGGCTCCGCAGCTGCTGCGCCAGGGTCCGAGCCCCAGGCCTGCTGCACCAGGTGACCCGCCACCCACCCTGACCTGTGCTACTTGACAGTGCTCCCAAGCACATGGAATGGGGGTGAGGGAGGCCCCGGAGGTCCCCCAGACCCTCAGAAACCCACTGCATATGCTCAACCTGAGATTAAGAGGATGGAAGGAAAGTGGGTTCATCAGAGGCTGGACGATCAGCCCAGGCTGAGGTTCCAGCCTCCCCTCAGCAGGAGGGGGCCGACACCCACTGTGCAGACCCTACAATAAAGGGTGATACCCACTCTGCCTCAGCCTTTCTGCATCATGGACATTGAGTGCAGCTCTGCTGCTGGGGTGGGGAGAAGAGGGGGCCAAGGACTTGGGGACCCTGCCCATCCGAAAAGGAGGGACCAAGCTCACACTGACCTCCCTCCAGGAGCTCCCTGGGCAGGGCCCTCACAGAGACCAAGGTGTGGGTCCATCTTTGGGCTGGGGAGTTAGAGGAGGCCTCCAAGAACCTGGCCCTCACATCTGGGCAGGGCTTGGTCAGGGCTGGTGAGGAGCAGATTGGGAGCCAAGAGAGGGACAAAGCTCAGAACAGAGCCCACAGCAAGCTCGTGGCTGAGCCCAGGCTGCTGACCTCCCCCCACCAGGGCCTCTTAGACTAGGGACAGGACCACTGACAGGAGGGAGGCACAGTACCGCCCACCAGCTCTAGTACCCACCCCACTAGGGCCCCCACACTCTGAGGGGTTAGAAGGCACATCAGATAGAAGTGGAGAGCTCGTGTATGCTTGCTCTCTAGGCCCTGGGGGCCCACATGCACAGTACACCCCCACTCCCATGGGGTTCCCCAAGAGAGCCTACACGGGATAGAGGTGGGTGAAGTCAGCAGCAGGAGACTGGGGCCAAGCAGCCCTAGAGCTGCCCCAAAGGTAGCCTGCTCCTGGCAGAGGACCATCTCCCTTCCGTCGCAGCACCGTCAAGGCAGGCTCCCCACCAGAAGCCTAATGCCATGGTCACCCTCACAGCCCCGTGTGGAGAGCTACAGTTCAGCCCAGCTAGTGCTGGGTAGCACAGAGGCAAAAAAGGAACTTAGAGATGTTCAGAGGGAAAATGAGGCCCAGAGTGGGGCACAAGTTCAGGTACGGGGGCAATGGGATCCTGAGGATGAGGAGAGACCTGGTGGCAGAGGGAAGCCCCACAGGCCAAAGAGAAGGTGGGGGTCTTCCCAGGCCTATGCACACCAGCCCCGACCTTCCCCCACAGTTCTGGCCACAGAGGACCGGGAGTCGACAGCACATCCCCAGGCCAGCTGGATACACAGCAGCCTCTTGGGCCAGAGGGAGATGGCCAAGAGGAGTGAGAATGGATGGTGCTGGTCCCAGGACCAGACAGGCAGCAGTGAGGAAAAGGAGCTGCCCCTTTTATGCCACCTGTCTGCCCCGTAGTCAGGCCTCACTATCTTGCACTTTCACCGGAACCCTGATCCAGAGGTGGTAAGAAGGGTGCGAAGAGCATCCTGTCAGCCCAGCTCTGCTCCTGACTTGCAGTGGGGCCTTGCCAGGCCCACCCTTCTCAACGGCCTTGGGTCTCTCCTTTCTCCCTAGGCTACTGGCTCCTCCCAGGCCTCCTTGCCCAGTGGCTGGGGAGCTACAGAAGCATCTCCCTGTGCCCCCACCCTGGAACAGGGAGCTGAGGCTCCCCTGAGTGTGGCAAAGCAGGGTGAGAGGTGAAAGGGGCCAGTGGAGAGCAGAAGAATGGGGAAGCTGTCCTTGGGCCAGGCGGGCTGATAAGCCTGTCGTCACGTGCAAGCAGCCATACTCTCCTGTGACTCCTCGCTGGAGAAATGCCAAGCTCTCCCCAGCCCACCAGCCCACCAGCCCTCCAGCCCTCCTCGCTTCCTGCCCACCACTGGCCCGCATCCAGCCCACAAACCTGGAATGTCACTGCTCAGCGAGAGTCTTACAGGATGGTGTGAGGACCTGAGCCGTGTGTCGCCAGGCGAGCTCTGGGAGAATCCAGGCGGCAGCAGCTGGTCTCAATCTCCCCGCCTCTTGGACGGAGGCGCTTGATGCAACAGCCGAGTTGGAGCATGAAACAGCTCAGGAGAAGAGGGTTGGCCTTGTTGCCATGCAGGTGTCCACAGGACCTTCACGGGGCCCTCACATGGGGGCCTCACAACCACCAGCGAGGCTCCGCCACAGGCAGGGACACCCTAGGAAGCAAAGGCCCGTCTGGCTGGCTCTGGCCCAAGTTCCAGACGGAGGAGGCAGCAGGTAGATCTCACTCAGGTCGGTCCTCACCTGCTCCCCATCTTGAAGACAGGCCCTGTCGCTGGCTGGTGGTGTGGTCCTTGAAGGGCCTGTTCTCTTATCTTGAGAACTAGGTGCACCAAACCTCCCCTCATCCTGCTGGGGCGAGGATGACATAAGGTTTGGAAAGTGCCTGCCGTGTGGAGAGCGCAGGGCAGGCATTCATCAGCGTCAGTGGGGCCTCCACCCAAGGCCTCTCTGGGTAGGGATGGCAGAAGCCCAAACCTTGTGGACTGAGCAGGCCTGAAGCCATTTATTTATTTAACAAGCACTTCTGTAGCCTTTCTCTGGGCCAGGTACTGTCCGGTAGCTTTACGTCTCTCCAGTTCTCTTTGCACTTGAAAGAGGTGGGTGCTCTTACCACCTCCATTCTGTAGGTGAGACAAGGAGGACTGAGACAAGGAGAGGTTAAGTGACTTGTGTAAGGACGAGGACTTGGGACGTGAGCCAGGCTACTCGTCTGTCCTCTGAAATGTTAACTAACCTGTGCGATGCTTCCTTTCCCCCAGCCCTCCTGGGGTCCCAGGATTCACCAGAACTCCTGAGTGACCGCCCTCCCAAGAGGCCACTTGAGGCAGGTGGCATTCTGTGGTGGGGAGTGGACCTCCAGTTGCACTGCCCCTTGAGTAGGACCAGTCAGGACCTCCCTGGGTCTCTGTTTCCTCATGTGTAAGATGGGGGGGGGAGGGGAGCAGTGAGGATCCGGGCTCTGTCTCCCTCCAGGATTGAAAGGGACTAATAAGGATTGGGTCCAGAAGTTTCTGTCAGACTGAACAAAGCCCAGCCTTATACTCAGGGCTGCAGCAGTCACGCCCACTTGTGGCAGTCTGGCTTGGGACAGCTACAGGTGCCTTTACCTCTTGGGGCCTCAGCCTCCTCAATCTGAAACCTGCCTTGCCTAGATATTGAAAGCATCAAAAAGACACATGTAGAAAAGATACCTGTGCATTGAAATATGTTAAAGGGGGCATACCAAGTGCTACCAATTTAAAGTGTGTGATATGACACATTTTTACTTGTGTACACATTCATGAAACCACCACCACAATCAAGGCAGCCAACGTAGGTCACATCCAAAAGTGTCCTCTTGTCCCTTGCTAAGGTCTCCCTCCACTCATCCCATCCCCATCCCTAAGCAACCACTGATCTGCTTTCTGTCTCTAGAGATTTAGTTTACATTTTTTTGAGTTTTAGAGATATGAAACCATACAGGTACACAATTTTTTCATTTTTAATTTTTCACTCAGCATTATTATTTTGAGACTCCCATAGCACTGTTGCATGTATCAATAGTTCCTTTTATTTATTGAATAGTATTCAATGGGATGAACATACTGTAATTTATCCATTCGCCTGTTGATAGATAATTGTTTTGAGTTTTTAGCTATTACAAATAAAACTGCTATGAATATTCATATACAAGTTTTTACATTAACACATAATTCCTTTTTTCTTGGGTAGTTTTTCTTTGGTTGTACTGTCTTTGCCTGATTTTGCTATCAGGGTATGCTGGTCTCAAAGAATTCGTTGAGTATTCTCCTCTTCAACGTTTGGGAAGAATTTGTGTGGAATTGATATTATTTCTTCCTTAAATATTTGGCACAATTCCTCAGTGAGGGCACATAGGCTGAAGTTCTGTTTTTTTGTGTGTGGGAAGATTTTCAACTACAGTTCTAGTTTCTTTAATAGATATAGAACTGCTCAGCTTAGCTATTTCTTCTTAAGTGAGCATTGGTATTTTAGGTCTTTTAAGGAATTTGTCCATTTCGTGTAAGTTGTTGAATTTGTTGGCATGAAGTTGTTCATAATATTCCCTTTCGATATCTGTGGAATCTGGAGTAATTACCTCTCTTATGCCCAAGACTGGTAATTGTGTCTTTTTTTTTTTTCCTTATCAGTCTGGCTAGAGGTTTATCAATTTTATTGATTTTTGTTAAAGAATCATCTTTTTGGTTTCCCTGATTTTTCTCTATTACTGTTTTCTATTTCACTGATATCCACTTTGATCCTTATTTTCTTTCTTCCGCTTACTTCAGATTTCATTGGCTCTTCTTTTTCTAGTCTTAAATGAATCCTCTTGTCTGATATTAATATGGCTAAGATATTGATCTGTGACCTTTTTTTCCTAACACATATGCACATACAGTTTTTACATGAACATATAATTCCTTTTCCCTTGGGTGGTGGTATCTCAGTAGTTTTTATTTTGTTATACTCTCTTTGCCTGGCTTTGGCAGAGCATTTGAGATCTTGCTCCCTGGCATAGCTTGTCAGTATGGCTCAAATAAACTTATAAAAATTTTTGACTGGTTTAAACGTTTCTTACATTGACGATAGCATTCACATTTAGTATGATTATTGATATAGTTAGGCTTAAGCCTATCATTTCGCTATTTATTTTCTATTTATCCTATCTGTTGTTTGTTCCCCTCTTCCTCTTTTTATGCCTTCTTTTGCAATACTTATGAATCCATCATAAATCTCCTTTGTTGATTTAATATTTTTTATTGAGGTAAATTCAAATCATATAAAATTTACCATTTTAATGTGTATAATCCAGTGGATTTTTAGTACAGCCTCTGTGTTGTGGAACCATCATTACTACCTAATTATAGAACATTTTCATTAGCCCAAAAGAAACCCCATACCCGTTAAGCAGGCATTCTCATTCTCCCCTCCTCCAGTCTCTGGCAACCACTCATCTGCTTTGTCTCTATGAATTTGCCTCTTCTGGATATTTCATATATATGGAAGCATTCAATATGTGGCCTGTTGTGTCTGGCTTCTTTCACTAAGCATATTTTCAAAATTTATCCACCTGGTAGCATGAATCAGTAATTCATCCCTTTTATGGCTAAATAATATTCCATTATATGATATACCACTTTTGCTTATCCATTCATTAATTCATCCATTTGTTAATGGACATTTGAGCACTGGCTTACCGTTCTTGTTATTTTAGTGTTGCTTTGGTGTTTATATTATATATTTTTAAATTAACACATTCTACTTGTAAGTAATATACCATTTTTAGTATCAGAACTCTACAATAGTATATCTTCTTTTTACCATTTAGCCTTTATGCAATGTTATCATGCTTTTTATTTTTCATGTTATAAACCCCATAATAAAATCCTTTGTGTAGATCCAGATTACCAGCTGGTATAATTTTCCTTTTGCTAGAAGGATGTCTTTTAACATTTTTTGTAGAGCAAGTTTCCTGGTGATGGATTTTTTCAGTTTTTCTATATCTGAAAACATTTTTATTTTGCCTTCAAAAATATTTTCGAAAGATAAAGATGTTGCTTCACTAGCTTGTTCCAAATGAGAAATGTCACCCTTATCTTTGTTGCTCTGATTATAACATTTCTTTTTTCTCTAGATGCTTTTTTTTTTCTTTTTCACTACTGGTTGAGTCATATGTCGTTTTTTTCATGCGTCTTCTGCATGGAGTTCATTTATCCTCTTAAATCTGTTTTCAAGTTTTTAAAGTTTTGGCTGTTATTTCTTCAAATAATTTTTCTGTCTCCCTCATCATTTCTCATTCAGGGACTCCAACTACCCATATATCAGGTCACCTGAAGTTGTCCTATAGGGCTTTTTCGGCTTTTTTGTTTCATTTTGGATGGTTTCTATAGCTATGCTTTAAAGTTCACTAATCTTTTCTTCTGCATTGTCTAATATGTTGTTAATCCCATCCAGCTGTAGAAGTTCACTTTGTAGTTTTTCCTTCTCTCCTTTTCTTTCCTCCTCTCCTCTAAACCTTCTATCTCTCTACTTAACTTTTTGAATATATGAAATAGTTAAAATAAGTCCTCTGCTAGTTCTAACATCTGTGTCAGTTTTAAATGTTTTTTTATTCCCATTACTGGTTGTGCTTTCTTGCCTTTTTGTGGCTTGTAATCTTTGATTGGATGCCAGACATTGTAAATTTTACCTTGTAGGGTGCTGGATATTTTTATATTCTCATAAATCTTTTTCAGCTTTGCTCTAGGATACGGTTAATTGACCTAGAAAGTTTGATCCTTTTAAGTCTTGTTTTATGACTTGTTAGGCAGGTCCAGAGCAGTGCTATCTATGGTTAATTATTCCTCGTTTACAAAGCAAGACTTCCCTGAATACTTGTATTAATCTTTTTTTTTTTTTGGCGAGGCAACCTTTGGTTGACCTCACAGATTGCAAAGAGTTGGTCAGTTTACAATCCCTTATTTTTTAAAATCTTTTTACGCCTACAGCATCTGGTCTTCCTAGGTGGTCTCCCATCCAAGTACTAACCAGGCCCGACCCCGCTTAGCTTCTGAGATCAGACGGGACTGGGATTGTTCAGAGTAGCATGGTCATAGACAACTTGTATTAATCTTTATTTTCATGATGCTCTCATATCTTGGGATCTTGCTAAACCTGGAGACTGCTTCTAATTTCCAGACAGTAAACAATTTGCCTGCTAGCGTGACTTTTGTATGTAAATAAACCAATCCAAAGTCTGTCCCAACCACCTCTGTCTCTCACACACCAAGCCAGTATTTCCTTGCCTTAAATCACCCTGAGCCAGGTACCCTAAGACCACCCCCTATAGCCAAGCCCATTAGACTTTATCCAAAATATCCAATTGTAAACTTGCTCAAAATTGCCTACTCGACCTCACCCATTCTTTCCCTGGTGAAACCATAATAAGGGCTCTGGGCCATGCTCACTCCTCACTCCTGCCTCCTACAACACCCTGACTTATCCCCATGAGGCCGTCTTAGTTACTTTTAAATATAAACTGCTTTTAGGCAGTTTTCTCTGTCTGCCACCATATCATGCCCGATAAATACAAACTCCTTGTTACATTAAAACAAGAGTCTACCCACTATCCTGTGGATTTAGTTTTTCTCTGGCTGGGAAGAAATTATTCCCATCCCAGTATGATGCCAGGCATTGTTATAATCCTTTTTGATGGTTCTCTCCCCAGCCTCGGTTAGTTTCTGTGGATGAAAAAAGTTCCATGGAAAGTAACCTCACAGGGTGTTCAGGTCATAATTTCCTAACTAAGCAGGTCATTGTGGGGTAGTCATACCCTAGGGATATAACTTTAGTAAAAGGCTAACCTTTGTCTTAAGCAAGCCCTATCCATTTTTTCTATGCATCCAGGTAAACACACCTTTGAAATGCCCTTTCATACCCCTTTTAAAGCATAAAAACACAATCTTAACTAGGCTGTAATCCTATTCCAGCCTTAATTTCTCCTACCTTCAAGTAAATTTCCTTACATTTCCTCCTTAATTTCAAACACAGAAATTGCAAAACTGCCATCCTTTAAAGTGGGGGTCCCCAACTCCCAGGCCATGGACTGGTACCCATTCTGTCCGTGGCCTGTCAGGAAGCGGGCTGCACAGCAGGAGGTGAGCAGTGAGCCAGCAAAGCTTCATCTGTTTGCAGCAGCTCCCCAGCACTATCAGCTCCACCTCAGGTTAGGCATTCGATTCTTAAAGGAGCACCAGTCCCTGGTGCCGAAACGGGTGGGGACCACTGCTCTAGAACATTTGAGATCTTGCTCTCTGGCATGTACCATCATCAGCTTGGCTCAAATGAAGGCTGATAAAAATTCTCAAGTCTGGACATATCCTTATACTCATGTGCTGGTCAGTATTCTGAATATTCAAGTGGGTTCCCTGTGCAGCTATCTTCTTTCTGTATTGTCCTATGTACTCTAGCTGCGTGGCCCCTTTCTAAACTCGTGGCTCTGACTCAACCCAGGTAAGCTAGCAGGGTCCACTTCAGCTCCCCTTCTCTGCACCACAGGCTGAAAACTCACAAGGGAGTAGGCCCGCCTCATTTTTCCCATCTTTGGGGACAACCCTCTTCTGATTTTAAAAAATTTTTTTTGCCGTGAAGATAAATCTCCATCTTGGTCCAGAAGAAAAAAAAAAATCCTGTATGATTTTTTAAAAAAATGTTATGGAATACCCAGCAGGTAGAAGCTGATCTAATACCATAGGTGAATCAACTGAGTCTAAACACTACCTTGTAGACACAACAAACCAGAGCCTGGGAGAAAAGTGGTAGTGTAGACAGTCAGAACCAGAATCCATTTCTTCAATCTTAATCTAGTTATCTTCTTAGGATCTCACCCATTGTTCTAGATGTTTACCTTGCCAAGTTATTTTCCATTTTAAAGTAATATATTTTCAAAGAAAAGACATTTTTTAAAATGAGAGAACTTGCTTAAGCAATATTCAGACCTCCATATTATCTTGAGACTGTCCCTCCCCAATCTTGGCAAAAAGTTGGAAGGTTATTCTCGAGAAGGGGTTAGGTTTCTGGACTAGAAGGCCCTCCCAGAGACCTGGAAGACTACATGAATCTGGACATACTAAAACAGTGAAACTGCCCAGCCCTCTCCCTGCTCTGAACTCCCAGAAGGCTAGCAGTTCAAGGTAAACCCTCTAGACAGGAAACGGGAAGTTTTCTCCCAGGTATCTGATCAGCCCAAAAGGAAGTTCTTAAAGGCATGGACATTGGGGACTTGTCCCAAAGTTCAATTAGATTACCTTACACATGTATTTTTTAGCCCCACTCTTAAACATAAGACTAGCAGTGATTACCAGAGAAGTCTGTAACATGAAAAACTATAAAAGACAAAAGGCTCAAAAAAACATATTAATGTCCTCAAAGATAAGATACTAACCTCTGAGTAATAGGAAATCCAGGAATAAAGATCAGGAAACCAATAGAAAAAAATAATTAAAAAATAATTCAAGAAAGTTCCCCAGAAATAAAGGGTGAGAGTTCATTCTGAAAGAGTTCAACAAGGGCCTAGCATAATACTTGTAAACAGACCTTTGACAAGGTGTCATGTCATTGTGAAATTTCAGAACACTGGTGACAGAGGGAGTCTCATACAAAGGATCAGAATTTGAAACGGCTTCAGAATTTTCTACAGCAACACAATGTGCTCAATGAAAAAGTAACAATGTCTTCAAAATTCTAAATGAAAACTAATTCCAACCTAGAATTCATAACCAATCAAATCAAGTATGAGACATTTCAGAGTTTCAAAAAACTTCTCATGCACCCCTTCCACAGTAGGGCTCTTACCAGAACAAGGCTAAATAAACCAAGAGAAAGGGTTACGCAGAAAACAGAAGATTCAACAGAGAGGTATGGGGAGAGCCCACGATGACAGCAACACATTATGGACAAAGGGCCAGTCCAGACAGGGACAGGTTAAGAAGGAATTGGTAAAATAGATATTTACAAAGTTCGGGGATGAATTAGTGGCAAGCAGACAGAAAAAGTAAACAAAAATACAAGAGAATTCTTAATTCTAGGGAAAAGAAAGTTCTGCAGGAAAGTAATCTAGTCCATGACACAGCTCAGCTGACTTAAATACCCAGCTATAACGTAAACACTGAATATAATCTAAGCAGAATTACAGTATGGTTGAGATAGGTGACAGGGATATGTGCACGGCAGGCAGGAAAACAGAGAAGTCAAAAGGTAATGCCTAAAACAAAACATCAAGGAGTAGCCATGCAAACCTATTTAAAGTGTGACGTGGAGGCAAATCAAATAATCAGCCAAGAAACTGAAAGGGACTGCCTTCAGGCAGGAAAAATGGGGCAGAAGGGTTGCTGTTTTTCATAATAAAACATACAGGATTATTTACTCTTTCAATGTGAATAACTTTTTCCCTAAAATGCAGGATACAAAACTGTTAAGCTGTTTTTCATTTTTAGTTTCATAAAACTTCCAAATTTTTACTGTGAACACTTAATTAGAAATAAAACCGTGAGAAAAACCCCCTTTTCACGATCTAGGTAGGGTTATAGCTAGCCTTGGCCATGTGTAGAATTGTGCAAATTTGGAATTCCTACATGGTTCCCAGGGTGAACTATGTCATCAGCTTTTTAGATCCAGGATGCAATTCACCGTGTCATTATTTACAGTACTATTTATTGTAAAAGTATAACTTAAGTAATGATCATACTAAGACATACTCCAGTCTAGGGTCATAATGATGCCTCAGATATACTGAATCAGAACCATCTAGCTGAGGGAGGCGAAGGCAGTTTTTGAATGTAGACACCTGGGCCCCCCTCCAGATCAACTAACTGCCATCTCTAGCGATGGGGCCTTGTAATCAATCTTCATTCCTAACAAGATCCTTAGCTGATATTGAAAACCACCGATCCCACTTGCTATAGTAACCATTCAAGAAGCTTCATTAATAAGCCAAATAATCAATGTCTATAAATCAAAGCGACCAGCGCAGAAGCAGCATAGTCCATGCAGGGTACTTGCGGGTATTCCTATCTGAAAGAACTCTATGGAGCAAGAGACACATGGGCTGCTCTGACGGGATGGTCTCTGAAGCCTTACTGTGTCTGTGGAATATGACTGACCCACCAATGGCTCCTCAGGGGTCATGATTCTAGGAATAATACAGGGTCTGTTATTTCATAGTGATGTCATGATTAACAGATACGTTGGGTTTTCTTCTTCCTTTCCTTCCATTACTTGGATAGTCTGTTCAATGAGTGATGTTCTAAGGGCTGATAATCAATGCCTTTTCCTCAATAGTTTTTGTTGTAGCTCATCCTATACTGAATCCCTAAAAGACCTCTTTTCAGATTTGCGTTTTTCAGTCATTTGCTTTGAATACACTGCCCTCTCCACCTCTGCTAAATTAAAAACTGTGGCTGTGCCAACCAATGCTTAGATGCTTTGATAAATGTACAAAAATCTGCTCCCCACCCTGGAATCATCACAGAACTACTTACAAAGCCAGTATAGGAGCCACGGATGTTGGCCACTAAGATTCTCTGAATTACCTTTTTAATAATAGGTTACTTTTGCCAAATGTGGAACCACTGGGGTTTCTAGGCTCAGAGATCGGAGTGCTAGACTTTGTCAAGGGCCAGGACCACCCATGTTGTATTGTTTAAACTGAACTGATGACATTTCCATAAAGGTTATCTGAAAAAGTACTGTGTAGTGCCTATGTCAGAAGATGAATGAGATAGTCTGTGCATTTGCAGAGTTTTTTCAAGTGTTGAACCAGCTGACTGGCCTGGAATAGCAACTCAAACTCTTATCAATAACTGTGCTCCATCATAGTACTGGCATTTTCCCAGGGTGTCAAAATTTAACCTGCTGTCAAAGCAAACAGAACACCGAGCTCCAAAATGAACATATAACCCTGATTTTCTCAAAAAGAAGAGCAACACAACATCCATATTTATTTAGTTTAACATTTCCCCTGATCTAAAGAGATAGATGTCAAAAGAAAACCTAGGACATATACATAAGCACAAACCCAGCTGAGCCCAGGTAACCTAAAAGAAAAAAATAAGGGCAAAGTTCTGTTCAACAGATAAATTTATCTTCGCTTCTGGAAGATGTTTCCACGTCCCATTCCACGTCCTCTTCCTCTTGCAGCCACTGGAAGGTGGGGAATAGAAAGGACAAAGCCTGGTTAGTGTGGTCAGTGAGGACTCAGGCCAGAGCAGCTGAAGCCCTGGGACATTAGCATGAGAAAGGGCCTGAAAGGCCACCTGGCCCAACCCCAACATGTTTCAAAGGGGAAAATGGAGTCCCAGAGAGGGGCAAGGACTGGTGCCTGCTGTCAGAGCTGGTGCGGACACTAGACTCCTTCAAGCCAGTACCACTTTCTACATGAGGCTTCTAAGCAGGGCACCAAGAGTGAAGGTGGTTTGGGGTTCAAGTCTGAGAACCATAGAAAAGATACATTCCCAGAGCTGGCCTAGGGCAAGCTAATAAAACATGACAGATGCATTTAATTCACACTTAAAAATCTGAAACAAATACAGTTAAATGTTAACATCTGTTCAATCTGGGTAAGGTACGTCATTACTTTCTTGAGTGATTCTGCATGTATGAAATGTTACATAATAGCAAAACAAAAAGCAAACTAAAACAAAAAGCAAACCCACTCTTCATACAAACAGTATGACAAGACTGCTGCTCTCTGTAACGCATGGGATCTAGCAGGGGACCAGGGGCTTTGAAGAACAGGAGAAAATATTCTAATAGCTACTAACTGGAGTCTCACCCTCTCTCCTCTTACACAGCCTGGAGCTGCCCTAAAGGAGGACGTCACCTGAGAACCCAGCCACATGCTGATGGGACCAGAGCAAGGAGCTGGAAGAGACACAGATGGCTCAGGCAGAAGCCGAGCCTGGGCATACTCACTGCTAAGTACCTTCTAATGCACAACCACTGAGTTTCACCTTTTGCTAGAGAAGAATGTGCAGTTACAGTGACAGGAAGGATACCTCTTCCCCCCCAAGAAAGCAGAGAGTAGCAATTCCATCAAGAAAGTTGGCATTTCTGAAATCATTCCTTCTCTAGGACAAAAGGTCCAGAGCTTCTGGTTCCACTTCCCCATAACTCCCTCTTGTCTAGGAAGGGAAAGGAGATTCCTTTTTTAAGTTTTTTGGGAAGGCATTTTATTTTAATTTAAAAATCTGTCTGTCTGTCTGTCTATCTATCTATTATTTATGCCTATCTATTATTTATTCCTAGGTGGTCTCCCATCCAAGTCCTAACCAAGCCCGACCCTGCTTAGCTTCTGAGATCAGACTTCAGGCTTGTTCAGGGTGGCATGGCCGTAGACCATGGATTATGGCTCCACTGGAGTGCAAACCCAGGACTTTCTGAGTGTAAAGTAGACGGGCTAACTGCTACACTATGGAACCACGTCCATGGGAAGGTATTTTAAAGGATTACTCTACTGCATCTTTAAATTCAAAAGTTACCTCACATATAAAAAAATATGTATAGCAGCTAAAAATTCTGATGGACAATCCAGTGATTTCCCTGCACTGTCTCATTTGTTTTAAACCAATGTTAAGACAGATTCTAATGACTGCACTTGCTTTCTGAGCTAATCAATATGGCAGAACCTTCTAAGGGCCCAAATAAAACCTCTGATTAGGCTAATGCAGAAGAAAGGTCAAACTAAGTCATTGGGAAAAGGCTAATCTCACTTTTAGACTATACTAAAGGAAAGATTTGTTTTTAAATATAGGAAGCTTTGGAGATAGAAGTCTGGCCACTTTAATGGGTAAAGATGGCCTAAAACCACTCACTTCTTATCTGAAAATGGATTCCCATCATTAGCATTTCCCCTGTTTATAGACATATCCCCAGGCTCTCTGGGAACTACAGCCCCACTGCTTTAGAAGTCAAGCTAATCCACATAGTGGTGCCCTGCTCAGCAAGCTAGATAAGAGCAAGCTTCCCCAGGCCTTTTGGACATCCTCCTAGAGATGAAATTTACCTACTTTTAAGTTTAAGACAAAGAGTCCCTGTCTTTTCTTCTAAGGAGCTACTACAGATTTTGCAGAAGCCTTATAAATGCAATGTGGTGAGGCAAGAGACAGCAGGACAAGATGGGAGCCCCAAGACTACAGGGAAAACAGGTGGCAGTAGGTGTAGAAATGGCCGAGGTCAGGTCCACCCCATCCCTAGGCAATAATAGGGCCCTTTTCTAAAAGATACACAACAGCCCCATATGTTAAAACCAATGCACAAGGAACACCTACCTTGGGCCTTCAGAATAGCAGCTTTCCCCCGACCAGCCCCTGAGCCTTGATTTTTATTTTTCATGCTCTTCAACATGGGAGCATTTTTCAGCATGTCAGGCAAAATCAAAAAGCGGATCTTGCTGCCACGGATGTACACCTGCTCCAGCTGTGCCACTCGGCCATCTCTGTATGTGACAGTGATGTTGGACATCTGGAAGGGAATCACCAGCTCATCAGTAAGGGCCAACAAGGTTATTGGAGAACAGGGGCACAAAGGGGGGTCCTTGGCTGCTGGGAGGGAAGTCCAGAAATGCAGAAACTAACATCAGGAAATAAAAAAGCCACCAGGCAAAGCCAGGGGAATGCAAGTACCTACTATGGGTGCCAGGGACTGTGTTAAGCACTATACACATATGGTCCTCACTGCATCCCTAGGGCGGTATGAGATTTCTCTTTTTTAAAAATTTATTTTTATTATTATTTTTTTACGCCTACAGCACCTGGTCTTCCTAGGTGGTCTCCCATCCAAGTACTAACCAGGCCCGACCCTGCTTAACTTCTGAGATCAGATGGGATCGGGCTTGTTCAGGGTGGCATGGCTACAGACTTTTATCTTTGAAAATGGGAAAGCTGTCGCTTATTAAAAAATAAGCGACTGTACGCTGACAAGGTCCTTGCAATTTATGAGGTCAACCAAGGGTTGCTTCGCCCAAAATAAATAGATAGATAGATAGATAGATAGATAAGAAGGAAGGAAGGAAGGAAGGAAGGAAGGAAGGAAGGAAGGAAGGAAAAAGGAAAGGAAAAGAAAAGAAAAAGGAAAGGAAAGGAAAGGAAAAAGAAAAAGAAGAAGAAAAAGAAAAAGAAAAACTCATCCAAAGTCAAACAGCTAGAATGGAGGGACTCCAGATTTGAGTCAAGCCAGCATGGCTCCAGAGCTCTCACTGCTATACTGTTTCCCTTGCCAACATGTGATGTGAGGCTCTCTCAGCGGTGATAAACTCTAACCAAACTGTGTCCTCTCCTGCACCTGCCCAGCACAAAGACTGCAAAGGTACAAAGAAGGTCATGAGCATGCACCATATGTGGTTCCAATTCTCCTGGAGTGTACCCCAGAAGAGCCCCTCTGGCTTGGGTGACTAGGGACTGAGAAGTGGAGGTGGCAGTGCCTGTATGAAGGGCCTGGAATATTGAAGCAGTGTGAGACAAGAGCTGGCACAGAGACAGGACACTCAGGCAGGAACCTATAGGATGCAAGGACTACAGCAGTGGGTTGGGATGGAGGAAAGAGTTGTCACCTTAGACACAACCAGGGGGAGGGAGGTCACACAAGTTCGTGGACAGAGGAAGGGTGGATAGGGTTAAGGCAGCACTTTGGAGAGATGAATACGACAATATGAATAAACTGTGAAACAGGGGTGGGGAGCCGAGAAGTCAGACCAGCCAGGAGACTAGCTTGGTGTGGGAAGGTGATGCAAACCTGCCAGTGCCAATTTCAACAGGTAGCACATTTATCAGAAAAAGTAGCTTATTTTATGAGTCTTCTGGAGGGAAGAGAATTACAGTTTATTCAGAATTAGTCAGGCCCACATTGCAGACAGGTGTGCTGTTTCCCCAGGTCTCAGACTGACTTGTTTCCATGTTATACTCACTCGCTCCTTTCAGGTACTGACTGACCACGCAGCCTCAGCTTGAACACCCAGAGTACAAAAACACTAACAACACTCTGGGGCTGCCCTAACCATTATGTGAGTTCACAGAGTTTCAAGAGCTTCAACCCTCTGGTCCCTCAGGGGTGACAGGGCTCAAGTTACCCTTCTCCAGGCCCAACAGGCCCAGTTTCTTAGCAAATTTTCAGTTTCTAAATCCTTGCCATCCTGTTCTTGCCTTGAAGAACTTCGTAGAACCTCTGCCACAAATGAACACCAGATATGGCTATACTATCAAGAGAAAAACTTGGGTCTGACCCACACTAGGTCAGGCTCACAATACAAGACACACCTGTGACTCCACAGAGGACTGGACAGGCCTGGGAACACATCTGAAGCCCAGTCCTAGCTAAGGCTCTAGGCTCCCCGAGTCTCAGTACCCTAACTTACAAAGTGAGGAAAAACACAACATAACAAAGCCAATGTTTGCTGAACACTTGGCTAGTGTCCCAAGTGATTTTACACAGCAACTAATTTTATGTCACACAGTCCACTGCGATAGATACTATCACCATCCCTGCTAGAGATGAAGCAGCACAGGCCATCAGAGGCAGATCTGTCCTCAGACACCACACCCTGACCCACTCCATTCTCCTGCCCAAGGTCACACTGTCCTATATGGCCTGGCTGGGGTCTGAACCCAGATCCGACAAAACTTACACTCTTATCCATACACTGGACCACCACATACTTCCTACAATTATTAAGCAAATTATATGGGACAAATATGTCTAAATGTTGTCCTATTGCTTAGTGCATAATAGAACCTCATTAAATGGTGCATCAGAATGATAGTTAAAACGTCTATTTTAGAATCTGTGCTGATGCCAAGTAACTTCTCCAGCACATTTTAGTACATCTCATTCCTTCCTGTCATAATCTCCCCAATCCGATTTGAGAATCCCCGACAGAGGTTGTTATGCAAGATCAACAAGATGTAAACTAAGTGTTTTCACAAATGGCATGTGTCCTGGCTGAAGCAGGAAAGAGTCCAGTATCATCTGACTCATATTCCAAACCTAAGAACCAGGTCGGCTATTTCTCTCGTGTTCTCCCTGCCCTACCATCTGAGAAATGACTGCTGCGTACAAAGCCCCACAGTCCCACTGCCCATCCACCCACACAGCTTGTTAATAACCCTGAGCTGGGTTCCCGTAAGCCAAAGGCAGTGATTTTAGTGAACTAAGTTTTAATGAAAGTCAGGCAGAAATAACCAGTTTACTCAACTTTCCCAAATGACCACAATAAAACACAGATGGCATAAGCCAAGTGCCCAAGTTAAATGACATATTGTGGGAGAGATCTTAGTACAGTACTCCCCACGGTTACCCACAGTCTGAAAATATGAAAAGGAAAATTCCAGAAATAAAGAATTCGTAAGTTTTAGTTTGCACATCATTCTGAGTAGCGTGATGAAATCTCAAGACGTTCCGCTCCATCCCACTCAGGACATAAACCATCCCTTTGTCCATCCTCCCCACACTGTATACACTACTCACTCGTTAGCCACTTAGTAGCCATCTCGGTTATCAGATCAACTGTTTCGGTATTCAAGTAACCCTTATTTTACTTAATAATACCCCCAAAGCCATTCATTTAACTTCTATTATAGTACAGATATAATTGTTTTATTTTATTATTGTTGTTAATCTTTCACTGTGCCTAATTTATAACGAAACTTTATCACAGGTATGTATGTATAGGAAAAAACATGGTACACACAGGGTTTGATACTATTCTTGGTTACAGGCACCCACTAGGGGGTCTTGGAACGTATCCCCTTGGATAAGAGGGGCCTACTATATAGGAATTTCCTCATACCTGGGGCTAAGATGGCGCTAGCTAGCTACAGGGCTGTAAAGCAATGTTAAGGTGCCGCAGGGTCATCAATCATAGCATTCCTGTTGTGGGGCACACCGCAGGCGCTCTGCCCTACCACTGATAGTGGAGCCTCCTTTCTACTGATTTTTCTGCCTGAAATCTGACAGTTACAATTGAGGGTTTGAAATATTCAGAGGCAACAAGATCTAACAAGTTTACTCTATGCCTCATCTTCAGAAACTATGGTTAAGATCACAGACTTGGGTTTAGATCTGCTCCTTCCATGTCTGGTCACCCTGGGTATCTGGAAGCGTGTCCTCAGAGAGATCCCTGTGATGACTGCAGGATCTACTGTATGTAAAACTAGCAGAGTGCCTGGCACAGAATAAGCATGCAGTAAATGGAAGCTTCTGGTACTATTAAGCACATAGCCTTTCAGAGACAGGTCCTAGCTTGACAAGTTAAACTAAGACTTAAAATATTTAACAGCACCCAGATCTTGTTTTTAAATTCTATTCCCAATCTAAAAAAACCCAGACTCCTTTAAAAATTAAATGGCCAATTCCAGAACTGGCTTAGGGAAAGCAAAAAATGGGCCTGACACAAACACCTTGTGCCAGAAGGTAAGGCTGTGCTCCTCTAAAACGACCAGGACATACCAAAAAGACATAGGAATCAGCTTGAGGGGCCTCTTATTGGTCAAATCAGGGATAACGTGAACATCAAAATGATAGTAACAGACATAAGCAATTTAATAAAATAGAAACCCAAAGCCCACACTAATAATAAATGAATAAATGTGGGAATAAAGGCTCCTCCATACAGCAGACCTAATAAATACAGAAAGAATAATGGTTGTTTTTTTTTTTAAATCATTCTTTGCTATCATCATAGTAAAAAGATTCAAAAAAGAATCTTCTTTGGATGCTAAATGGGGTAGGAGTGTGTATGTGCGCACCTGTGTACATTCTAATGAGAAATAGTATACTCACAGAATATTTACTTAAAAAACCTCCCCACAAAATTCTTTTTAATTACAAAAGGCAAAAGAATATGCAGTGAAAAGACCACATGATACCTTAACCAAATAATCAAGGTTAACAAAATCAATAAGGGAAAAAGGCGTTTTAAGCCTTTGGGTGTGACCCCATGAGGAAATAAAATCACTTTCCATCAAGACCAAAAGTATAACCCGACTCTAATCATGTGAAAACACCAGAGAAACCCCAGAAACCCCAATCAAAGGACATTCTAAAAAAAAAATAACTGGATCTATTTTTCAAAAACATCTGTGGTGCGAAAAGCAACAGTGGAGGAACCAAGACTAAAGAGGCAAAAGTGAGAACTAAGCGAAGTTCTGCAGATAAACACTGTCATAAAGAACATTATTGGGACACTCGTAGAAATTGGAATATGGACTGCAGGCTAAAGTACTGATTCAACGAAGTTCCTGATTTAATAACTATACTGTGGACACAATAGGAAAATATAATGTTATTAAGAAACATACACAAAAGTATGCAATAAAAGAGTATGATGAATATAATCTACTCTTAAATATCTTAAATAGTTGGGAAAAAATTATATATAATTTTAGGAATTACCTTCTCCTTTTTTTTTTCAATCCTTAGTTGCCTTCACCGATTGCAAGGAGCTTGTCATCTTACAATCCTTTATTTATTTATTTATTAAAAAAAAATTGTTTACGCCTACAGCACCTGGTCTTCCTAGGTGGTCTCCCATCCAAGTATTAACCAGGCCTGACCCTGCTTAGCTTCTGAGATCAGACGGGATTGGGATTGTTTAGAGTAGCATGGTCATAGACAACTTGTATTAATCTTTATTTTCATGATGCTCTCATATCTTGGGATCTTGCTAAACCTGGAGAGACTGCTTCTAATTTCCAGACAGTAAACAATTTGCCTGCTAGCGTGACTTTTGTATGTAAATAAACCAATCCAAAGTCTGCCTCATTTATGAAGCAAGACTTCCCTGAATCCTTGTATTATTATTATTATTATTATTTTTTTGCGAGGCAACCTTTGGTTGACCTCACAGATTGCAAAGAGTTTGTCAGCTTACAATCCCTTATTTTTTATTTTTTATGCCTACAGCACCTGGTCTTCCCAGGTGGTCTCCCATCCAAGTACTAACCAGGCCTGACCCTGCTTAGCTTCCGAGATCAGACTGGATTGGGTTTGTTCAGGGTAGCATGGCCGTAGATTATGAATTACCCTCTTCCTTACAAATAATATTTATTGTGCTTTATGGTCATAAACTTAACTGATGCTTGTCATTTTCAAAATGAGAAAAAAATTTTTAAATACTTTTAATCACATATAATTTTCACTAAAAGATACTACACACTCATTTTATTTTTATAAAACTGGGAACATATTGTGGAATTTAAAAAATTTCCCTTCACTACGTCAACAGCATTTTCCCATGATATTAAATACTCTCCAAGGCTATTTTATTGGATAAATAATATTCTTTGCAATATACCCTATTTGTTTATCACAATTTACTTAACTCATTAGAAATGTTAGTTGTTTTCATTATTAAAAACAGGACTGCAATGGCTAAACCTCTGCCCACAATTTTGGATGCTTCTAGAGGTACGACTATGGCATCAAAGGGCATGAACTCTTCTACACTGACGTAGGTTAAATGTGTTTCCAAAAAGGGTATAACAATTTACATTTCTGGCTCAGTAGCAAGGAACTCTTGGTAGCATTATTTTCTTTTGCCAATTTGCAAGTTTTAACAGTCTGTTTTCTAATATTCATGTCTGATTAATAAGGTCATTATTTTTGCATGTTAAATATCCACTTATATATTTTCCAATGAATTATCCACTTCATGATGTGTCAAATTAATTGAGAAATTAAATTCCCATCATAAAAAAATTATGAGATGTCCTTAATGCTTGAATGCTGACTACAGGTGGGCTAGGACAGCACTTGTAGCAGTCATTAAGACTCTCCATAAGAACTTTTGGGAACTCCTCCCACTGGACACCTAATAAAATCCACAGCCAAATTTACCCCAAAAGTTATATATATAGTCTAAAAAATTAAAATTATGTGGCTTATTTCTACTCATTATTCCTTACCTTAAAGCTCCTTTTATGATTTTTAATATTTTTACCAAGTATCTGACAAGGATTCTTTCTTAAAAAAATTTTGTTTCGGATTTTGAAGAATCCCTTGGTTCCCTCCTTGACTTTTAATAGACAGGATGCTTCAAGCCCATGGTGCATACACATAACTAAGAAAAGAAACTTCTCCATTTGGGAGTCTCTGGTTCTGTCATCCATACTCAAGCTGGGCAAGAGATGGTATATACTCCATCCAGTCCCATCTCTGCTACAAACAAAAATCAACTAAAGAGGCCCACATGGAGAGCCACAGAGGCCTTGCTTACCCCAAGCACACAGGGGCCTCAGGAGATGCTCATAGCAGCACGTGGGGGACACCGTCATCTATAGTTGATGCCACACACCAATGGTTACTTTGTAGCTGTGGGGTGTGGGAAATGGGAGAGTAAAGCTCTCTGCCTTCCTATCCAAACTTCAGATGCACAAAAGCACCTACACCCTCTGACCCAATGAGCACCACAAGAACCTCATCCTAGGTTTAGTGCATGCATACATTACATTTTCAAATGCCAAAAAATGGCTATAAGGAGCTACAGTAAAAATCCCCAAGGAACTGAAAAAGGCGGCATATTTTGTATGGGGATGTTGAGCACATTATCTAATGAGGCTATAGCTCCATTAGGGCTCAGGAAAAAATGTCTCCCATATCTGAGTGCCTGGGAAAATTGCAAAACTGGTATTTTATCTTAAGGATACGTAAACCTCAGAACTGATGATTTCCCTCTGCTTGGCTTCCAGGAAGCTTAGAACTGAATGTTCTAAGCTTACAATTGAATGTAACTTAATTAAATGTACAGGGATTCAAGTTTACATTTCTGGGTACTGAATGTCTGGCTTCATTTTGCTATCTACCCCAGCTTGACCTGTCTACTTTGATCTTACCATACACATTTTTGCAACTCACTTTAAACTCTTTCTGAAAGAGGATACAGCAAAAATTAAATACTAAAAAAACCCAAAACACATTCCTAGGAGGAAAAGTCCATGACAACTGTGGTCTCTCATTTGTTTTCCCAATCTTTGTGGTGTGATCCATTCCACTTTTATATTACAATGTTATTAAAACCCAACATCAAATGGCAAACTAAACTCCAGCTGTAGTCT
Source organism: Cynopterus sphinx (assembly GCA_030015415.1). Classification (NCBI taxonomy): domain Eukaryota; kingdom Metazoa; phylum Chordata; class Mammalia; order Chiroptera; family Pteropodidae; genus Cynopterus; species Cynopterus sphinx. The sequence continues at coordinate 13,138,483 of CM057390.1, forward strand.
AGCACAGAACAAGCAGAGAAAGTGCTAGGAGGATGCTCTCATTCCCAAAGCTACTAATTGGGGCCAAGAAGGAAGGAAGAGTAGTGGGCACTGTGGGAGCCATTGGTCTCCCCATCCCTGGGATGGTAAGTAAACCACACTGTTCACTGCTGCTAGGTTCAGCTCTGCCACAGCCTGCTGGGTTTTATTCAATGTGCCAAGTTTAGGCAGACCCAGCGAAGACTTATACCTTGGCATGGGCAGTGTTATGGGATGAACTGTGCCCCACTCTCAAATTCTTAGGTTGAAGTCTTTTCTTTTACGCCTACAGCACCTGGTCTTCCCAGGTGGTCTCCCATCCAAGTACTAACCAGGCCGGACCCTGTTCAGCTTCCGAGATCAGACGGGATCAGGCATGTTCAGGGTAGCATGGCCATAGACAGGCTAGAGTCTTAACTCTCCTCTGCACCTGAACCTCAGAATGTTACTGTTCTTTAGAGACTGGATCTTTACAGAGGTAACTGGGCCCTAATCCAATATGACTTGTGTCCTTATGAAATTAGCATGAAGGCATACACAAAGAAAGACCATGTGAAGACACAGGAAGAAGCTGGTCATCTATAAGCTTTCCTTCTTGGCTCTCAGAAGAACCAACCCCTAACACCTTGAGCTCAGCCTCCTAGCATCCAAAACCTTGAGAGAATTAATTTCTGTTATTTAAGTCACTCAATGTGGAACTTTGTTGTGGCAGCCTCAGCATGATTCATACAGGCAATAGGCTGGTGGCTGGCTCCCACCATATGACAAGCATCCACTTATTTATTTTGCACTACAGCCCCAAGGCTGAGGTGTTAGTTTCATTCTTGATTTAGAAAGGAGAAAAGAAAGGGTGAGGCAAGTCCAAAGCTTGCTCCAAGTTACACTAGGTGGCAGGCTGCAACCTGATTCCAGATGCATCTTTCACCGGGGTCTGTGTGCTTTACTCCACACTGGTTGCATCTGAGAGATCACCGATATTATCTGGTCAGTTGTCTTCACATTATTCACAGATGAACAATCTGAAGTTCTGAAGCCTAGTAAGCTGTCTAAACCCCAAAACCCCAGTCTCGCATTCTACTCACCAAACTAAAGTTCAAAACAGATGAAAAGGCCTTAAGCCAGGGGACAGAATATCTAACAGTGGTACCCCACAAAGGCAAAGGAGGCCAGGCATCACAAGACCCTTAGAAAGCTCACAACACCCATCTTTACAGCATCAACACTGAGGAGAAAAACCTGTGGTCACTAGTTATCTATCTCCCTGAATGCCAGGGAACTGCCCCAGCTGGTCAACCTGGCATGAAAACGATGCTCAAAGCTACAGAGAAATCAGACAAATGAATGACTGTGGGAAGCAATGGATAGTTAGAACACCTGATCCAGAGTGACCTTGGGTAAGTCACTTTATCTTCTGACTTTCAGTTTTCTCACCTGGGAAATATTAACAGCTACCATATGTTGCATTTATAATGTGCAAGGTGCTGAGCTAGCTGCTGCTCACACATAACTGATCTTTATGACATCCTAGAGTGTAGGTGTTATCCCTGTGGCAGTCTCTAGAGTGCTCTGCTGAGTTATCCCTTCAAGGGACAATAGGCTAAGAGGAATGTAGGGAGCTGACAGTCTCCAGCTGCCATCTTTGAGATCCATTACAGCATTCACCCTAAGGCCACTCTCTCCCCAGGCTGCCAGGCAATGACTGACCACAGTGGAGGTACTAGAGCCTAGCCATTTCTGCCCCATGCCAAACTCTTCAGTCGTGGCATCTACACCACAGACCCAAAACAATATCATCCTCATTTTACAGTCAAGGAAACTGAGGTAATTAAGATGCCCAAGCTTATACAATTAGGATTCAACCAACATCTGATTCCAAAGCCTATGATTTAAAGAACCAATGGTTTAAAGAAGTGTGCTGATACATTTTATGATGTTATATAAATTCACATGATTATTGGCAAAAGGCAAAGTAGTGCCACGGGAAGAGCACCATATTGGGAAGCTGCTCCAACATTTATTATTAGCAAGGTGACAGTTAATCTGTCCTTTAATCTTTTTCTACCTATTTTATAGATGACAAAATCTCACCAAACTCAGCTCAAAAGGCAGTTGCTATAATCAAATAACACTACCCCCAAGAAAACTGGCGAATAAACAAAGTACGTGAGTGAAAGATTCTGCAAACTGCTAAGCATTGAGCAAACATGTGGCGTCAAAAGGAAAATCCCAACAAAGCGAGTACTGTTACATCTCTCAAACAGGTCTCCCAAACATGGGAGAAAACAGTTATGGAATAAAAAAAAGGACAAAGTTAACTATTCCAAACTTTTGAATGGGCTTCTATTCATGCGCATATCCCCATACCTATCCTATACTAGTCCCTGGTACGAATCAGGCACTCGATAAATAACTGTTCAATTAGAACTTCAAAAAGACCTCCAATCACCATCTTTCTGCTTTCCAGAACAGAGGCAGGAGCTTTCCCCAATCTCATGAGCATACCTGGCAGTTCATGTTGTCCTCTGCCTCAATGAGCTTCCCACGATATACCTCACCGGTGTTTGTCTCACATGTCACAATGTGACCCTCAGCCTCATGTAGGACTTTAATCGGCACACCAATAGACATCTTGGCAGGAAGAGAGTTCTACAGTGAGAGAGACAACAGTTAGTTCATCTTTCAGAGCTTGAGAAGGCATGTTGCAAACACACCAGGCCTACCTTAAAACCTGACACTCCAGATTACTTTGGAAAAAATGTCAAAACTGCATTTTTCTACAGGAAAAAAAAAAAGGAGCTTAACAGTATGAGGTACCTATCTTACAAATACATGTAGCTGTGGGAAGGAATGGGAGCCTGGATAGTGAGAAATCTAATTAGAATGAAAAGTACCTCCCACCCCCCTCTCTGGTACCATAACCATCAATCAATTCTGTTTTGTGGGCAAGGGGGTTGGACTTCTTGAGCCTTACAATGTATTTGCAACCCATGGTTTGAGAACCCATGATATAAACCTGAGCTGTCCCATACAGTCACCACTGTTCACATGTAGCTATTTAAATTAAACTTAATTAAAACAAAATAAAATTACAAATTCAGTCCTTCACTAGCCACATTTCAAGTGTTCAAAAGCCACAAGTGGCTAGTATTAGGCATATATATGTACAACGTTAAACAATGCAGATGTAGACCAAAGGATCTAGACAAATCTAGAAGAGGCCGTGCATTTAATTTAACCCATTCGATGTCTTCTGACCCTCCACTTCACCATCAGGGCTAAAGAGAAAATATCAAAGTGTTCAAAAACTGCCAATGTGCTATAAGCAAGAAATGCTCATCTTAGAAGAAAATACAATCAGGGCAAGCGCTTGGCTTGATCTAATTAAAAGAGACATGGTGGATTTTTTAAATTCCGAAATGAGCAAGGACTGAAGGCTGAAACGCATCATGTGTGTTCAAGAAAGGAAAGAGCACAGGAGGTTGGGAAAGACCCCCTTGGCGAGGAGCCTTAGGAGTTTGGATTTTAGGCTTACGACAGTAGGGAACTACTACGAGAGTACAGGTAAGGAACGATCCCATGAAAAGGCTGCAGCACTTACAAGGTGGATCAGTTCAGAAACAGGGCCATTTCTGATAAAACGTCCGCACCTGTGGAAAGCACGGGCAAACCCGCGCCTGAAAAGCGGATGGAGGGAATCATTTCAAGGCGGGAGGCGATTATGTCAAGACAAGGCCTGCATTCTTCGAAAAACAAGGACCCGGAGAGGTACAGAAAGCGAACAGCGCGCACTCTGGGGGAAAACTAGCGACCTCACTTCCAGGCACCGCTGTGGCGACGCCAATGTGTGGGTGGCCTCGGCTTCCTGCTCTTCTCCCTCCCAGATCCCCAGAGAGGTGAGGCCTCCCCAGGCCCTCCCAGGTGTCCTGGACCACCCTCGCTGCCCACAAAACGTCTCCTTACCGGCTCTGGCCTCCTCTCCCTTTCCGGTGCAGCAGCGCTGACTCAAGTGACTGCGAAGGCGTGAGGCGACCGAATGGCGGGTCCCCGAACTCCCAGAACACCTTGCGTCCCCCAACATGCCGCGCGTAGAGTCCGCCCCCTTCACTTCCGGTGTGGCGAGCTTGGTCTTGCCTCCGCTTCCTGCTCACCCTGCCGGCTGGGAAACGTAGGCTCCGGTATCATCGTTCCGGCCCCGGGAGAGAGGGCTAATGCCCAGGTGCGGCCGGAAATACGGATCCTCAGGCTGGCAAGGGGATGGGGTCCAAGCATCCCATAGCAGGGACTGGCTGGACCGAACATCGGGGATCTGGGGCCCGGACCCGCGGATCGGGGGGGTGCGGGGGGGCGGCAGGCGGTGAGGCCGAAGACTAGGACCTCCCCTCCCATTGTAACTGTTGGAGCCCGGCACCGCCAGGTAAGGGCGCCCTGACGAGGAGGGTGTTTCACTCTGCGGATAGGACGCCCGAGGATAGAGTAGAGGGGGTGCCGGCCCAGGGTCGTCCCTCGAGCGATTCGAAGTAGGGTTAGGGCTCCTGGAGCCGGCGGGTGCATGGAGCAGGGCCAGGCTGGGGACCTGCGGCTGACAAAGTGGAGTCGGGCGGGCGGCGGGGCTTGCTCGGGAGACGAGCCTTTGGGGAGCCAGGGCTTCGGGGCGGGGCTCGGGGGGGACCGAGGCGGAGAAGGGCCCGGGGAAGGGGAGGGGCTCGGGAGGGGCGGGGCCCAGGGAGCGGAGGCCGGGGCGGGCCGGGGCGGGGCTCAGAGTGGCCCCGCCGCCACCTCCACTTCTCCCCACCGCGCGGGCGGTGGAGGTGGCGGCGGCGGAGCCCGACACAGACCGGTTCCACCCCCGTCCTAGCCGAAGCCGAAGCTGCAGCCGGCACCAGGCCGGGGCCATGGGCGCCCCGCGCCGCCCGGGTCATGAGGACGGAGGCGGAGGCAGCGGGGCCGCAGCTCGAGCCCGGTTAGTGCCTCCCTGAGGGCCCAGCCCTCACCCCGGGGATCTAGGGGGACCACGCCATAGCGCGCGCGGGGCACGGTCCAGCCGGGCGACCTTGGGCCGACCGCCGATTCCGCGGGACTGTAGAGCTTCGGGCGAAACCTGGCCAGGTGTACACAGCCTCATTGCTCCCCTAACCCCCGGCCCCGGTCTGGGACCCCAGTCACCTCCGATAGGGGTCATGGTGAGAGGGTGCCGAGTTGTGAGGCGGGGGGCGCCACCTTCACCAGAAACGATAAGTCCTGCTGGAGCCGCCTTGGGAGATCCTGGTCCCCGGGGAACCGAGGCCTAGAAGCGCAAAAAACTGCTGAGAGGACAGGGTGACAGGAGGGACCTTCCCCTGACCTCCCTGACTCAGGGCTTTGCCTTGTATAGTACTTAACCCTCTGGTTTCTTCTGCCCGGAGGTGGCCTCAGTTCCTTTGGGGCGGAAACCAAGACTGACTGACATTCAGTGTTTTGGTCCTCACTGGGAGAGGGGAAAGTAGTGATTTTTGCTCTGCTTAAGGCACACAGTTGATGAAAAAGAGAAAGTGCTCATACTAGTAAACTCTGAAGTGAGGTGCCAACTCATGGGAGAGGTCAAGAGCATGTGGGACAGTGACATTAAGGCATGAGTGGGATGGTGGTATCCCGTCCAGAGAGTGGTTTCATTTGTGTATGCAGCAAGGAGTAGGGTCTGATGCTATCCCGGGATTCACATTCTACTCCTCCAACTCATGATCTTGGACCAGGCTCTTGCCTTTCCTGAGTCTCCGTGGAGTAATGGCTCACCTTAATAGGAGGGAGCTTTCTCTGGGCAGGCGCCTTGCTAAGTTGTTTACATGCAGTACCTCATTAATCCTCATTTTCACTTTTATAGATGAGCTGACTAAGGCTGAGAGGGGTTAAGTCTCCAGGGCCAGTGAGCTGCCTTCCGTCCTTGGTGACAGCTGCCAACTGAAGCCGGCAGGGGCCTTCTAGGCAGACTCTAGCTTTCAGGTGGGACAGCCCCTTTGCTCCTGGCATCAACAGCTGGCAGCAGCTTTGGGTTTGGAACGCCTCGCCTATCCTTATCATCCCCCACAGGAGTATCTCTGGGTCCTTATGGGTTGACTTGCTGGTGCCTAGACTGGGGACAGCCACGTGGGGGATGTTTAGCCCTTTGAGGACTCAGGATCAAGAGGTTCCAAGAATCAGGGCAAGATGAGAAGGGGCAGCGGAGTTCAGAGCAGCTGTCCTGTGCCACATTTATAGCTGGGCATAGGGGAAAGCACAGACAGACTCAAAGTCCAGCCAAATATGGCCCTGCTAGTTGGTACCAGAGTCCAAACCACAAAGTAAGGAGGGAGCCGTGAACAGAAGGCCGTAGTCTGGAAGCCTGAGGGTGGGGGTGCTGGGCATTGCAAGTAGGCCCCTGGCATTTCAAGGGATGAGGCCTTCGGGGAAAAATACCTACCAATCCCAAAGCATGTTTGAGTGCCTGCTCTGGGCTGAGGGCTAGGAGAAGGTAAATGGCATCTTGTCCCCATTTGCCACTGAAGAATACTCCGTCAGTCTATGGGGAAAGCAGACACCACCCCAAATACTCCATGCTGAGGGGCTCAGAGAGGGGAAGGGACCAGAGCATTTGGACATTTAGAGGTGGGAGATAACATTCTAGACTAAGGAATATAAAAGAGCAAAGGCTGGGGAGTAAACAGCCTGTGTAGAGAAAAACAAAAAGGCAGTTTATGGTCACAGAGAGGGGTTCTTGAAAAAGGAGGCCCCCCACCTTGAGGGGACGACACCCTGTGTAGAGATCTCCCTCTACTCAGCCCATTGGAGGGACTTATTTTAGAATATAGAGGGCAGGGCTTAGGTCTTAGACACATAGTGTCCCCAGGGCCTGGCACACAGTGGGTGCTTAATAAGTTCATTTCTTCCAACAAATGTTGAGTTACTACTAAGCATCAGACACCAGGCACTGGGAATAGCAGTGAACAAGATTAGCAAATTTGCTGCCCTCAGGAAGCTTACAGTCTAGTGGGAGACAGAGTAGCTTGCGTGCTTGCTTTTTCTTTCTTTCTTTTTCTTTCTTTCTTTCTTTCTTTCTTTCTTTCTTTCTTTCTTTCTTTCTTTCTTTCTCTCTCTCTCTCTCTCTCTCTCTCTCTCTCTCTCTCTCTCTCTCTCTCTTTCTTTCTTTCATTGTTTGTTTAGTTCGTTCGTTCATTCGTTTGTTATTTTTAGTTTGCCAAGTACTGTGAGGGACACAAACAGGATGCTGTGAAGCAGGGCTCCCTCCCATTGAAGGCATAGTCAGAAAAATCCTCTCTGGGAAGGAGACTTTGAGCTGGGACAGCTTGGAGAACAGCCAGGGAAAGAGAGTTCCAGACAGAGAGAGCTACATGTGCAAAGGCCCTGGTGTGGACTGAAGCTTGATGGGTTCCCAGGGTAACAGGAACAGGGTGAGTGAGGAGTAGGGCCAAGATGAGGCTGGTGGAGCCTAGGTTGGGTAGGGTCCTACAGGCCATGGTTAAAGGTGAGATCTTTATTCTAAGAGCAATGAGACGTTCTGAATGGAATCCTTCTGGCTTCTGTGTACAGAAAAGAGCTGAGGGTGGAATTTGGGGCAGAGGGCATGCAGGAGTCAGGCAGGACTAAGCCCTCAGGACTGAATCCATAGCAGTGGGAGGAGGAGAATGTGCTAAAACTTTAAATGAGGGTCTGGGTTCTATTTAAGGGCACCTGGGGTCAGGAGAAGGAGGGAACAAAGCCTCACCCAGGCCTGGGCTCAGTGCCCACCTGGATGGAGGGCAGGTTTCACATCAGCACCTGAAAAGCGCTTTACACGCATTCTCGCCCTGAGCATTTACAGCACCTTGCAGGCCGGTGTCTGTGATGTTCCATTTCATAGAGGAGGAAACAGGTACAGAGAAGTCAGGTGTGTCTCAGGTGACTCAGCTCATGGATGGCTCGCACTTCCCCATATGCCATTCTGTGTTTCGTGCTGTACCATGCGCTTGGGAGTGAGGAAATGGGGGGGGACCAGTGCAATACAGCAAAGGAGAAGTTGCATGTTCCTACCTCCTGAGAATGCATAATAGCCCAAAGGGCACAGATAAGCTCAGTGCAAGGGTCCCCTCTGTGAGGCAAAGCGTGAACTCAGGCTAGGTGGAGTACAGATGAAGGAAAGGGCATGGCAAGCCTGGAATCAGGGAAGACCCCAAAGTGGTAGTTCTGTGCCAGGCCTCGAAGGTCGGAGTGGATTTAGAGGTAGGAGAGTAAGAGCTTGGGACCCATTTTAGGCAAGGGACTGCCTAGCCAAGGCCAGCAGGTTGGAAGGCCAGGATGGACTCCAGGGCTAATGAGTGGCCCCCTGATTGGTGTATGCAGAGAGGAGCCAGGGCTGGCATGGCAGGGTTCAAGAGAGGCCTCAGAGATTCCCGAGGTAAGGAAACAACATGGGCTGGGTTTTTACATGCTGAATGAATGTCACAAATGAGCAATGAGTGGTGATGACTGCTGGAGAGAAGTCCCTCCTGGTTCTTTAGACTCTGAATTTTGCCTGGATCCATGGAATGCCAGAGTGGGAGGGTCCTGTGGGCCGGAGCCAGCTCTCTGCTGCCTCAGGGACTCAGTACATGCTACTCTCCCTCTGCCTTGTGCTCCCTAAGTCTCAGCTCTCTAAAGCACACCACACCATTTTCTCTAGCCTAGCCCTCTGTTTTCCTCTTACACTTGCTTGTTTTTGGTGTCCACTGGGACAGGGACCTGTCACTCACCACTGTATCACCAGTAAACATGCAGCACTCCCAAGGCCCTTGGGAAATATTTGTTGATTGAATGACTAAATCAGACCAAAGTCCCCCACTTTAGAGATGGCCAGACTCAGTCCAGCAAGAAGTCATTTGCCCAGCCCACAGCCTGCCAGTGGCCGAACCTAGGCAAGAACACCTAGGTTGGGCCCTTTCTATTCCACCTCACTGCCTGGCAAGGACAGACTAAGAGGTTGCCCAGGTAGCATTCTCTATACACAGATTACATGACAGTGCCCTCCTTTTAACCATTGTCTTCACACCTTGGTGGCCCTGGAGGCTTTGGAGTCAGACAAACCTCCAGGAGCCTCATGAAGTCAGACATGAATATCTACTGAGCGCCTTCCATGTGCCGGCCCTGTCCCTGCCTCCTCAGAGCTCCCACCAGAAAGATGGCTCTGAGAGAGAGGCCTGTGGGGCTGTGACTGCACAGAATAGGGGGCTGGACAGACAGGGGTAGTGTTATGGAGATGAGACGTATAAAAATGAGTTAGCTCAGGCACCTGGGAGACCAGGAGAGCTCAGGCAGAGGGAGCAGGTGTGCAAAGGCCCAGTGACACAAGGGATCACAACAGGTAAAAGTTCTGCCTAGAGAGTGGCCTGGTGAGGGAGGGTGAGGGGAGGCATAGAGGGAGAGGGTGCTGGGGCAGTAGCCATTAAGGCATTATCCTAAGAGATATGGGAACCAACCTGCTGGAGGGATTTGTGTAGGGCTTACCTGTTCTGACTGGTGCTTTGGGGAGATCACTTCTGTTGTAATGAGAATGGATTAGGGGACCTGAAAGGCTATGGGCCAATCCCTGAACAGCACCTGCAGGATCTGGACAGGAGCCAATGACAGTGGCTCCAATGGGGGTGTCAGTGATCGGCACTATGCCAAGGGTCCATGACCTCCCTGTGTTTCCTTGCAGGGGACTTTGTACAGCTGCCTGTGCCCATCATTCAGCAGCTCTACCACTGGGACTGCGGCCTGGCCTGCTCCAAGATGGTGCTGCGGTGAGTGGGCAGGCCTAGGCACTCCTCATCCATGCCACATGCTCTGGCTGGGGGGAGATACAGGGAGAGACTTGGGTGGGATTCATCATTCATATGGATGTCCTTGGTTGGGTCATGTGAGAGGCCCAGCCTCCATCCAGGCTCGGTCCCATCTGCAAAAGTAAGAAAGGGATAGACCAGGCCTTCCAGGTGTCCACTCTGGGAATGGTTGAGAGCTGCGGGTATGGCCAAGGAAGTCCCAGGTGCCCAGGCCTGGACCACAGAGTGACCCCATGACTGAGACATAGGGCCTTCCATGTTTCTGGCCTCGGGTTCCTGGGAGACTAGGTCACTGGGGAGCCGACCACTGAGCTGAGGCTGCATGAACATCACTGGAACCTTGACCATCAGGGCTCAGAGGAACCATGCCATCACTTTGTAGGAGAGTTTCTGGGTGGCCACCTGGAAACCTGGAACAGTTTACCCATTTTATATCTTGGAATTCTAGGCAAGATAGGGTTAAACAAAAAAATTCTCTGAATAAAACTTAGAAAATCACTGATGTGGTCTAAGCACCTCATCTTAGAGATGAAACCTATGAGGCCAGAGAGGTCAGTGACTTGTCCAAAGTCACATAGCCTGTAAGAGATGCAAGAAGTAGAATCCAGGCCCTTCACTCCAGAGCCAGCACAGTGCCCACTTGGCCTCAGGTTGTATCAGGCAGAGTGTGGTCAGGACATAGGGTTTCATGACACAGGACAAAGCTTTCTGGGGAGTGAGAGCTCTGCCAGTGGCTGACAGGCCCACGGGTGAAGGGCGACCCAGACCAGCTTCTCCTCGAGGGTAAGCTGACCTCCATGTCCTATCTGCCCACAGGTACCTGGGCCACCTGGACGATGGAGAGTTTGAAGGTGCCCTGCAGGAGCTGCGACTGACCAGGAGCATCTGGACCATTGACCTGGCCTACCTGATGAGCCACTTTGGTGTGAGGCATCGCTTTTGTACCCAGACCCTGGGCGTTGACAAGGGCTACAAAAACCAGGTGAGTGGCCAGCCATTGGGCCTTCACCAGGTCCAGATGTTGGAAGAGAGTACTCTAGACACCTGAGTGTGCACACAGGTGTGCAGAGACCAGGGAGTATAGCAGATGGACAGAGGTTGAAGCTAGTCAGCCAGGTGACCTTGAGGTCCGGCCTACCCAGAGGATCTGAATACTACATTGGGTCCCTCCTGGCACCCTGCCCCAGAGACCCCTACCGCCTACCTTCGACAACTCTCGAGGATGTGCAGAAGAGTGTCTCAAGGCACTTCTTGTGCCCTTTCCTGCAGTCCCTCAGCACAAGGCAGGACCCAAGGCCTCAGAGCACTCTAACATCATCCAGCCATCATTTGCCCATTTTCTTCCTTCTCATGAGAACAGCTGGCTTTAAGCTGGGCAGTTGGTATTCTGGAAGATAAACTAAATACTATCTTTTATTTTCCTTTTGAAAAAGAACGTCGACATAGCCTTGCCAACACACCAGTGCGTTTTTCCTCCCTGCACAGCTAGAGACAGTCTTGCCTGCCACTGAGGTCGATCTCAGCCCAGGCTCTGAGACATGGCAGAGCAGAGTCACCGCTGGCCTCTTTGGCAAGGACAGTCAACCGAACTCTTTAAACCTTCCAGGTGGGAGAAGAAGGCTCTCACATCTGGCTTGGTAATAATGGCTGCAAGGCAGAGAAAAGGACCCAAGAACAAGATTACTTCTGCCTCCCACATCAGGGCTCTGGCCCCTAAGATCCCCGCACCAAACAAAATATGTTTCATGGACCTCACCTGGCTATGCCGAGAGGTGGCTGAGTGTTCTGGTGGGCTTAGCTGCCCTTTCACTCATTTGTTCAGAATCCTCTCATGCCTACTGGGGGCACAAGCCCAGGGGTGACTTACCTCCCCTAGGGAACTGACATGAGCCCAACTGCCTACCCACCTGAGCATCCTCTTCATGCCTCTGTGTGGTCCTATGCACTCTGGCAAGCCACCTTGCCAGCTCAGGACAGACAGCCTTCTGCCCACATGCTGCATGTGCCATCTCCTCCGGCAGGCCGGGTCCTCCACTCTCCCGCTATCTCTGTTTCCATAACATGCTCTTTGTCCATGTGGGAAGAGGGTAGCCAGAGGGGGTGGCCCCACCGGCCTGCTCTTTTCTCTTCAGTCCTTCTATAGGAAGCACTTCGACACAGAGGAGACCCGGGTGAACCAGCTGTTTGCACAAGCCAAGTCTTGCAAAGTCCTGGTGGAGAAATGGTGAGCCTCCCTGTAGACTTGCATGTGAGAGGCCCCAGGATGGCGTATGGGAAAGGCTAGGGCCTCGGGAGTCAGGCAGAACTAGAGTTTCCTGGGTGGCCATGGACACCGACTTGCCTCCCCGCCTCCCCCGAGCCTTGGTTTTTCCATCCATAAAATGGGAACCAGTGGGGCTATATAAACTTCTGTACACAAAGCTACGTGATCTTCAGCAGGGCCTGGAGGGACAGATGGGCAAGACAGAGTCCAGCCAGTCCTTTGGCTGCTCACAGAATGGTGACATGGGCTAAACACAGGAACCCGAATGAAGGGGTGACAGCCTGAGGAACATGCTGGCACAGTGATGGAGGGTGACAGGGGATATAGCCCAGTGTATAGGCTGTCTAGGGAGGCCTGGCTCCCAGATCTCCCCATGGGCTGCTGTGACCTCACATGGGTCTCCCCTTCTCATATATATGTGGGGGCAGAATTCAGGCAGACCCTGGGAGTAACTTGCCTGGATGCGAGTGACTTTCTTTCCTGGGCTCCCACCGTGGGCACTGCGCTCAGGCCTGTTGGCTCAGGTGCTGGCTGGACTCCCCTGGACCACTCTTCTCAGGTCTTGTTCTTTACCGATTTCTGTTTTCATTGTTAACATAACGTAGCCACACTATAGGTGATTTAGAAAACGAGGAAAGTCTCTCCACATCCTTCCGCCACTTGAGCATGTGTTGGAGGGAAAGACAGCAAACATTTATTTAGTGGCCCTGGACAGGTGCTGTCCCCATTCCTCAGCTGAGGAAACTGAGGAAGGGAAAAATGGGATGAGCCACTCATGGTCCCCTCCAGCAACTCGGCCACATTGTGATCCCAACCTGACGCTTCCACACACAGTTATCCCTGCAGCCCACTGCCTTTCCTTCCAGCCCAGCCCCTGCCTTTTCCCTGTAGCTGAAATCTCACTCTTGTACATACCATTGGGAATTCAGCCGGTTATTTCATTTCAAAGACCAAATAGGAAAACGACATGTTTAACCAGCCTAGGCAACCAACCACCAAACTGCCACGTGACGTGGCTGTGGGCTGGAGCTGGGCCACCACTGTTTAGGAGATTGCTAAGGAACGAGGGCCAGCAAAGGCGGTGGAGCCCCTTCTGGGTTCCTATTTGGACTCGCTGCCTTCTGGGGAATGCACCACGTGGTGTGGCTGGCTCTGCTGGCCTGGGGGTTCCTCTGGAAGCACTGCTCACCAGCCCTTCCTGGACCGCCACTTCTGCCACAAGCAGTCTTAGGAAGAAAAGACTCATAGCCTTTTCAGAGAAAACTTTGGTTTTTGACACTGGCAATGCTGTGCTTGGCTCAGATTTGGGGACTGACAGCTTCCAACATAAACCTACATGATTTACCGTAAAGGACCAAAGGAGGCACTTGGCTAAAATAATTTCACTTGCTGGTCTAGGAGGTGGAGTCCCATGTGCTGCTCCACTAGCCCTTGATGGGGGCCTGTCTGGAGCTGACCTTTTGCCACCCAGTGAAGTGTGTGACAGGGACAGCTTGTCCTTGGGCACACTCAGAAACTTCCTCCACTGGCCCTGTGTTTGGCTCTGGACTGCATCTGGGCCACGGTAACAAAGCAGGATGTTCCCACTTGCAAGGAGCTCAGGGTGGAGGGAAGGTGAGCTGTGTCCCTAAGCTGCGTGACACAGGGCAGGACAAGGGTCCAACCAGAACTCCACTAGAGAGATGGGGAGTGGGGCCCAGCAGCACCAGCTTACCCTCCTCCTACCCACAGCACGGTGAGTGTGCAGGACATCCAGATGCACCTGGCACAGGGCCACGTGGCCATCGTATTGGTGAACTCGGGGGTGCTGCACTGTGACCTCTGCTCTAGCCCCGCCAAGTACTGCTGTTTCGCCCCCCGTGGCCACCGCTGCTTCTGCCGCACCCCCGATTACCAGGGCCACTTCATCGTGCTGCGTGGTTACAACCGGGCCACTAGCTCCATCTTCTACAACAATCCAGCATATGCTGACCGTGAGTGGAAGGCAGGGGCAGTGGGCGGGGTGGCTGCATACGTGGCCCCATACACCTGGCTCTCCCAACTCCTTCCCATTCGACCTCCCTTGCTGCCTTCTCCTCAAAGTCCCTGCTCTTCCTGGGCTCCTGTCATCTGTGCCACCCGTCTGGCCATGCAGCAAACCAGCCACAAGCCTGGGGCCATGCTGGCCTCTTCTATACTCCTGTTATCACCGGGCCCAGCCACCTCTCTCTTCTACCCCTCCAGCCCCATGCCACTGCCCAAAGCCCCGCCTCACCATCTACTGCTATAAAGACTGCAGTTTCCTTCCCCTTCCTCTACTCCTGTCTCCCCAGGACAGCCAGCACACTCCTCAGAAACTCTGCCCAGTCACAGCCCCTTCTCTAGACTCATCCAGGGCTCCCCGCTGTCCTGGGGATGGGGATGGGCTGCCTAGACTCTCACAGGCTTACTTGTATTTTCTTGAGCAGGTTTCTTCCCCTCTCTTGGCCTTACTTTCTCTGTTTGCTAAACTAGGGTGGGGTCAGGAACAAGCTCATAAAGACCACAGTAGGCAAGGCCTTCCTGGGCTGGAAAACTTGTATGTTGAGGAGTGGCCGGTTAGGTGGGACAGGGTCAGGTCTCTCCCAGTTCCCCTGGGGTGCCAGTGAGGCAGGTGCTCTCTCCCAAACCTCTGATCCTGCTCTCCCTTCCTGACCCTAGCAGGAATGTGCAGCACCAGCATCAGTAACTTCGAGGAGGCCAGAACCAGCTACGGCACAGACGAGGACATCCTCTTTGTCTTCTTGGACAGCTGACAGTGCGAACTCAATGTGCCCAGGCCCTTGGACCCCACCCTGTCCCACCCAAGCTGGGCCTACTCAGGAAGCCCTGGCCTAGGCCTGGGGTTGCTGGGGCTCAGATGCAGAGCTGCGGCCTCAGCGCATGTGACAAAACACTGGGGAGCTCTGGAAGGCCACAGCACTCCTGCTTTATCCACCAGCGGTGAGTGTCATCATGCCACTTACCCAGCATGCCTGCTGGTTGCTTGAAGTATCCCTAGAGCATCTGAGCAGAGCTTCCCCCAGGGCCCCAAGCCTGACTCCAGCTGTGCCTGGGGGATGTCCAGCCCCAGAGGTACCTTTGTTGCCTATGAGCCAGACCCTGGGTTGGGGGAGAGGCCTGAGCCCTCTCTCCACAGACCTGGGGCCCAAGCCCTTGAGAGATGTTGCTCATCAGGACAGCATCTGTGTGTTTGGAGACTGTAGCCAACACCGGCCTCGCTGGAAGCTGTCCTCACCCTTCTTGGAAGTGCTGCAGAGCCCCCGGTGCACTTTGGTGGATGCTGCTGCCCCCTGCAGCCTCCCAGTGGGCCCAAGTCCCTGTGGCTGGTTGCAAGGCCTCTGGCTCCTGGGAAGGGCTGGAACTCGTGCAGAAAGGACTCTGAGGCTCCTGCAGCCCTCTAGGTCTTCAGCTGTAAAGGGTGTGGGCAGGGCCCTGGTGAGTATGCTCAGGAAAGCTTGACCCAGAGGGCTAGGGACAGCTGCCTGGGCTCCAAAGATCCCCCCTTAGGCCTCCTGACACTAGCCTGAGTCCCAACAGTGGGGCCTGTTCTCTGAGTGTGGGGAAACCCAAGTCTCACAGGGCTATGTCCTGGGGCATCAGGGCCTGTGCTCCAGAAGCAGTGGCAGAGGCTGCTGTGGCCTCCCACCCACCCTGGCGTTCACACCAGGACCTTTTGCACAGAATGTTGGATCTTTTCTGTCTTCACAGAGAAAGATGGTGCCTGCCCCGGATCACACAGCACAGCATGGAGCGTGAACTAGAGCCATTGCCTTCTTTTTTTCTTTCTTCTTTTATTATTATTATTATTAATTTTTTGGTGGGTGGTAGTGGTGGCACTTTTTTCTGTTTTGAAACTTAAGTTTTCACTTTTGGGGGTGAGAATCACCCTCGAGTAAGACAGTAGTGAGATTGCAGGTACTTTGGAACCATTGACACCTCTAAACAGGGCAGAGAGGCCAGCCCAAGTTCTCTTATAAAGAGAAGAGGACTCCCAGCTGGTGCACTGAGGGCCAAAGCCCCTCACCTTACAGACCAACTCTGGTCCAGTCTGGGGAGAATTTGCCCAGGAGACTGTGGAGCTGGGTCTGGAACCCAGGGTGCACCTAAAAAATAAAGGGAATGTGAATCACTTCCAAAGAGGCTGGAGACACACCTCATGTGCTGCCTCTGGTAAAGGAGCAAGGGTGTCCCAAGAGCTCCTCTGCCCATGTCTTGGTCTTCCAGTATCCAAGGCACAATATGGTGGCAGCTGCTGCCCCACCGCTGGACAGCGTACCACCTTCCAGCTGGCCCTGGCCTCCAGCCAGCCCCTCCCCACCATGGCTGCTCCAAGGGGCAGAGGTGGGCTCTGCTTATGAAGGCTGTCAGACCACCCATCCTCAATACCAGATGCAGCCTTGGCAGAGAGGGAGGCGCTATTAGCTGGGCAGCCATCTTGGGTGTGAGACTGGTGCTGCCTTCAGACTGGTCTTTTCTCCTTTGCCTTAATGCTGGGTGACCCACGATTCCGGGGAGCTCTGGCTGCATGCCCAGGAGTGCCACATGTGGCAACCGTGGAGTTTGGGTGTCCTCAGGAGGGGTCCAGGTAAAATGGTGGTGAGAATAGATGTATCAAGGAAAACAGTGGGAGAAAGTGAAGCTTTCAGGACGGCTATGAGTGAGGCGTGTGCACATGCTGGGGGCACTGCTGCAGAGAGCAGTCTCCACGAAGAGTGGTCACTGCACCACAGTCCGTCGTGCAATGTTTAAAACGCTCAGTCCCTGTGCCTGGAGGATGGCTTCTCAGGGTAAGCCACGAGTTAGAGGTCATCCATCTGGAAGATTAAAATGAAAACTGCCTGTCCCTGAGAGAGTGCCATCTTCCTGAGGAGGGTCATGGAGGCAGGATGCAAACCATGTTATATTGTGTGATGAAAAATCATGAAAATGGGGCTGGAGAAAAAGCCCCATCAGGAACTTCTGCCTACATCACATGGCGCCCACGACCCACTGTCCATGTGCTGGGGATCCAGCACAGTCTCCAAAGCCACTATGGACAATTGGCTTTGTTCACTCTAGCCACATGGGGACAAAAGGGATCTTTTGCATTGCAGAGATTTTATACACAAATATATTTTGTTTTTAATGAGCCATTCTCAATAAATGTTATTCTCACTGCAAAATGACGTAGCCCCTGGCCTGCCTTTGTGAATTCTTATCTGCCTTAGCACAAGTACATGGGGGCCCAGGTCCTTGACTTGCCATATCAGGTTTTAGCTGGGATTGGAATCGTTTTCTGCTTTTCCACCCTGCCTCTCTCCTGGTGTCCGTGCTAGGCTTAGGCAGGCAATCCTGGAGGTGGAAGGACCTCAAAGTTCAGCTTGACCAGGATTCTTGAAGAGGACATGGAGGACATACAGCCTTGGGCAGGAGGAGGGCTGGGGTAGGGGATGTCAAGTATGGTCGGCAGTGGGGCCCACAGGAGGGAATAGAGGGGACTTTAGCTCTCCTTGTACCCTCCACCCCAACCATCAGCTCCCCTTATCTGCTAGCTATTGGGTCCTTCTAGTGTTTCATTTGATAGGAATTCTACTGAAAAAGTGTTTGAAAATCCTGAATTATCTGGCATCTTCAAACTTGCCCAGGTCTGAGGGAGGTGATGGAGGCAGAGCCAGCTTCTTGGGTAAGAACTCCATCTCTGGCCTATGCTCTTCCTGACTGACTGCTGTTCTGCCCCACCCTGAGCCCCACATGGTGGAGATATATTAGTAGGAGTTCTGACCCAGGCCTTAGACTCTCCAAAGTGGGGAGCTTTCCTGTAGACATCAGTCAGGGAGTTGGCCAGCAGGTGTTCTCTACGTGCAGCCAACAGCATATGAACACAGGCAGTGAGCCTGGCCCTCTGTACTTCAGCTGAGCCTTCTGCCCACCCAAGGAGAAGGGACTTCCCTCTGAATTTAGATCCCCAAAACTGAAGAAAACTGTTAGTATGGTGGCCTTGCCACCTGATGTGAGGCTGGGGCTGGACTGAAAACTTAGGAACTGCTGCCACACCACAAAACTGAAGCAAATGTACCCTTGTCTGATTGGCACAGAGCCACCTTGTTCTTCCAAATCCCTGCTCCCTCCCTCACTCTCTACCCCAACTTCAGCTGCTTTAAGGAAAAATGAGGTCAGGGCTCAAGGCAGATCAAGTGCCATAAGTACCCGTCTGAGTATTCTGGGGAACTCTAGGGATGGCAAAGACTCAAACTTTTATGGCTCTGCTGGATATGAGTTCTCAAGTCATCCTATCTGGTCCCCTGGAGTGGGGAGAGGGTTTCTGAAGTTTGGGCAAGTCTCAGAACAGGGCAGAGAAAGCCAAATACCTGTTTTGGCTGCATCTTACAAGTTTTGGTATGTTTTGGTTTTGTTTTCATTTGTCTCAAGATACTTTCTAATTTCTTTTGTGATTTTTTTTTGATCATCGGGTGTTTAAGAATGTGTGGTTTAATTTTCACAAATTTTTAAATTTTCTTTCTGCTACTGATTTCTAGTTTCATTCCAATGTGATCGAAAAAGGTATTTTGGGACATGGTTCCATAGTGTAGTGGTTAACATGTCTGCTTTACACATAAAATATTCTGAGTTCACACCACAGTGGAGCCGCAGGCCATGGTCTATGACCATGCCACCCTGAACAAGCCCAGCGTCTGATCTCGGAAGCTAAGCAGGGTTGGGCCTGGTTAGTACTTGGATAAGAAACCACCTAGAAAGACCAGGTGCTGTAGGCGTAAATAATAATAAAGAAAAAGATATTTTGTATGACTTCAATCTTTTCAAATTAAGACTTGTTTTGTGGCCTAACATATGATCTATCCTGGAGAATGCCTTTGCCTTTTTTTCCTGTTGGGCACACTGTAGTTTGGTCACCCTTCTCTCCCACCCCAAATTTTAACAATAAGCCATGGGCTAGCAAGAACATGTTGCCTATAGAACTGGAAAGCTCCTGGAGAGCTTTAAACCTAGCCACCTCTCATCTTAGAGGGAAGAATACTGAGGCTCAGAGAGGTTAGAAGGCTTTATCCAAGAGCATACAGGGGCCCATGGACCACAGATCCCATACACTGGGGAGATTACACACACACACACACACACACACACACACACACACACACACACGTATGTGTATATGTGTGTATGTGTGTGTGTGTGTGTATTTATAGACATAAAGAGATTCAGTGTGAAGAATTTTCTTACATGATGATGGGAACTGGTTAGTCAAGCCCCAAATCTATAGACAGGGTAGGCCACCATGAAGGAAGGAAGGGCTGGAACTCTCAGGCAGAGGCTGATGTCCTACCCTATATGTGAATCTCTATTTTCAGATTATACCATGGACTGACTACCTTTGCCCTCTTTACCACTGGAAACAAAGTCATTAGTGCTTTTAAATCCAATCAAATTAGAGAAGGATTCCAGAAAACCTAAAACCAATGCAGAAAACTCATCCTTAACATTCTGTTCCTCTAGAACCACTTCTGCTTCCAGAATCTGGATCAGTCAGGGAAGCAGAAACAGTAGGATATAGAGAGATTTATTGTAAGGAATTGACTTACATGATTAGGGGAACTGGATAGACAAGTCTGAAATCTGTAGTGCATGCCACCACAAAGGGCAAACTGGAATTCTCAGGCATGGGCTAAGGCTGCTGTCCACTGGCAGAATTTCCTCTTCACTGGGAAAGCCTCAGCTTGACTCACAGGGCCCTTTGGCTGATTGAATCAGGCCTACGGGGATTATCTAGGATAACCTCACTTGCTTAGTTAACCGATTATGGCCTTTAGGCACATCTACAAAATAGCTTCTCAGCAACACCCGGATTACCGTCTGATGGAATAAATGGAGACTGCCATCTAGCCAGGTTGACACATCTGATGACCCTCACTCCTGCACATGGCCATCCAGTGACTGCATCAGCCCCATCCTTTTCTTCTAGTGCACACACTCCTGTGCTTACCCTCAAGTTGCTGACTTCAAGTTTAACTTCACCCTGCACGATCTAGGATTTTTTTTTAATGGAGGAAAATTCACATAACATAAAACGAACCATTTTAAAGTACACAATTCAGTGGCATTTAGTACATCCACAATTTACGTAACCATCACCTCTAACTAGTCCCAAAACATTTTCATCATCCTTGTACCCTTATTCTACCCTCATCATCTGGATATTTAAAAATCAATCTGGACAGCAATGTTATCAGGGCAGCATCATCAGGGAGAACTTGGACTCATAAAGCCTGTTACACCTGTTGATCTCCTGGGGGCAGAGGTGCCCTCCGTGCTGGGCAGGGGCTGAAGGTCACCTACTCTTTGATGATATTGGGGCTGTAGTTGGGTTTGACAGCTTCAGCAAGCTCCCGTGCGTACATCTCATATCTGCCTGTCATCTGAAAGCAGAACAGAGGTGCTTTAGAAGAGAGTTAGGCTGATTATCCCCAATCTTTTCGGCATCAGAGACTGGCACCCCTATGAGAATCTAATGCCTGATGTGACCTGAGGTGGAGCTGAGGTGGTGATGTTAACTCTGGGGAGCAGCTGCGAATACAGATGAAGCTTTGCTTACTCGCCCCACCCCGATCACCTCCGGCTGTGTGGCCCAGTTCCTAACCGGCAACTGACCAGTACCTGTCCACGGCCCAGGGGTTGAGGACCCCTGCTTTAGAGGTTCCCCATTTATAAACATTCCTCATTGACTCGCCATCAACATTTGCCACTAGAGGGCAGACATAGGACAGAAATGAGTCAGGAAGCCTGGACAACTTCATACTAATTAATACAGAGAAAAACCCTGTGTGACCTCTCAGCACTGATTTGGGGGCGGCTGTGGTAAAGATCATAGATGCCGAGATGACTCACACACCCCGGCCCTTCCTGCTGGAAGACCTTTGTGATCTGTTCTTCCAGAAGGTGTGGTCTGCCCGAGGCAGGAGGGAGGGCTCTCCAAGCAGTCCTGCTGAACCCAGAAAAGCAGCCCACAGCCCAGAGAGGGGAGTGACCTGCTCCAGGTCACTAGTCAGGGGTGGAGTCATATAAGATCTGAACTATGGTCTCCCGGTTGTGGGTCTGGAGGTCTGTCCACTCCATATGTCACTTCATCATCATGGACACAGATAGAGGCTGGGAGAGGGAGGGGCAGGACTGGAAAGGCCACCCAGGGTGCTTATACCCTAGCATTCCCTCCCCCTCTCCTTCCCAAAGCCTTGACAGTTGCTCATGCCCATCACCACAGCTTAGGAAGGCTTCTGCTTTCAAAGAGTTACTAATGAGAAAACATTCCGTTTATTGGTTCCAACTTCTAATTTGCGTGGATTCCTGCATTGATCTGAACTCCCCAGGAAGAGAGGAGACAGGCCAGCAGACTTTCCCATGGGCAACACCTTGTTTTTCTGAGAGGACCTGAGACTCAGGGAAAGTGTTCAGGGACCGATGCTTAGGTAAATGGGGTACGGGACCTAAAGCCCTTGTCTGGCTGGATCAAAAGCCATGGTTTCTCCCAAACATGCTGGGCAAAGTCATTCAGTCATGAAAATGTGACATTCGTTTGTATGTAGTTTACTTATAAACAGGTGCTAATTTGGTGGAAAGACTGTTCAACTTTGATACAGCAAATTCCATATGCATCCATGATGAGATGTCATATTCTATGGGATCCCAGGCCATGGCTGCTCTGGCCCCATTCCAGGAGAGCAGGCACCTACACTCCTCTCACAATTCCTGGTGTCACAGGTGTTAGGTCTCAAAAGCTGCTTGAGACATTTCAAGTTAAGCCTCTTGTTTTATAAATGAAAGCACTAAGGCCCAGGAGCAGGTCTTTGCTTAAGATGACTGAGGATGGAGGTGACAGAGCCAGGCCTAGATTCCATTTCTCTACATGACCCATTTCCCTCTATTGTCCAGGCCTAGACCATGGAGTCTGGCCACAGGCAGAGCCAGACACACACATTTATCTTGTGATAAGTGCAAATGCCTGGAAAGGAAAAAAGGATTAGAGAAGCCAATCTACTCTATTCTCCGGACAAATGAAATTGAGATTAATTTGTTTGAAGGCACCCAGCATCTAAATCAGATGAGAGCAGAATTTATTGAGGCCTGCTGTCTGGGCGTCATTTCACCCAATGGTTCCTCCCCTGTGCACCAGCCTTCGCTGGGCAGGTTGGATTGGAGCCTGCAAGGAGGCAGCGATCCAGCCCTCTGCTCAACTCAGAGCCTTGCATGGGCTGTCCCAGAGGGTAAGCCCTGAGAGCAGGATGGGGTCCAAAACAGAGGAGAAGGGAAACAGTAGAGGACTCAGGGACCTACTTTGAAGTTCCAGATGTCATTTATTTGCCGACAGAGGTTGAGGTTGAGCTCAGCAACCAGCAGTCCCTCTCGATTTCGGGAGAGCCCAGGAGTGCGGCTACTGTCAGGTGCTGCCACGTAGCTTGAGCCATAGAAGTAGCCGAAGTCATGGTGAGCTTTGAAAGAGTGAAGGGAAACACAATGAGCTTTATAGGCACACAGTGGACTCTGCGGAGGGGCAGGCACGTCAAGGCAAGCCTAGGACAAAAAGTCTACACCACCCACCCAGCATCTGCCAAGTGCTAAAGCCCCAAGGACCCACTTCCATCCTCAGGCCTGACAGCCCAGATAGTTGCTGCAAAAGTCACCCTCACAGTCCTCACCTCTGCCTCTGGGAACATTTCTAAAGGTCACTCTTGTAGAGATGTTTGATCCTTTGTTCCCAACATCACCCACACACAGCCCAGGGGAGTCATATGACTCTGCAGGGCTTCCTGTGTGACCTGCTTCTCGTGGTGGCCTCACGTAGCAAGCTAGAGGATCTGCCTTCACTCGCCTTGCCAGTTGTGTCACCTGCACCTTTGTTCCACGCCTTGGTCTCATCAGTAAAGTGGCCACCCTGCAGGCATGTAAGGAGCAGGCAGGCACAGTGCATGGCCGGGCGGAGGCCCAGATGTAGCAGGTACCCAGCAAACCTCATTTTCCTGCCTCGTCCACAACTCTGTCTGCAGGGAGCTAACAGAAATTGGAGACCCTGTAAGTCTGGGGTCTAGAGTGGGGGGATATGTGACCCTTTCAGGGAATGCTTTTCTGGGAAACAGACCCAGGGGACACCCTGAGCTAGCTCAGACCCCTCCTTGGTGAGAAGGAAGTCCCTCCCTCCCATATTCCTGGCCAGAGAGGCAGGACCAGCAGAGGTGAGGTGACACCTGCCCTCAGATCGAAATACATTATGGCTTCTAGGATCCCAATGCAATCCATGCTAGTGATCTGGGGCATTTGTACAGCTAAGGGGGGAATGGATAAGGACAAAAGAAAGGAGTAAGTGAGGTCTTTCGGGTGGATGAAGCACCCACAAAGGGCTCCTCCCCCACATCTTCTTGGTCCATCTTCATGCCAGTCCCGAGGAAGGATGGAATCCAATCCAATCCCATTTGATCTCTGTCCAGGGACTGAGGTGGTCACAAGCTCAGGACCACCTATCCATATCCTGGGCTCCCAGGAGTCAATTTCTCTGCCAGATGTGCAGACGTGATCTGTGTGGCAGACATCACCCAGAGAAGGCAGATGGGGAAGGGGACAGTGAGGCTCACTCCTTAACTGCAGCCACCAACACCAAGGAAATTCCTAGAACATACCTTTTTTCCCATCTCCGGAGGTAAACTCATTCGGGAAGTGCTCCTATGAAATAAAACCAAGGTGAGATGCACCTATAGGTGGCACTACCTCTACATACATCACAAAGTCAGGCTGAGGTGGATTTCGTAAAGATATAAAGTGAGATGGAATGGCCTGGGCAATCAACAAGTACCTATTAAATGTCCCTAATGAATCCCCAGCACTGGGCAAAAAATGCTGGCTAGGCAGCCTGCCAGGAATTTTACAAACAAGGTAAAGACCTAGATTTTTCTTTTTTTCTCTTTTGCCTTTGGGGAGCTTATAATCTGCTGGGAGAGAAGAAACGCATTGCAGAGAAGTTCTTAGGGCTATGAAGGGGGTTGGGGTTTGCCTGCTGATGTAACAAAGCCCTAGCCTGGAGTCTGTGAGGGCAGTCAGGGGGTATCCACATACCGTTTCCAGTATTTCCCCCAAAGCTTAATGGAAACTGCGCACAAAGCTATGATGGGGTTACACAATTAAAACATCAAGTTCTTTCATGTTGCTAGAAATTAGACCAATTTAGTATAGAAACCTTGGTTATCTCAGACGAATCAGATGCTCTGATTATCATTTGAAATCTGCTAAGTAAGAATGAGGAAGAATATTACGTATTAAATGCATCATGTTCAGTAGTCTGAATCATTCAGTGCATGGGGCTAATGAGGGAAAATACGAAACCAGATACTTTGTGGTGACAGGGTAAGAGCCTTTCAAAACAGTTTCAGCTAAAAACAAAACACAAAAATAGAGAAGGGATATAGTGCTATCTTTAAAAGTAACAGACTAAGCCAGTTTCCTCCCTTCCAGGACCCTAGGATTTGTGTCATGCACGAAGAGAGGAAACAGGGAAAAGAGAGGTCTGACATCCCCCCTGCTCCACCAGCCAACAGACAGTGGATAGCAGCTTCTTTGCCTGTGGCCTTCACTGATCTAAAGAGGCTAGGCCCCCTCCGGCAGGCAGGTTTCACAGCAGCTTATCATTCTGTCCTCTCACCAGCACAGCACTGGTTGACCAAGTTGAGGAGCCTGGCCAGACCTTGGAGACTTACCTTGCCCACACGATTGATGGCGCAGGTGAAGCAGTGATTGACTATGGCTGCATTCCGGGCCTCAATTGGCCACATGGACTCACTGTAAGAGAAGAACGAAAGATACTAGGTTTCCAGCTTCCCAGCCAGACTCTGGATGCTTAGCCCCGAGCTGCAGGGGTCAGCCCTTCCAGGCCTTCCGTAGGGATGGCCAGGGAGACTTTTTATGCCCATAGGTAACCCTTAACCTAGAAGCAGGCCAGCTTTTTTTCAGCTTGTCCCATGCTCAGACCCACAGAGCCTTCTGCAGGCAGAAGCAGCCCAGAATCGAATCTTCGCCTTGAGCCTTGGTTTCCTTTTCTGAACCTTTCTCAAAGGAAGATTGTGAAGACTTAACAACCATGCAGGTGAAGCTTCCAGAGGGGCCTGTGGGGCAGGAGCTCCAGAACTGCTACTTCTTATTCCTTCCTTCCTCAAAGGTCAGTGAGGAACCTGCTTTTCAAACTGGGTAGTCTTACCTGGAAAATGTCAGAGGGAAGCTGAGGGCCTAGAGGCTCTTCACTGCCCTGTGAAGGCTCTGCCTGCCTGCCCCAACCCTACCCTGCTGTGATGCCTTATAAAGCAATCTCCACAGGGGGAGATTTCAGGCCAAGCCAACAGGGTAAACCAGAGGAATTTAGCTAATGGTGGTGACGGTGGGGGGCAGGGGTAGATTCTGTAGCAGGAGTTACCTCCCCTGAGCCAGTCTCCCTTTCTCAGTGCCTTCTCGGGTTTCCTCTTCTGAACCCCAAATCTCTAAGTAAGGGCTCTGCTTCTCTTAGTAGTATAGGAGAAGAGGCAGGCCCCAGGCACAGCTAAGCTGTGGGCTTTCCTCAGTCCAGTGCCTACACAGGGGAGGATGTGGCAGGAGACTTGGCCCCAATCAGAGACCCTGTCCTTCTTCAGCCCGCCAAATAAAACGTGCCATGGAATTCAGTGGGCCTTCTGGTCACTGATTATCTCTTGTCTGAGGAACAGCATCATTAAGATTCTGGATTGACAGACATAATGCCCACTTAGAAACACTGAGTGATTGGGAGCAAAATGCCCTGGAATCTTCCTTCCTGTCAGCATGCACCTGGTTTAAATCGGGGAGTAGGTGGAGGGGGTGGATGCTTGTCACAAGCCCAATTCTCAGGAAGATTCACGTGTCTGGGTAAAAAAAAAAAAAATCACAGGCTTGATTGAGGGGACTCATTTTACTGCTTTTTTCTACCAGCTGCTAAGCTGAGCTGACAAAACTTTTAAGAAAGGAGTTTTACAGAAACACACCCATAAATGACATTTTCAAGAATTAAATAGACAGTTGCAGGCGAGTGCCATAAAACATCTTTCTTGCAATTCTCCAGGGAGGGTGTACTGCGTAGGACTCAAACCTACAGCTGGCAATAAAACTTAGGCTCTCAAAACAAGCAAGGGAAAGGAAGCCGGAGGTTCGTGAGAGCCCAGCGCGTGCTGGAATCACGGAGATCCCAGTGGGGGTGTGGGGACATCTGCCATATTCCCAGTGTAGCTACATGAGCCCCTAAAAATAATCAGAGTGGGAAGACGAAATGCAGCGAGGGAATGGGACAGTGACTTTATGACTGATGCACATGCATGGCAGAAGTCTACGACCACACGGGCTGCCTGGGATTGTCAGGATGAGGTGCTTTTATCGAAAAGCACTTCAACTCTATTGTGTGCTTAGGATTGTGAGACCCCAAAATGATTGAGGACAGCCTGCCAAACCACAGCAAGTGGGGTGGGGGGAGATGCCAGACATCGGGATGGATGATTCTGGAAGCTGGCAGCCGATGCTTGTTTGAAGCTGGTGGGGATTTGCCCAGCATCGTGCTTAAAAACACTCATAATCAATCCCGCAAATCATTTATCATTTTAAGTAAATCATCCAGAATCCCACCATTCTAATAAATGATCTTTTGTAATGTTTCCACAGTCCATCACCATCCTGGCAAAAAAAAAAAAAAAATGTTTACAGAGCTCTGACCACAGCCTGAAAATATCATTTTTACTCATGGGCTTTTGTCACGACGCTGCATCATCTTCATAAGGGCTCTTTTTATTGGCTGTATAATAACCCATGGAAGAAGTGGGCTGAAACTGACCTAACCCCGACATTTTTCTCCCTTCTAGCCTTTTCTTATTATAGGCAGAGCTTCCAGAAACTTCTTCAAGTGTACAACATTTTTCTCCTCTTTTGGGTACTTCCTCTGGTAAAGTTCAAAGGGGTATAATTATCTCACATCAAAGGGTGTGAACATTTTAATAGCTCATGAAATCTACTGCTTTCTAAAAGACCTGTTAGTGTTTTAACTGCCAGCCTCACTACACCCTTAAAAGGCCTGAGGAAGGAAAATCAATAATTTTTATAAGCCGAATAGGCAGCTGAGGACATAAGCAGTTATGTACTTATTACGCCGGGTGCTTCTGCTTGCAAATTAAAGCTAATAAAAGGGAGCGGGTCAGGGAGGTGGCCATTGGAGTCTGAGGCCACAGCTTTGCCTGCCCTGACCCAAGAGCCAGCCCAGATGCCCAGAGTGTTGGCTTCAGGTTCTTTTAGGGCCCTGAGGGGAGATGGAGCTTGCTGAATGCCTTACAGGTTGCTAGCAGGAGGGGGCTGCCCTAGGGGGTGGCCTAGAGGTTCTGCCAAGTAACCCACCTAATGTCACAACTGTCATAGTGAGCAAGTTGCCATGAGGCTGCAGGGAGATTCTCTGAGGGGAGAGCTACAACTGTGATTCCCTCTTCCACCGAATAGTGCCCCCCCTGGACATGGATCTGACCTTTACATGAGCAGACAGGGCAGTGACCCTGAGGTAGCAGGCAAGGTTTGGGTTCTGCCTCAAGAAGAAACATGCTGTGCAAATCAGAATGCTTGAGGGGATGTCACTCTGGAGAAGGGGGCGCCTTATTTAAAAGAATAGGTAAAGGAAATATCACATTCTGACATTTAGAAGAAATTCGACTTAAATTTCATCAAAAACGAGGACAAGAGTGACAGTTGTGGGCCGCCAGGGAACACAAAGATGACTACCAGAACTCCTTCAGCTGCCCCCCACAAAGGAACCAGGGACACCCTCCCAACCCCCAACCCGCTGGGGTACTGGCAAGTAGGACAACAGAGACCGTAAGCCAGCACCTCCTGATCCAGGCACCCTGCTTGGAAAGAAGTGAGCTGGAGAGGAAGATATTTACACACAAAATTCCTAGAGCTTTGGTACTTGTTAACGATGCAAAACTAGAAACCACCCAAATGCTCAGCTGTTGGGGAAGAGAGATACAGTAGAAATGTAGTCATGCTGGGTCATCTTAGCTCGGCTGTCACTATTAAATGGAGGGCCCCAGGGGTCCTGCCCAGGAGCTCTGGAGTTGGCAGGGCCAGCCCCACTGCCTTGATCAGAACAGCCTAATTTGTTTCAGGATTAAGGTGACACCTGAACATGTTAGGTGTTTTAAGAAGAAAACACTTCGCTGGTTAAAAACAAGTTTCAGAGCCACTTGGCTGGTCTGTTAAGGACCCTCTCAGCTCCGACTCCCTTATTTGCTCCTCTTATCCAGAAGCCCACCCGCAATGCAGTGGATGCTGCAGACAGGAGGTTTAGGAATCCACAGCGCCCCGCCCCGGCTCCCCAGGAGCACAGCAGCTGTGATGGGAGGGGAGCTAACGCTGGCCAGACACCCACTACTCAGGTCACTTTAAAAGAGGAACTTTTTTGAATCCGACAACTCTGGGGGCAAATGGTGGGGATCATTATCATCTCAGGGCTTAGAGTCACAGCAAAGGATAGTGTTTCACAGCAGAGAAGCTCTTTAGGAGGGATTGTAATTTTTATATATATATATACTTCCCCCCCCCCCCAGAAAAGTTGGTTAAATATGCAACATGCAATCCCAGGCCTCCGATTTGTTAGCCGTGTTGGTCATGCCTGCCGGCTACCTAATCCACCTCCAAGAACCCTCCCCAATCCTGCCTGCTGAGGGACCTGAGTGCTCCGATGGTGGCTGAGGGGTTGAAGATGATCTCGGCCCCGTTGATGCTGTACATGAGCCAGTTGAGGGGGTGGTGCCGCCCGTAGCAAATGTTCACGGCGATCCTCCCGAACTGCGTCTGGAACACGGGGTGGCCGAGGTTTCCTTCCATGTAGTAAGTTGACTGGAAAACAAAGGGCCATGTATTGAAGCCTCTGAGCTGTAAGATTTCCCTTTCCTTAGACTTGGCAGAAAAGAAATGAAATATCACCAGTACTCCAAAAGTGACACTCTTGTGTGTGACTCTAAGTTTCAAAATTTCGATATGCTTCAAAAACAAAAACAAAAGCACACACAAAAAACCCCAGACACAATAACTACAAGCCGACCCAAGGGGAAATCACCATGGCTTAAGTGTTTAACCACAATTTCTTCTGTGACATATCAAAAACAAAAAACCAAAAAAACCCAAAGCAACTTTCCACAGTATTTCCAAGGATAAACTTTGATTAGGTGTCAGTCACAATACAGCTAAAGGCTGAAGTTTGGTCAATGTTGACATGAGTTGGTCAATGTCCTCACCAATCACATGTTCCTATAAAGAAGGTCAGAGCTGAAGAGACCAGAAGCTCATCCAGAGCAACTCTTGCCTGCTAGGGGGAGGACACCAGAGCCCGAGTGGACATGTGACTTGCCCAGCTCACTCACTCCAGTCTGAGACTAGAACACATACCCTGACAGTGCTCTTCTCCACAAAGTCCCTGGGCATTCTGCCCAAGGCTAAGGACGTCCCTGCAGGGCAGACAGGCGGGATGCAGTCCTGCCATCCCTCCCTCTCCACCTGCCCCCTCGGGGTGCCGGCCCTGGGACATTTTCACGGATGGCACTGGGGTTAGGGTGGAGGGCAGGTTGGGATCCCAAACAGATCTGCTCCTGGAGCATTTCTCATCCTCCCATCCATTTCAAAATTTTCCAGGGTCGGGCAGCAACCAGGAAGTGCACATGTGCTAGACACCAGAGCAGATCCTGGGGCGTCGAGACAAGCCCTTCACTGTCTGCAGGGAGCTAAAGATTAATCTCAGGGTAAACAGCCAAGGGACATGTCCTCCTGCCTCCACGTCTAGCTGTTACTGAGAAACGCTAGGTTCTCCTTTCTCCACAGGGAGCCTCAGCTAGCTTTGCAGATCCTTTCTCATCCACCTGACCAGCCTGAGAGTGGCTGGGACTCCCACAGGTCAGGGAAAGCAAAGAAAGACTGGAAATATCACATCCTGAACAACTGTTTATTATAGATCAAGTTCAGATTTCATATCTTAGATATTAGATACAGTTCAATTTCCTCCTTCAAATTTCTGCCCCCTCCATACCCACCCACGAACTGACATTAACCAAACAAAACAGCTCCCCTGACTTATACTCTGATTTCGGGGATGAAACCCCACCTGATACACAGGTGCACAGATGCACACATTCACCAACTGTCACCCAACATGCGGACATGGCTGACTTAGTTCCCATAGGAGCCATGGACAAGGACCCCCACTCTCTAAGCAAGGATTAGGCTGTGACGGGCGAGGAGCTCAGAGCCTGAAAGGGACTGTAGGAATTGTTTCATGCTTGTGCACAATTTTTTGGTTTAATTTATATACTACTTACTTAAAAGAAGAATTTCAGGAAGCCAAATTAGGTACCATTAAAAAAAAATACCCCTCTGTGCTAAAAGTGTTTGGGACTCTCCCAGGAGTCTCCCCTGAATCCTGTCTGCCTGTGCGATGTGGGGCAATGTGGGGAGGCCCCGGGGTGCTGCAGACACACTGTGTTCCAGTGTTGCATGATGTGATATGACCCAACAAAGAACTTCCCTGACAGAAAGGCTCAGTGAGATTAGGCATAGACAAGTGAGTGAGCCAGGTTGGTGATCTGAGGGGCAGCTCACCTCATTGAAATCACCCACTCTGGGGATGTGGTTTTTCCTGGTCTTGCCCAGGACTGCTCCAGAATTGGAGATCACCACAGCTGTGTTCCACAAAACATCCCCGTGCTCTCCATCTCGTTCCAGGATGGGGGACACCACCACCATGTCATGCTTCTTTGCCAGCTGGAAAAATGATAAATACAGCAGAGTCCTATTTTCAAATAAAGTGCCATAGATATTTTATTGAAGAAGTCAGTGGTTCTTCTAAATAACTGGCCTTGATTCAGATCCATCACTTATTGTTTGGAAGACTAAATGCCAGTGTCCTGAGACCCAAGCTCAGCAAAATAAGAATAATCATTGGCTGTAGTTCTCTCCCTGAAAAAGCCATTAAGGGCCCTTCTGGCTCTGAAACTCTTATGATTTTAAGTGAAAGTACAGTAAAAAAAAAAAGGGCAGTGAATAATCATGTAAGATGGTACAGCCCCTGTGGAAACAGTATGGCAGCTCCTCAAAAATTAAAAATAGAATTACCATATGATCCAACAGCTGCACTTCTGGGTATAATCCAAAAGAATTGAAAGTAGGGTCTCAAAGAGATATTTGCACACCCAATGTTCACAGCAGCATTATTTACAATAGACAAAAGGTGGAAGTAACCCAAGTGTCTATCAATGGATGACTAGCTAAATAAATGTGCTATATCCATACAAGGGAATATTATACTATCTTAAAAAGGGAAGAAATTCTGTCACATGGATGCCATCCTTAACATGAAAAACCTTGAGGACGTTATGCTAAGTGAAATAAGCCAGTCGCAAAAGAACAATACAGTGTGAGTCCACTTATGTGAAGTATCTACAGTAGTCCAATTTGTAGAAACAGAAAGTAAAACTTTGGTTACCAGCAGGTGGGGGTGAAAAGGAATTGTTTAGTGGGTATAGAGCTTCAGATTTACAAGATGAAAAGGTTGTGGAGGTTTGTGTCACAACACGGTGAATGTACTTAACAATATTGAACTGTCTACTTAAACATGGTTAAGATGGTAAATTTTATGTGTCTTTTTTAAAACAATAAAAAAATAAATTCTAACAAGCCTGTCATTACCTCTGGCCTTAATGACAGAAGAGAGGGAATGGCTCAGGGGTGGAAGGTGATGCTACAAGCCATGTTAGGGCAGCCATAAGTCCCTTGGCCACTCTCAATGCAGACATGTGTCCCCTGACACCAATTCTCATTTCTACTCTTCCTTTGCTCTTCCTCCAGCCCTAGTTCGGGCATGTCATCTGCAATTGCCTCCTAACCAGTCCCCTTCCTCTTTTCTTCCACAGCACAGAATCAGCAACCTGGTGCATGAGATATTTTTTTTCCCCTACTGCCTGAGAACGCTGGTGTCTGGAATCACAAGTCAGTATTGATAGAACCACCATGATGACAGTCCTGCTCCAAAAACCCCTAAATACAAGTATAAAGTCTGAAACGGGACATGGAGAAATGACAGGAGTTCTTTTGTTTGGGGTGAGAATAAAGATAAGTTACCATTTGTAACCTCTTTGAATATTAGGGGTTTTTTTTGACAACAGTTTTATCAAGATATAATTCACAAAGCATAAAATTCATTCTTTCAAAGTATGCCATTCAGTGGTCTTTTTATATCTTTTTAAAAAATTAATTATATAATAAAATTACTTTTATTTTTTAATTTTTATTTTTCAATTAGAGTTGACATTCGATATTATTTTATAGTAGTCATTCAGCGGTGTTCAACACATTCACAGAATTGTGCAACCATCACCACAATCTAATTTTAGAATATTTTTATCATCCCAGATAGAAACCTCATACCCATTAACAATCACTCTCCATTCCCTCTCATTGTCTAGCCCCTGGCAACCACTAATCTGCTTTCTGCCTCTGTGTATTTTCCTATTCTGGACATTTTGTATAAATGAGATCATACAAGATGTATTACCAGGTTTAATAAAGAAAAATGAAGACCAATTTCTATGCTGATGAGATAGGCCACGTCAAGAAGTTTATATAACTCAGGCAAACAGCAAGTGAAGGAGCAGAGTTCTGGACAAGAACTCAACTTTGTCCCTAGTCCCCAAGTGTCAGCTCTGCCATTTGCCACTGGAGAACCTACTATCGGGTCACCCCCAGGCCACCCTTCCTTGGCTGTAGTTCTCCCTGAAAAAGCCATTAAGGGCACTTCTGGCTCTGAAACTCTTATTTTAAGTGAAAGTAAAAAAGGGCAGCGAATAGTCTTATCTAACCTTATCTGGCAAAACAAGCACCAAGCAGATGCATTTTCCATGCTGAGGGGCCACACCCAGCAGCTGTGGCCTTGCCCTGGGACCTGCACATGTCTGGCGGCTGCTGCCAGAGGAGCAGTTAATGTCCTACCTTCTGACAGAATCTGGTGGTGGGCCCATCCTCTGCTGACTCAGCAAATTCCGTCCAAGGAAGTGTCTCTCTCGTACAAAAAGCAAAGGGCATAGCTGCAAAGAGAAAGGTCAGAATCATGACCAATGCTCATGGCCTGGCAGTGGAAGGTCCCACCTTAGTGCCTCAGGCTAGTTTCTAAGTCTTGTCCCTGGCTGTGGACACCTGGCAGACCCTAAACTTTCAGGCTTCATAGCAAAACAAGGGGCTAGGCCAAATGTTTGTCCTACAGTCTTAAAAGCAATTACAGCACAAGCTTAAACAGATATTGCACACCTGTGTTCACAGCAGCATTATTCATAAGAGTTGGCAGGTAGAAGGAACCTGAGTGTCCAATGATGGATAAATGGATAAACAAAACATGGTATATATACACAATGGAATATTATTCAACCTTAAAAATTGTGATGCAGCTACAACATGGGTGAATCTTGAAGACATTAAACTAAGTGAAATAAGACAGTCACAGAAGGACAAATGGCTCCATGATTTCACTTACATGAGGTACCTAGAATAGGCAAACTCACAGAGACAGAAAGTAGAATACTGGTTGCCAGAGGCTGTGGGGAGGAAAGAATGGGGAGCTGTTGTTTAATTGGGACAGGTTTAGTTTGGGACGATAGAAAAGTTCTGGAGATGGTGGTGGTGGTTGCACAACAATGTGAACATACTTAATGCCACAGAACTGTGCACTTAAAAATAGCTAAAACAGTGTTATGCTGTGTCTGCTTACCACAGTAAAAAATGTACATATGTACATATTTTAATTTGCAAATGGTACAGCCCCAAACTGCTCCCAACAGCAGATCCTGAGCTATTGGCCAGTCACATAGTCAAGACTCCTCGGGGATGACATCAGAGGCCACTGAGGATGGCACTGGGACCGTGGAGCATCAATCACTATATGAATGTTCCTCCTCTGGGGACATGGAAATCCACTCACTTAATGACCTCACAGCAGTTTGGAAACCACTGGATAGGTTGAGCAGCCCCTAAGGATAGTGCATTACTGTCATGAGCTGCTTAATGGCAGAAATACATTGAGAAAAGAATCATTAGGTGATTGTGTCATTGTGTGAACATCAGAGTGCACTTACAGAAACCTGGATGGTATAGTTAATGACACACCTAGGCTATACGGTACAGCCTATCACGCCCGGGCTACAAACATGTACAGCATTGTTATTGTATAAAACTATACAAGATGATATCAAGCACAAAATAAAATGATGCAAGCAAGAGATATGGTAAGCACAAGATGTGTGAGGCTAACAATGTTAGAGGCATTGCCGGCCTAATAATGCATACTGTTTTACAGCAAACTTTGTTTTTTAAATGCCTGCAGCACCTGGTCTTCCTAGGTGGTCTCCCACCCAAGTACTAACCAGGCCTGACCCTGCTTAGCTTCTGAGATCAGATGAGGTCAGGCACATTCAGGGTGGCATGGCCACAGACCAAACTTTTTAAAAAGTAAATCATAAGTACATTCTAAAATAACGATTAAAAAGTATAATATAGAAAATACATAGACCAGTCACTTAGTCATGTATTATCATTATCAAGTTTTATGTACTGCACGTAATGATACATGCCATACTTTTATACGGTAGGTAGTGCAGTAGGTCTGTTTACACCAGCATCATCACAAGCATGTAATGTGCTGCGCTATGATGGGATGATGGCTGTGACGTCACTAGGCGATAGGGATTTTTCAGCTCCACTGTAATCTTATGGGACCACTGTTGTTAACAGAAATGTCATTTTGTGGTACATGACTATATTCCTACGACCTCTGGCTAGGTGCCAGTGGGGGGTGAATTAAATAGAAAATTTCATTTTTGTTTGCTTTATTTTTTTTTCCAAATGGTAGGTACATATATATGTAGTGACAGTTCAAAGGACACTACCTATACCAAGTGCAAATGGCGGTTTCCTGTACAGGAGAGGGAAGGGCCTGTAATGGGGGTGGGTACCTGGGACCTTCCACTACGTGTGTTCCTTCACTCCACACCCACAGGTACACTCTTTAACACCACTAGTCTGATGGCATGAACTGGTACCTCACCACAATTGAATGTGAGTTTTCCTTATCACCAGGCACGCCTTGCTATGAGGTCGCTGCCTTCCGAGTTTGTTCACTAGGCCATCTCGTTAGTGCCCTTTGCCCATTTCCTACTGAGCTGTTTGTCTTTTTCTTTTTGGATTACTGAATTCTTTGGACCAAATCTGTATATTCCTTGGATCTCCTTCCTCCTCATAACCCAAGTCCATTTCTTTCAGAGAGATTAGCCTAATGGAAGTTTCCAGATGTTTGCTGTTGTTCTGGTCGCCTTGAACTGAATAATCTGTGGGGAAAGTTTACAGAAAGCTGTGTGATGTGACTGGCGAGTGCTTTAACTGGTTGCCACCTGTTTTGGGGCAATAATTGTAGCCAACCTTTCCCAAACATGGACCAGGTGCCCAGCACAATGCCAAGCCCAAGAATAGGCAGCCTGTTCTCAAAACTCCTGTCAAGTAGGTGTGACTCTCCTTGCTTCACAGAGAAGGAAGAGAAGCATTACCTTTCTAATCCCTTCCAGTCCTAGGAAGCCTAGAATTAAGATGAAGAGGCCACCAGTGGTGGTGGCCCATGGAGGCACCTACATGGGCACCAGGCTCTGCCAACAACAGTCCCAGGGGCCTTGGCACCAGGCTCAAGACTCCCCAGGCTCCTCTTCAGTAAAGAGGGATAAACTGTTTTAAGAAAGCCAACAAAAAAGCTGTTGATAACAACAACAACAATAAAAAAAAAAGATCCTTAATGACCATTTATTCTCAGCTTTCAGAGCATTAGAGAGACTCACATGCCCCATGAGAAAAAAGCATTCCTTTCTGATTTCATTTCAGGTTGCTAAGCTCTCCAAATTTCTCTATTTCCATTTTTAATGGCTTCTTTTCCTGTTCGCACAACCACTATAATGTAAACTGATTTTCAAAACAAAGATGTGGAATGGAAGTTGGGGGAGGCTGGCTGCAAAGTCCCAACTGCAATTTCAAATTTGAGGGAAAGGGGGTTCCCCATTTATTGAACCAACACTTCTGGTGTCAGGCTATAAACTTAGTCCTGGCCCTGCCCTCAGGAGCTACCAGATGACATGTGGGAGCTGAGTTGTAACCTGGTGTGGCCGCATGACACTATGGAGTGCTTAGTTCTGTGTAGGAGAGTCCCCAGGGCCTCTAAAGGAGGAGGTATAGGTGCTAGGCCTTGATGAATGAGTGGGAATTTTCTAGATCTTGGAAGAAGTTGCTTAAGCCATCCAATAAATACCTTTTCGTGCCTGTCGTGTACCAGGAATTGTTCAAACCATTAGAGATAAAATGGGGGTAGGGGAATGAATAAACAAATGTGGCATTTCATCTAATAAAATATTATGCAGCCATAAAGAGGAATGAAATTCTGACACATGCAGCAACATGGATGGACCTTGAAAACAGTCTGCTGAGTGAAATAAGCCAGACACAAAAGGACAAATACTGTACAATTTCACTTATATGAGGTACCCAGAGTAGCCAAATTCATAGAGAGAGAAAGTAGAATAGAGGTTATGAAGGTGGGAGAGAAGGAGTTATTGTTTAAGGAGTACAAAGTTTTCATTGGAGATAATAAAAAATGTTGGGGTGTTGATAGTGGTGATAGTTTTTGAATGTATTGAATGTCACTGAATTGTACATTTACCAATGGTTAAAGTGATAAATATTATGTGTATTTAATCACAGTTAAAATTTATTTTAATATTAAAAAATAGGGGTGGGGATTAAGATGGGAAAAATAAACAAACATAGTCATTGGCTTTATGGAGCTTACAGTCTAATGAAAGAGTCAGAAAAATCTAAAGTATTGCACAAACGAGAGTGGAAGTACACATGTAACAAGAAATGTAAGAAAATGGTAGATTGGAATCACACCCTTGCTTTTTCCTGGAACCCCACCAACATGAAAGTAAAGGGATTTTTATGCAAAGGTAAAAATCCACAAGAACAAGGCACTGAAAACAACAGCAACAACATGTAGGAGGAGGCTAGAGAGCCAAGGGATGCATGATATCTTAGAGGACTGAGAAAATTGAGTCACCTTGGCAGTGGAGGTGGCCAGGAAGCACCCACTCTTACCACAGACCCCTCAAAAGCTCAGGAGTCAGAGTCCTCAAGTAACTCTGCAGGTGGAGAAGCAGGAAGTGACAAACAAGGACTGGTCAAAAGTCTGTTTAAGAAGTAGTTAAAAGCCTACATCCCTCCTCCACTGTGAGAGGCTAGAACATGACCCTCACACACCAGCAGAAGGCTAGAGGCTCATTCTCCAGACAGTTAAACAGAGGGTCTTTGGCTTTGGGGAAACCGGAACAGATAAAGGCAAGTACAGTGTCCAAAACAGAGGAATTAAGTAAACATCAGCATACTAGACCCCTGTTCTCTTTCTCTTCTTGGCAGGAGATTAGAAGAAACTTCTCTGGAGTATCTGACCAGTCCGAAAAGAATGACCCAAAGGCAGTACCATGGGGGATTATGTAACAAATACCTAAATAGGGTCATCCTACCATGAAGTTCAGTGGAAAAACCCCTCCCACAAACTCAGAGATTGCAATTTGCTTTTTAAATCCCCAATTCTTAAAATCAGTCATGAAAAAAATGACCAATTGAAGTAAGTAGGAACCATGCAGAGAGGAAAAAAAACACTACTCAATATCCTCAGAGATAAGGGAAGATATTGCAACTATAAAATAAAAACAGGACGTGATAAACTAGGGACTTTCAGACCAAAAGAACTCTAATAAATTCAAAATATGAGAGCAGAAAAGAAAGATTGAATTGAAAGCTAAATGACAAATGAGATAAAATTTACCAGATAAAGACAGATGAAAAACAAGAGGAAATACATTTTAATAAATTAAGGATCTAGCCTAGGGTTCCAATATCCTCTTAGTACGATAACAATAAGAGAGAAAGATGAGAGAATATCACTAATGAAACAATATATGAAAATTTCCTGGATCTGAAAGACCTAGGTTTCTAGACTGAAAGAACCCACTGAGAACTTAGAATAATGGATTAAAATAGATGCAAACAATGGCACATCACTGTGAAATTTCAAACTATTAGAGCATAAGAGAAGTGCCTACAACCTTCCAAAGGAAAAAAAAAAAACAGGTCATAAACAATGGGGTCATAAATCAAAATAGGTTTAGACTAGTCAACAACACCCAAAGCCAGAAGACAATGGAGCAAGGTGTTTACACTTCTGAAAAAAAATTATTTCTAACCTAGAATTCTATCCCCAACCAAACTATCAAGTAAGTTGTCAGAGGAACATATTTTCAAATATGCAGGGACCCCAAAAGTTTACCTCATATGTGTTTTTTCTCAGGGACCTATAGTTGACCCTTGAATAATACAGGGGTTAGGGGTGCTGACCCTTTGCGCAGTTGAAAATCTCCATATAAATTTTGACTCTCCCAAGACTTAACTATAGCCTATTGTTGATTGGAAGCCTTACCAATAACATAAACAGTCTATTAACACACATTTTGTATGTTACATGTTTTATATACTGTATTCTTACCATTAGGTAAGCTAGAGAAAAAAAAAATGCTATTACGAAAATCAGAAGATGGTATTGGCAGCAAAACAGATATAGGGACCA
Organism: Cynopterus sphinx; assembly: GCA_030015415.1. NCBI lineage: Eukaryota > Metazoa > Chordata > Mammalia > Chiroptera > Pteropodidae > Cynopterus > Cynopterus sphinx. Next base: position 13,177,349 of record CM057390.1, read on the forward strand.
GTGAAACAGAATCAAGAGTCCAGAAGTAAACCCATATTTACACGGGCAAATAATTTTCAACAAAAAAGTCAAAAACATATAGTGGAGAAAGAAAAGCCTCTTTAATAAACAGTGCTGGGAAAATTGGAAGGCCACTTCCAAAAGAATGAAATAGTTTAATTGTCTACCACCACACACCAAAATTAATTCAAAATGGATTAAGGACCTGAATATAGGACCTGAAACAATAAAATGCATAGAAGAAAACATAGGAATTAAACTCAAGGACCTTGGTCTTAAAGAGGATTTTATGAATTTGACCTCAAAGGCAAGGGAATAAAAGCTAAAATAAATGAATGGGACTACATCAAACTAAAAAGCTTCTGCTCAGCAAAAGAAATTATCAACAAGGTAAGAGACAACCATCTCAATGGGAAAATATGTTTGCAAGCAACGCCTCCAATAAGGGCCTAATATCTAAAATATACAAAGAACTTATACGACTCGATAACAACAACAAAAAGCAAACGATCCAATCAAAAAATGGGCAGAGGACCTGAACAGACACTTCTCCCTAAAGGACATACAAATGGCCTACAAACATATGAAAAGATGCTCAACATTATTAGCTATTAGGGAAATGCAAATCAAAACCACAATGACATACCATCTCACACCTGTTAGAATGGCTATAGTCAACAGGACAAGTAATAACAAATGTTGGAGAGGATGCAGAGAAAAGGAACCCTGATACACTGCTGGTGGGGCTGCAGATTTGTACAGCCACTATGAAAACAGTATGGAGGTTCCTCAAAAAACTAAGAATTGATCCAGCAATCCCTCTACCGGGTATTTACCCCAAAGACTTGAAAACCCATACCCCAAAAGATATTTGCACACTGATGTTCATATGTTCGTAGCAGCATTATTCACAGTGGCCGGGACATGGAAGCAACCAAAGTGTCCTATGATAGATGATTGGCTAAAGAAGCTGTGGTACCTATATACAATAGAATATTACTCAGCCATAAGAAGAGATGAAATACCGCCATTTGAGGCAACATGGGTGGACCTCAAGATAATCATGCCAAACAAAATAAGCCCGACAGAAAAAGTTGAAAACCACATGATATCACTTATATTTGAGATATAAAACTAATGAACAGGACAAACAGAGACTTAGGGACATGGACAATGGACTAGTGGTTACCAGAGGGTAGGAGGTGGGGGAAGAGGGGAGATGTAGACAGGGTAAAGGGGGTCAAAAATAGGGGGTAGAAGGGGGGTGAAGTGGGTAAAGGGAATCAAATCTATGGTAGCTGAAGGAAACTGGACTTTGGGTGGTAATTATAAAATAGAATAAATAGATGTCAAACTATAATGTACACCTGAAAATTATATAATTGTATTAACCAATATTACCCCACCAAACTTAAAGAAAAAAAGAAAATCAGAAGAGAAAATGCATTTACAGTACTACTGTACTGTACTAATCGATACTGTAAGTTTACATTTTCTGTTCACAAGATGAAAAAAATGCTTGTATCAGTGAACCCATACAGTTCAAACACGTGTTGTTCAAGGGTTGACTGTACCAACCAAAATGAGGGAGTAAACCAAGAAAGAGGAAGATGTGGAGTGGGAAAACACAGAGCAAGGTAAAGGGACTCCCCAGGATGACAGTGATGAGAAATCCCTGAACAGCTACAGAGCCAGCAGAGGGGGTAATCAATTCAGACAGAAGGCAGTCAGAAGGCTGCGGGGCACATTCCTTCAGCGAAATGAAGCCAACAAACTGCTTCATGTGCCTAAACCTCTTAAGGGGATGTAGGAAACTGGCAGAAAGTTTGGGGTAGAATTTGTGGTAGGTATGCAGAAAACAAAGCAAACGCCAGGGAAAACAGAAAGTTGTTTAGGGAAAGAAACCAAGATTTACAAAATGGTTTGGCAGAGAATGCACAATGGAAGGACTAGGAAGGGTCCATGTGTGTCAAGGTGGCAGAAGGACAGAAAAGACTAACACTGTCTTTTTCCATAGTGGGAAGTTAATAGATGATGTAAAACTGAAAAATGAGGAAGCAGCAACATAAACAAAGGTAGATTCCAAAGGAGCCAGCTAAGAGCTGAAAGTAGCTGCCTCTGAGGAAAAGGATAGGTCTTTGGTAACCGACCTTGTTGACCCAATTGACTCTCAGCCACGAGCATGTATGATTTTTGATAAAAATAAAAATGAAATAAGAAAAGGTACATGGTACCATAGAGAGGGAGGTGGGCTCTGAGCTGAGAGTTGAAGCTCGAGCAGGGTTAACTAGGCAAGAGGAGGGAACAGCTGATGCAATGGCCTTGGAGGGAGGTAAAGGAGGGTGCCTTAGGGAAGTGAAAGATAAGGGAGGTCAGGGCAGAGCCCAGCAGAGAGGAGGCTGCAGGGGTTGAGGAACAGACTATGCACTGCAGAGTTGTGTTTTAAAAAGGTCTTTTCTAGAAGGGGCCAGAGTGGAGGGCATGAGACCAGCTAGAGGCAATTACAGAAGTCACTGGGAGAGCTGATGGTGCCTTGGACCAGGCGGTGATAAGGAGGAAGGAGGAAGGAGTGAATGGACTCGAAACTATTTGGGAGGAAGGACTGATATTACCAGATGACAAACTGGGGCGTGTCAGAGGAAGGGAGGCTGAGGTTCCTGGGTTGCTGGTGTTGTTGACAAAACCTTTCTATGGATGAGAAAAAGAGATTTTTAAAAAACTGGGTAGCAAGCACTCTTAGCAACACGGAGAAAACACAACACACTATTGTTTAAGGGTGACAGAGAAAACACCCCAAGAGAAACTTACTCCACGCCTCCTGGAAACAGATGATATTGACTCCACACATTGCAGCCACCTCTGCTATGGTCTCTATGCGTCTGTGAAGGGCAGAGACCTGGCAATTTAAAAATCAAGGATCAGAACCCATTAGTTGAGGCCTTTTTTAGAACTCATCCCAACACACTTGGAACAACCACGCCTCACCCAGCCAGCTACGAGAGGATGAGCAGGGTGGAGAAGTTCTGATATTTCATACTGCCATCAGGTCCAAAATCTGCTACAAATCAGGGAGCTGCAGAGGCTCTGGGGTCCCCCACACACTCAACTGCCTTTCTGAGCCTCGGTTTCCTTGTCTAGAGAATGGGAAGAACTGCCTGCCTTGTGTGCTGCTTCCTGTAAGACCATGACCATTCCCTGTGGAAACTGTTCCCTCACCCCAGGACACAGTGCCCTTTCCACCACCTTGCATTCAAGGCTTTGGGGATGCCTCTTCTGCCACTTTTACTTTTGTGTGTACATTATCATTGAATGACTTGCCTTTCCCAGCTGTGCCCTTGGCCAGGAATGTGCTTCCTTCCCCCACCCAGCCCTCCTCCCTGGATGGGGAGTATTATCCAGTCATGTGTCACTCACAGAGGGGAGACTCTCCCAGGAGTATTGAGGTACCTCTGTGCTCCCCAGCCTACGTGTGCCCCTTTGGTGGTGGTGTTCCCATTGTGCTGTCATGTTCTTCCACTCTCTGTCGCTCCCATGACCCCATGAGCTCCTTGGGAGCAAGGGGAAAGTGTCCTCAGCACAACAGCTGGCTCCCAGGAGACATTCGGAAGTGTTTGTTCAAAGAAAGACCAGAGGAACCAGGCTTAAAACACGGAGAGCACAAACTTTTTACAGTGCTCTCTATCTCCCCTGTGAGACTGCATACCAGGGCTGCACAGATGTTCCTGGGGCGGGGAGCAACAGTAGGCAAAATGTGCTTCTAGGTGTTTTGGGGCTGAAAACAGCACCCCTGCCCTTGAAGGCCTGACAATCTGGGACAGTTGAGGAGACATGTTCACAATCAACTAACCTGGAGACAAAAGGTGAACAGAGAACCAGAAATCTTTTAATCCAACAAAAGCTGAGGAAGAACCAACATACAAGACAATGCAGAACCCAACATGAAATCCAACTGACCTTAGGTTTCTCTAGAACCCCTGAGACTTCTCAAGCATGCTCTATCTGGTGATATGTCTGCAGAGAAAGCCTGAAAAGTTTGGGCAGCTGGAGGAAAGTGGTGAAGGAGTGTATACAACAAACCACCTGCATCTGTGACAACATAGTTCTTTAGGGATATACAATGTGCCATCACATTGATAGTAATAGTAAGATCATAAGCAAATGCCTATCATATTCCTGCAACCCTGCAGGCACCATCAGCTGACAGACATCTGGGTATAGTGAGTCTTGCACTTAGGAACAAGGCAGAGAAACGCATTGACCAAAGGATAGGTCCTGACGGGTGTGCGTTGGCAAGTGGCCTTTTGGCAGGAGACTGAGAGGCAGAATTCCCTGGAGAGAGCGTGAGCCAGCCAAAAGGGAACCATCCCAAATGGTAAATGGAACAATGGATCAATCACAGGAGAGGAAGTGAAGGGTAGTTGGAAAGAATAGTGAGGAGTGAGAGGAAGACAGAGAAAAGGGAGGAGCTGGAAGAGAAAGAAGAGCCAGAGACACAGGGAACTGGGGTGGCTAGGGCAGAAGTATCTGGGTGACCATTTGACCACTCGATGTGCCTGCGGACCTTGAGCGAGTGGCCAGCAGGGCACTGTTGGGTGTGTTCAAAACACAGAACTGGCCATGACCTGTTTATGTATTTATGGTCAAAAGAGGCTGCACCTGTTTCGCCACAGGGGCATCTGCAGGCAGGGGAGTTCTGTTCTGGACGAGCCCTACACGCACGGTCCGAGGTTGCCTCAGCTGCTCCTCTGCGGCCTCGAAGGCATAGCCCTGCAGCTCGAAGTCCCCTTCGGAGGCGAATTCAAAAGCCTTGCTGGGCAGGTCTAGCTTCCTAAATGGGCAGGAAAGAAGAGGGGAGATGGTTTGCATGAGGTGTGTGGGAATTTAAAATTCCCCCAACCCCACAGTCTTTCATTGGGTAGAGAAGAGGTGACACATCGTGGCTAGAAGGCAGACAGAGCAGAGAGTGCCAGAGCACACGCAAGGGGAGTTGGAGTGGGGCCTGGCAGAGGGGGAGGGCCTGCCTGGCTGGGTGGGAACAAACACCGCACAACACACACGGAGTGTGGACTTCACCAGTCAAGGGGGAGATTTCAGCAGTGGGGTGGCAGTTGTCAGGCCTGGCCAAAGGAGGAAGCAGGCTGAGGAGTGGGGGCAGCAGGTGACTCCTGGAGAGTTGACCTTTTAGAAATGCTGAAATCAGGGTGGGGATTAAAGTCTCAGCAGTTAGCACAGAAGTGAGGGAATGGATGCCCAGACAAGTTCCAGATACAGCTGGGTGGAGAGGCCTGGACTGAGGCATGAGGGAAGCCCCTGTGACCCTTCGCCACCAGGGGTTACAGGTCTCCGGTGTCCCCACTGTCCTGTTTTGCTGCTGCTCCTGCCAAAGAACAGGAGTGGTGTGTGTGGAGGGTGTTTCATGCACGTGCTGGTGCTTGGTGGGGGCCCAAGTGTCCGGACCAAAGGCCCAAGCACTCATCCTGGTTTGTGGTTTATTAACAAAGGCAAGTGGATTATTTACAAAACCTCCCACTGAAGTAACCATTGGCCAAATACCTCTGATGCCTGTTGTGCCCAGGACTGAGGCCAAACCCACAGGGGCATGGGGGCTTGACCCCTGGCCAGGAAGGCCTTACCATCTAGGGATGTGATGGTTATGAAATACCCAGAGAACACATCAAAAATTAACCTGACAGCCATTATCTAATAATAATATTTCCCTCCTACTTTAAGTCACTTTCTTAAAGATGTTTCTTTCAAAATCACAGCCCTGTCAGCCCAAGCCCCCTGTCGCCACCCCCTGCCAGGCAGTTTCCATGTGATCTCCTTGACAGCTCAGCGTTGGGTTCCGCCCCTGACAATCAGCCTGCTTTTCAACTAGTCAGGGTTCTGTTAGCTTCAGCAGGTTAGAAATAACAGCAAGTGCCCACAGCAGTGCCCACACTGTGCCTCCTTTTGCCGTGACTGCCCTCAGGTGGCAGGGCCCCCCATCCCGGCAGGCCTCCACCCCAGGTTAAATCACTGTGGTGGACAGGAAGAGAGAAGGGTGTGTTTGTTTCCCCTAAGGCCCATGGGCCAGGGAACCCGACTGCCTTTTGAGAGAGCTCCTGACAGCCCCATCCTCTGCCTGAGGCTCCTGACAGCCCCATCCTCTGCCTGAGGTCTCACCCCAGGAAGATATCACACAGATGAGGTCTTGTTTCGGGTTTGCAAGCCCTGATATAACCATCACTTGGATGATGTCCCTCAGTCTCTGGTCATCTCTCCCCATCCAGCCCACAGCTGTCCGTTCTGCCCTTGTTTCCACCACCATCAGCTTCATTATTCCGATATATACAACCTTCCTGCCTCCTCATCATCTATGCTGAGTGCTGCCTCCATCTTTCTACTACCCCAGTTCCCTGCAGACACTGTCCCAGACCCAAGGTGATGTAGGCCAGGGCCTTCCACTTTCAGGGCTCTACCTTTCCTCAACACACTCTACGGCAAGGTTTTCCCACCCTGCTCAGAAACAGGTGAGCCATTGCTGAGTCATGGAGAACCCAACCAACCTCGAGACCCATTCCATAAACTTGTGCTGTGTCTCCCAAAGGCTTGTCTAGGGGATTTGGTGAGGCACAGATCAGCCATGGCCCAGGAGGGGCGGAGACCAGCAAATGAGTCACAGCTTCACTGGAGGTAGGGGGAATAGGAGGGGTGGGGGATCTGTGCTGCCCACTACTCTCTCTTGGTCCCCAGAGTTGGCTTTCTGCCCCTCTGCCCCTCATCCTGCTACTAAGGGCCCCACCTCTCACTTCCAACTTCAAGGAAAGCCCACTGCTTAGCTCCAAGACACACTCCCGCCCCTTCCCCTGGGCCCCCATGTCTCCACACAGGCTCAAGGCAGACCTTGCCTGAGGCAACTCAGCTCCTGCTTCCTCAGTAACCTTTCACTTCTGGAACTTCATCTTTCCCCTTCTAATGGCTCCTTACCATCAGCGTTTTAAATAATTAAACTAGAGCTTTGTTACAAAAGAAACACATATTCATCGGAGGAAAAAAAAATCAAACAGTAGAAAAGGGTATCAAGGGAAAAATGAGTCTCCCTCTCCATCCCATCCCTTAGCCCCAGGCCTGAACTTCGGAGATGACCTCTCTTAACAATGTTTTATATATCTTCCCAATATTTTTCTTTCTATATGTGTTTTATAAACACAATAGCATCAGTCTGTATATTCTGCTCTCCCACTTGCCTTTTTCACTTAACAACACACCTAGCTTGGACATCTCTGTCTGCCATAGACCTACCATATATACCACTAAAGCTGATTGAGTCTCTCCCATTAAAAAGCGAGAGGGGGCACAGAAAGAAGGGAGAACAGCCTCTACACAGGTCCCTTTTATTAGCTCACTTGCTCTCTCTCCCCTCCTCTCTGCTGGAAGCTCCCTTGCAATCTTCACCTGCCACACCTTCCTCAGCCCCTGTTCTCAGGCCCCCACTCCCCACCTTGAGCCATCAGCCTTCTGGTTGCTAAAGCCAGGAGACTCCCTGCTGTCTTCATCATACTAGATCTCCTTATGCCACCAGACACTCTGACCCTGTCCCACTCAGCATCCTTGCTACCCACCTGAGGGTCCCCTACCACTGCATCCTGGCCTCTAGAATTTCCCACAAAGTCTCCGCTTCCTCTGACCCCTTTAGCAATGAGTTCTCCAGAATCCCACTCTGCACTCCCTCCTCCTTCACCTGGAATAACCATCTCTGGGACAACCCCAAGCCCTGCCTCCTGATGAGGCCCGTCTCCTCATGGTCCCTATAGTGGGTTGAACTGTGGCCCCCCAAAAGGTATGTCCATATCCTAATACCTAAAACCTATGAATGGGACTTCATCTTTGCAGATGTAATTAAGGATCTCAAGATAAGACTATCCTGGATTATATGGGTGAGCCCTAAATCTAGTGACTAGTGTTCTTATAAGAGTTGCCCAGAGGAGAGACATAAGGAGAAGGCCATGTGAAGGCAGAGGCAAAGATGGGAGTGATGCTGCCATAAGCCAAGGAATGCCAGAAGCTACCAGAAACTGGAAAAGGCAAGGGAGAATTCTTCCCCGGGGCCTCTGGAGCAGTATGGCCCTGTCAATACCTTGATTTTGTACTTCTGGTCTTCAGAACTGTGAAAACAAATATCTTTTGGTTTAAGCTACCAGTGTGTGATCATTTGTTATAGCGGCCCTGGGAGGCTAACAGCATCCCCCATCTAATTCACTAGCATTTCCCAAAACTGCTTCTCATCAGATGAATCTACCAGCCACCTGAGAGTCCAAACCAGAAGCTGGAATGCCTCCTCTGACACACCTGCTATCCTTGCCTCCTCTGACACACCTGCTATCCACGCTGTCCATTGACTTCCCTGAGACCTCTGTAACCTTTCCTCCTCTCCACTCTCAGGCAATCTGTGTGCTTTAGGCCTCCTCATCCTTCACCTGTCCTTTTCAAATTCTTGAAAGGCTCCCACCACCATCAGGACAAGTCCTACTGCCTCAGCATGGCATACAGAGCCCCCAGGACTCACCCCAGCTACTCCTGCCTCCCACCTTGGGTGAACCCTACAGTACTCTACACCCACAGTCTCCAAATGAGCATGTCCCCTGGTGTCTGGGCCTTGGCCTAGAATACAGAAACTCTTCCTGTCTCCAAAAGAACTCCTCCATCTCCTTCAGGTTGCAGCTGAGGCGTGGAGCCTCTGGGATGCTTTCTTGACCTGCCCCAACCTTGTACATGTAGATTCTCTAGCTCTCTGCATCTTCATCTCACAACGTAGGATAACCATTACAAGAAAGTCCCCTGAGGGCTGGAACAATGGCTTACTCATCCTTGTATCCCCAGTGCCTGAGACAAAAATAAACACTCAATAAATGTTTGTTGAATGAACAAATGCTTCCTGGTTCTGGCTGTCTTAAAATTGAAAGTTGATGTTCTTTGGGGATTTCATTCGTCTGGCAGAGGCAAAGGCCTATTTAGCTCATTCGCTTAGCAAACATTTTTACTAAGCATCATTTTGTGTTGGGCACAACAAGTCACAGGAGAGAAGGTGGTCTTGTGTGGAGTGCAAAGGAAGTCCAGGGGAGGGGCTAGGATTCAGGCTCCATTGGGCCGTCACAGAAGCAGTCATGGCTGAGTCAGGCTGTGAGGACTGAATTGTAGTTTAAGTGGGAGAAGAAGTTTTAAATGATTAATTTCTTACTTTAGTTTGTAATCCCATTTATAGCCAAATCCTACTCTGTCACAAGAACTAAACAAGTACAAAGGTTTATACCCTAGAAGTAAAGCCTGGAAGGGCTCAGTGCTGGGTGGAACAGACCAAGAAAAGGAAATACAAAAAAGAGAGGAAAAGGGGAGCCACTTAGTCACTTTTTGTGAACCAAGCCCCAGGATGAGGCCTGGTAGTCACTGGTCAATGGACATTGGTTCCCAATTTACCACCCATTATAATCCCTCCCCACACCTAAGTGACCCAAATGCTCAGGAAAAGCCCTTCTTGCAAGGTAGTCCTTACCCTGTTTTCTAAAATGCGCCCTAGTCAATCACCTATGTGGGATACTTATTTCTCTTTTCTTGCTTTGCCTCTCCCTGACACTCATGAGCCCTCCATCTTTCTCCCAGGAGAATATACCCACCTCACCCTTCAACACACCCTTTCTCATCCCTGGAGCTATAGCTGGAGACACTCCTTACTTTAAGACACCTTTTTGATGCCTCCTTTGGGAACCTCAACTCTAAAAGACTTCAAACATGATAAGCCTTGACAGGTTTAGTGGAAAGTAGTATTCCAGCATGAGCACACTAGAGGGGCCTTAAAGGTCATCCAGTCCTGGTACTCCTCTTTGGGTATGATGATGAGTCCTTTCTGACCAAGTTCAGTACCACTCCCATTCCAAAAGCAGTTGTTCTACCTTTATCATCCACTAGCTGTGAAAACACCTTTGGATTTGAGGTCTGACCTCCCTGTAGTAACTCTGCAGCAGCGGGAAGATAGAAAGCACTAATCCAATCAACACCCTCAAGTTTATAGTGAGTTGATCAGATTCTGCCTTAAGGTCACTGCCAAGGTCAGGAAATCTGCCAATTGGCAAGGAAGTAGAAGGACATTTAGTTAGGAGGTGAATGGGGTCAGAGTTTGGATTTCATTCTAAGAGCCATGGAAATCCCTTATAGACTTTTAAGCAAAGGAGCAACAGGATATGATTTAGTTTTTGATTGCTTTGAGAAAAGAAGACTGAAGAAAAACCAGAGTAGAAGGGGAAGTATCTTTCAACTTTGTATACCCAGTCCCAGCAGTGCACTACCGTCAGAAAGCCCTAGTGATGCACGAGACTTGTTGGGAGTGGGAACACATTTGTACCAAGTGTAGTAACTAACTCGCATTGCTTGCCGAGTGGGAAAGTTCCTTTGGCCGACCAGATTCAGAAGGCCTCTACCTCCAAGGGTCCACCAGAAGCGGGTCACTGCAGGAAGGAGGGGCTGGAGCCGGACAATCAGTTGATCTGCTGGGGGCTCCTGCTGGAGGCACTGACCAGGATAGACATCCAGGTTTGGACCTGGGGAGAACACCGATCCCTGGAAGCAGGTTAGAAGAGGTAGGTGGCCACAGAGAAAGCCTCAGGGAGTAAAAAGCCCATCCTTTCTCTTCTGGTTGCAGGCAACTGGAGACGTGGCTTGTGAAACGTCATGCTGCCGTTGTGCACCGCAGAGCTTCATATCTAGACTTCCTATGGTGTCTGCTGGCCCACTCAGGACTTCATTGCCACCCCCTGAAGAGCCCTTGAGATGCTGAAACAGTCACCCCAGGCCCCCCCCCAAACCCACACTCACTGGCCACAACCCTCCGTCCCAGCCTCCGGGGCCCAGACCTGGTCTCCTTGCCATAGAGAATGCGTTTCACCTCCCGCAAGTCTGCGGGCTGCAGGTGCTTCTCCAAGCACTGCTCCAGCGACTCCCACTCAGGTCCCGCCATGGCCGGAGTCCGCAAAAGGCCGAAGTCCAGGCCCCAAACTGCCTGCCCTTTCTCCGAAGCGGGAGGAGCCGGAGGAGGAGACAGCCAGGCCCACGCACCAACCCGCCGCTCTGCTCGCGAACCTTCTGCACCTGTCGGTCTCTCGGGAGGACACGCCCTCTCCTCGCACCTCCCCAGCGCGCAGCCAATCAGCTTCCGAGGGCTTCGCGCGTGAGCCCGCCCCCGCCCTGCCATTGGCATTTCGTTCGGCACGCGCCGGGTCACGCCCCCCGCCTCCGCGGCATGGCCGCTCCGAGCCGCCGCGCGTCTGGAGCCGCCGCGGGGCCGGGCTCGCGCCCTTCCGTCGCCCTCGTGCCGGTCCCCGGGGCGGTTCTGTGCCCTCCTCTCGCTCTCGCTCGCCTTGACGTTCCACCTGTCACCTGCCCCGCGGTGTCGGCGAGGGATGCCGCGGCGGCGCGGGTCTGAGGTGCGGGCCCGGCGCGGGGCGGCGCCGCCTCCGCCCCCACGCCCGCCCGCGGGGCCTCTCCCCGCCGCGCCTCCGCGCTCCGGTCCGCAGAAGGGGGCTGGCAAGCCGGCGGCCCTCGCGCCGCGCTGCGGAGGAAGGCACGGGCCGAGTCTCAGTGTCCCGAGAGATAGGAGGCTGCCCCCTCCACCCCACCCGTCGGGTTTCCGTGCGACCCTGGCGTTCGGCGTCGGAGCCCCGGTCGCGCGCGGACGTCGCTTGAGCAAAAAATGATCAAGTGACACCATGCGCTGTCGTGAAGTTACTTCTGCAGGATGCTGGGTCCCCACGCAGCGGTTCAGCCCTCTGGACCCACTCTCTCAGCCCTGCCGTCCGCAGTGGCTCTGTGCACATGGGCACGTGTGCGGGCAGAGGGGGCCCTAAGAGTGCTTTGAGATGGGAGGGGTGAGAACTCTCTTGCAGTTCTCTCCATTCCCGGTGGTGCTAACCCTCTCAGGAACCAACAAAAGAAAGTTCCCCTTCTCAGCCCAGCTGAGATTTAGGACAGCCTAACTCTGCCGGGCACACTGGTGAAGGAACAAGTCCGCCCAAATCTTGGTTTAGCCATTTGCAAACCCTGTGACCCCAGGGAAGTTATGAAGGCACTCGGGGCACTGCAAAACAGGAATCAAACTACGTTGCAGGGTCGTTGAAAAGTAAGATAAGCACAGAGAGGGCTAAAAGTAGGTGGTGTAGGGCCAAATACTTTAGATATTTTATGTGGGCCACTAACTCAGCTTTTGGTCATTGTTTTGATAAATGTTGACTGGCACTTTCCAGTATCTGATGGAGCTGGCTGTTCAAGATGGCAAACTTTGAGATAAGGACAATACAAAGACAAACAAGATCTTGTACCTCTTCATGATTGAAGTTAGGGACACACTTGTAACTATGGCAGATTTAAATAATTTGATATGAAAAAGGTACACAATATGCTATGGAGCTCAGAGGAAGGTGTGAGTTTTGGCATAGAAAATGAAATCATTTAAGGCCTCAGGGAAGAGGACTTATTGTTGACTCAAAATGCCTCAAAGGGAACTTGAACTCCCGTTCTCAGGACTATTCTTATCGTCTGTATGGTATTTCCTATTTAAGTTAATGCCTTCACTGCCCACTCATTTGCCAAGGCTTTGGAAGTCATTCCCAACTCCTTTGTATTCTTTCTTTCTCCCATACAATCAAGCATCAAGTGCTGCTAAATGTATCTTTTGAATTTTGTCAAAATCCTCCCTCCCACCTCATGCCTACAATCATGTCATCTTTTGCTTGAATTGTTACCAGTCTTTTAACTTACCTCTGCTGTCTACCTGTAGTTGTCTTTTTAAAAACTAATACCTCACTCTCCTTTGTACCCTCTCATTCAATGTCTCCCTACCTAGAATGACCTTTCATCTTCTGTTTTGTGAACTCCTACTCATCCTCCAAGATGCAGCTCAAATATCATCTCCAATGGAAAGCCTTCTCCAATTGCTCCAGAAATATTGGACTCCACTAACCCTCTATCAGAACACTTATCAAACACTATTGTGTAATTATTTCTGGGCTCTGGGCAGGAACAGAGTCTGATCTACCTTTGTATCTACAGGGCTTTGGACTGTTGAAGGAATTAATTCTGATGAGATCAAGGACATTCATTAAGGCGGTGACATTTGAGCTGGAACTTGAAGCAGTAGAAACTATTATTACTATTTAAATTGCTTAATCCATCTTTCCCTGTTTTTAGGTGGCAGGTCATTCATCCTAGGCCATTATAAACCAGGGTTTCACAGATATGAAACACTTGAGTAGGATTCAAAAAGCTGTACTAAAATTGTTATATTTGCCCAATTTATTTTTCACTTTTGATAATAAGACACTTCACTAGATCCTTCTGTGGCAATCATTTTGAAAGACTTTAAGCTCTGCCCTAGTTTCTTTTTGAAATATCCAGCCAAACCCCAAAGATTTTAACTGCATGTAAGCATACTAGAGTAAGGGACTCCTTTTTTTTTTTTTTTTGTGAAGATCAAGACAAACTCTCTGGCAACAGGGTGTAGTTTATGGATGTGTAATCACTTGGTAAGTGTATACAAACATGAACAGGAAGGATGGAATACACCGCAGCCTCAATATGGTAGTTAACCTCTGGAGAGGGAGGTAGGGGAATGGGCTAGAAGAATGAGAACCATCTGCTGATTTATAATATTTTAATTCTTTTTTTTTAAAAGATTCGAAGCATATTAATATTTTAAAAATCTGGGTGTTTGTTAATATACTTTATTTATATTTGAAATATTTTATTTAAAAAAGCCTTCAACCAGGAGTCAGGAAACTGCAGTTTAGGCTGGGTTCTACCATTAGCTCAGTTTTCCTGCTGTAAGAAAGGCAGGGGATGGTAGGGAGCTGGGAAGACAGTCTCTAGAGATGATCTAAGCCTTTCCTAATTCTAGTAAAGTATGATTCTAATAATCTAATCATATGTAAGTTCCTCTATATACATGCTTATCTGTGACAAAAGAATTTCATTATAGAGGCTGGTTTTATAGAAAGAGCTCATTTGTTCAAAATGTATTAGTGTTTATTTTTAGGTGTTACTTTCAAATTCACTAATCCATTAATTTTAATCCTTAGGAAAGATACTTAAAGTACTGTGGGTTCTGCTCATCAGCATTTGAAGGACTAAAATTTTATGATTATCAATGGTGAGCAATGCTTGCAAGGGTTGTAACTCCAAGGTCCCACCTGTCCTCTTTTCTTCTATGAGCCAGAGGGGCTGCTTGTGTCCTTGTTAAGCAATTTACAGCACACAAAGTCTTTTGCCTCTTTTTGTCCTGTTTTATCCTCCCAATAATACTGTGGCCTATGGGGTAAGAGTTCTTGGTATTTGTCAGATTTCCAAGTTAAACACAACACTTAACTGGAAATAAAAATACAGGAGCCAGTATAGTCAAGAGTAGAAAAGATCTGGAGTGACTTTCTAAAGGCCCAATTTCTGGGTTAACTTGTTTCTACATGGTGTTTAGTAGCTCAGAAGTCACAGTTCTTGCTTTGCTAGGGTTTGTTTTATTGTTATTATTATTATCCTTATAGGAATTTAAGTGTCTCACATGAAAGAGTTTTGAAATAGTGTACTCAAGCTGATTGAAAATGGATTTTGTAGCAGAGCAGAGCCAGACCAGCCAAAATGGTGGCATATGAGGAGATTTTTTTATCTCCTTTTTAGCAGCTTGAATTTTTGTCCCTTGTTTTTCTTTGAGGTTTTTTTTTTCTGAGTTTTTTGCTTCTCCCCTCATGACTAACCCTACTTATCCCTGCCAGGCCTTTACTCCCAGTAAACTTTCATAATTCATCTTTTTTTTTTTTGTAATCTATCTTAATGTTAGCTGAACAACACTAAAATGCACTGATCAACTCCATTTTAGTAGGGTAGGGGACTGTTAAAGATCATACAGAAGGAACTTTCTGATTGCAAAAGTACCAGACATGAGAAGAGGTCCTGAGAGAAATATTTAGATCAGGAGACCCCATCATTCAATAGCTTCATTTTTTTTGGAATATGGCCTATCTGATGTATCTTATACATTCTTATTGCTACTTATACATTCTTTGTAAAGGCTCTCATCATCTCCTAGTTACTTCAACCAGCTCTGTATCAGTCTTCCTGCCTCCTAACTTCAAATTTCCTCTTGATCTTAGTTCCCAGGGTGCTCTGTTCTTTAGTGGCACTCCAAGAATGGCATGGCATAAGGCCCCATCTCATGCTAATTCTTTCCTGTCTTATACTTTGGGCTCCAGCGTTGTCAGACTGCTTCTAGTTGCACAAACATTTAATGCCTCTGTTTTGCTCAGCTCCTCTTCACCTAGATAATTCTTACCCAAACCATAAGATTCAATTCAAATGTCTCCTCTTCAATAAAGCCTTTCCTGGCTTCTTTAGTCTTGCTTAAGTATTGCCTTAGTATTGAATCTGTTAAGTTTCTTGAGGATAGAGGTATGACATGTCTTTGAATCTGCAGTGCTTTGCATATAACTGGTGCTCGATAAATAATTATTGAACACCATATTAGTATTTATAAGTTTATATAATCACTTACCGGGTCCTTTTTACATATATTATCTCAGTAGCTGCTTATTTAGCCTGCTTTTAAAAAAGACCACCCTTGACTGGTAGCTTCATAATCTTCTCCTTTCAGTAAGACTCTCAGATGTCTTTGCACCCTGGTCATTGAGGACACAGGTAGTTCCAGTCCTTGAGTGACTCCCAACAGCAGTAGATAGTGGTGGAAGGAGTCTGCTCTCAGGATCTGCTTCATGTAGCACAGCTCTGTTTACTGAGAAGTTACTAATTCAGTATCATGGTTCACCCTTCTCTGATTAGTCTCCTGGTCCATAGTCCTTTGATGTATGGAAGTATCCTTGGCCATAATATTCTTGAGTTATAGATAATATGTATCAGACCCCATTTTCAGAAATGTCCTAGCTATAAGTAACAGACAGCTGCCTACTTATATTTTGAGAAACAGTACAATGTAACAGAAAGAACATTGAATTGGGTATATAAATAGGTTCTATTCCTGGTTTTGCTGTTAGGTAATTGCAGCTTTAGAATTACTTGATACCTCTTTCTAATCTCTAAAGTTAAAGGTATTGTGCTAATTCTCATAAATTCTATGATTTTATGATTGCTAGTGTTTGACATCTCTTATGTATTGTAACAACTATTTGTTACATTGAGACCCTTAAAAAAATCTGGATGGTAAGGACAAGTAGAGCACATTTTGTTTAACACCTAGAAGAGAACTCCTTGGATTTTAGTGCCTTAATGCCAGGACTGAGCCTCACTTGTCTCAGAGTGCTACAGGTTCAATGGGGATTGCATATTAGAAATACAAGAACTTGGGGTTCAGCCCTGGTTCTACCCCATTTCAGCCATGTAACCATAGACAAGTCATGACCTTTCTAAGTCTGTTTCTTCATCTATAAATGAGGATAATAATACCTTTTCCACTTTCTTTGATTTAAAAGAATCAAAGTTAAAATATTTTTAAAAAATGTGTACAGTATTATCTCTATAAGATATTATCTTTAATCTTGGAAAATATGTTTGGATATAATATTCTCATGGGAAATTATAAATATACCATCCTTAATGTACTGGATACTTACCTTTGAGGCATTTTTCCAGTGGTAATATTGCTTTGCATTGAATCATTTATATTCTTTCCACTAGTTCTTCTGGTGATAAATAGTATACCTTTGAAAGACAAGTAATTTTGAAGAAGGCTGCAATTTGAGGCTATGAAATAAAACAAAGCTGACTAGCCTAAGCTGAAATCTAGTCCATGACCCATCTCTAGTTTGTCATCATTTGGCTAGCAAACTAAACAAAATAATTGTATAGGGATTAAATGATTGAACAGATACATAGCTGTACATAACCTAAGAGTGAAACAGTGTATAGAAATAACTAGATATTTGTTAAGTATCATTAGGAATCCTAGGTTGAATTTTTGGGACCCAAATTTTATGAAGTATCAACATGATAAGTAAAGCTTTCTTTCTACCTCCTTCTCCCCCTAAAACAATTGCAAAAATATGCAGTGGGCTTAGCAGCAGTACATGTGACATTTATGGGCGTTCAGTTATCTGTAAACTCAACGTGAGTGAGTTATGGCTGACAAAAAAAGCTGATGTAGTCTTCAGTTGCATTATGAAAGGCACAGTTTCCAGAACACCAGTGAGACAACTACTCCACTTTTTTCTATGCTGATTAGAGAACACCTGAAATTAATCTATCTACAGGCTGGGTATGAAGCATATAGATCATCTTGAATACATCCAGAAAAAAAACAAAGATTATGTTGGTGAGAACATTTAACAACAGCAATAACAACAAATAGTTGAAAGCACTGAGAATATTTATCCAGCAAAATAAAGCCTACAAACTCAGAAAGAATATTGTTATTCAGATGTCCAAAGGGAACATGTATAAAGGTTTATATTTGTTTCATATGGCCCTAAGGAGAGGAGCTGCAGTCAGTGGATAGAAAGTCAAGGAAGCATATTTCAGTCCCAAACAGTTCTTTTCAACAGGTGATTCAAAAGATGAAATAGGTTGCCTCTGCAGTTGGTGAGCTCTGCCATTCCAGCTGTTCAGGTACTGTCCAAATGACCACTTGGTGGGAGTGTTGTAGAGGAAAGTTAGTAATCAGATGGGTAGTTGAATCAGACAGTCCATGGTTTGTGTATATTGCTTTAACGTGAACCAGAAAAAAAAAAAAAAAAGATATCAAATCTAGAGAACAGACTGTGAAACAATACAAGACAGTTTGGTATATCAAGAAATGAAAGACAAGAAGTGTAATCTTAGTGAAGAACCAAGTGATAGGAAGATTGTAGTAGTAGCAGTGGTGGTAGTAGTAATAGTAGTGGTGGTGGTGGTGATGTAGCAGTGTAGCAGTAGTGTATGTGTTTGGTTTGGTTGGTTTTAAAGGAAAAGGGCCACTTTTATTGCTAGATTCTGGTAACAGGAGTTCTGATCCCAGAATCAGAGGATGAAACAACTCTCATGGTCGTAAAGAGTAATTTCAATTTGGAAGTAGTTGTATCTGGGCCTCAATTAAGAAAAAAAATAACTATGAGGATTACAAGATTAAGCAGGTACACAGCTATACACAGCCTAAAGGTGAAACAAGTATATAGAAAGATTGGATATTTGTTAAGCCAGGCCAAAGAGACCTGTGATCTATACTTTACCATCTCTAGCTAGCTGGCATCTGGAAATTCTTAATACTGAAGCAAAGTAGATTTCGTGCTTTGAGAGGCTGTATTGTGTGCTAATTATCCATTATGGAAGACTTGCAGTATTGTAATAATGTACCAGGTTCTCGGCCTCACCAAAACCTTACCACTGGCAAGTCCTGTCCTTAGTCCCAGGTCTGAGTCTTTACTGAGTCAGATCTCAACCTTGCTGCTAGCTCTGCCCAAATTAATGCCCCAAATCGGATAACTAGTCTGCCATGTTTGGGGAATTAAACCTTCTTGCACTCCAGTTCAGTACTTGAAGCTATGTTTTGTTTCCTTAAACCCATATCTCTCTCTGACATCCTAGCACATTGTCCCCTTTTAAACTTAGCACTGCTGAAGACTTGAATCTGGGTTTTGAGTTTCATCCTGGTTGCTTGGCCTTGCTAGTTCTTGCTGGACTCTAACACAGACTACTTCCTGGACTGCCACTGGTAAATCTCAGGGCCCCAGAGGCTTACCTTTGGTATCTGTGAGAGCTTCAGGTACAGGCTTTAATTACTCTAAGGATCAGGTCTCCCTTCATCATCAAGAGCCTTTCTTACAGTCCCAAGTTTCCCCTTGATCAAGGGAGTTGGTCTGACCACGCCATCTGCATCTGGATAGCCTAACTGAAATTGGTCTTTGCCAATTGGTCTGAGTTGTCTACAGAAGGCTGTCTCCCATACTCAGCCTCTACAGCCACTAGCCAACAAAACCTTCCTGAACCTGCTACCATTGTCTTGCTAGACTTCCAAGCAGTGCTCTGGGCTCCTGAGTTCCATCTCTGTTAACTTAATTGGGTACTTTTCCTGTGCAGACTACAAAGAGTGAGTTTCAACAATCCATGACGGGCTGCACAGTTTGCCTCAAAGGATTTTATAGCCATTTAATATTCATTCTCTTCATTGGTTAGTTTTATAAAGATGTGTTGAATGTGCCAGATACTCTGCCAAGCACTGTGGTCAAACATGAATAAGTCATATGGTGCTTGCTCTCATACTCATAATAATAATGGTTTCTATTTCTTGAGCACCTGCTATGGATCAGGCACTGTGCTAGGCCTGTAAGTGATAGACTTCATATGGAACAGGAAATATTCTGTGAAGGAGTAGGAGGAAAATCTGGGTAGCCTGTATTACATCCATTAGAGTACAGACAAAGCACATTGTTAGTGCTTAAACAGTAGCTGTGTTTACAATATTAGGTAATAACCTTACCAAAAATGCCATGTAGGTCCAGAGGTGGGAGAACAAACATCTGAGCTAAAAGGATGTGTGGAGGACACAGGAAGATCAATCCAAGAAGGAAAAGCAAGACTACAAGCAGAAAAAAGTGGTCATTGCACAGTAGCCAGTCTGTCTGGAACACCAGGGTAGAGAAAGGGTTGTACTGCACTCATGTGTGGGAAGATATCTAGAGAGTTCTAGAGACGAGTGTGCTAAAGAAAGACTTTAGCCATGAAACCCATTGCTATATTCACAGAGGAAAATGATTGCATGAAGTTGTAAAAACCGGAAGGATAAGAAAAGCCTGAAAATTATCCAATTAAAGGAAGGAAGATTGCAGACTGCTTAGTCACCTGAAGAGAGAGAGTAGCCCTTACAAAATGAGAGGAGATGATTACATCACTTAAGTGGGCATTGATCAATGTGTTTGGCAGGAGAAATGGAAATGTTTTTCTCTTAAATAATTCAAGCCTGCAGCCTTCCAACCCAGTTTAAGATAGTATAAATGTCTACTATATATAAATGTGTATGGTGTTTCAATGGTGAATGAGTAGAATTTAAAGGAGGAATAGGAAAACTTACTGTCTGTATTCAACTGAGTGCATGAATAAAGCTCTTGATAGTAAATACACAATAGCCTTCAGTTGAACCTGTTATATAAGGAGAAGGAAATCCATTTGCTTGTTGACATGGAGTGTAACATATTTAGAGCATATAATAATATTATAATTGGAGGGAGTCAAGTTTGATGAGTTAAAGCCATTTCTCTTTCTAACATTCTGTGTTTCTATAAGGTATACTTAATTCAAAATCTATGACAAATTGTCAGGCTAGTTGTTCATATTTTCCTCAGTATTTTCCTGAATTAATCAATACAAAAAGTGGTGGGGAAACAAATGAAATTATAAGAGTATTAAAGTTATGGCCATATGCAATAGGATTACATATATTATAATAATAATAATAATAATAATAATAATAATAATAATAGCATTTAACTAATAAGTTTCCCATCCACTGGGAAGCAGTGTTTATCAGAAGCAGCATGATACAGTAGTAAAATCATAAATTTTTAAAGTTTCAGTTTGCTGTGTATTAGTTTCATAATGCTGAGCAAGTTGCTTAACTTTTCTGGACCTTCTTTTACTCCCTAGCATAAGATGATAGTATAGTGTCTGCTTGTATGGCTGCTTCAAGGATGAAATGAAAAGCAGGTCTGTGAAATAAGTAGCAGTGCAATGCCCAACTCTGGGTAGGGCAACTCTCCCCCACAGAGATATTGCCACTCATAATATTTGGAGAGCCTCTCCTAAGTCTGTGGCACAACCACTGGAATAATCTTGTTGTTGACTGACACTCAAGAAATCTATTTTTTTGAGGGTAGAGTTTGTTTTTTTTTTAAAAGTTAACTCAGAGCTAAGTTAATGAGTAATCAGAATGGAGATGTTAACAAAGGGTGATAATAAAGTTTGGATTGTTGATCGACCCAGAAAACAACTCTAACATAGAAGTTCCAGAAAAGTGTTGAGCAAAAGCAGCATTTTTGGAATCAGTTTTGGGTAGATAAGTTCGTATGTACTTAAACTTCAGCTTTGTTACATTATAATCACACTTCATTTCTGTGGCAAGGATGATGCAAAACAGAATTGTTAACAGAGACTAGTAGAAGGTTAGGAGAAAATGAAACCATAGAAAATACGTAGACCCGTCCTACTAGCACAGAGTTCTTTAGAATATTTAAAATTCTTTCTTTAAATACTTCTCAAGCCTGGGTGCTAACAATTTTTAAAGTCTCATTTATAAAGCACATTATATTAAGGCCTATTACATTCTCCCAGAGCAGTCCTATTTAGTCTTCAACTCAGTATTTCTGTAAATGAATTTATCTTCCTGTTACTAACATCCTTCTTCCAGTTTCCGAGACTTAAAAATTTATCTAATTCTTTTTTTCTTACATTAAACCTATTACTGTCTACAACCATGCCACCCTGAACAAGCCTGATCCTGTCTGATCTCAGAAGCTAAGCAGGGTCAGGCCTGGTTAGTACTTGAATGGGAGACCACATAGGAAGACGAGGTGTTGTAGGTGTAAAAAATAAAAAAATAGAAATAAAAAATAAGGGATCACAAGCTGACAAGGTCCTTGCAATCTGTGAGGTCAACCAAGGGTTGCCTTGCCTAAAAAAATAAAAATTAAAAAAAAAAACCCTATTACTATTATTTTCTGCTTTAGAAATGCCTTGCATTCTGACCCTTTTTAAATCTTGCTCTATCATCATCACCTTCTAGATCTTGCCTGGATCACTATGTTAGCTAGGAAGCTAATTTCTCTGATTTAAGTGTTTTTGTCTTCCAATAGAGCCTTTTTAGGTTAATACTTTTAGATTAATTTTCCTAAAATAATACTCTCATCTTGTGTTTCCTAAAATAACACTCCCGTCTTTGTTATAATATCTAACAATGATTTATGTGTAATTGTTTAGGAGGCGATCATTCGTGTATCTTTCTGGTTGGATTTTGAGATCTTTGAAAGCAGGAACTCTTATTTATCTCTGCTGATAGTGCTTAGTACAGGACCTTGCACACAATTGCGTGGCTC
The DNA here is from genome assembly GCA_030015415.1 of Cynopterus sphinx. Taxonomy (NCBI): domain Eukaryota; kingdom Metazoa; phylum Chordata; class Mammalia; order Chiroptera; family Pteropodidae; genus Cynopterus; species Cynopterus sphinx. The sequence continues at coordinate 13,199,431 of CM057390.1, forward strand.
CAAGCAAGTTATTTAAGGCCACTCTGCCTCAATTTCCTCTTATGTAAAATGCAGTAATAACGTCTATCTCAAAAGATAAGGGCATTAAAAGAGTGTATGTGTATGTATAAGAAAAGGTAACTTTTGTATTAATGTAGCTTTTGTATATGGCAGCTTTTATATTATTAGAGTACTCAAAAAAGTTACTGCTTTCTTATTCTAGGCAAATTCTTTTTTTTCCTGACTTTTGAGGGCCTCTCTTCTCTGGTTTACCCTATCTCTCCAGGTTAGTCTCACTGTTCCCCAATATAAAAGGCCAGGCTCCTTTTTGTCCAGTAAATACTTTGTTTTACTGTGCTGACCATCCTGGACCATCCTGTGCCTTCCACCATGTCCTCACAACCCCCATCCATCCTTTAAGATCATCAGGAAGTCTCTTTTGCTCTGTGATGTCTTCACTAACAGTTCCATCTTACACTCACCTCTCTCTCTTTTCTAAGCTCCTCTGGCTTTTAGAGTTTGTAACTCAGTTTAGGTATTTAATAGTTTCTTTTGTTTATTTTGTATCTCCAAAAAGAGTATAAATACCTAGAAGACAGAGACTATACTGTATTTCTGTCATATTCTCCTGGGCTTGTATAGGAATACCTCGTTTTATTGTGCTTCGCTTTATTATGCTTCACAGATGTTGCTTTTTTTACAAATTAAAGGCAAGACCCTCCACCAGCATAAAGATTACGAGTCACTTATTGTGATACTTGCTTTACTGCTGTGTTCTGGAACCAAATCTGCAATATTTCCAAGGCATGCCTGTATTCATTCATTTCAGAAGCTTTCTTGATGCGACTCAATGTAGTTCAGTAGACAATGGGATACAATAATTAATAAGAGGTGCCTCTATTCTGATAGTGGGCTAGAGATATACATATTTAGGATTTTGTATGGTCACTGCTATGGAGGCTTTTAGAGCAGATGATTAATATCCTCAGATCTATGAATTAGATAAATCATGGATCTAAGCAGAGGGTAGGCAGGGTGAGTGACTGGAAGTGAGGACTTCTAGTGTGCAGGATTAGTAGAACATAACAAAGACATGAACTAAGGCACTGGAAAATAGGGAGGGTGAATTCAGGAGATACTGTGGAAATTAAAATCAAAGGGATTTATGACCACTCAAATATAGAACATAGAGTATAGAAGATACGGACATTCAAGATGATTCAGATCTCTTGCTTGAGCATTGGTTTAATGGTGAGGCTATTTAGGAAATAAGACCCATGAAGAGGGGAAAAAGCAAATTTGGAGATTTAGATGCACATGGAACCTCCAAAGAGAGATCCTTATGAACAGATGGAAACTCAGGTCCAGGGCCTAAGGATTAGAATTTTGACTAGAGAGAGTGAGAGTTTGGAATCTTAGCAAACAGTGGTGGTTGAATCCATGAGAAATCATCCAGAGATAGGATGCAGAAAGATGAAAAGTACAAAGTGCCTGAGACAGAAATATTCAGAGAGGTGAGAGGAGGTACAGAAATGAACAGGCTGCCCATGACAGTCAAAGTGCTGGGCAGTAGTAGTTAATGCTGCAGTGAGGTCAATTCACAGTGTATATTGAATTCAGAGTTCAGAAGAGTATTGAAATGGACTAGGCTGGTTCCTAGTGGGAGTTCAACATATAGTGTCCAAAATGCATTAAATAGAGAAAAGGAAGAGACAACAGTGAAGATTAAGATTGAATAAGGTTGGAATAACAGGAAGGAGAAAGAATGGTTCATTATTTATGGACAAGATAGGGTTTTTAAAAAAATGAAGCTCTTTTGAACATTTTTGTGAAAAAGGGGGAAGGAGAACAGATGAGAGAAGGTGGTGTCTGTGTGTGCTAGGTAATCTTCTGACTCATTCTGACACATTCTTTCATTCTATTCTCATCATCTTGAGGTGAGGTCTTCTATCCATTTGATTTAGCATGGTTAACTAACTTGACCAGAGGGCCAAAGATTTGTTTGACTACAAAGATCAAACTCTTTTTGCCACATGTTTCTATTTCCAAGCTCTTTTCAATCTCTTTATAATTTGTTGCTTTAGATATAAAAGGGCGTGGGAAGGAACGGGGTCAAGGTCACTGTGTAGAGACTACCTGGGGAGCAGTAGGGTCACTCCCTCCATGACAGGAAGCAGGATGTGAGAAACAGTCTGTGCAGGGTGAGGTCTGAAGATGGATATACAGGAGCTGAGGAGACATACTGAGCCTTAGTGGATCATTTCTTATGAGGGAGGGGCAAAGGAGGGTAGTATGAGATGAAAAACACTAAACAGATGGTTGACAATTAGAAATCATAACAATAGCAGCTTTTAAAATGCTTTTGTAAAAAATAGAAAAATTGGTTAAAAGAGTTTAAATATATTTTTAAATTCTATCTGAAACTTTTATTTTTGGGGGATTTAAAAAATGAAGGAGAAGGCATAAAGGAGCCAAGTTAAAAGTCCCCTAAAAGGAGTAGGAGGAATGGGAAATCAGTATATTGTAGAAAAATTACATAAATGTATTTTTGTGTTTATATAAATTTAAGTTCCATTCCCTAAAGAATAAGGGATAAGGTATAAAAACTCCAGATTCTTCAGATCATATGGTGAACCCAAGGCCTTCTGATACAACAGAGAAAGCATTGAACTCTGGAATAAAAAGAACTGCCTCAAATCCTGGCTCTATCACTACCAGTTCCCATCATCTCACTAAGTCTGTTTTCTCAGCTGCAAAATCCGGGGGTTGATCTGTGATATCTGAAGTGCCTATGAGCTCAGAATATCTGTGCTGGTGTTTGGGTAGAGTATAACACAGTAGTTAGGAGCACAGACTCTGGAGTCAGAATGCTTATGTTAAATCTCTACACTTCACACCCAAGCTGTGTGACTGTGGGCCTCAGTTTCCTCATCTGTAAATTAGGGATACTAATAGTAAATAACCCACTGGGCAGTTATAAAGATTCAATGAAAAAAAACTTTTATAAAAAGTACCTGACAACAGTAAGTACTAGATAAATATAAGCTATAATAATTATAGATTGTAGATGCTGTTATTTTGATACCTTTTGCCACCAAGAGCGCACAACTCTGCACCTACGTGTAACTGCAGTGAACAGAGGTAAATGGAATTAACCAATTGGAGTTGTCAGGTTCCCCTTTTGGGAAAAGAATGAAAGGAATCTTCAAAGGTCTGAGTGGTCAGGACCTCTGGGTTATGATTCAGTCACAGTCAACTATCAAACTTTCCCACAGTTAAGTGGAAAGTCACTGCAGACTCTGTGAAAACAGTGCCACCCCTCCTTTGGCGTTTCTCTGCGAGGACGCACTGCTGATGTGGCGGTCTGACCATGTTCGTGTCCCGGCAGGTAGAGGATCAAAGCAGGCTTGATACGTATACCAACCCAAGTACTGTCTGAAGGTGCTTCTGCTGTTCCAGTAATGTGGCAAGACTGAACCTGTGAGAGTTTGTTGTCCACCTAACCGTGGGGCATCAAGAAAGAAAAGTGGGAAGTCCAGATTGTTTTTCTAGGCAGAAACAATGATGTAGTGATGGTCACAGGTTATTTCAGGATTCACAATCTGAAGTCTACATCCTCCAAGCCTTTCTTTGTGGTGAAGTAGACATGCTGAATGTCACTTTGAGAGAGAGCACACATTAGTGATAGCCACTAAGATTTCTAAGTTTTCTCAAATTACCCCAGCAGAAGCTTTATCTGTTGATGTAACTGGCCACAGTTTAAACAGAAGCAGAAACATTCACACATTTGCTTATAGTTCTAACAACTTTTAAAATCTTCTTATATCACTTTCCTAAAATTGGGTTCAAGATACCTTTTATTGATCGAATGTTCCACACTCTTTCTCTTTTTAGCCTTTCAGAAGAAATGAACAGCTAGCCCTACACCATTATGTTTAACTAACTGTTGGTGATATGGGCCAAAGAGATTTTTTTCTCTTGTTTCCCTTTTCAAGAGTAGACATGGTGTGCTCCAAAGCCGGTCTGGATTTTCCCCTGCACTAAAGTCTGTTATGTGCTACAGTTCACACAGTACACAACACAAGAATCAACTTCAAAGCCTAGGCCTCTGTCCAGGTGTGAACTCCCTTGTCATACACCAGACATCGGTCATCATAACACATTTTCTAATAGCATTTCAGTGGTCCTGGCACCTCCAATCTGAAAATATCTGCCCTTGGCCTCACCACTTCTCTGTGTACCCTTTTGTCTTTAGACAAACCATTGGGGCCCCTATCCTTTGCAGAGTAATCTACTCCATGGTACTTGAATTGCCATATGACATACAACATTTCTGTAGATAAAGAAACTGAGGACCAGAAAAGATAATAGATTTGCCCAAGGTCATGCAAGCACTCATTAACAGAGGTCAAGCCCAGAATGCTAACTTCTCTGAATCCCGCTCCATACCGACTCTGTTAAATCAGTAAGCATCTTATTTTAAAGGAGGGGTTAGGATGAGTGGAGGGAATGAGGCTCTCAATGAAGAGAGAAAAGGGCTAAAGGAAGGTTAGAAGCCAAGCGGGGGGCGGGCTCTGTGTAGGCAGAAGGTCCAGGGAAGCAGTGGGTACCTGGTTGTGGGCAGGGAGAAGAGGCGCTATAGAGAGTTGAGAGACCACCACCACACACTTGGCCTACTTAAAAATCGCACCCAGCCAAATATATACAAGTACCCCTCTAGAACTTATTATTTCTACAGCTGTGATTTAACTGCTGCTTATCTTTCCTCCAGGAGATTCCTTGGAATGAAACCAATGGGAGACCAGGATTTGGGAGAGTCTCATCAGAGCAGATGGGCCAGCAGCCGCCAGAAAGCTTGTTGCCTTTGGCTGAGAGCAGCATCCTGGATCTGAACGTCTTGTGAGTAAACCCCAGCAGGCTCAGCCTTAGGCCAGAGTGAAGCTGGCCTGCTTCTCCTTGAAGAAGAACCTCATGTACTCTCACATTGTCCCTCCTCTCTTGTTGACGTTGAAAATCTCAGACAGCTCTTCGACTTAAAACCATGTTACCCATTAACAGGCCTGGGAGGATAGCTTTTTAGTGTTTTTGGTCCCTTGGTATATTTAGAAGTAGTCTGCATGGAGGGTCAGGAGGCCTGAGTTCTGGTTCTTACCCAACCGCTAATTTTTCTTGAGACCTTAGGCAAAATTTCTACCCCGAGCCACAGTTTTCTTAGCTGTAAAGTTGTTGTATAATAACAATAGCCATCGTTTATGAAATGTTCACTATTATGTACCAGACATAATTTCATTGAATTCTTTCAATAGTCCTATGACACAGGTACTGTTATTGTCCCATTTTATAGATAAGGAAACTGAGACCTAGAATTCTGATACCCTAATTAACTACTCTATTGAAATTACCACCCCTAGCCAACCCTCCTGTCTCTGCTTTATTTTCACCATAGCATATATTACCACCTGAAGTACTATGTCTTTTACCTTTTTTAGGGTATGGATTTTGTCTTTTTGTTGTTTGTTGTTGTTCATTTGCTGAGTTCTCAGGGCCTAGAATAGTGCCTAGCACATGGTAGGCATTCAGATATTGGTTGAATGAAAGAATAAATGAATGAATTCTTGGTAGGAGTATAAATTGGTATAGGCTCTAAAAAAGTCAATTTAGCAATGTTAATATTTAATACACATTAACCTTTTGATCCTGCATCATAAGAACTTGTTGTTTATCCTATAGATGTTATATTCATGTCTATGCCTAGGGTCATAAGTGCAAGAGTGATTATTGCAACACTGTTAGAGAAAAAAACTAGAAACAATAGAAATGTTCATCAATAAGGGAGCTCATTAAATAAATTGTGATAGGCCCCCATAGTGGAATTCTGCTTAGGAGCAGAGAACAACAAAGTAGATCTATATATGCTGATATGCAGTGACCTGAGATATATTATTAAGTGAAGTAAAGCAGTCCAGAACAGAATATCAACTTCCTCCATTTGTATTAAAAGAAAAATATATGATAGATTTTAAAATATACTTGTTTATGCCTGGGCTGTTTCTAGAAGGAGAAACAAAAAATGAATAGTTGCCTCTGGGAAGGGGGACAGAGGTTCTAGGTTGGAATAAAGGATATATTCTTACGATAAACTCTTTTTTAAAATTTTTTTCCCAGAAGTTTTATTGAGGTACAATCTATATAACATGTAATTCATTTATTTAAAGTGTACCATTCAGGTTTGTGCTATATGACATTGTTTTTAAAAATCGTGGTAAAATATATATAACATAAGATTTGCCATTTTAACCATTTTTAAGCATATAATGCAGTGGCATTAATTACATTCACAATGTTGTGCATCCATCACCACTATATTTCCAAACTTCTTTATCCCCAAACAGAAGCTCTGTAACCATTATAGTACAGTCTTTTGTAACATTTGATTTTTTAAAGTTATGTGCATGTATTACTTCTGAAGGCTAAACACGGAAAAAGAAACTAAATCAGATTTAGAAAACTAAGTAACTCGTCTAAGATCCCCCAGCTCATACTTCATGGCAACAACCATGAGTTCTACTATAAAATAATAAAAATTCTTACAAAGTTTCAGATTTTAGCCATTTTTCTGGATGCTGTTAGGGATGTTGGATGTCATCTAAGCCCTTGATTTTACAAATGAGATAACAGGTTCACAGAGGTGAGGTAGCCGCCCTAAGTCAGGAAGTCCATCAGAAGCAGGCTTCCCAATCCAACGGACAGTATTCAGAGATGGTCACAGAAGGGGCCTCTTGCTCCTTGGCAAAAGTGTGCTTGATTCCTCCTGCCCAAAAGAGGATTTGGGAGTCTTCCACTTTCAATCCCTCTGGTATGCCCCATGTGCCTGTACTGTCTAGTAATAGGGAGTGGGGCCATCACACCCCATTGTCATTGTTTCTGTTTACCTGAAACCATGCAGTATACCTTCAGTGCCTATTTCAATTTCTGCTTTGAAGAAAATGTCTCTGATTGCTTCAGCACATCCAAATTCCCACTTGACTCTTAACTCTTATAAACACTTATTTAAAGCACATAATCAGCCATCAGAGAATGATGTGAGACATTTTATAGATCTGTCAGTTTATGAGTCCATTCTGCTCACTGGTGTAAGCTCTGGGAAGACAGGAATTGGGTGGTTGAATTCATGTAGTAGGTACCTAATAGATGGCTGTTGGTCAGTTGAGTTAATTGAACTGGAAAAAACTGTGGTACGAGATGTGAGTTTTTCAAAGGGGTTCTTTGTGTTTCCCAGCAGAGATGCCTCCGGGATCACAAAACACTAAATTTGATGGAGGTTGTGACTATCCCCCTGTCAGTGAGAAGCAAGTATGATCCTTCCTTTGTCACGCTTATCTCAACAGTAATGACACTTTCATCTCTGTGACTGATGATAATTCATCTTTTCTTTCTCTCCTCACCCTCAATAGGCTGGAAATTCCATGAGAACATAGACCGTGTCTGTAGACTTACCATTATTTTTCCAGCACTAAGCCTGGTACATAGTAGGTATGCAAGAAATATTTGTTGAAGCAATGAATGAATGAATAGATCACTTTGTTTTATAGATGAGGAAACAGAGGCCCAAAGAGGTTTGGCTTCTTGGTGACAAAGCTGAGATAAGAAGTCAGGTTTCCTAGTTCTCAGGCTAGCCAGCATTCTTTCTTTTCTCCTTTATGTTCTCTCAGTATTGGAGTTGGAATGTCTTGAAGTCTAGTCTAACCCTTTTGTTTCACAAATGAGAAACAGAGGCCTCGAGAGAAGAAGGACTCACCCAGGGTCACAAATGAAGGCACCAGCAGAGCCAGGCCTAGAACCCAGATCTCCTGACTCCCAAGCTAGTGCTCTTTCTTTGTAAAGGCATATTAAAAACAAGGCTGGATTGGGCTTATTTCCAGGCCCCTGCAGGAGGTCACATAGCCAAGCAGCTCTCAGAGTTCCTTGTCTATTCTTAGCCTGAACTTTTAGTGACTCTGGTCTTCAGCAGCCCTTTTCCCCCTTTTTCCTTTGCATTTGGTTTTTTGTGGGTATGTGGTGTGTGTTTTGAATAAATGGTGCTACGTGTAGGAAATGGGCTGCAGCACAGTCTTGCTGCAGAGGCCCTGAGAAAACAATCGGCTTCCCCCCTCTGAGGCGACCCCGGGGCCCCAGAGCCGCCCTCTCTCTGTTGCCTCTCACAACTGCCAGCGCAATGCTGAGTTCACACAATAAGAAGGAAATTGCCAGAAAGAATTTACAGGGAGGACTGGCTGTTAGAATTGGCCACTGATGCCTCCCTTTGATGAAGACCAAAAATTAGCTCCTCCTAAGCTATGGTCCCTGTTCTAATGTACACTTCAGTTTCCCACCTACAAGTCATTTATCAGTCAGCCACCACACATGAGCTAAAACCCCTTTCTGACACAAAATGTGACGCTCTCAAAACCTTTCTCTACTTTGCCAAATACTTGCTCTGAAAACGGACACACAAGAAATTTTATCAGCTACTGACCCCGAGTTACTTGAAAAGGACCAGAAACACGGAGGATAGAAAGTAATTGATGTTTCAAAAGTGTAAAATGACCAATGAGAAGAACAGGCCTACATCAAGTTCAAAGGAAACAGAAGCTGCTCTGGGCCAGGCTGGGTCAAAGAAAATTCGGGGAAAATTTGAACCAGTTTCTTATGTATTATTTATCAGCTGCTGTGTAACAAATTACCCCACTTTGTGTATTAGTTGTTTATTGCTGAGATAACACGTTACTTCAAAACTTAGCAGCTTCAAACAATAGACATTTATTATCTTACAGTTTCTGTGGGTTAAGAATCCAGGTGTAGTTTAGCTGAGTGCCTTGGGCTCAAGGTCTCTCAAGGTCAGTCAAGCTCCCAGCCTAAACATTCAATGGGGAGTGGAGGGGAACCTAATATGAAGCTCAATGAAGGGATCATTGGCAGGTGTCAGTCCCATGTGACACAGGCTCTCTCCAGGGCTGCTTCAAAACTTGGTGCTAGCTTCCCCCAGGGTGAGAGATTTAAGAGAGAGCAAGAGTGACCAAGATGGAACACAGAACTTTTGTAACCTCATCTCAGAAGTAATATTCAATCACTTTTGTTCGTTCTTTTCATTAGAAGTGAGTCATTAGGTCCAGCCCACATAAAATGGTGTGAATACCAAGAGGCAGAGACCCTTGGGGGCCATCTTAGAGGCTGTCTACCACACATTGTTGGGTGAATAGGATTTAAATAAGGTAGAGAAAGCCTTCTGGGTGGGAATAATAAGAGCAAAAGCACAGAGGTTAGAAAAGCAACTGGGATGATTTGGTTGGAACAAGACATTTAAATAAGAGATAGAAGGTAACTGGGCCCAGACTGAACTGGATTTTCAAATGCCAGCCCACAGAGTTTGGTTTTTATCCTAGGCTCTTGTCTATACTCCCCCACTCAACTGTAAGCTCTTTAGTATAGGAACTATGTCTGTTTTCTTTTTTTATAGCCCTATGATTTATAATAGAAGTTGGCAGGTAGCAGGTGCTCAAGAAAATTTGTTGACTGAATAAATCTATGAAGTTAATGTGTAAGGAGTAATGCAGAACTGCCGGATTTGTCTTTTTTAATTCTGACAGAAGTCAACCCCGGAAGAAGCCCACCTAATTACTTTTGGAGCTCCCAACCAAGATTTGATGATGTCCCCTATTTCTAAGGTATTGTTATTCAAATTACCCAGCACATAACAAAGAGGAAAGTTGGACTTTAATTATGGGCCTACCTTCTTCTCTTGGACTAAAAGCTCTTTTAAGTAAACACCTTATCATTCTGTTGAGCCTCAGGATCTTACACAGGCAAAGGAATGCAAACTTGGTACCTAAGAGCAAAGCTGGTTTCCACTCACACAGCAGTTCAGGAGCATAACCCACAACTACACTGGGCAAGACACTAGCCATACTGCCTCCCCTTCCTTGGCTGGCTGGCCAGAACACCCCTAGGAACCATTTTTTTGTGTGTGCATCATTTTTCAGTATGAAGGGAAAGTATGTTCTGGGGAAGGGAGTAAAGGAAAAACTGTTAAGTGGGTATGTTAGTTTGCCAGGGCTACTATAATAACATACCACAGATGGGGGCTTAGACAACAGAAGCGTATTTCTCACAGTTCTGGAGGTTGGAAGTCCAAGATCAGAGTGTCAGTAGGACTGGTTTCTCCTGAGGCCTCTCTCCTTGCTTTGTAGATGGCTGTCTTCTCACTGTGTCTTCATTTTCTCTGTGCACACACATGCCTGGTGTCTCTTCCTCATAAGGACACCCATCCTATTGGATTGGGGCCCCATCTTTATGACCTCGTTTAACCTTAATAACCTCTTTAAAGGCCTGCTATCTAAATAGTCTCTTTGGGGGTTAGGGCTTCATCGTAGAATTTTGGAGGGACACAGTCCAGTCCATAACAATGGGCAAGGTTTATTATACACGTGCTCCTATTCCTTTATGCATGCTCTTCTAAAGGAACGATAATCTCTCATTCATGGAGATGGGCAATCGAAAATTCTTAAAAGTTCTTCAAACCTCCATCTCATGTGACACTGCAATAGCCACCAAGTTAGCAGAGGTGGTGGTGTTTTCTCTCCTCTATAGAGGAGACCAGCCGGGAGGGTTCACAGCCCCTCCCAACCACAAAGTCTGGAACCTGGTTTCCAACTCCTGGACCAGTCTTCTCTGTGGTGTTATCTGCTCTTGCCCACTCAGGACCAACCCCTGCAGCACCCTCACCTAGATGATAACTTCCACTTCATCCTCCCGTCCTACTCCATCAAAACTTATCCTTCAAGGTCCTTCCATTTGATTTTCTAAGCAACAATTATCTGGCTGGAAAAATATATATATATCATTAATAATCCATGTTGATTTGTTAGTGAGTGAGAGATTACTCAGGAAGGATCCTGGCCAAACAGATTTACAATCTATGATATTTTATAGCTTGCAAGATATTTTCTTCACATTCCACATCTAACTTACTTTCATTTTAACAAAATTTTTGTTCAGTAGATGCTATTATTATCTTTGGTTTTTAGAAAAAGAAATGGACTTAGAGATTAGGTAGCTAGCCCAACGTCACGTGGGTAAGTAGCACAGGTGGAACTTGAACCAAATCTTGTGCGCTCTTGTTGCTATATCTTGTTCCACTGCCAAACTTTGCTAGTTGGTTCAGAATAGTATTTTGTTACACTGATGTTTTCCTCTTATGCAAAGACACAGCTACTTTTCTTCCCCGGCTAGACCTATCTCTATTGAGCTCCCACAGTTTTGGGACTTGAGTCTCAGCTCCACTCCTACTAAGCTGTAATGACTACAAACACATTTTTTTCCTTTTTACTAGGCTTAACTTTCTTCATCTGTGATTAATTTCATTGACTGGGCTCATGTTTCAGTCTTAAGAGTCTAATAAATTGTCTTTATCTTTAATTTCACTCATTTAACAAAGTGTTATTGAATATCTGCTATGTACCAGGTACTATGCTAGGTACTTTCTTCTTCTTTTTTTAATTTTTAATACAAACTTGGATCTTTGGGTGTAACCTAACAGAAAACAACAACACAACAACAGGAGAGGAAAACCCAAAAGAATAAAAAGTAAGAAAGGAAAGCTCCCCTAAGAGATTCTTCTCTTCTCCACCTACCACCACAATGCAAATTTGCACGTCATGTGACCACAGCAGGTTTACAGAGTGCGATAATACAATCCACAATAAATAAGACAGGCAGTACCTGTCCACAGGGAGTTTATTTTCTTACATGCCAGAAATGGACCCTTTTTTCCTTTCTCAGAGGAGAAAAGTGAGTTATTTAACAGAGTGACTTACCCAGGAAGTGGCAGAGAGGAGATCTGGGAAGCTGGGTCTTTTCTTTCCTAGTTCAAGGTGTTTTTCTTCTGTTTTTCTTCCACACTATATCTTGTATTGTGAGTTTTCCTGAAACACATCTGTCTCAGCTTGCTAATGAGACAGTGGCCTCTCCAAATGGCGTTTGTGTCTGAGAGCTGGCCCTTCACTGTGTTGCCGCTGATGGAGGTAGCTGATAACAGGAATCCCTCTCAGAAACCACCCTCCTGGAGTTACCATTTTACCATGCTGAAGCAGAAACTTTTCCATTTCCAATGCAATTTAAGCCTCAAGCGTACAAGAATCAGAGTCTGATACACAAGGTACAAGCCAATCCACAAGCACGACCTCCTTCCCATTCTTCTGCTGCTGCTAGGGCCAGTGTCTGTTTGCCACTAGCAGATCCCATCTTTCCCTGCTCCACTCATTGCATTCCTACCCCTAGCTCTACTTCATTTTAACACCTGAAGCAGCTGGCTGGAGATCTAAGCTCTGCCCACTCAGTATTCTGTAGACATTTACCCACAAAACCTTCACCACTCCTTCTATCTGGTTTCTTAAGGTGAGATGCTGAGATTTAGGCTAAGTAACTTACTGCGAAGGCAGTAAGCACTGGTGTGGGATTAGCCCCATGTTACTTCTCAAATGGAAGCACCCTCATACATGTGTTTTGCATAAAACCTGGCCCTAGCAGGTTGGTACCTAAATGTGGAACACCTTTTTGCACTGTTGGTTAATTTCACCACCCCTTCACCATATTTATTTAAAAATTTTTATCAAACTTATACAGTCATGTAATTAAGAAAGTTAACTCCACAGTTCTATAAGGTTTATTAAGACAAAGAGTGGTCCTCAGCCTCCCTCTACCCGCCCCCACACCCATTTCCCCTTCCCTAGAAGGACCATTTTCAACTTGTTTAACTAATTCTTTTACCTATCTATAAATAACATGTTTGTATTGCTACTTCCTGATTTTTCAGCTCAGACATTATCTGTTGACTTCCCACCAGGGGAGATGAGGATTCTGCTCTGTTTTTTTCTACTCACCCCCTCTACACATATGCACACTTCCCAGACTCCCTTCTTCCTAATGTAGGCACAGTGTAATTTTTAATAGATCGATAATTAGTGTGCTTGTTGTTATGACAATGTAAATGCCACTTACAGCTAAGCCATATAGTCGACTATGATTGCTTTTTTGTTCCAAAATCTTTTTGTTTTATCTTGTTTTTTTTCATATACTTAATTTTCTGAAATTTTCTCACTAATTAACCTTAAACTCTGACAGCTATCCAGCTCTCTACTCAATATGTTCTTGGGAAAATCTCGTGGAACCTTCTCTTCTGCTGTGGAGGTCATAGCTACACGGTTGCCCCCCTGGAATTTCCTTTTACTATCTTCCTGGAATTTCCCTTGTCTCTTTTCTGTGTCAGATCATCTGTTTCTGGATCCCATATTTTTGCATTTCTTGCTTTCTTCCCGCTTTTGGATGACATATATATTTTTAGAACTTCCTAAGAGTGCATGAGAGTGCAAGATTTCAAATTTTTTGAAATCTTACATGTCAGAAAATGTCTCTTGATTGATTGTACAGAATTCTTGATAAGAAGTCATTTTGCCTCAGAACTTTGATAGTGTGGCTTCGTTGTTTTCCAGCTTCCAAAGCTGCTGTTGAAGCCAAAGCTTTCTTTGCATGTGACCTTGTAGGATTCCTTTGTCCCAGGCATTAAGAAATTTCACAATGACATACCTATTGTGCTGGACACACAGTGGCCCTTTTGATTCGAAATCTTGTCTCCTTTGACTCTTGAATATTTTCTTGAATTATTTTATATCCTTTATTGTGTATCTAAAACAACTGTGATTTAGCTATTGGGATAAATTTTACATCTGTTCTTTCCTGGTTTCTTTTCACTCTGCTTTCTGGGAAATTTCTTCAACCTATCTTCTAATCCGTCCATTAAGTTTTCCATTTCTGATGTCATATTTTTTTCCTAAGACCTCCCATTAGAGACTTCACGCTTTAAAAAATCCCTTTTAGTGAGTTTTAGATATAATGAAATTAGATGTATGCTTAATCCACTATTTTTATTCAGTATTTCTATATACTTTGGTTATTTAATATTTCCTACCTTACAGATGTATCAAATCCTTTGAGCTTTCATAATGGTATCCTATCACTTAACATTTTGGACTTTCACAATCTAGATTATGACATCTGGATAGAATCTTAGGATCATCTAGTTCATCCCTGTCACCTTACAGAGAGAATTCCCGATTCCCAGAGAGGTGGCATGTTGTATTAGAAAACACTTGTTTCTGCCAGAACTTACCAGAGGTGTGTGAGATGAATAATTCAGCAGGCACACTGTACTCATGTAGCTTTTTTTTACTCTTTTCCAAAAAATGTTATTACAGAATAAATAAATAGCACTTATTTAAAGTAATTGATTTCATAAGTTTTGACCCATATATACACTCCTGAAACTGTCATTGTAATCAAGATATTGATCACCCCCAAAGTTCCCCCATGCACCTTTGTCATTCCTTCCTCTGACCTCTCCTCAACTCTACCCAGGAAACGATTGATCTACTTTCTGTTGCTATAGATTAATTTGCATTTGCTAGATATAAATGGAACCATAAAATGTGATCTATAATTTTTGTCAGCTTGCTTTTACATGTAGTTTTTGTGGGTGCTTTAAAAGCCATAACTGACTGTCCTCGTGGAAAGACTTCATCAGCTCTGCCTCCCTCTACATCCTTTCTGTTCTGCATGCTTTCCATCCTCCCTCTTCCAAACCTAGGGGCTGCTACCTGCAATGTTCTAGTCTCTCTATCTGAGCCTGCTCTGAGGAGAGGACCAGTTTCTTACATTCATTCTGAGGTGATTGATACAATTTTATATGTGTGATTCATATTATTATACAAAAGACAAAAACCCACATTTGGCTTATGCCAAAGGAGTCCTAAAGTTCTAATGATGGATTTCCAAGCATGAACAAATAAATTTAGAAGGAAGTTTTGGCCAAGGGCACTCCTTGAACCTCTAAAAGTACACCCTGTTTAACGGAGCCCTCATGTAAGACTGATTCTGCCTGCAGACAGGCAAAATGGATTGAAATCCCCTCTGGTCCCATTCAGAATTTTGGTTTCCTGAAATGTCAGCCATTTAGGAGCTAAGAAAAGAACTAATGTCTTGCCGGCCTTCCTTCCTTTTAGTCTATTTGGCAGAGAAAACAATCCTGTGTAGATAAAAGGTCACTCAGGAGGGCAGGGCCTCCCACGTTATTCCTATGTCTCTGTTCCAGGGGAGAGGAAGGCCACCAGAGGTGGCCCCCAGGCAGCTAGACTGAAGTCCAAGCTGGCAGTGGCCCAAGGATTGCAGGCAGAGGAGCCTGGCACACTATCCTGGCTACGGAGATGCCTTGCTTGACTCATTTCTCTTCTTATTCATTTTCGCATTTAATCTTTAATTCTTCATTAATAAATTCACATTTAATTCTTATAGCACTACAAAGCAGGAGAATGAGAAATATTTCTCCATTTTAAAAACCAGCAAAGAGAGGTAGCATAACCTGCTCAAATTTAAAGCCATTCTCAGTGCTAGCCCTGTCCATGAGACCCCCAGGTCCCCTGCCAGCCCATGTCAGGGAATGTGAAGGTGTGACATCTCTGAGCTGCAGCACAAGAGTCAGGGCAGGGAGTGGAATCTCTAGGTGCATGTACTTCTCCTTCCACTGCTCTGTGTGACTATCCCCCAGGTCTACCCTCACTCTCCACAGATCTGCTAGGAAAAGAACAGAGCCAGGGAGAGGAGGGTGAAGGCAGTGGTCCCCAGCAGTCTGTGGGAAGGGACCCATTAGATGTGCTTTGTGAGTAAGAGGCCCAGCTCAGCACAAAGCTTGTGATTAAGGAGGAGGACACATACGCAATCCCTCTGGCTCAGTCCAGCATTTGTTGAGTATGGACTCTACAAAGATGGGCCAGGATCAGTTCTCAACTTCAAGGTCCTCTTAGGCCTTAAATAGGGGTAAACCTAACAGTAGTTGGTAGAGAGGGAAGAGGTTGTACAGAACCCCTCCCTCAGAAGCCCAGGAAAGATATAGTGAAGACTAGACCAGAAGTAAGGGCACAGGGAAGAGATTTGAAGACCAACTTGGGTAATTTCAATATTCTGTTGGGGATGGCCAGCCCTGCCTCCAAGGACCCCAGACTGCCTGCCAGTCTGCCAGGTCACAGACTTCAGTGGCACAGAGGCTACAAGCAAGAGGAAGCAGGAGAAAGGAGCAGAGCATCCGGAGTCCTGCTTCTGGTATAAGACCAGCAGTCCCCACTCCACCACCATGCTTCATTCATCTTCAGTGGCAAAATTTTCCACATCAAATACCTTTATAAATTGGACTTCCATGATCCTTTCATCAAGAGAATAGGCATTTCTGTATCCTGAGAATAATAAAAAGAAATAATAATTTTAAAAGAATAAATTTCTCATTTATTTCACACATTGATAGTTTTCTTCTTTTATTTCACTTGATTCTATCAATGAGCTCACACGATAGCCTGGCAGCAGTGATTAGCAACTAACAAATGAGGATATTGAGGCACAGAGAGTTTGACTTATTGAGTCACAGAGATTTAATGGTAAAGCCAGATCTAAACACTTCACCAGCTAGAAGGGATTGTACAGGTGAGACTAGAGCTATCCAGGGCTGTTTGAGGGACAAAGTGCCCCAGGCCGGGAGGTGGGATAAATTCTGTATTTACCATTCCCTGAGATTATCTTTAGCCTTACATGGTCTGAAAAGTTAAGACCAGATTCCAGTTCTAGTTCTGCCACTCATGTGCTGTGTGAACTTAGCACAACTCAGTTTTTTTAGGTCTTGGTTTTCTCGTCTGTAATGTCAGAATTAAAAGGATGCAGGGATGTTTTAAGAGGAAGCTGAATTTAAATTATATCAAGATGTGTTGTGCTAAAAATGAGGTGAAGGACTATAGCCATGCGCACTGGCATTAAAGATAGATTTAAGGCATAGTCTAGAAAGAGCTTGAGACATTTAGCTTTGAGTACCGAATAAGTGTTAATCTATTGAGTTCATTCACTTTGTATTCTGTATGATAGTTGCTTGAAAGAATAAATCACAGTTTATATAAAGCCCCAACCCTCTAATCACATGATTGAGCCATATCTTCATTTTTTAAATTGCTGTCCATTGGCTGACTATGAATGGCTGTGAAATATATTTTAATTTGCCTTTTCCTAATTACTAGTGAGACTGAACTTTTCATTTTTTAAAAAACGTGTTTATTAAATAAATTTGATAAAATTTATCAAATTTTACAGTGTGTTACTCTATTGTACAGTGTGTTACTCTGATACATTTATATATTGTGATATGATTACCGATGTAGTGGTATTTAATTTACCATATTAAATAATAGTACAATATTATGTACAATAATTATAGTATGCTATTATTGGCTAGATTCATTATACTGTGCACTAGATCTCTGTGACTTATTTACTATTCCTTATAAGTTTGTACCCTTAAAGATTATATTGCTTAGCATAATGTACTCAGCGTCCATCCATGTCACAAATGGCACAATATCCTCCTTTCTCACTGCTGAATAATATTCCATTGTGCATATGTACCACACCTTTTCTATTCATTCATCCACTGAGGGACATTTGGGTTGTTTCCCTGTCTTGGCTAGTGTGAAAAATATTGAGACAAACATGGGAGTACATATATCCTGCCAAAATCCTGTTTTCATTTCCTAGGGGTATGTATTCAGAAGTGGAATTACTAGATCATATGGTAGATCTATTTTTAATTTTTTGAGAAACTTCCATATAGTTTTCTATAGTGGTTGGACAAATTTACATTCTCACCAATAATGTATAAGGGGTTTGAACTTATTTTCACATGTTTCTTGATCATTTAGATTTCTTCTTTTTTGTCTGATCATAATTTTACCCATTTATCTAACAGGTTGTTTATTTTTACAGGAGTTTTATATTATGGACATTAATCTTTTATTGATTATATGCACAGCAGATACCTCCTCCCTGCCTGTCGTTTTTCTTTGCACTTTCTTTATGTTGTTTTTGTCAATGTAGCAGCGTTTTCTTTTACAACTTTTGCTTTGAGTTTTAAGAAATCCATCTTTGCCCAGAGACCATAAAGATATTTTTTTATATTTGCTTTTTAAAATGTTGTTTTTTCCCCATCTTTATTTTATTTTCAATTTTTCTTTTCTATATAGAAAATCCATAGTCTCAAAACCATTCATGAACACACCATTCTTTTTCTGTGGTTTTCAGTGTGCCCTCGACCATATAACAGGTTCCCATCCAGAAGATAAGTTTGCTTTTAACCTTTATATCTCATTCACCATGTTGATTTGCCTCTTCCTACACCACACTATTGTACTGACCTGAGATTTATACTTTAGATATCTATTAGGGCCAATTATCACCTTCTTCAAAAGGAAGAAAATTCTTGTGGCTTTTTTTTGACCCTTGTTCTTTTTACATCATACTTTGGATCCAAACTGTAAAATTTCATGAAAAAGCCAATCAGAAATTTTAAGGGAATTGCACTGGATCTCCAAATTGATTTAGAGATCAATTAGAACTGCCAGTTTTACAAAGTTGACTCTTTTCATCCATGAGCATGGTGGCATGTCTCTTCACCAATCTGAATCTTCTTTTTTGTGTGTTTTTGTTAGATTTATTTCTAGTAACTTCTAGGTTTTTTTTTTTTTTGCAATTGCAAATGATATGTTAAAAAATTACTTCATATAATAGTTCTGCTGGTATATAGAAACACTATTGATTTTATATTAATCTTATACCCAACATCTTTGATGAACTCTCATTAGTTTCAATAACACTCCAAAAAATTTTTTTAGATTTTTCTATATAGACAGTCAACTCAGCTGCAAATAATGCCACTTTATTCCTTTCCCAGTCTTATATCTTTTATTTTTCATATTTTATTGTGATCTCTAGGACCTTTAGTAAAATATTGAATAGAGCAGTGGGTTTGGTCTTTACTAGGAGAAGGCTTTACTCTTTCACCATTGAGCATGACGTTTGCTGTATGTTTTTGAAAAATACACTTTGAATTAAGAAAATATCTTTGTATTCTAGTTTGCTAAGAATTTTTATTATGGTTGGATATTTACTTTTTTAATCAAAATCATTTTCTGCATCTATTGAGATGCTCCTATAATATTATCTAATTTATTAATACAAATAACATTGATTCATTATCTAATGTTAAGCCATCCTTGCATTCCTGAAATGAATGCTAATGGGTCATGATCTATGTTATTTTAATACATTGCTGAATACGGTTTGCTAATATAGAGTATTTTATATCTATATTCGTAAATAATATTAGCCTCAAATTTTCCTTTCTCATACTTTCCTTGTAGTGTATACAAATGTAAATATACTATTTTTATAAGGATTAGAATCACTAAAATTAGAAGAGAAAATAAAAAGCATCTAGTTTGGTCTCATCACCTTGTTGTAGAAAAACTAGAATTCAGAGAAGGGAAATGGCCTTTCTAAAATCATATAGAGTTAGAAACTAACTCTATGGGAACTAAAATAGTTTGCAGAGCATTTATAAATTTCAAATCACTTTCCCACTCATGATTCCATTTTATCTTGACAATAGCCCTGCAGAAAAGTTATTGCATATCACCCTCCATTTATGGATGGGCTAACTGAGGTCTGGAAAGATGACATCGTAAATTATGTGACCCAGCAGATTTGGGACTAGAAGCCAGGCTTCTGACTGCCAAACCAGAGGCCCCTCCCCAATTGTTTTTATTCTATGCCCAACCCCAAGGACAAATCCTCTTATTAGCCTGGAATGAAGGGAATCCTGAGATCTGCATCCAAAATCATTATTTTACAAGTGTCCAGCAATATCTTCACAGCTGTGTCAAACAGATGGTCCGTCTGCAGATAATCCCTATGGGTAGGGATGAGGGCTCCGTGGTCCCTAGGGCTCTTCTTGGTGGAGGGACACCCTCAAGGCCAGAATAAGTCCAGGGTCTCTAAGAATGTCCCCTATGTCCCCTAATGCAGAAATGGGTCCACAGCCCCTGAATGAAATCTTTGCTACAAGGTCAGAGCACAAGGTCCCTAAGGGCCTGTTCTCAACAGCATCATAGACCAGGGGTAAGGGAGCTCCAGTTTCACTTCTATCCCCCTACTCCACCCTCTGGCCACCACTGCCCCTCCTTTATATCTCTCAGCAAGCTGCTTCCTGCATCAGCACCCTTGTTTTGCTTGTGCTATTTGTGTCTGCTTCAAACAGCTGGCCCCAGCCTGGCAGCCCCTAGCTCTGAGGATTATCCAATTATCCCATTAGCCCAGCATGTCCTTCCTTCCTCCAGAGCTATTAGCTCCCCATGCCCCTCTTCCTCTCTCCCTCCAAAGGCTGGTCCATAGCCTTCCTTGCTCCTTCCTTAGGCCTAAGGCTTGGTTAGCCCTCAGTCACAGAGACTCAGAGAATACCAGAGCTGGAAGGGACATTCGCATCCATCCATCATTTTTCAGGGAAGGAAACTTGCCCTTCGTACCCAAAGTCACATGACCCACTGGTACCAGCAAAGAACTGAAACCCAGGCCTCTCGACTTCATGGCCATGCTCTGGTCAGCCCGCCTTATCTAGTGCTCACTACACTTAGCCTTGGAATGGAGCCGATGACTCCCATTTTGCTCTCTGGGACTCTATGGTTGAGATTCGAACTTATGGTCTAGGTAGGGAGCTAGAACACACACTGGTGAAAACCAGCAGTTAAGTCAGACCTTAGCAGAAGAAGAGGTGTTACTGGGGTAACAAACTTCAGGTGCATAGGACAGGCGCTGAGTGCTAATGGAACTCAGAAGAGGGAGAAGCAGCTTTCAGCAGAGGGCTCAGGAAGGCCTCCTGGAGGAGATGGCTGTTCAGGGGGTCGCTGAGGCAGAGGCCTTCCCGAAAGGGAAAGGCAGGGAGGGGGTAAGAGGACAGATGGTAGCCTTTGGTTTGGCTCAATCAGTGGGGCAGGGTGGGGCAGGGGCAGTGGGTGGGTGGGGACACAAAGCTGGAGAGCAAAGCTGTGGCCCTGAATGGCAGACCAACAAGTGAGGCTTGATCTGATACATATTTATTAAATGTTCTGGAGCAAGGGAGGGACATAATCGGGCGTGTGCTTTGTGAAGACTAATCTGACCGCATGGGCTGAACGGCCTGTGGTAAAAAAAGGAGAGATCAGTTAGGAGCTTCTTCAGGTGGTTAGGAGATGGTGAGGCCTCACCTAAAACCATGACTTTTGAAGGGTTATTGGGGGTAGAATGGATGGAACGAATTCAGAAGACATTTGGAAAAAATAATTAGCAGGATGCAACACATTCAGTTTTGGAAGGAAGGGAAAGGAGCCCTGCTAATGGACTTGGGGAAGTGAGGACTGGCAGTAGGAAGTAGGGAGTAGAAAGGGGGCCCTCCTCTACTCTGCCCTCTGGCACTCATTGGGTAGAGCATTTTGTAAAATTGGCAAATTTGCTTTATGTGCTGCGTGAAACCTTCTTTACCCTATGTCCCAGGCCTTTTGGCTGCTCGACCACACGTCTACACGCTGACCTGATTAATCACAGGCTCCCCGCACCCTGAGACTGCAGTGCACTTAAGCTGGGGTGACGTTGCTGTCACCACAGGTGGTTCCATTAACAGGAATTTCAGGCTTTGAGTATATTCTGTTGGCACAGGGCATGGGGCCTTTTTGATTCCTTTCTGTCCACACCAGGTAATCACCTCCAACCTAAACCCATAAACTTGATTCAGGTGATGACTTTTTTACAATATACTTTGTCATTTCTTCCTTCCAGTTACCTGTCTTATCCCCCAGGCCTTCTTTGGGCTTCCAAAGACCGACCACTCTGGCCAAGAAAGATGAGCCATCCTTATCTGACCTTGTGTTCTTGCAGTTCAGGGAAGGATCTTCGAGGGCCCACAAAGGTGCCCAGGCCCCTTCTAGGCCAATGAGCACCTGAGTGCCGCCCTTGGAGTGCATCGAAGACCCAGCCACTAAATTGTTGCAGCCTGGTGGCCTCAAACATGAACTAGTTATCCCGCCAGAGCATCTGTGAACCCTGTAGTTCCTGTAGGTTGTCCTACCAAGCCTAGCTATGCCCTTGAGAGCAGCCTAGGGCAAGCCGGTTCCCTCTCTGGTCTGCTCACCTGCTGCCATAGTGCTCCCTAAGTCATCTCGGAGCTCACTTCCTACAGCCACTTTCGGTTTCCATTTTCTAGACCTTCCCTGTCTTGATCGCCTTCCTTTGGCCATTCGTCAATTCCGCCAGGGGTAATTGAGAGTCTACCATGTCGTGGCAGCCACATCCACAGAGATATTTCAGTTTGTCAGCGATCAACTGTGGTGTTGAGAGCTGAGCACAAGTCTTTCACCTGGAGCAGGGACCCCTGGGGTGCCTAATAACTGTGATGCAATGCAGCTTGAAGCCACATTTGCTTCTTTCTCCAGCATTTTCCACATAGTTAGCTGGTGCTGAACTTAGCCGCTGACATGTCCACGTTGTTTTGAACTTCCACACATTTGCTTTTCAAACTCTGTGCAGGACTTTACACGGATCTTTGCTGCTTTATCTGTCCAGCCCTTGAGTCATTCTGAATCCTCATTCTGTCAGTCCAGACATTTGCTATATCCTTCCCTGTTCACCCCTTTAATAAGCCCCAACTCCTAAGGATTTGAGATTTATATAAACACAGGGGACAGGATGGGGCTAAAGATAGCCAATGATCCATACAGCCAGTGCCTCTGCCTCAGTTGTCTGCCAGTTCCCGCATCTACCTCCTGGCCCCCACGGACACGAGAGGCTTCCAGGTGCCTGGTTTAAATTCACACTCACTGCGCTTCTTTCTCTGACAATGGTGGGGAGATGTCAGTGAAGAGCAGATAGAAACCAAGCAGCCGTCTCTTTCCTTCCAGCCTCCTTTCCACTCTCTCATAGCCAGACCCCTGGAGCTATGACTGCTTGCCCTCTTGTGTTTTCTGAACTGAAAATGGGTTTGTTTGATTTATTATTATTTATCATTATCACACTGGATAATAATCCTGGGCGTTTATGTTAGAAGGCCTGCCAAAGCACTTTTATATTTATTATCCCGTTTTTGGTAAAAGTAGGCAGGCAGCCCAGAGAGTGACTTGCCCATAGCTGGAGACGAAGTCGGTGGCAAAGCCAGGGTCTGAGCGTGGTGCTGACTCCCATTCAGAGCTTGGGGAAGCAGGGTGGTGGCTGGGAGGAGTGAGCCGAGGGATTATCGCCTATCTCTGGATGAGGCACAAAAGAGAGTCAAGCTGAAACCCCAAGAGATAGCCTGCAGATAACTGCACAATGCTTGGCCTGGCCTCCAAAAGTCTGCCATAGACAGTTGTTATGACATTGAGCTCTGGTCCTGAATTTTCCTAAAACTAAATAAGTTTTTTTTTTTTTTTTAATTCCGTCTATCTTTAACAATTCCAAAAATCTCTGAATCTAAACCAGGTTCTATCCCCCTCACTCCCCTTTCCAACACAACTAAAAAAATGTGGGTGGATTGGGAAAGAACAGAAAAGAAAGATCAAAACTGTGACAACCCTCTGACAACATTTTAACTTGAAAATTGCCTGTAAATGGATGGCATAATTCCGTGTAGGCAGATGTAAATCAGGCGCACATTCTCTCTGCTCCCCCTATCTCCTGGCAAACCCGCTCAGGAGAAGGCCCAGAGTCGACTTAACTCTAAAGGTTAACTCAACTTCAACCCGCCTGATCCCCCAGGTGGCTGTAACATGTTCCAGTGAGCCCCCGGAGCCTGTGCTTCACTCATGGCCCTCACCTCTTGCTGCCTGGACAGGCTGCATCTGGCTTACTTTCCCCAGCTGGTTGACGGCTCCCTGTACCCCAGCCCCCAGCAGTCCCCCAGGCTCAGTATTCATCAGCAGGAGCTTATTATGTGGTTGAGATGAGGAACAGAGAGTCAGGAGACGGGGCTCAAGTTCTAGGCTGCTCCAACCTAAATGCGGCCTCTCTGAGAGCTGACTGGTCGTTGGTGCCCGACCAGATGTCTGATTCTACAAAAGCACACACACACACACAAACACTTCCCCAGGCAAGGCAGAGAGGTGTGAGTGGTTCCAGGCGAAGCCTTTCCCACCAGCGGGAAGAAGTCCTTCCCTCAGAGGACACTGGGTCATCATCTAGCCTCTTGCTGATGACACCCTGGCTTGGCCTCTCCCCACACCCAGCCCTCTCCAGAGTTGTGCTTTTACCTCTAGCAAAAAAAAAAAAAAAAAAGAAAGAAAGAAAGAAAGAAGAAAGAAAGAAAGAAAGAAAGAAAGAAAGAAAGAAAGAAAGAAAGAAAGAAAGAAAGAAAGAAAGAAAAAAGAAAGAAAGAAAAAAAAGGTTAAGTCAGGGCATCTGGAATGGTGACCCCCCAAACCCGGGTTCTGTGTTCTCTGTAGTCCCTCTCCTTGGAGGCTCCCAGCCATCTGATACCTGCCCCCACCTGCTGCCCCCTGCAGCTCTGTAGCATGACGGGGGCTATCCCAACAGTGACACTTACTGCTAAGGATGGTGACAGCTGCCTTGAGGGGCCCTTCAGGACGGGGCGGGGTTGTAATCTGACACCTTCCACTTTTCGAAGGAGATGAGGACCCAGGAGGGAGTGACTTGCCTCACAGCAGACCCCAGGTCTTCCTTTCCCCCAACATGACCTCTCCCATCAGCAGAAGCGTGTCACTTAGGGCGCAGTACTTAGGCCCAGCACGGGAGTTCACGGGGAGTGTGCCCACTGTGGCGAGAACCCACAAGAGCTGCCATGCCAAGGGAGCGCATGACCTGACAGGGCAGGAGCAGTTCTAGGCACAGAGCGCCATCCTGACGCAGCTGTGCTTCAGCCCCGGGTGCGGGAGCGGGCTGCACAGAACCGTTCCCACTCCCTGAGCCCTGGTTCCTGTTTCCCCACCACAGCTGGAAACGAAGGCCAGTGCCCCGGCTCTGAGATGCCCAGCCCAGGAGGTCCAGGGGCGTCATCAGCATCGCATTTCCTCTTACTTCCCAGGCTGCCCCTACCCTGCCTGGCCGTAGCGGTTCACTTCAGGTTGGTCCTTAGAAGACTGGGGGCTCAGCTGTACTCAGATTCCTTTCCTGAACCCCTAGCCCGGGCCCTCCCCCACCCAAAGCCTGCACCCTGAGTAGTGCAGCCCCCAAAGCTCAGGTCCCAAGATGCCTCAGAAAAGGCTAGAAAGACTATGCTTCTTCCCTCTCTACCTTTGTGCTTCTCTTTCTGGCTTCTACCCACCAACCGGTCGTGGGGACCAACAGCATCCACGCACGCGGCCTCCGCAGGCATAGGCCTGGCCACTGCTCTGCCTTTAGCCCACAGCCAGCACAGCCCGGAGTGTGTAAGAGGGAGGCGAAAGGCAGTGTGGACAGGCCACAGCCCCGGCTGTCCGTTAGAACTCCGGGGACATTGCGCTGCCCGGGTCTACCCGGCGTCTCTGGGGGCAAGGCTCAGCCCCTGGCACTTTTCAAGGCGTCCTAAGTGTCTCTTCAGTGCAGCCAGTCTGGAGAACCTCTGATGTAACAGTAAAATAGAACCCAAACCAATCTGTGTGGGTTTGGGGATCCTCACATGAGCTTCTGTGCCATAAAAGTATCAAGGTGTGCCCTGTGATGCCTCCAGGTGCAAGAACCAGGGTCACGAACTGCGGAGGGGTCAGACACCTCCACTGTAGTTGTGATGGTTCATTTCTTCAGCAGAGCAGTGGGGACAGAGCAGTGAATACTTTTCAATTTGGTTGAAATAAGTTAATGAGGAAAAACATAAAGCATGGATTTTACAGTCAGGCAGACCTGGGTTCTGAGTTTCCTTCTGCCACTTATTAGCTGTGTGACCTGGGGCAAGTGCTTAACCTCTCTGTTCAAGAGAGGCCGTTTAGTCTCTCCGTTTAGTCACCTGTAACATAGGACTCTGAGGGCTGCAGGAGGCCTGCCCGAGTTCTAATACTCCTTCCCCTGTCCCTGCCAGACTGTGCCCAGCCCTCAGGCCAGGGCAGGTTGCTAACTTCCCCCTGGGCTTCCAACTTCTCCATCACAGAAGGATGGCATCACCTCCTTAGGCAAGGTGCCCCCAGATAGGCATGAAGGCAGGAAACACCTGTTCCTTATAGATTTCTTTGTTGGGAGTAGGAGGAGGGGTGACTCAGGGGAAAGCAATGTAACTCCAGCCCAGATCTCTTTCCAGATCCTTCTGTGGTCTCTCAGCCAATGGGTGGAGCAGGGCAGCGGGGAGGGCAGGGCCCAGCTCTGAGAAGATAATGTGCAGGGAGATTGATCTTCTTTAAAGGACTAGAGGAAGGTAACAAGGGAGGGAGGATACGGGAACCCGCACTGAAGCTGCAGGGCTCAGCGGCCTCTGGAGGGAGAGCAGCTGGGGGAAAAGCCCTCCCCTCCCACGGCCCCCCATAAGGGACACCGGTCATGGGGCTGTGCATGGGTATTTAGAGTCCAGTGCAACCAGGCAGCCTGTCCCCTCAAAGGTTGCTAGCCTGGGGAGGCCCCCCCCGGGCAGACAGGGTGTCTTCTGTCTGCACATACGCTCACACTCTCGCACGTGCAACACGTACCTACATGTGTGTCAGGCCTGTCTGTGCAGTAGGGAAAGGAACTCAGACACCATTCTCATTGGACAAGCTTAAAACACAACATGGCTCATTTTTATTTTATCAGAAAAACAAAACAAAACAAAACAAAAACATTCCCTTCAGAAGAAAAGGCAGTTAGATAGGGCCTCTCCGGCGGCAACCAGGCCCGCCCCCTGGCCGGCCAGCCCCAACCTCCTCTCGGAAGCCACACTCCGGCACGGCTCCGTCACAGCTCCTCACACCCTCGAGCCAGCCTCATCACCCGAGGTGGCCCTAGGACCGTGATGTAAGAAGTGCTTGGCAGCTCACAGCAGCGGGAGAGGGCTGCCTGAGACCCCCTGGGCCAACTCCTGGTGCCAGGACAATGGACCCTGCAGCCAGGGAGGGGAAATAATAAAATAAAACGGACATCCTCACACTTATGTTTTCTCCCAGAAAATATAAACGCCACCTCCGGGCACAGCAGCTCCAGAACCCTCGGAAAGTCTGGGGAGGGTGGTGTGTGTGGGGGCACTCCCCAGCCCCAGGGCCAGCCAGCCTGCTCTGCTACAGCTGCTCTGTGAAGACCAGATAGCACTTCTAGATGCTTCTAGAGTAGGGACTGGGCCCTGCCCAGTCAAGATGCTCTGGTGCTGTGGCCTAGCCTGATGCAGGGTCTCTCAGCATGAAACGTCCGCTTCCTCGGACTCCAAACCCTTCCTGCTGGGCCTCATGCTATGCCAGCCAAGGCTCCCTCCTCAGTCCAAAGTGGGAACCAGCCGCAGGAAGGGTCACCCAGCACACTCGCTCTTCTCCCAGCGCGACTGGTCCCGTCGACTAGCAAGAAAGATTTCCTTCCTTTAAGGAGGGGCACCCTCCGAGGCTCGTCAGGACACTCCTGCTCCATCCTGGGCCAGGGGTCCGTCAAAGCCGGGGGATTCTGGGCTCGCTTCCCTGAGCTCGTGGCTGAGGAGCTCCACGTCCGGGAGGCCCGTGTCCCCATGGGACTCGCGGGCACCCCCTCCACTCACCAGCCCCAGGGCGTAGCCATTGGGCCGCCGTTCAGGATTGGGGGCGCTGCCGTTGGCCCACACCCCAGAAGGGTGGCCGTTGAGGCGGAGGCTGATCTGCTCTCCGTCACTGCCAGGAGCTGCCGAGGCCCGGGCACTGGTGCCACCTGCCTTGAAGGGCTCGTGCTGCCTCAGGATGTGGCTGCGAATGATCTTGCGGAAGGTCTGGCGGAACTCGCGGATGCGGTAGGCGTAGATGAAGGGATTCACAACAGAATTGGAGTGGGAGAGGACGATGGCCAGGTACATGAGCCAGGGCGGGGCATGGCTGCACTCCCGGCAGAAGAAGGTGAAGCAGTTGATGATGTGCAGGGGCAGCCAGCAGAGGGCGAAGAGCCCCACGATGATGGCCAGCGACTTGGCCGCGTGGACCTCCTTCTGCAGCGTGGACCGAGCCCGCTCCCCGGGCAGGGGCTGGCTCTCCATCTGCTTCAGCTGCCGCCGGGCTGCCAGGAAGATGCGCAGGTAGACAGCCAGCATGAGCAGAAGGGGCACCAGGACACAAGCGAAGAAGTTGTAGTACACCATGTAGTTCATGGGGACCACGTCCTCAAAGAGGCAGGCCACCTGGCCTTCCTCGCATTCCTGCGAGTGGTTCCTGTCCTGCAGCTGACTGCAGTTGTTCCAGCCCAGCATGGGCGTCAGGCCGATGGCAAAGGACAGCACCCAGCAGATGGCGATGATGCCCTTGGCCCTCGCGCCGGTCACCAAGCCATTGTACCTGGGGAGAGAAGCCCAGCGTCAGAGGCCTGAGAAACCAGGGTAGGCAGGGCCAAGAGTCAGAAACCCGTGCCGGGCTTCCTGCTCCTGGCCTCGGGGTCCTCTTTTGTTCAGGCAAGGGTCAAGCCTTGCTTTGGACCTTTCAGGAGATAAGAGGACAGCAGGCGCCCAGGAGAGGAAACCACTGCTCAGGCCTTCAGAGAGTCACCGAACAGCATTACAAGGAGCCCTGCGGCTCGATCAGTTTGGTTTGAGGGACTGAATACGTGATTTTTTGGAGGAAGAGAAGATGTCACCTCCACGTTGGTCTTAAATGAGGCTTCGCTTTAGAGTGGGAATGGGTCAGGAGGGTGGACTCCTTGGCTGGGGGCAGAACCAGCCAGATCAGACCTGTTGGCGATTCCCATCTCTGATACTCTATGCTCTTCCCTCCCCACTTAGGGTCTTCAGAAGTGGCACGGGGTGGGGGGTAAGTGAGGGGTGGAGGTCCCAGGCCGGAGGAGATAGCCCTTTTCCCCTCCAAATTCGGCCACACCCTCTGGAGAGAGATGAGATCAGTGTGTTTTAACCTTTCAATAGCAGTACTAACTTTGAGGAAGAAAGTTGCACGAGGGACTGAGGTCCAGAGAGGAAAAGTAACCTCCTGAAAGCCCTCAGCACTCCAGAGAGCCAGACTCAGTCCCAGGCTCAGGGAGTGGCCTGATCTACTGGCTGCGAAGCAGACCAGCTCACAGAAAAGGTGGCGTAGGTTTTACTAAAAGAACCAAAAAATCCTCTCCCTGACTGAGGAAGGGGACCTCAGTGCTCTCTGAGGGATGACCCTTTGTTACCGGTTCTGATCCTGCTGACACCAGACTGCCCTCCCCTCTACCTGGTAAACCCTAGCCACCCTTCAGGTTCAGGCTAGATATCTTCTTGAAGAAGTTTCCTGCCCAAGAGCAACTAATCCCTACCCCGTCTGGGCCCCGAGGCTGGGGTCCTGGGGCTCAGGGCTTCCCTGCATCCATCTCTGCATCACTAGCATGGAGACGGGGATGCAGCAGGTGCCGAGGAAAATGTGCTCTAACTTAGTTCCAGAATTGGAAGCGTCCCTAGCAATGATGCAGTCCGTGGAGGGCCAACACGGGGGCTGACAGGCAACAGACACGCGAGACAGGCAGGCGGGCAGGTGTCTACTCTGCGTGCAGGAGGCAGATGACACCGCTCCGCCCCTCGCCGCCACGCGGGATGCGTGCCCAGTGCCACCAGGCCTCAGGAGGGGTTGGGGGACCGATTTCCTGGGCAAAATCTCCCGTGCCAACTAATTCGAATTAACAAAAACAGGTGGCTCTGACCTTTCACCTAGCCCAACCCCCTCATTTTACAGTTGGGGAAACCGAGGCCCAAGGAGAGGAATGGACTCGCCGTAGATGTTCCAGGGGCCCAGAGGCAACTCAGGCCAAGGCAAGTTTGTTGATTCTGAAACTGTCAATTCTGAATGCAAACAGTAAGCAGGCAGGGCCATTCCCAGGAGCTCCACGGCCCCACTCAGAGGGGGCTTGGTGCCTGCAACAGAGCTGGGCAAGAAGAGGGCCAGGGACTTGCTCATTTCTACCAAAAGCTTGCACTGCCCTACTCAGCTCTGGAGCCTCACATGCAAAGTCACGGGCTTTATTTTGTTTATTTTATTTTATATTTTATTTTGTTTTGCACTTGATACTTACATAGCACCCGCTCTATGCCACGCACTCTTTTCAGCACTCTACAAACACTAAACAAATACTGTCCCTCTGCCTCTCTGACCGTCAGTTTCCTCATGTGTAAAATGGGACGAAGAATCCGGGGCCCGTGAGCCCTGGTCCACAAGGCAGAACGTAAAACCAGCAGGTGCAAATTACAGGGAGGCAGACTGTGGTTCCCAGTAAGTAAGAGTGTCTCAGCGGAGCTGTTCACAGGAGAGATGGGCTGCCTCGGGCAGCAGTGAGCTTCTTGTCATTCGAGGCAAACAAGCAGAAGCAAGCAGTTTTAGGGATGGTGTGCAGCAACGGTCCCTCCCCAGTCTTTTAGGCACCAGGGACCGGTGCTCCTATGAGAATCCAAAGCCTGATGATCTGAGGGGGAGCTGAGGTGGTGATGCTAGCGCTGGGAGCGGCTGCAAATACAGATGAAGCTTCACTCGCTCACCTGCCCCTCACCTCCTGCCATGTGGCCCTGGTCATAACAGGCCACGGACTGGTAGATATCTGTGGCCTGGGGGTTGGGGACCCCTGGGGTGAAAGACCATGGAGGCTACCCGCCTTGAGGACTTTCCAGTTGTCCTCCAGCAGCAGACCTTCTCGTCCTCATTCCCAGGCAGTCGGGGAAGAGAGGAAGCTTAGTAATGTTCACTGAATGAGTAGTGGGAATCCCAGGGCCTGGCGCAAAGGCTTCCGGGGACACGGTCTGAAAATCCCTGGTCTGCCCAGCGGTCGAGGGGAAGCCTGCCACTGGGTCTGGAAAGAAAGCCCCTTGTGGGGACAGAAACACACACCAACAGCATTTGCCTATGTGGCAAGGTCTCTGGAAGGGATCCTGACCGCCTTCCAGGGAAGGGAGTGGAGCAGGGGCCGGGGGAAAGGGAGAATATTTTTCACCGCACACCCTTTTGCTCTATTTTGATGTGTTAGTACATGAAGGTACTAGTCGTTTTTTAAAAGCAGATTAATTTTGTTATTCAAAGGAAAGATTAATTTTGTTTTTCAAAGGAAAGCCCTTATGCTTAAGGCCCTGAGGGAGCTGGAACAGCATGAGGGCCCAAATGGAACAACGGCTAAGCCATAGTCCGGCCCAGCAGTGTCCCCTGGGATACATCTGTGACTTAGAGCCGTCACATCTTAGCCTCTTGGGCCTCAGATGTAGATCGTCTGGCGGAAGAGGTGACATGGCCATCCAGCATGTTCGGGGGAGCCCACAGGCGACATAGGAAGAGGATGCCAGAGCCACTGCCCACACTTGGAGGTGCCCCTACCACCTGGTCCTCCAGCTCTCAGGCTGCCCCTTCCTGGGGCTCTGTGATCCACATTGAAGGGTTGAAGGGTCACCCACGATCCAAGAATCCCCCTCATGATTCCCGGTGGGGCATCAGGTGCATTTGCCCTACGCAGAGGAGAAGGGGGGTTTCCCGAAGCTGTCCCAAGGCGCCAGTAATCCAAGACTGAAGTTACTGAGTTTGGGTGAAGCCCAGAATCCAATCTGGGCACCAGCGGTCCTGAGCTTGCCCCATCCTTCCTACCTGCCTGTTCTGTCTCCATCACCTCTCCCCAGCCCAGAGCCCCAGGCTCATTCCTTCGTAGGGCCTTTGCCCAGGCTTGGTCCCCTTCCTGTTGCACCTGTGTCCCCACACCCATCGTGCAAGACCCATCAGTGTCGCCTCCTCCAGGGAGCCCTCTCTCCTGATCCGCCCTCCTTAGAAGCCAGGGCATTCAGGTTTTGTCCCCATGGGGTGATTCATCATGTAAGCCTTCAGGCCTCCTCGTCAACAGCTGCTCAGCACTTGGCCCCTTTCCCAAGGAGAGAGAGTGCTCACCTGAGAGACAGGAGCCAATGGGTGTGAAAGTCCCCTGGGCAAAGAAAGCCTGTGTCTCTCACCCTGGCCTCTCCGTCCTGGGGGCTCCCATCTCTGCCTCTGGCCAGGCTTCTTTCTCCCCGACTTCCTGAGTAGGCCCTGCCCTAGCCCACCAGGATCCCTGCACTTGGAAAGAAGCACATAGATTTTTTCTGAAACTGAATTCTTAAAGGGGGTGGGGGGGGTGTGGAGGGAGGAAGGAAGGAAAGAAGGAAGAAAGGGAGGAAGGGCGAGTGCTGCAGGCCTGGGGCTAGGCAACCAGGGCATGGGTCAGAGGCAGGAGCTCAGAGTAGCCACGCGGAGCTGATGAGTGGGAAAGGACACCAGAGGGGTCTCGGTTCCCAGCTGGAAGGGGTCAGAGGAGGACGGGCAGGGACGGCAGCCCAGCCAGGCAGGGGCTCCAGAGCCGCCTGGAGCTCCGGCTTCTCCTGTCCCTCCACCTAGTTCCCCCTCATGCCCAGCTTGTCCTCAGGAGCCCCCACAAGAACATCTTCACGAAACTCACCCCCCGGCCCCTGCCCAGGGCCCTTGAGGAATTGAAAGGGACCCAAGGAAACCTGGAACCGTGCGAAGGGTCCCGGAGTGTCCAGTGTCAGGAAACACTTTTCCTTCTCCAGCTCTGGCTTCCCCATGAGTAACAGGAGGGTCATAATATCCGCCCCGCCCCAGCCACGGTGCCTTGCTTGAGGGTCAAGTGAGATGCTACTGAGATAACATCATCTGGCAACGGTGAAGCTCTCTGCCCCAGAGGGAGGCTGAGCAGCAGCAGCATCCTCGCCCCCATCAGCTCCCAGATCCAGGAGCCCCAAGCAGAGCTCACATGGCCAGGGTCTGAGCACAGCTAGGTCCCATTCCAGAGGATCAAGGGAGTCAGGGATGGGGTGGAGGGCTGTCCCATGACTCCATCCAGGGGCCCAGCTCTGAGCCTTCGATAGCTCAAGGAAGAGCTGAATCCCCACCCACCCCACCCCCAACCCCGCTCAGGGCCTTGTCACTCCCATCCACTCACTGGACCCTCATAACACAACACCTTTGTGAGCTCAGGGCGGCTCCTTCCCTCTTACAGACCAGAGAGGGACAGCTGACTCTCTGTGGTCACACAGCATGTCCCATCCTCCTACACCGGGGAGTCATCCTTTTGACTCTCAGAAAACAAGAATAAGAAAAAGAAGCTGAAGGCCATTTCAGTCGAGACCAGCAGCCGTGATCTCTCCCTAGAATGCTGTTGCCCTTTGAGTCAGGGGCAAAAGCGAAAGCAAGGCCTCTGCTTCCCCAGAGAACGTTCCCATCAGGGCTGGCCCAACCCCAGCCCGTGCTCGGCCTGGTCTACCTGGGAGCCCACAGACAAGCCTCCACATTCACAGCCATCGCTCAGCGAGCCTGGACTCTGGACTCAGCTCTGCCCACTGAGGCTGGCCTTCTATTCCGACAAGGGTCCTAGGCTCTCCTGAGATGCAGAACATCCTGTGGGGCCACACGGGGCCCAGGCTCTTTTCCTCATTTGAGCAACAGGATGAGGGTGCCTGCTTCCCTCTCAGAGCCCTTGTGACAATAAATGGTCACTTGGTGCAGGTTCTGGGAGACTAGGGCCACCCTGTGACCTGGTTCCCCAAAGACTGAAGGCGCAGTGGGTGGCAGGCCACATTTCTTCCCAGGCTCAGGCCCAGCTGTGCTACCAACTCGCTGTGTGGCCCTGAGGGCTGGCTCCCTTCTCTGGGCCTCGTTTTTCCATCCAGAAGATGAGAGGAAATGACCTCTAAGGGCCCCCTTGGGCTTGACACTCTAACTTTCCATTTGCTCATTAAACCTGCTCTTCCTCCCAGCTGGGGTGCCCTTGGCCTTGCGTGGGGCAGCTGGGGTCTGCTCCACAGGTAGGCACCCCACCTGTTTGGGACAATTCACCAAAGGGAATGAGGTTCCCCAGTCCTTTGAGACCTCCCCCAAAGGCTGGCTGAAGGGGCCCCTCTCCCCCGCCCCAGCAGGAGGGATATTTCCTGGACTCAAAAAGGGCCAGGTAGGTGGAGGCCACACACTCAGCCTCGGGGGAAGTCTTCGCTTACACAATACGTGGCTGAAGTCACTTCACAAAAGATCCAACATAAAAATCCCCTCCACCAGCCCGCCCTCGCCCTCCTCTCCCCCAGTGCACGGCTGTCTCCAAGACCATGAGTACTTGGTGACCTAAACAGCACAGAATTTGCATATAGGTTCAAATGACTCACTGTGGCATTTGGCCAAGTCACTTCCCTTCCCCTCTCTGGGTCATTTTCCTAATGTGCAAACCGAGAGGCCAGCCCAGAGGAGCTGGAGGAGGGCGGGCAGGCTGCTAGCCCCGAGGCCTGTGGTTTCCCCTGGCGTTCGGCCCCACCCCAGCATCGTGCGGTGCGAGGACTGGGCCAGACTTGCAACCCAGGCCGGGTCACAGCATCCACCAGAGCACGGCGGCCTCCACGCGGAGCCTGTGGGAGTCTGGGGAGGGCGGAGGTGCCGTGTGCCCACAGCACAGCGAGGTCGGTACGATCGCTGGCCATGTGTCAAGCCCTGGGCGGCCCCAGGCTGATCTCTGCGGCCCTGTCGCAGCAACACTCTGACACCACAGACCTCACTCTGACCCTGGGTTCACCCTGACCACGAGCACAGACCAGACCCTGGCACGGCCAGCCTTTGCACAGACACGAGCCCAGCACGAGCGGTGGCACGGAAGAGGACACTCACCGGAGTGGGATGCGGATGGCAATGTAGCGGTCAATGGCGATGGCCAGGAGGCTGAAGATGGAGCTCTGTGTGAGGACCAGGACGAAGCAGGCGAAGAAGAGGCAGCTGTGGCAGGCGGCACAGAACCCTATGCTGATGGTGATGGCAAAGGGGATGGCAAGGACTCCCACCGCGATGTCGGCGGCCGCCAGGGACACCACAAAGTAGTTGGTGACGTTCTGCAGGTTGCTGTTGAGCCACACGGCCCAGCACACCAGCACATTGCCCAAAACGGCCAGCACAGCGATGGCCAGCTCCACCACGATGTACACCGAGGAGCCCATGCTGGACATGGCCGCGGGCAGCCAGAGTCGGCAAGGACGCGGGCCGGGCCAGCTCACGGTCCATAGCTGCAGTGCCGCCGGCCCTGCTCAGGCCCCGAGCCCCTTCCTCGCAGGAGCCGCGAGCGTCGCTGCTGTCGGAGGGGACGCTCCCTAAGGGCTTCTCCACGGCTGCCTCGGAGTCTCCGGAAAGCAGCCCCCCGCCAGGGGCTCCGGGGGCATCTTGGGTCAGCTCAGCGTCCGTCCCCCGGGGACCTGTCAAAGGAGAGCGGCATGAGGAGCTGGGCCACCGGGAGGGGCCCGCAGCCACAGGGTCGTCTATTTTCTAGGAGGGCTGAGACGCACTCGTGTTGGTAGCCCCCATGCTCGGTTTCCCAAGCCTCCGGTGGCAGCCCTGCCAGTCTCCTGGTCCCCGAGCTCACTGCCAGGACCCTCCAGCTCCCCCAGGGCCACCCACCTTTTCCCTCAGGCAGCCTCGGTCAGCTCCATCCCCCGCGAGCTCTCCCTGGAAACTACCAGCACCTCCCCACACTGCCCAGGTCAGGAGCAGGACCGATGACCCCTAGAGCTCCCATCTGGAAGGATCCGCGGGTCCTTCTGGGCCTGTCTCCCACTGCCAGCTGCTAAGTCCTCTTGCCTCACCAGCAGTGCTGCTCAGGGTGGTAGAGCAGGCGCCAAGGGAGCCCGCCCCTCAGCAGCCCCCGCCAGCTGCCAGCACACCTGGGCGGGGCAGCGGCCTCCCTCCCTCCTCTCGCACCCACCCCCACCCTTCTCCTCTGCCTGGCTGACACTGGGACAGACTGAATTCAGTTTGGCATCAGGCTGCAAGTAGGGTGCTCAGCCAGGACTTGCTGGGAGACCGTGGACAAGGATGTTTTCCCTTTCTGGGTCTCAGTTTCCCCATTAACACAGCGAGGAGACTGGACCCCACATAGCCTCTGGGGGCCATTCCAGATCTCAGCCATGAGAAGGAAATAAACAGATTTGAAAGGGCTTCCCCAGAGTCAAAATGCCGCAGAAATGCAAGGAATCACTGAGACCCCTCAGAAGAAGCGGCCAACGATCTTGATCTCCCCAGCCCAAACCCCCAGTGTACCCCCTTAAACTTGTAAAATGGTCTCCTTCCCCTGCCAGCCTCAGAGGCCTCTCCCCACTGCCTCTGCCTCCACCTGACACACTCACGTAAGCTCGCGGTGTCCCCCCATGCCAAATCCACCGCCCCCTCCAGTCCCTCATGGGGCCCTAAGTGTGCACAGGCAGCGGCTGCCACCTGGCTGGAGACACGAGGCCCAAAGCTACCTTTCAGCCACCTGCACAGTGGGCTCTGAGGGCTACATCCTCCCTCTTTCCTCCAGGAAACAAGAATCAGGTGGGATGGCCGCCCTTGGGAGAAGGTCACTCTCCATGTTCCAAGGGCCAGGCTCCTCCTGCTCTGTCAGGGAGGTGACACAGGGTTACAGTAGACGAGCCCCAAGTTTCCTTCTAACTCCAGTGTGCCTCAGGTGGCCGGAGCTGGCTGGCATGGGCTGCAGCCACACCCAGGGGGGCGTTCCTTGTGCCCACTAGGAGGCTGGGAGTGGAGCATCCAACACCAGAAAGTGGGAGGAGAGAAGAGGAGGCCAAGCTCCTGAGAAACCACGAGGTTCCCACAGCCTGTGGCTTCTCCCAGGCCAGGCAGGGGCCCACTGCCAAGGGGCACGAACGAGCCCTGCTGAACTCCCACTACACATCGGGCACTTGCCGGCTGGCTGCTCACAGTGCGTTGTTGGCAGGGGCGAGCTACACCGGATCTCCTGGTGCCATCCCTGGCCACACAGGGCATCCCCCGGTGTTCCCAGCCTACAGCCCAGAGCAGCATTCACCAGCGCCCCCCACGCCCCCAGCGGCAGAGGCTGTGCGTCCAGAGTTGTCTCATCCTCGTTCTGCAGAAGGGAAGGGGCAGGCTCAGGCCTGCCTCCCACCTGGGTCTTCGCAGGCCCAGCTGCAGCAGCAGCAGCAGTATCAGTGCCCTGTCTGATCGGGCCCAGCCAGGCCAGGCGAGCCCCAGGGGGCCTCCCACCCCCAGCAAGTCCCCCACCCTCCTAGCACCTCACAGCCACCTGCGTCCTTCTGACACCAGCTCCAGCCTCCAGGGTCATCTGCACTGAGAGGTGCGACAACCTCCACCCATTCGGCCAGCCCAGGCGAGAAGCCTGATTTGAGCGCAGGCCGTCATCCAGATTCAGCTGGGCCCCACAAGGGGGCGGCGAGGTGAGCCCAGCCGTGATGCCCTTGACTACAACACGTATCACGTGTCTGTGGAGCGGTGGCCGGGCTGCCCTGGTGCACTGTCCAGAGCCCTGCTGTTGGGGTCACACCATCGACACCCACCCTGAAAGCTGAGCCGGCTCCATGTGAGCCGGATGCCTGGTGTGGAAGGGCCTTCGAGGGGCCTAACCCAGCCCTCTGCTCCGTGAGGCTCTCCCAGCAGCCCCAGGGACCGGGCTGCCGCGTTGAACAGCGCCTGGTACCAACACCCTTCCCGACTACCCTGAAGTTGCCTTCCTGCTATCCACCAGGCCTGGGATGCCTCGCCAGGACCTGGACGCAACTGCCCAGATCCTCCTGCCCAGGTCAAGCCCGCAAGGAGCCAGAAACACACCCAAGGCCCCTGCCAGCCAGGCCCTAAAACGCTGCGTCCTTGCATGTCCCACTCCCCAGCCGCTCCTGCTGCAGGCTCTGCAAGCTGCTGACAGCACATCCTCAGGTGAGGCCGGCCTGGCCCCACAGGCACCTTGGGAATCTCCCAGCCCTGAGCAGAGCCCCTCTGAGGCACTGTGGGCAGGCAGGGCAGGGAGGAACTAGAAACTGCTGTTCCCACCCTTCTATGGGAAACTGAGGAGCTGCTTCTCAGCATGAGGCTGGCAAATCAGCCTGAAGTGGGAGTGCCATGATCTGTGGCCTCTGCCAGGCTTTTATGGTGTAAATGCCCCCATTATGGTCAGTTTCAAGGTACTAATGTGTCACTGGCAGAAACTGAGAATCAATGCACGCCATCAGTCAGCTGGAGAGAGCCTGCGCCTCTGGACTCCAGCAACCACAGAGCCACCCAACCCCGTGCTCCCCCGGGCCTGCCTGCCTGGACACAAAGACTGTATCCAGACCCTCTTAAATCACTTGTCTTAAATCAGCGGCCTGATGGGGGCATCGGGAGCCGTGAACCCCATTTTACAGATGAGGAAGCTAAAGCCCGAAGAGGTTAATGAGCTCTCCTAGCCTTGTCACGAGCATAAATTCCACATAAACGGTGGAACTAAGCTGGGGAAATGCTCACAGAAAACACTGCAGCAGGAAGACTCCCTGGGACCTCCCGGCCCCTCTTCATCTTCCTCCCTTCAGAGGCCTCCAAGAGCGACAGGAAGGTCGTGAGGCCCGTGGGGAGGGGATCAGGGGGTGAGGCCAGGATCTGGCAATTTCCTAATCCTTTCTGTTGGCTCTGTCCATCTAATTAATCCTTGCGTCTTCTGTTGCTAGCCAGGAGGGGAAATTAAATATTAATCATGTAATATTTCCTTGTGATTGTCCTTTGCTGGGGACAGGGCAGAGGTCAGAAGTTGTCCCATACAAACTGAGGACACATGCTGGGGAACGTGCATGATCCTTGAAAAGACAACCACATGGGATTCCCAGCAGTCAGACTCCAAACGCTGCTTCTTCCTGCCTCCTTCCTCACCCCCACGGGCCTGGCCATTTTAATTAAAACTCCATTTAATCAAAACCCACATATCTCCTAGCACACTTCTGTCTCCTCCTAGGTCAGACTAGCGAGGCTTTCTGCACACACGCCCAGATGGTGGCTGTACCCCCGGAGCCTGCTGGATGAAGGTCCCTGGCAGCTTCTAAGCAGGATCCCGAACACCTGTTTCCAGGTGCAGCTAAAGGCCAGGTATTGAGCCCAGCGTAGGGACTTGGACCTGTCGCAGCCACACCAGACCCATTCCCTGCCTCCAGGACCTCAGCTCCCACTTAAGATGAGCCTATAATCCACAATTTCAAAGCACGGGAGGAAAATTCAGACTAAGAAAGATAAGTGACGGCATCCAAAATATGGAGATTAATTCCTTCCTGGAGAGATGAAGGTAACAGTCATCTACCAGAGATTTTCAAACACATTTAGGAACTTTAAAGAGATAAAGAAAGGAATAGCATCCATAAACAAGAACGAAAACTTATGATTCCACTGGCAGAAACGAAACAAGAACAGGCAGATGTGACCAAGAAATAATGTAAAATCCCAGAAATTAACGACAGAGAGTAGAGATAGAGAACACACTCGACGTGATGTGGATGAAGCATCAGCATCTTATCTTACGGGAGCTCAGTCAGGGGCAGAGAGGGTGACAAAGAAGAAAGGACTGGACAGGCAGCTCGGCTCCTGCTCCCAATCATGAGCCTTCAGTGTGGCCCAGCCCGGGCCCCAGGACCCAACGAGCCCCTTTGGTGCCGGCAGGTGCCTGCCTTCCTGTGCTGCCTAGAGGCGAGCAACCACCAAGTACCACCGCCTCTTCCCCCCCACCCTTCAGGGCTGCCAGAGGCTTCGGCTCCAGGAACTTGGTGCGGGCTGGGCCTGAGGTGCCCATGCAGGCACCCAGCGGGGGCCCCCACCCCCACTGCCTCTGGGGTGTGTGGCTGTTGATCTCAGTCCCTGGAACAGGATGTGGGCAGGAATGGGGTATAGAGCAAGCTCCCTGCACTGAGCCTGGCCCCCAGAGCAGCCTCCACACCACCAGCCCCCAGTGCTCCAGGGCTCCCTCCTCCCACTGGGGGCCCAGAATCCCCTCCAATCCCCAAGTGTCCTGGCCAGATGCCAGAGAGGCTGAAGGCCCTGCCTCGCCCCAGCCTGACAAGGTCACTCACCCCCACATAGGCCACCTCACCTGACACCACCCTCCAAGGGACCGCTCCTCAACACAGGGTGCCAGGTGCCCACGCTGTGGTGGACGAGGCTGCTCCGTTCCACGCTCCCTGGGACTCTGCACAAGCGGCTTCCCCCTGTGCGGAGGCTCCTCCCGTGTGTACAGCAGGCCAGCGAGTGCTCTGCACCCAAACAGCCCTCAGGCGATCCCTCTAATGGCAGGACGACAGGCACTCCGATGCCTGAAGTGGTGACATTGCGGGGGCAGGGGAGGGGAGGGCAGGGGGCTTCCAGATGGCCCTGGGAACACAGACCTGAGTGGGCCTGTTGAATGTGGCAATGCCAGGAGCACGGCTGCAGGGACTTCCCGGAGGAGAGGATGGCTACTTTGAGGACAGGAGGGAGGCGGGCCACTCCTGGGGTCCCTGAAATGAAGATGCGACGATATGGCCCCAGAAGCTGAAGGGAGAAGGCGGGAGGGATAGCAAGACCCACTGGAGCACAGCCCCGCCACTGTTCCTTGGCCCACCCACTTCAGACACCCCTTGGACCCTGCCCACTGTTTGCAGAGGCCACTGAGGGGCCAGGGGCGAATGCCCTTGTGACAAATGGGCAGACAGATACCAGCTTTGGGGGCTTCTGGACAGAGACCCTCAGTCCGGACACCAAGGGAAGCGCCAGAGCAATGCCGGCCCCTTCTCCACGGTGCACTGAGGCGACAGCCACACTGACTGGAGCAGCAGCAGCGATGGGAGCTACAGAAAGATGGTTCTAGCCCCTGCCCAGCCACCCTGAAAGAGGCCTGTACTGCAGAAGTGGGTGAGGGCCTGGAGGAATCTGGACGGCTCCTCAGATTACGGGCCATTTGGCCTGGACTTGGAGGACAGGGAAATGAGGGGACAGAGAGGGAGTGACTCCAGGCAAAGGTAACAGCCAGTGCAAGGCTCGGGGAGGCATGTCAGAAAGGGCCTGAGGAGGTCCTAGGAAGCTGGAGCATCCCGCCTTCCCTAGGCACCCCCACTTCCCCGGGGCTGGAGTGAGGGGCAGCTTCTCTCCCCTCCACCCAGACCCTCCTGTCCCCAGGACAGTGTCATGGCCTCCATACCACTGCGGCCCCTTCCATGATCCTGTGGGTGGGCTGGGGACCTCTGAAACTAAACTGCCCCTTCTCCCCACCCAGAGCTCCCAGGCCCTGCCCAGAAGGAGAGCGGTCTCCCAGGGGCTCCTCCCTGCACCCTGGCTCCAAGCTCCTAGCCATTCCCCACTTTGCTTCCCTGACCTGGGCCCAGGGTCCCATGGTCAGGCATCGCACCTCGCTGTTCCCTCCAACCTCCAGGCCACAGGGCAACCCCTCCCTTCTGTGGTCTCTAGGGCTTCCCCAGCCCCAGACCCCAGGACACGTCCCCTTTGTCAACTCAACACCTGATTCCGGTGGTCTCCTCTGCATCCTGACACACACACACACACACACACACACACACACACACACACACACACACACACACCCCAAAGCCTTTTCTTCACCCACGCTTTAGGCCTTTGCCGTCGGCCATCCTTCCAGAGGCTCTCACGTGTGTGCATCTTTCAGCACCCAGCCTGAGTTGCCGCAGACAAGGCAGACGCCACAAGATGGTTGGGGTGACCTTTCCAGCTTATCCAGGATAAGGTCGCTCAGGAATTAGGCAAATTAAATGGTAGCAAGAGCTGCTACGGGACTTCAGGCCTCTGCAGAGAGCCACTACAGGCTGTGGTCCTACAGCAGGCACTGCCCAGGGCCACCCAGAGGCCCTGAATTTTGTAGGGGGTGATGCCCTGAAGCCAAGAGCTTGCTCCCAAGCCAAGTACAGTCCACATGTCCCTCTGCTGACAGCAATCTTCGTGGTGTTCCCTGACCCCGCAAGGCTAACAGACCCCCTCCACAGTTCCCCAGCTCAACACAGACCCTGGCCTGTCCTCTGGTCCGCCCTGCCTACCCCCACCTCCCACAGCCAATGCCCGGTTCTCGGTTACCCTGCACCACAGCTCTGCACCGTTAGCATTGCTTGAATCATGCTTGCGTTGCAGGTGAGAACCATTCCAGGGACAGTGACTTGCCCAAGGCCACCCAGTGAGTGAGTCAAGACCAGAAGCCAGGTTTGGGCATCGAAATCTCCAGTTCATTGAGTTGTCCTTAAAGCCACTCATTGAGCTCTTAAGAAGTGAGTTCCTGGGGGGGGGGGGGGGCGGGGACCAGGGTACGGGTCTGGAACCTGCACTTCACAGGCCAACATGAGTGAAGCCACATGCAAGCCCTCAAAGGCCACCCGGGACCAGCCTGGCCCAAAGCCTGTCTCCTGCCAGCCACCTGGGCTGCCCTCCACCTCCCCGAGGCTACGGACAGGGAAGCCAGCTTCGCCCAGACCCTGATCAGCATGAGGTGATGGGGGATGGAGGGGCAATGGCCTCAGGGACACTAAGACCTGGGAGAGCCAGGGAGACCCCAAAACCAAGGGTAGAGCAAGGAGGCGTTGACACCACTGCCAGTGAACAAGCTCCTGCCATGGACCTGCCAAGACCAGGGACAGGGGACTGGCCGGGAGGCCAGAGCCCTCCCAGCACAGCAGGACTAATGAGGCAGCCCCTGACCTGCTATGCTCCCAGGAGCTCCCTATCATGGTCCCCAGGGCTGGGACACCGAGGGGCATCTCTGGCTGAGTCCGGAGGTGACACCGGAGTGTCCGGAGCCCAGGGGGCCGCAGCTGCTGGAGAGCAGAGGCGGAGGGGGACAGCCTGAACCCCAGGCCAGAGGGGAGCGCGGGGCCCTGTGCGTGGAGGCGGGTCCGGGTGCTGCTGCCTGTGGTGGGGACGGCGGGCGCAGGCGGCCGCGTCCTCCTCCAGGAACCAGCCACCGATTCCAGGTCCTGGGCGGGGGTGGAGGGGACGCGCCCTCGGGGGTCACCCCCCTCCGCAGGGCGCTCGGCTTCCCGCGGCACCGTCAGGAAATTAGAGTCTGCGGGGGGCGGGGCGGGGGCCGCGGCCGTGCGGGCCCCCGGGACCGCGGAGGTGCCCGCCCCGCGCCCGCCCGGGCATCTCGGGCGTCCAGCGCCGCTTGCCCCGAGGGCCGCCGGGCTCCCGCCACGGCCGCCGCCGCTCCGGCCCGGCCGAGGCGCGCAACCCCCACCCGCGCCCCTCCCGGGTCCCCGCGTCCCGTTCCCGCCACCGCTGCCCACGGGGCCCGCCCAGGCTGCCCGCGCCGCGGGGTGCGGGGTGCGGGGTGCGGAGCGGGGCTGCCCGCGCCTCCCCCGCGCCCGACGCCTCCCGACGCCCCCGCCCCGTCCGCGCCCCAGGCCGCGCCCTTGCACCCCCGGCCCAGCCCCGCGCTGGGCGCGCCCGGAAGGCTCCCCCGGCGCCCGCCCTCCCCGTCTACCCCGCGCACCTTCCGGGCCAGTTCGGGGCGCCCCGAGGGTCCGCACCCCGCGGCCCGCCGCCCGGCCAGGATGCGCGCCCGCCCCGCCCCGCCCCGCCCCGCCGGGCGAGGCTCGGACCCCGGCCCCGCGGCCCCGCTCGCGGGCGGGCGCCCCGCGTGGAGGGGACCCTGACGCCCCGGCCCGCCTGGCCCGGCCCGGCAGCCCCGCCGACGGCACGCCGCGCCCCGACCCCCGACCCCCGCCCCGGCCCCGGCCCCGGCCCCGGCCCCGCTGACCTGCGGCTCCCGCGCCGGCTCCCGCGGTCCCGGCCGCCGCTCGGGCTCCGACTCCGGCCGCGCCGCCCACGGGCGCCCCCTGCAGGCGGCGCCGAGACCCGCGCCGTCCCCACCCCGCCCCGCGGCGCGGGGAAGCCGAGGGCTGCGGGCCCCGGGGCGGCCGCCGGGACCCCGCGGGGGAGCCGGTCCGGGAGCCCCGCGACCCCCGCGGCAGGGCCGCGCCGCCCCGCAGCCCGCGCCCGCAGCCCCGACCCGCTCTCGCGGGCCACGTCGGTTCCGCCACTTCCTCCCGCACCACGTCCCTCCCCTTGCACGACTCCCCGGCCCCGGAGGCCCCCACCCCGCCCAGTGAAGTCTGCCGGGCCTGGGCCTACGAACTCTGCCCCCCAAGAAGCCCCCAGGGCTGCCCCTACCCCTCTGGCCCCCGCCCCACCCCTGAAATTCCCTTGTCGTAGGTGCTGGTTTGGGTCAATGTCCCTGTGTCATCCCCTCCCCAATATCCAGCTGCGACTCAGAAAGTGCCCGTGCCCACTCCTCCAAA
This sequence comes from Cynopterus sphinx, assembly GCA_030015415.1. Lineage (NCBI taxonomy): Eukaryota > Metazoa > Chordata > Mammalia > Chiroptera > Pteropodidae > Cynopterus > Cynopterus sphinx. The sequence continues at coordinate 13,243,493 of CM057390.1, forward strand.
ACTCCCCCCACGGCTCCCCCGCCACCTTACCATAACTCGGGGCACTTGGGGACCTTGCCCTGCCTGGTCAGCAGAGTCTTGCTTTGGGCTGTGGGGAGATTAGTTAGGATGTCGTCTCTAAGGAGCTGGTCCCAATTTCCAATGACCCCTCGGCCTCTTCCAGCCCACATTTGGGTTCCGGGCCCCTCCTGTTCTAAAAGCCTCTGGTACCCAGTCAGGTCCTGTACCCCAGCCCCCATTTTTTTTTTTTTTTTTGGCAAAGGGAGGGGGAGTCACTTTCTGCACCACAGACTAATCTGGCATCTCAGACCCTTGGGCCAGGAGTTGTTCACCACCCCTGTCCCCCTACCCCACACTCATACACTCCGGGCCCATATTCTGGAGACTTTAAATTGGGACCAACCTCACATCCAGCCCCAGCGCAGCCATACAAAGGGATCTATTTGCCTTTGACCCTTGCATCTGGACAGACTTGGAGTAACCTCAGTTCTGAGCCTCATAGCAGCCAGAGCTTTGTGGGGACCCTTGCATTCTTGAATCTCCTGGGGCCGGCAGCATTTCTGTGACAGGCCCAGGGCAGAGGTGCTTGCCCCGGGCCTCGCTGGACCCCAGCACTGAGGCAGGAACACAATGTCTCCCGCACTGCTGGCCACAGGAACTGGCAGGGGAAAGTGGGAGTGCAGGCACTTGGCCAACACATCTGAGAAGCCAGAGCCTGTCACTGAGCCCATCACCTGCCCTGACTCTGCCTTGATTGCCTCCCTGGGTCACACTCTCAGGGCTAAAGCCTGGGCTCCTGTCCCCATTTGGCCAGCTTGGCTCCCCTCGTCCCCCTCTCTCTTAATGTCCAATGAGGCCTCCAAGGCCAAGGGGTGCTGAGGAGGACAAGCTGGGGGGAGTTGGGGGTCCCACGCAACTGGAGAAAAACTCAAGACCTCATGGGGCAAGGTATGCTTAACAACCTTCAAATTGGGAACGCCCCAGTCCCAGATGCCTTCCCAGTCTCCAACCTGGCCCTGTTCCAACCTCACCTCCACTCCTCCCCAGTTCAAGCCTTTGTGGAGCCCCAGCTGGCTAAGCCATCCCCCTCAACTCCATTAAGGGGGACTGAGGAACCAAAGGAGCCTATCCCCATCCTTCAGGCTCTTGCTTGCCTAGTGAAGGAGCTTCCACACCAGGGAGGAACACTGCCCTGGTTCCTGTGGCTTTCCCCGTGGGCCTTGCCTCACCTAGAAAATGGGACGATCATGTCTTTGCCCTGCTACCTCCAGAGCTGAGCCAGAGTCAGTCCATGAGGTACCAGCTGGGGGCACTACCCAACCAGGGGACCCATCCCCAGTCCTTCAGCTGTCCACCCTTGTTTCTGGGCCATTGCACAGGGTAAACTTCTACGGTGGGTATAAAACCCTCCTGACCACACTTGTTGGATTCATATTCATTCAAGTCCTTCCTTACTCAACAAAAAGGCAAGACACAATTTGTCTTGAGAGTCACCTGGGACCCAGGAGAGACTACAGGGGTTCATGGGAGCAGAGATCAACATTCAGCCAATTGCAGGGGTTACTCTTGTCCCCTACCCCTCAGCATGGGCTCCAATGATTCTCTCACCTGCCATTTCCATTCTGGGGCTCAGTATCCTTCCTGCCCAGCCCTCCTTGCCATGCCCCATGCCCAGAAATGGAAGGTTCCATTTCTGCAGCTGGTCCTCAGGGCCAGAGTGACAAAGTCATCAGAGTTCACCCCTGGGGCCCAGTGGGCAGCCCCTCACACCTCAGTGTGGGTGCCATAGGCTTGGGGGAGCTGTGTCCTCAAGCCAGGGGTGGTCAGGCAGGGCCTGACTCAGCTCCAGCCCCAGAGTCACCACCTTAAGCCCTCAGGTCCCCAGCCTTCCCCTATAGCAGAGCCTGCTAGTGACGGGAGCTTCTCCAGTGGTCCTGTATCACCTGTCATGTGCTTTTGTCTAGTGTAGCCATTGCAGTGACAGCATATGCCGGGGACCCTCCAATTCAGCAATGACAGGAAGCAGGTACATGACAGGGTTATTCACAAACTCTGCCTACCCGGTGCAGCAGACATGCTCGCGATTGACCCACATCATCACCTCAAGGCTCTCCTGGGAGACACTGCTGCCACATCCCTCACATCTCAAGGGGCTGCGCCCTGGCACAAGGAACCTAAGGACACTTCCTTCTTTTGGCCTTGGCTTTGCTGCACTCTCTCCAGCTCTGTGCCCTTCTGAGCCTTGAGGGGCTGAAGGAGGCTCCTGTGCAGGAACCTGCACCTGGGCCAGCCCTCCAGGCCTAAGGGAGCTCTGAGGGTGGGGACACAGGCCTGCTGCTCCTTGGTGGGCACGGGGATGCCCCTGGCAGGCCCCATTTTCTACCTCTGGGTCTTGGTTTCCCTACCCATCCCCAGGCCAGGCTTTGAAGGCTGTGGGCATCCACCCTTCCTTCCATCCAGGCCCGGGCTCCTCAGACCAGGCAGTGGGACCAGCTGGGCTCTCGTGCTCCAGAATTCCGTTCTCAGACTCTCCAGCCCCTCCCCAACCCGCCAGCTCTTTGTTCCTGTCCAGGATGCACCTGGACAGCCTCTGGCCCCTGATTGTTTTCTGTGGAGCCAGCTGGGCAACATCAGGGAGAAAGTGCCAGACCCAGGATGAAGTACCAGTGAGGGCTGGGGCTACATCCTTGGGAACCAACCAGGCCACCCTGAGGTACTCACCTGCTTTTCTTCCAAAGGGGAGGGGCACTGCACACTTCCTGGGGTTCTGGAATTGAAAAAGTGGGGGAATCTCACAGGGCTGCAGGTTATACTGAGACTAAGGCAGCCCAGAGGAGGCAGAATCAAGCCTGAGGAAGCTCCACTGCCATCCTTAGCCATAGCATCAGCAGAGGGGACCCCACCCTCTAGTCCAGCCGCCTTGAGGATGCTTCAGCCCATGTTGGCTTCTGGGGATCAAATAGCAACCCTGCAAGGAACCCCGTGTCTCTGAGCTGATCTGGGTGTATTTGTGCAGATGTGGAAATGGAGGCCCAGATGAGGTTGGGGCCTTATCCTGGGCTATACAGTGGGCAGCGACAGCCCTACGCATGCCAGGGCTTGTCTCTCACTACCCTAAGGCTGGCCCTAAGCCAGCCCAGGCACTGTCCCGCAGCAACTGCCAGAACATCAAACCGCTCACCCCTTCCCCACTCTCCCTGTACCAGCCCCAACCCAGGCCTCATCAGGTAGCACCCTACCCCACTTTACAGAGCAGGGTGCCTGGTAGTTGGGTCCAGGATGGGGCTACTTCTTGGGGTCACCATATTGCAGAAGTGGGAATAGCCTCAACCTGTCACGAATATTGGTGGCAGAACTGGTGGGGTGGGGGTGAGGTGGGGTGATGACTCAGGTGTCCATACTCCTGCTCGAGTGACCTGCTTCCTGCCTGATGGGTGCTGGTGACGTGCCTGTCTTGTGTTCCTCTCTGGCCCTTCCGGTTCTGCCTCCTCTTAGGACCGCAGACATCCTCCTTGGAACTCAGACTCACACACACACTAGATCCTGGAGACATCTCCCAGGGGGTCCTGGGGTCTTCCCTTGCTCAGAGCCTGGCACAGGTCAGGTGGCACAGATAATAGGCTATGTCCTGTCACTCTCCACCCCTGACCCACCCTCACAGTCACCCCAGCTCCCGGCCATTCTCTCACATCCAGCATGTTCCCCAGGCGCTCCGCAGGCAGGGCCCTGCCCAGGGAGCGTGGAGGCCCATCCTCCAAGCCCCGCCCTGCATCCTGCACAGCTGCGGCCCAGCAGAGTTCTGACCCGCCACATCAGAGCTCAGACAAACCAGAGCTTTCCCAGCAACGTGGGTCCCTGACTGGAATCGACCCCTCAACCACCTGACACAAAAAGCACGGTGCCTGCAAACACAAGACCCCTATGTCTGTCCTTGTCCCCCACTTTAGAGACAACCTTGAACAGAACCCAAGCCAGCCCACAGCTGAGGGCAGTGGGGCCCTGGAAGGGTAGCACCAGAAAGCTGGCCACTGTGCCATCAGGGTATGCTCTGGACACCAGCACCGGGTCACTACAAATGGAGGGGTGTGGGATCCTTTCTGGTTTTCTACCCTCCCCGAGGAACCTGTTTTCCTGCTCCCATCCATCAAAGCTGTGGCCCTGAAAGGTTCTAGAACCTTCCCTAAGGCAGAAATGATAATACCCTTCCCATAGTTGCTGCCCTGAGACAGAAAGAGCAAGTGCCTGTTGAAGGAAGTAGAGCCCTTGGGCTGGCCCCATTGGGAGCCAGCTGTCCCGTTGCCAGAGGTCCAGTTGGGCGGAGGAGCCCCCACGAGCTCTTAGTTTGAGGTCAGGAAGTCACACTACAGAAGGACCCCTGTCTGCTTCTGAGACAGGCTGGCACAAGAGGAAGATGTTTTGGGGAGGGCACCCTTACCTGAGGGGCATCAGCTAAGACAGCCAGTGCTGCCCTGCTGCCCAGGGCTCCAGGGGAGAGGTCACCCCACCTACCACTGTGATCAGGGTCTACTGCGTGCAGGGCCCAACACACCTGTCTCAGCGGCCTATCACTGACCACAGCAGAGGACATGAACTCTGTGTCTGAATGACATCCCCAGGCCCTGGGCTGGTGAGTGGGAAGAAGCAGGAGCCACATGTGGTCCTAGATCAGTCCTTCCTATGCCTACCCCTGCAACCTAAGGACTGGGGTGCTTGAGAGCACTCACAGGACACACCTCAACTCAGGTGCTGGGTCCTGGGACTTCTGGGAGCAAGTCACTTACTGGATGGATCCATGACAATGGGGATGGGGCTGCAGGCCCGGGAAGGGTGCCTCAGGTCACCCAGTGTGAGGTAGGAGGCAGCCACAAAGGCTCCTCTGCATATGACATGTGATATGTGCAACGTGACAAGATGCAGTCCTGTTCCAGTCTGTGCTTGTAGATTCATAATCATTCCACACAAGATGCACAGCAGAAAAATGCTTGACTGGTTGGCTGCCTCTGTGTGGTACAATTATAATTCTTTTTGGTTTCTCTATAATTTTATATACTCTGAAAACTATCTCCAAGATACATTTCTTAAGAAACCAAAAAACCTCAAGGCACTGCCCCCTCTCCAGAACAGCATGTGTCTGGGCTACAAGTGGGGAACACCGGGCGGGCTATCCTTGTAGGGCAGCTTGGACAGTGCTGCTGAGGTGTCAGCACCTGCTGCAGAACCTCTGGGCTCACCTGAGCCATCCCTCATCTCAGGCTAGGCATCTGGTCAAGGCCATGGCTGTGGCTGAAGCCCAGGGTGGGACCACTCCCAACCCCATCAGGTCCTCCCCCCGGAGCCCAAGGGGATGGAGGCTGGTTTCGGGTGCCCTCCTGGCCACAGCCAGCCCCAGGAAGTGGCAGGGTCCTGTCCACATAAGGTCAGAAGGGCAGCAGAGAGTCATGAACTAGGAAAGCCCAAACCTGATGTTTTAGCAATTTTAATACATTCAAGAATATTTAATAGAACAAAATAAAAACATATCATCAGCAGAAGACCATGGGTGAGAGAATGAGAAACATAACTGGCCCTTTTGCGTAAAGTTTGTGCTTGAAAGGAAGAGGCAAAATGACTTCCTGGAGGCTTCGCATCAAATGTCACTGGAATAAAAGCACCTCAGAGTATCACTTTTAGGTTATGTGTGTGTAACCATCTAGAATCATTCTGCAAAGCCAAGTGTTATAAAGATCCTATTAGAAAAAGCAAAAACTCACGTTTCTGGAATCTTCTCACCTGTGGACCCACGTGCAAATGAGGTGGGTCCCGACAGGTTGGGCCTGGGCCGGGACTTTCCTGCAGCCACTCTCTAACCTATCACCAACCCCAGGGCACACTGCTGGGTAATGCCAGCCACACAGACACAGCCCACCAGCAGCGGCTGCATTCCTCCAAAAGACGCCAGTGACAAACCCCCTAAACCCTGCCTCCCACAAGGGCCACCAGGGCTGGCTCACTCAGCTAGAAAGGGACAAAGGTGTGAACTGCAGATCCAAGATGTTTTCTCCCTCACAGAACAAAGACAGTGCCGCCCACATAATAAATAAACAAAACATGACTGCAGATTAGACACATTGGGTCTAGACAGATTTGTGAGGGCAAATAGGAACAAAAAGGAGACCCAAAGAACCAAGTGGAGAGACAGTAAAGACTGTTAACGGTCCCTCAGCTGACAGCACAGGCACCTGTCAAAAGAGCAATAGAAATGAAAGAACCTGGGCTATAAGTATGGGACAGGCGTCTACTGGGGTCTTCTCGTGTACTCGGAGGCTAGGCTCTGCTCACCAGCCTCTCCTTCCTTAGCTGGAGTTGGCCATTTCACAAAAAGTCTTCAGTTGGAGCAGCAGCTGGAGCTGCCAGGTTAGGACTCCTGGGCAAGGCAGACGGGCATTTACCAGCCACTTGGTGACCGTGGGTCAGCATGCTGCATAGCCCGTTCATAATAATCACATTCTTTTCTAGGTTAAGACATGTCAAACTCCTAGTCTAGAACATCATGCTTAAATGCAGCACCCACGTGCTGGCTGACAGCCTTTTGTGAGTCCCCTCCTTGCACCATGTGGTTGGGGCAGCGATCCTGATTCCACTGGTAGCAGCTCTTCCTTACACTACTTTGCAGGCGTCAAACGCAGTTTTATTTTGGAAGCAATAGGTCTTGACATTGTTCAAACCAACATGGGGTGTGGGCTCCTGTTTCCAAGAAGGGCTGAGTCCCAGTCTGAGAGTCACCTCAACAGAACACCTTGTAATAAGGCTTTGGTTCAAACTGTGCAGGGGTTGTGGCGCAGTTGCCTGTTGCTCTGAACGTGGAGAGGGTACACAGCAGGGACCAACTCCATTACCGCGTTGTGGCGGCCTCTGCAATCCTCTGTATGGTGCTGCCCTTGCAAGGAACGTTAAGGCACTTCCTTAAATTCTTGCCTAGGAGAATTATATCCGAGTGACTCAGAGTGACTTTAAATTAGACTGTCTGGGCTCCCTCAAGTTTAGCTGTTTCTCCTGCTACTGCCAACTTTCAGGCCTGGCTTTCACCATGCTAATGTTCAGGTTTTGTGTTGTATCTCTACGCTTACTAAAACAATTTAACTTTGGTACTATTACAGCAGGAGCTACTTTCCCCCAACATTGTTCATAAGGGAAAAAAATATTTTTATTCTTTAAATTTTTATTCTAATGACCAATTCTTTTGTCCAAAAACCTGAAGTCAGGGCTGGGTTTTCAAGCCCCTTCAAGGCTGGAGGACAGGCTACCAGAGCAGTGGCGAGAGGCCTAATGATAGAAGCCCAGCCTAGCGAACTGTTCAAAGGCAGCAGAGAGCCAGGAATGCCAAGTCTTCACCACTTATTAGCTCAAGCTGAAAACATCTAAATTGTGTTGGCTAGGAAGCCCTGTCACATGAAAGGAGCGACTGTCTCACTGCTACAGTGACACACTCCTTTAAAACAAGCCCACAGAAAGGGTCGAGGCCCAACTGACTGATACCAGGATGTAGGAACCTCTGTCAGGCACTGAGTCCCCTACTTGGTTCAAACGGTAACGGAACACGCACTGGCACACAGTTAAGGAGTGCCACGGCTAAAAGCTTTCACTAACCCGTGAGCTGCCCATATAATTTAATCCCCTTTCCCAAGTTTAGCTGTGCACGAGCCCTTTTTTTACTACCCCATAGCACTAATAAAGTTCAATATTCTCTTCAAAAGAAAAACTCCAGCAGTAAACCATCGTGTGTGATGTGTGTTGAGCCCATGCTGACCTCTTCTGGACAGGTCATGTGGGAGGAGCCTGGTCTGAGCTGTGGGTCACACATGTCCGAGTTCTCACAACTCAGAGGCCCTGGGCTGAAGGCTCAAATGCTTAGGGGCAGCCTAAAGAGTTACTGAAAGTTTTACAGGGCGTGTAGCTAACAGTGTTGGTGTCGCCTGGTAAATGAGGAGGGTCCTCCAGATGTGCTCAGGTTTCAAAGTACTTGTAGATTGCCGTCACGTACAGCATCACGTTTTGCCAATCAGGCCGTTCAGTGCGCACCATTTCATTAATGTCCTGGCAGAGAAGAAAGAGGCCTGGTTAGAATTCCATGTCATCTTCTGGCCTGTCCCAATAGCTTTCTGGCCACAGGAATAGGGCTCCTGGGGCTGCAGAGGGACCTTGAAGGACTTTTCTGGTCTATGCCTGACCAAGACACCTGCTCAACTCTACTAAGTGCCCCAGGAAGCACCTCTTTCCTAGGTGTCTGCGTTGCCTCTGAGCTGCCTGCCCCTGCTCAAGTCCTATACCAGGGTCACCCTGTTGCCCCTCAAGGCTGGGAGGGTTTCATCTACCTCTGGGACTTCTTCCTCTACTTGCCTTTCTTTTTAAACTCTCCTTGTGGTCACTTCTGAGACTGCTTCTCATCCTAGTCACCATTCTGGGAAAGCCTACATGCTGGAGGCTCCCAGAACAACATTCTAACAGACTTCACTACGGCGATCATCTGAAATCATCATTGGTACTTTTTTCTAACTGATGCAGGAAAATGAACGTGGGAAACCCTGGATGTTGATGTATGACCGGAGGCCTTCAAAAGAGACCCACTGTTGCTGAACATCTGTGACTTTCCGAGGGAACTGGTCTAAAGAGCACCGCTCTGAGAGGTTCCTGGGGGCAGGGATGCAGAATGTGCACCAGCGCCCACAGGATGGGAAGGGACACCCACTGCTAACTTGGTATAAAGAAAGATAATGTTTGTTCAATAAAAATCCTGACTAAAAATTTTTTAGGGTGGGGAAACTAACCACTTTTTATGTTAGAACTTTACATGTGATCTAAAATATTCAGATAATGAAAAATATTTCAATAACTACAATTTTCTTTCTCTATATAAAACTGAATAGAAGCTACCCTAAAAATTAAATTTCTATGAATTCAGAAGATACACTTATGTAATGCTACATGGACACTCTTGTAGTGTAAATAAGAGTGTAAACATTTCTTCAAAGTTATCAGTTCTTACAAGTAAGGATGACAGGGAGGTGGCACTGAGGGGCCCCAAGGGAGATCCTGGGGTCTCTAACCTGGCCCCATGGGTTCTTTACTCTCTGGAAATCCCCAAGCTGTGCACTGATGATCCTATAAATACCTCAGTATACAGTTTACTTAATGACAGTGTCCCCAGGTGTGAAAGGACTGGCTTTGCATTTGGATGTAGTATTTTCCCCCAGCAATCAGAAATAGTGACTGAGCAAAAGCCTAATAGAACATGAGCTGCTGCAGGCACTGAGCAGAGGCCTAAATAAGACCCTGAAACACATGGGTTTTCGACAACTCATTTCTTGTACTGCAAGCAGCAATTTCCCATGACACCTGTGAAGTGCAGGAACCACTTGTTCAGCCTCTAAAGCCGCCCTCCAAGACTCACCACTCGCTCTACCCTCTCCCCTCTAGTTTGAGAAATTCAGACAAGACTGCTGGAACGTGCCTTTGACACTGACATTTATAAACTTGCTACCATTTTCCTTCTGACTCCAAGGATTCAGTTAAGGAAGAAGGTGACTCTAAGGAAGAATGTGGCTCAAGGTCCCCAGGGCTGAGGTCAAGACTACCCTATACTCAATTCAGGGAATTTCCTTGGGACACTTTCTCTGAGGCATAAAGTGCCCATGGAGCAGAGGTGAAATCCCATCTGCTCCCTCACCTAACCAGGCGCTTGCTTCTCTGGAGCAGGGCCTGCATCGCTTCCTTGTTATCACACCACCACACCACCTGGAGACCTCCCTTAGTAAGCGGTTCCTTATAAAAAGTAAGGCCTTGCCAGTGACTCTGAAGGGGAGATAGGAGCTTACCAGGGTGGATTTGATGCCAACACTCTCAGCTGCCTGGAAGGCCAGGGTGAAGTTCCTTCTCTGTAAAAAAAAAAACAACAACTGTGTGACTGGAGTGAACAAACAAGGCCAGAGAAAAGCAACCAGGACTATACAAGCTACTGGGAAAGATGGATGCCCACTTGCACTTGGTACTAAAGCAAACTACACAAGAGCTCTCAGATCTCCTACCTGACGCCAAGGGCCTGGCCACATGCTCACTGCCCCATCGCAGTGCCCAGCCTGCTCTGCTTGAAACTAACTGGAACGATCCCCAAACACTCATTCCTTCTTCATTACAGAAAAGGGTCACTTTTGACATATTAGCCCTGAGCTGCCTGGACATGGACCCCAAAATCTAATAAATACCTGTCATGTGAGTTTTCTTCCTGTGGGAGCCTTTGAAGGCTGTCTGAAGGGCAAGAGGGGGCTGATGTGGAGGTACACTGAGAACCAGAGGAGGGTTCGGGCCTGGGTCTTCTCCCAGTGACCTGGCCAGGGGCCCTGTCCTTGAGAAGCTCCCTAAATGTAATGTCAGACCATAGCCTGGACTGCATGGAGTTATGCTTTTAGCCAGTCCTGGGCTAGGAGGTGGCAGGAGGCTGCGGTTGGTGCTGCCAGACCACTCATGTCTTGAGCAGCTCTCCATGGCCAATTCTTGGCAAAGCCCTTGATCCTAAATGCTGTTACCAGGAAGGACCGATGGCTCCCACTGAGAATGTCATTACCTGGGGAATTCTGGACCAGGCAAACATCCCACACAAGGTGGGTCAAGGACTGGTTGGCTCAGCACATACAATCCAGACCCAGAATAAGACAAAGCCAGAACAGGGCCATTGTTAGCCAACATCATGGTGTATGAAACACCAATAGTGTGGTCCCCCTCAATGGAAGGCTCTGACTCTATTTCTCACCCCTGCCAGGAGCCAGGCTGTTTCGTAACCTGCCTTACCTTATCTTGGCTGTTCAGTTCCTGATATGGAATGTGGGCTGGAAGGTATGTATGCAGGAGAGCACAGAAGGCTAGCCCATCGTTCCAGCTGCTGCTAAAGTTTGTAATGTCAATATTCTGAAGGAAAAGAAGAAAAATACATAACCAACACACAGTGATCTTCTCAGGAGAAAAAGGAGGAGGGTGGAGGAAGCCTGGGGTGCCACGTGACCTCCAAATCCTCTGAAGCAAGCACAGCATACTGGGGGCCCGTGTCCTAAGACATGGCTGGTGTCAACGACTAGCACTTTCATCCATTCCCAAACTCATCCTACCCACCACTTGCAGATTAATGCTACTGCAGTGGCAAAAATTTGATTCGCCCTACCCTCACCTAGAACCACAGGCACAAGAGATAGTCCCACAGTTCCACAAGCTCTCAGGGCACTAGGAAGTACAAGTTCTAAGTTAAGAAGAGTTAGGATTCATCCTGATCTCCCTTATTAGGAACTCTAAGCTAAGATTTACAAAGATTAGGATTTTTGTATCCTGAAGACATCAACAGCCACCATCTTCATTAGCAGACATTAGGAGCTGAGAACCACCTTGACTTTTAAGTGGCACCTTAATTCCATATTTAAATTAAATTATTTGCAACTACAAAAGTAACATATCATTCAGACTATGTGGTTATATGATAATGCAATTCAGCTAGTAGGTAGCCTTTACCCTTATTTGCAAGAATCCTTTTGAAGATAAAACTCCACCATTAAATTTGGGAAATGCATACACTTTATTCAAGTGCCACAAACTGAAAAAGAGAGCACTCCCCAAACACCTCATTTTATGTTTTATTGCTGATTTCATGCCATCTTCAACTTAATGAGGCCAAACCACCAAATCCTGGGTACCAGTTCTACAGAACAATATTCCTATTATTCCTATTTGTACAGTTTTACAAAGTCTGCCATTCCTTACTCCGTTTACAGACTGCCAGGTCTGACACCAAGTATGTGGCTCATGGACGAGGGGCAGGAGTTGGGGCTGGGGACCAGGACAGGAGACCAGCCTTTCACTGAAGATTTCATAAGTTTCGCCATCAAAATAATTGTCTGGACCCTCACTACAGGTGCCCAGAATACTGTCCTGTGGGGTGTCTCCTACTCAAAAAGGAGCCTTCTTGAAAGGCAGCAGCACTATGGGCAGTTACTCCAGAGATCACGTCCCCTTAGTAACTTGATTATCTGCTCCTGACAGCTCAAAGATCTGACCCGGAGGCACGGTTCATAAACTGCTATGAGGAAGGTTACCACATTACGGCACAAATAAACAAATGCAAACCTGCCAAGAGCCACAGGAAATGTCGCAGTAAGCCCGTGGTGAGTGTCCTGCCTAAGTGTGCACCTGCCAGCAGTCTAGTGACACCAAACGATGGAGCCTGGGCAGATCCCCCCTGCCTCAGTGCTGAGGTGCTCACACTTCCTGGCCATGAAGGCAAAGCCCTGCTACATTCCTGACAGGCTTAGACTATCCTCCAAGGGGGCTCTGCTTTGGCAGACAATAACACTCATGGCCTCTTATGACAGTGCAACAACTAGCACCTGACAGTTATTGCTGGTAACTGCCACAGCAAACTTGCCTCTTTTATCTCATCTGAAACTCAGGAAGCAGCCAGTCTGGGCCTCAGCTCCATCTGGGAAGAGACCACGGGAAAGGAAGTGACCTGTCCAAGGTGCTGGGCTGGCAGTAGAGAGGGCAGGGAAGGGAACCCTTGTCCCAAGCACCCTACAGGTGACATGTCATTTAATTCTCACAATCACCTAGGGGTGTTTTTAAATTAAAAAAGCTAGGGCTCAGGTCCCAGTCACATATCTAGTCTGGGTGATTATTCAAGTCAGATTAAGTCCCAAGTCTGTCGGCACTCTCCTAGTGCTCATGACTAAGGGCCCTAATGAAAGGGCCAAGGATGCTGGGCATCACTGCATAAACAGTGGGGCAAAAACTTCTTAATGATGTGTCCCCACTCTGTGCAAGGCCAATGGCAGCAGATGCTGCCAAGGACTCCCAACCCTTGCTTCCACAGTTCATATTCACTTCTGAGGAAAACAAATCTCCACTTCCTGCCACTGTGGCCCCTTCTCCAAATCCCTGAAAGGCAGGTGTCTCTGGCAGAGTCGCCTACATGTCTGGCCTCACCACACCTCGTGCCAAAAGCTCCTGCACAAGAGGAAACCACTGCGCCCCAGCTCCCCAGCTGTGGGAGCGCCAGCCTTTCCCAGCTTCCTCAAGACAAACCCAACCTCAAACCTGGACTCTCCAGTCAGAGCTGCAACTTCATTTACAAAACAAGCCAAAGTGGATTTAAACAATGAGAAAACAATGGCTCTTTGAGTTCCAGGATAGGGGGAGTTAACTTTTAAGGACCTGACAACCAAACTTCCAAATCAAAACAACTCAAGCCTGAACCCAGGCAGGCTGGCTCTGGTGAACACCTCCCTTACCCTCTGGGAGATGGAGGGAGGGCAGACCCTCCCTACTACCTGGCAGAGGACAAGGCCAACAAGCACCAAACCCAAATGAGACCTTTGAGCTCCCCCACTTACCCCTTCACCCCTGAACCAGAATGAGCCAGGCCTTGAAATCAGTGTGTTTCAAGGGAAGTGGGGAAAAGCCTTCAGCCTAAGAGACTAGGCCTGCACCCTCTGTTCCCCATATTGTTATTTGTTTTTAATGTTTAGGACTGAAAAACCAAACTATTATGAATTTATGCAGACCGAATATAGAAAAGTGCACTAACAACAAATCTGGTTCTCTGAGGCTGAAATGCATGGTGAAGACAGCTCCTTTCTGGAGCTCTTAATTTCACAGCTATCACAACCTGTTAATGTATTAACAAGATTAATTGGAATGTACAGAAGGCAAAAAATTGTATTAAAATCACCAGAGAATAGCCGTTCCCACAGGAGGCAGCTCCTTCCCTGCTCCATAAAGATCACTTGTCCCAAAGCTGTGACCAGTGCCTAGCTAGGCCCCCTCCTCACTCCCCTGTCCCTCAGGTACTGCCATGCACACAAGCTGCATCCCACCAGCTGTACCTGATCCAGGACCACAAGTGGATTCCAGACACCAAGGGCAGAAGATCCTGGGGCCCTAACTGGGTTTCCCTGGTGATAAAGACCAAGAGGGGCAGATGCGTTCACAGGTTATCACTAGAATTGGCCTCTAGCCATCTCCTTTCTTTATTCCTCAGCTCTCCTCCTAGACTCTGCAGAAAGGCTTTGAGTAGAGTGACAACAGGCACAGGTAGTTCAACCTGCCTGCTGCTTCCTGGTCCTTATAATTTGTGATTGCTTTACTTGCCCACGAGGGCCAGGTTAACAGTGCTGACCCTGGATTTTCTCAGCAACTAAAGAAAAAAGCTGAGGTTTTTGTGCCTTGGATAAAAATAAACACTACCTGTATAAAGCCTTCAGGTGGGGTCTGAGCCAGGCCTGGCTCTTGCTGGGTGCTGGTGTGAGGTCCCCCCAATTAGCAGCTTCTCTCCTATGAAATGGATAACCCCCAGCCCATTTAAGATGACAAGTCGTTAACATACTTTGAAACCATGAGGTATTCTACACACAGTAATGGATTTTTATGGTTTCTCACTTGTTTTAGAAGAGAGATACTTTGTAGCAGATGGCATCAATACCATTCAGGACACCAAGAGACAACATAACACCAAGAATGTCCTCAGGCTGCTCTTGTCTCACTGAAGTCCTTATGCCTGGCCACATGGTTACAATTCCACCGTTTCTCCCTGTACTCAGGTAACTGATAAATCTCTGCCACCTAAATAAAAGTATTTATTCAAATACTTTTGAATAAAAGTATTTATTCAAAACAAACTGGTAGAAAATGTGTTTACAATCGCTTGTTTCAAAGTGATTCAAAATGAGGCACTGTGCCTTTCTAGCAGGCGTGGCCTCCGAGTGTGGCTCCATCTTCCGAAGGTCTACAAAGAAAACAAAGTGTTGTGCCTAGAGTTGTGTTCTTCCACTGGTGGTAAAGGAGACCTTCCCCTGGAGAGAAGGAGCAAGGAGCTGAAGCCCCCAAGGCAACACCCTCAGATGTGCAGCTGAACCTCAGATTTGGGTGGAGGAACTGGGGACAGAATGCTCATTGGAGGGTTCATTCACCCATTCAATGGGTGCTCATCTAGACCAGGCCCTGGATAAGGCCTCAGCTATCCTAGAAAGGGCCGTCTAGAAAGGACAGAGCCTGACAGTTGGATCTGAAATGAACCTGGGCTCAAGGCAGGTGCCAAAGTTAAGTGTGGTTGAAAGGGGAACAGGGAATGTTAGGAGCAGCTGGGTGGTAACTGCAGAGGCTTCTGTGAGAAGGTCTTGGGCAGTGGGTGGAGAAAGAAAATGAGGGCTACAAAGATACTTCAGAGCTAAAGCGACATGGACTTGGTGACTGGATATGAGGAGAGCGTATACAGAGCCGAGGATGGCTAAAGCAGCATCCAGGTGAGATCGCCTAGGGACAGCCAGAGTGGACTGGGAAGGAAGGACGCCTCAGACCAAGCCCTTTGGAAATCGTACATGTAAGGGTCACACAGAGTACAGCCTTCAATGGGACATGGGATAGCCAGCAGGTGGGAGAAAAGCCAGAAGCCAAACGTAGAGAGAGGTTGATAGCATCAGTGTTGCTGAGAACACAAAAAAACTTAAAAAATCTCCCAAACTTAGTAACATTTGGGTTGCCATTAATCATTGCTGAGGATGGCAAATTATTATGGAAAGAGTACTCACACATTTTTAAGAAGTTACCGTATCACAAAGTTAAATAATCAGTTATAGTTTTACAACTTTCACAGGTAAGACTTTTTTTTATAGCATGTTTATTTCACAAAAGTTGTTTAGAAATGGAATTTCTATTTTCAAAAGTGGCATTTTCAGGGCATGAGGAAAGGCCCTGACTGTAAAACCTATCTTCCAGTGCATTTCTCTCCAGGGACAAGGGCTTTTTAATGCTCTGCAGATTGACCAAGGGGCTACAGGATCTGGGACCTTCCACTCTGCAAGTGTCCTGAGTCCCACCCACATCGACAGCCTCTGGAGTAAGCCAGCTGGCCCCTTTAAAATAAACTATTCTTAAAGCCCTGAACTAGCTGTTTTAAGGGAAACATGTACACTAATGGAAGGACTGCCTACTGTTCACCATTTATTGGCGAGGATGCCAACCTCTCTAAGGAAACAATTTTCTTTTTAAAATAGAGACACACAGTAATTATAATGAAAGTTCCCAATTAATGAATTCAGATTTAGCATTTAGTTTTCAGGTCACTTCAGGGCTTCTCTGCTATACAAGATAAGTCTATGTTTGGATTAGGGTGGAAAACAAAACAAAACAAAACAAAACAAAACAAAACAACAAGAGGGTTATGATATGTGCCAGAACAAAAGTTCAAAAAAGCCTTGAGTACAGACTCAAATGAGGAGCTCTGCTCGCCCCATTTTCCCCTAAAGGTGCACGTCCTTCTGTCCAGGAAATGTCGACTAAGTGATCTGAAGGGGCAGGCAGACGTGGCCTATTTCACAGGACCATCTGCTGTCCTTTTCACTCTCATAAAAACTTAAACTTAGACTTGTAACACTGTCCAACATCTTCACACCCTGTGCAGAACTGTGTTTTCTACTCGCTGCTTCTTGAGCGGGGAAAGAACCATCTCCTGCTCCTGTGACTTTAGATACGATGCTGTTCTCTGACTGTGGCCTTCAGGTGGGTACTGTTGCAGGATGCATTTATATGGACTGAGAGCTGAGGGGTGGGGTATGAGAGCCCAAAAATTATATAAATCTCTACCAAAAAAAAGATTTAAAATGTCATAAAACATCTTTAAATGTTTTAATTTGTCTTAAGTTTAGTTAATGGCCATAAAATACACCCCCAAATACCACATGTTCTTTAAATAGTTATTAAGGGTCTGATCTATTTAAGGAAATGCCACTTTTATGGGCATAAGGCAAGAAGCCAAAAACCATGATTCATCTCTCTGCTAACACGAGCAAGCACCAATTTCCTTATGCCGGGCCACAGGTCCAAACACAGTAGAGGCAGGGTCCTACTCATGACTGATATACTGGGACTGATACATGCTGGGGGTCACAACCTAGCCTTCAGAAAGTAGGAATGAATTATAAACAAAAGCCTTGTTTGCAGTGCTTCAGCTGGGTCAGCCCCAGACCGTGAGGCAGGGTTTGGAGGGAGTTTAGGAGTTGGGAGTGAAGCAGGTGCCTTTTTCTGTGTGGTATGGTGGTGGTGGAGGATGTAATTTCTAAAAAGACAGGGGAAAAAACATCAAGAGGTATAGTTTTTACCATTCCCAGTAGTGACTGTTAAACACAGAAAGCCCTGGAAGTAATAAGCACTTAAAGCCTGGCAGACCCACTTTGCCTACAGATCTAAGGGTGTCTCTCTGGGAACTTCAGCATTGTCTTCTTTTTGAAGTTTAGCTAAACTTTGCTCCAGGTCAGGGAAAGGAAGGGGAGGGTATGTGTCCAGGGAGAGTCTGAGGCTCGCTCATCATGAAGCCCAGGTGTTCTGTGACAAAGAGGAAGGAACGGAGGAAGACAGGGCAGGTAGTCCAGGGTGAGCCCGCAACCCTGAAGGCAGAGTCCTGCATCATGTGCCCCCTGGGGTGGGGGGCAAGTTCCAATAAGAACCCTCAATCCTCACTGTGCATCAGAATCCCTTTCCAAGGTGACAAATGCTTGGCTCTACCCTAGGGAAGCTGATGCAACTGGTACAGGCACCACTGTCTTTAAAGGTCCCGAGATGAAATCAGTGTGCAGCTAAGAAGCAGGACCGCTCATCTGAAAACTGAAGGTGGGTGGAAGTACAATGGACAGGAACATGTAAAAGGTTAAATCCTTGAGTTCATGATGATGCTCACAGAAGTGCATCACCCCAGCCTAGAAACCTCTCTTGATCCTGAGTGCTGGCAAATCAAGGGAGATGAATTTTCCTGATCAAACTGGACAGCAAGGCAATCAAACAGCTGACGAAGGAAGGCTCACTGAAGAGGAATCTAACGAATGAAATAGGGGTGACTGACAATTAGAATGACACCATTTGGCGGTAACATTACCTAAAAAAAGGGTCCATCCTACTCTACTCTCCCTGGATGAACAGATGCAACTCTATAGCGCAGGTATTTCTCCCAAAAATATAAAGTGGAACTAGATCTTCTCACTCTATCTACAGGTTATATCAGGTACGGCACCAAAGGGATGCAGTTACCAAAACCTAAAATGTAGAGAAGTGCTATAGGACACATGGTCCAGTTCTTTCAAAAAAGACAAACTAAAAGAGCAGGAGGAAGTGGAGGGAAATTTTAAGATTAAAAAAGACTTTAACTATGATTCAATCGAGAAGTTTGAATTCCATCTAAGTATGTGATGACTAAATGGTTGAAATTTATCTGCTTTGGAATCATTCAGGTGGGGACAGGAGAGAGGACCATGTGCCAATGACTTGTGGCAGGGCAATGTATACAGGAAGGTCATTTTACAATTCTCATTACTTTGGTGTATATTTGAAAATTTCCATGAAGAACAAACAAATCTACAATTTAATAATAAAAAGAAAAATAATCCAAATGCTCAAATGTAAAAGTAGGCAAAGGACCTGAACAGTTTTCCAAAGAAAACAAAAACTGGTCAATAGCACATGAGAAGATGCTCAACTCTATTAGTCATTGCAGAAATGCAAATCAAAACTATAATGAGTTACTACTACACTCTACTAGAATGCAAATTATTTTAAAAAATAGAAACAATGAGTGCTGGTGAGGATGTGGAGAATTTAGAAACCTCAGACACATTGCTGGTAAGAATGTAAAATGATGCAGCCACTGTTGAAAAGGTTGGCAGTTCTTCAATAAGTAAAACATGGAATAATCATATCATCTAGCAATTCCACTCCTAGGTATATACCCAAAAAAATGAAAATAAATACCTATAAAGGAATGTTTATAGTCACAATAGCCAAAAGGTGGAAACCCAGTTGTCTACCAATGAAGAAATGTAAAATCAAAATGTGGTACTTTTGGAATGAAGTACTGACATATGCTACAATGTGGACAGTCCTGAAACATTATAAATGAAAATGATTTACAAAGACCACATATTATATGATTCCATTTATATGAAATATTCTAAATAGTGAAATCCAGAAAAAAAGCAGATTAGTGGGTGACAGGGACTGGGGGACCGGAAATAAGAGAGTGACTGTTAATGGTTATGGTTCAACAACTCTATACACCAGGTAGATCTCGTAAGCAACTAACTTTTCCTAGAGCATTTACTGAGAAGTTACACGTTTAAATGCATTGATTCATGACTGGGCTTAATGAGCATTTGTTAAGGCTCTGCTTTAAATTTTTTTAATTTCTTAAAAACAATGAGCGGCTAAAGGTAGGAAGTATGGTATCAATCTGCTTCCTTTATTTACCACTAGGAATAAACTGAGTAACTCTGGTAACTCAAAAGGAATCTGGTATATCATCCTCTGTGATCAGCTGTTTTAAAGTCAAGAGAGGAAAGCTGCCAGGGATTCTGTGAAGGTGGCCACATTTAACCATAATGATATTGCCCAATATGCTCCAAGTGGCAAGCACACTTCTAAGATACTGCTCCAACTATATTGAAGTTTTGCAAAAACAAAATCTAAGAAATAATAATACACTGGAGTTTAATGTGCTATAACTTTTTTTATTCAAATAAATCTATTTTGAAGGGATAGTTCAGAATAAGTCAGCAAATGCCACCCTAAGAGACAGAATTAATGTTCCTATGTTTCCCTTAACCCCCTCCAAAATGTGACTTTTTGTGCAGGAGCACACAGGAACCATAATGTCTGCTTTCTGAAAATTCAGGAAATAGCCACCAGCAAGAGATGATGAGTTAGAGCTGCTGGCAAGGTCATAGCTGATTCATGAACTACCATGAGCAGTTTTAGTAGCAGCTTAGAAATAATCCTGCCTTTTCCAGATTTAGTTTAGCTCTGGCTGGAGGGTGGGGGTGGGGGTGGTATTGCTCATTAAAATGCAATTTCAACTAAGGAGACACTCACAGTAATCCTCAAGCAACATTGACCCTGTGTGTGTTCTGGGAAAGGGTTTGGGCCAAGGAGGAAGAACAAAGTTGCATCTCCTTGTCCTATCCCCCAGAGGCTTCCCCCAAAATAAGTGTGCTTGAGGGGGAAAAAAATCCAATATTCCAAAACATCCTTGGGATGCCCTCCTTTAGTTTATCCTTAGGACAAGGACAATTTTGTATTCAGGCTCTAAAACAGAAGGAGGCAGTGCAACTTGGGTGGTTTGGGCCTTTAAAGTCGCTCAAAGCCTGCCTCCACAACTTACATGAAAACCCTGCTCAAGTGCCTTCTCTGAGAAAAAACTCTTCAGTCTATGCTAAAACCTTCTAGTGATAGGAAGAAAGCTCTTTACCTCACAAGGCCAACTGTTCCACTTTAAGAGATTCTTTATATTGATTTGAAAGCCATCTCTCTGTTGATCATTATTTGAAAAGCAGAGGGGTATGGGTGTATGGCAGAGGAGTCGTGGGTTTTAGAGTCCCATGCCCCTGGGCTTTGAATGTTGGGGCTATTTTTTTTATTAGCTATAGGACTGTGAACACAGTTTAACTTGGAGGAGTCTCAACTTTCTCATGTGCAAAATAGAAAAAAATATGCAACCATGAGGATTTAAAAGGACAGTGTCTGTAAGGCACATGGAACAGCACCTCCAGCTGAATGAAGCTCAGCATATCCTGTCTCCTCCTTCCTATTGATTCCACCTTCTAAAACACAAACAAGTATGAAACAGGAGACTGCTCCTCCCGCCCAGGAGAGCTGTGAGTACCAGAAGATAGCCACACTGGTTCCAAGTCCTCCAACACCTGCCATTTAGGCCAGAGATGAAGGTTTGATGGCTGTGTGAACAGTCAGAAAGAGTTCAGTCACAGGTCTCTGATGCATCTATTGCAATGAACAGCACTTATATGACTTTATCTCTCAGGCTGATTCTTCACCAAGCACTGAACAGATAACCTGGAACACTGCAAAAGTTTGCTGAATAATGTGCTGGTTTAAGAAAATTGTGAAGGAAAGTAGAGAAAATCCAGGAAAAAAAAAAGTCCAGAGGATCTGAAAGCTTTAGTATAATGACAGAGAAGGAAGAGAGAGGAGGAGGGAGGGAGAAGGGGGCGGGATAGGAAGACCTCCAGTTTCTAAAAATGAGGACAGCTAGAAGATAACACTTTATGAAGTATGAAGGATAGAGCATCTCTGTACTTTTTCAAATACCTTAAATTCAAAAAATATAATTTATGCAAAAAAGTATACTACCACAGTGACTACAGTATACTATTATTTCAATTTAGAGAAAAGACTAAGACCACAGCATTGGTAGTGAACCCCGAGTGGAGAAGATACCCATTTGGATGCAGCCTTATTCTCTTGGTGTTCACATTTCAGAGGAAGATCGTTCGCCTGCCGTGCCCTGCCCTGCCCCTCGGAGTACCTTCTGATGCATGCCAGAACTGAATGTGAGCCTTGAGAGGACCACTGGTCTTCCCTGGCACAGCACTTCCCATTTCTAAAATCATAGTTAATGTATTTGGTTTGACTCAGGACAACAAAGTACGAGGCAGCCTGGACGTGAAGTGGCCCACAGTCATGCAGTAGCTTGGGAAGGAAATGATCTCAGGAAAGAGATGCTCAATATAGCGTGCTCACCTTAAGATGAACTTATTTTATTGCTTACAGCAGGAACTGAAGTGTTCTTTTAAATCTGTCAGTGTATTAGTTTCTACACCTACAAGGTACCATTTTGGCAGAGGGAAAAGATCAAAACATCTAAAAAAGGTAACACCTTTTAGGTAACATCTGTGGTACCACCCTCTTGTACTTCTCTCCAAAGCTCCAAACTTGATGGTTAACTTATCTTTTCTACAGTGCAATAAATAAAGGGAAATAGTAAAACACTTTTCTTTGGATCAAGTATAACTAGGCACCACCAGTGAAGAACATGATGGTGTTGTCACAGGGACCCAGAGCTGATCCTGTATTCCACTGGAGCCCCCTGTGTGGCACCTTACTCCTTATCCCATATTTACTTTTTCTGTTTTATTTTACATATGCATTGGTTACAATCTCTTTTTGTTGGTTTCCTGACATAAAACACATTAGAACACAGCCAGAGAGAGGGGGTTGAGAGCCAAAAGGAGGGCTACAACGGCAGCTAAAAGAAGTATAAAGGCCCCTCAAAACTGGATTCTATGTAGCATGGTAATCAATCCTTGTGATTACAAATCTGAGCTTTAAAAAGTTAAATTATGCCCAGAAAAAAAGGATATTTTTTAAAAGGCCTGGAAATATGTTTCAGAAATAATTGTGAAAGTTCCTTGAGATGAAAGGTCATGCTCTAGACTGCATTATATCTCTCCTTGTATTTAATGCCCTCTGTGCACAGTGTTAAACATATTTAATGACTGATTTAGAGCAAAAAAAATTTTTTTCTTTAATTTTCACCAGTTTAGATGCTTGAAGGAAAGAGTCTACATTACAAAGATGCATCCACCAAGAAGTCTTCCCCCACAGAAGACACAAACCTCAGGGATCGTTCTGTCACTGTGGCCAAGAGTAAAACCCTGTCTTGCTTGGCAACTTAAGATCTGATACTTAGCCCAATAAGGTGACATCCTTTGTTTCTTCCACAATTTTCTCTCCAGAATACTGAAATGAAAAATATGGTGCACTCTACCAACAGGGATCCAAAAGTCCACTCATCTGCAATCTATCAAAATATCTCTTCAATGAAAAGATTATTATTTTTCTCTCTTCTTTAAAACACCCTTCCCTTGGAGGATAGATGTGTCCTCTTCCTTTCACCTCTGGTATTATGTGGCAGCTCTTAATGCCACCCTTCCAAACTAAGAGTCTATGAGTCGAAAAATTAACCTCATTCTATACCTCACACACTTCAGAAAAATTAATTAAAAATGGACCAAACACCTAAATGTAAAACCTGAAACTATAAAAATTCCAGAAAAAGGAGAAAATCTCTGGGACCTTGGATTAGGCAAAAGTTGCTTATGTATAACAGTAAAAGAAAAAATAAATATAAATTAGATGCCACCAAAATATGAACTTCTGTGCTTTGAAAGATACTTTTAAGAGACTGAAAAGCCAAGTCATAGCTTGGGAGAAAATATTTGAAAATCATGTATTTATAAAAAATTTGTGTCCAGAATATTTAAAAGCAATCTCAAAGCTCAGTAAGAAAACAACATAAAAAAAGAGGCAAAAGGTCTGAATAAATACTTCACCAAGGAAGATACAATATAACTCATAAGCACATGGAAATACACTCAAAACCACTAATTCATAGGCAATTACAAAATTAAAACCATGATGAGATATCATTATTTACCTAATTAGAATGGCTAGAGGCCAATCACACAAAGTTGTGGAGAGGAGATAAAGGAACTGGAATACTCACACAACACTGGTGGAACTATCAGAGAGTACAGTCACTCTGAAAGACAGTTTGACAGCTTCTTAAAAAGCTAAACTTACACCTACCATATGATCCGACCAATTCACTTTCCAGATGTCTATACAAACACCTGCACATGAATGTTCAAAGGAGCTTTACTTGTAATAACCAATAACTGGAAACAATTCAAATGTCCATCAATAGCTAAATGAATAAACAAATTGTGGTATATCCCTAAAACGAACTGTTCTTCAGAGAAAAAAAGAGACATGAACTTTTGATACATGCAACCATATGAATGAATCTCAAAATAATTGTTTCATGAGAAAAGCCAGAACTGCCCATCCCCAAATTGCATATCCCATGATTGCATTTATACATAACTATTAAAAAACTGCAAATACTATACAGTGATAGCAGATCAGTGTTTGCCTAGGGATGGTGATGATGGTGACAATGGTGGTGGTGGAAGAGGAGGCAGGATGAAAGGGGTACAAGGGGCCTGAGGAAACTTCCATGGAGATGGTGTGTTCATCACGTGTAAGGACAGTTTCATAGTTTCGTATGTCAAAAGTCATCAAACTGTAAAATTTAAATATATGCAGTTTATTATGTCAATTCTACCTTAACATATTTGTTAACAACAACAACAATGAAATCTCAGGGCCACAAACACATTTAGGCTTCACACAGGTTTCCTTAGCTTTTAAGTTTTTTACTTAATCCCAATGTTTCCAAATTTGTAACTTGAATGATGTACAGGTTTAAACCATGGCAGACACAGATGCAGGCCAGTTATAGTCAAAGTGACTCTAACGGAGGGGTGCTGCCTAAATGGAAGACACCTCTGGTGGGCTCTAAAGGGCAGAGGGTCATTTTCTTGAGTGTTTCAGGACACAAGCTAAACCTAGGTGATTTGCTACAAAGACCTGCAGAGACAAACACATTCAGCTTATATAAGGTAGAATTCTTCACCAGATGGTCACTAATCTACCCAGGTTCCCTCTCATCTGCAAGGCAATGTTTTTAAAATCATTGTAAGATTCTGCCAGGTTAGTGTCACATTATTAGCTTCCCTACTTACTTAAAGAAGAGACAACAGTCTCTGTGACAGATTGGGTTTTTCAAAATTTGTCATAGCAATATTTCTGGCTCTATATCCTCTTTAGAACTTTGCTGCACCCATCAAGAGATAGCATCTATTCCCCTTCCCCTTGTAACTGAGCAGGTCTTTTATGACTGTCTTGACAAGGAGTATGGCAGAAGAGGTGCTATATAATTTCCAAAATTAGGTCATTAAAGGTGAGAAGGCTTTTGCCTGCCTCTCTCGGAATATTTGCCCTGGAACGAAGCCAGCACACTGAGGAAATTCAGGCCACATGGTGAGGCTGCACGTGGGTTTCCGGTCACAGCCCAGTGAAAGTCTCAGCCAACAGGCTACCATCAACCACCAGACACATGAAGGCAGAGGCCCAAGATGGTTCCAATCCTTTAGTGCCTCAGATGAACTGAGAGGAGCAGAGATGAACTAACCCCCAACTAAGCCATAGATTTATGAGCTAAATAAATGTCATTATTTTAAGTCATTAACTTTTTCGGTGGTGTCTGTTATACAGCAGTAAGTAACCAAACCAGCCTCCTTTCTACTGGATCTAAAAATCCTAGTTGGAAAGGAAACAACAGTTGAACCTTGAACAGAGAGAGAGAGAGAGAGAGAGAGAGAGAGAGAGAGAGAGAGACAGAGAGAGAGAGAGAGAGAGAGAGAGAGAGAGAGAGTGTGTGTGTGTGTGTGTGTGTGTGTGTGTGTGTTGGGGGGGTGCACAAGGGATGCCAACCTGCCCTCTCCCATCCAGCAGCTGAAAATCTGCATATAACTTTTGACTCCCAAAAACTTAACTACCCTCAGTAACCCTGGGGGATCGGTTCCGGACCCCCTAGCAGATACTAAAATCTGCAGATACTCATGTCTTCTATATAAAATGGCATATATCAATGCATACAGTTGGCCCTCTGTTTCCATGGCCTCCAAACCACGGATCAAAAACAATATAGGCACTTATTGAAAAAATTCTGCATATAAGTGGACCCACACAGTTCAAAGCCATGTTGTTCAAGATTAACTGTAGTTTCTTTCTTCCTCCCTACATTATCTAATGGTTAATTACCCTTTCCATAATCATATATCATGAGACAGCAATAAAGCATCTTTACAAATAACCTGCTTCTATAACAGAGAGGTCACCCTAAATTTCCTGAATGACCTCAGGCTAAATTCATTTGTGAAAAGCCAGAGCATCATGTATATAATGAAATTAGCCTGTCAAATTTCAACTCCTCTGTAGACCTCACATTATTATCTTGATATCTCATCCCAAGTGGATGAAGCACATGAAAAAAAAAAAAAAAAGGTTTTTCACGATGTAAGAAAATAAAGGACTGTGCATGCTATTTGAGATAATATACATATAAAGATTATTTGACCCAGACAATTTAATGACTATGCTTTTAGCAAAACAATTAAGCAGCTCTTAAAAATGTTATCTGATTTCTCTTCTATTTCTCAGCATTACTCATAATAACAATACCTACCTACTGGAAACTTCCTAAAGAGACTGAAGCACTGCTGGGAGGCCGATGAATTTGTAAAAGGAGCCTGAGGCTGAGAATTTGGAGACCCAATTCTATGATCTCAAGCAAGCATGCCACCTTACTGATTTGCAGTTTCATGACCTATGAAATGGAAGCCCCAGTTCTGCATGGTTTCTAGGGATTATTTCAAGTCTAACTTTTCCAACTTCTGCTTGCTGATTCAGGTGAGGTACTTCAAATTTTATCGAAGCAAACAAATTCTTGAGACTATTATCTTAAAGCTAACCAAGAGCACTGGCAATCAAACCATTTTACTACATTCAGCAGGTTTTCTCTATGTCCTAAGTGGGAGTTAAACGGGGAAAGAATGAAGGGAAGAGGAATAACAACCCCTACGACTTTATTAATCTCCTTAGGTCCCTCCCCCTCCAGCACTTCCACAAGCCCATTCTGTTGATGAAGTCACAACAGATACATCTGAGAGTCTGCTATTGCTGTGTATGATCCAAGCCTCTGCCAATCAGCCAGGTCACCATTTCTGAATGTCATTCCAAATTTGAGGGCCCTGAATGTAGCTCTGAAAGATGCTCACCATATAAAAAAGTGAAAACCAGCATTTTAGAACTGGTGTTATATATGTAATTCCTCCACTCATTCACCTATTATAGGAAAATCTAATTGGTGTCAGCTGGGGAGAGAAAAACATGATTGAGTAGTGTCACACTAAAATACTGGGCAAATTAACAAATATAATGGTACTAAACAATTTCATTTGATGCATAAACAGCATAACATGGAGGCTGGTACTAACTGCTCACACAGTTGAAAATCTATGTATAATCTAAGTTGGCCTTCCACATACTCAGATTCCCAATTACCAGCTGACTCTCAAACATGAGTTTGAGCTGCATGGGTCAAGTAAAAAAAAAATTCCACGCATAAGTGGACCCACACAGTCCAAACACATGTTGTTTCAGGGTCAAGTGTAATTTTAAAATTTATAGCCCCGACATTTCTGGAAATAGATGTTAATAGTTGCTGTCAAATCATGTTTAAACAGAATGTAGGAAATACATTATGATTCTGGGAAAACTTTGTTTCCCAGCTGCTGTGTTTGGCATTAAAAGGAATCCCCCGAAAACAGGAAACAGTTCTTTGACTCCACTGTGACTGTGAAGCGACTGTCTAACCTCCACTGTGCATGACAAGAGGACATAGGCCCGGGAAGAGCCGGTGATGTTAGCTCTTCTTATTCCCTAGTGGCTCCTTGTAGGCATGTGAACTTGCCCAGCTGCTGAGAGCTTTCTGAATAAAGATATCATGTCATCAGTTGAGAGAATGATTAGACTGTAGCAGTTTTGATAGCTTCATTTGTCGAGAACTTGAGTAGATGTAAGTCCATTTAAGTAGGTGGGACTATAAATTTGGCCATTCTTTTCCCCTTTGTTCAAGTATTTTTAACCCCTGGAACACAGTGATATTTATAAACAATAAGATCTTTCTGTATAGAACTTAGTTTCCATTCAAAGTGACAATGTAAAATAAAATTTAGACTTTTAACCTAGATTTGATTCAGATTAAAACCCTTATCTACTGCTTGCACCTTAAAATTTTTTTTTAACTCTGGGAAGCCATTCCTATGACCTAAGATTCCAGTTATAGAAGAGGAAATTAAACCAACTAAGCTTTGCTTTGGCTTTCAGGAAGTCCGAATGCATTATTTTAACTGCACTCTGTCTACCAGCAGAACTCCCGGCTTTCCTAACCTTTCCCATTCCAACCTTCCCTACCCTAGTCCTCACTTCAAGCACAAAGAGAGGTCACTAGAAAAGGGGAGAAAGAGAAGGCAGGATCAGGAGGAAGTGGCACTCCATGTTTTCCCCAGAGAGACTGAAGATCTTCTTAAAACGGGGAAGGAGAGTCCATGGCAATGCTACCCTGAACAAGCCTGATCCCACCTGATCTCAGAAGCTAAGCAGCGTCGGGCCTGGTTACTACTTGAATGGGAGACCACCCAGGTACTATTGGTGTAAAAAATAAAAAATAAAGGATTATAAACTGACAATGTCCTTGCAATCTGTGAAGTCAACCAAGGGCTGCCTTGCCTTTAAAAAAAAAAAAAAAATTGAAAAAAGAAGGAAGAAGGAGAGGTATCAATAGCAATAACTTTCCTCCCTCAACATTGGATAGACAAGGGGCAGAAGGTGCTTCTCTATTCCCTGGTGCCTCCCAGCATGCAGTGACCAAGAAGAATCACAAGAAAACTGAGCTCCTGAGGCAAATCTCATGTGAGGAAAGCTCCCCTTACACAGAGAATTCATTAACTCACAAGCTTTGAAATGCTGAGTATAGCTAATAACAAGAGCTTGAGTTATCCAGGTAAACACTAGCAAGCATCATAAAAACACTTAATACAATTTACTAAGTGAACTTCCTTTTCTATTTGTCTACAGTCTAATATTTCAAAGGAAGCTGTGAAGGACTGCACTATTTTTATCTGTCCTTTAGTTTTTACTCTACTGACTTTGTTCAATCCACAGAGACACACAAGTCTGAGAAAATAAAGAATAAGTGCTCCTTTTTGGTTGCTTAATTAAAGAAGATCAGAAAAAAAAAAAAAATGACACTCCCCCACCACCCAAAAAGAAAGCATGCCTGGAAACTTCTAACTGTGGTGAATTAAAAGTCAACAAATCCTCTCCATTTAAAACAAATGTAAAACTGGACAAAACTGTCAAAAAAAATCATTTCAGAGCTCATAAAATCAATCGGAGGCAAATAAATTGAGAACCATTATTCATAAAAAAGAACTAAAACTTCAGGTAAAAACAGTGAGAGTCTGGGGCCCTCTTGCGGAAGCTGTTCTCATCATTTTTCTTTTTATTTTTTAAGAAACAGAATATTGTATGATGCAATAATTATAACATTGTATTATTGAATTTATAACTCAAGTAAGTCCAATATAGATAACAATGATAGCAAAGGAAGAGAGGAAATGAATCTACACTGGAGCAAAGTTGCTGTATTTTACCAAATTAAGTCAGAAAAACTTTACATAAACTATAATAAGATGTATATTATAATCCCTAGAGTAATCATTAGGAAAATAACTTTAAAAAATAGTAATATGGTAATACTCAACTATATACTACCTATAAGAAATGCACTAGAAAAATATATACCACGGCAATTATAAGCAAAAGAAAGCTAGAGTAGGTGTATTAATGTTAGACAAAGTAGATTTCAGAACAAGAAATATTAGCAGGGGTAAAGAAGTTCATTTCAAAATGACAGAGGTAAATTTCTCAAAAGGACATACTCTTTAACATTTATGTACCTAATGACAGTTTCAAAATACACAAAGCAAGAACCATTAGAACTACAAGAAGAAATCCACACTATAATAAAAAGATTCCAATATCTCTTGCTCAACAACTGACAGAATAGACAGAAAATAATTAAAGATGTTGGAGATGTGAATAACACTCTCAACCAATATATGTAATTGGCATTTACAGAACAGTTCTCAAACAACAGCAGAAGAGCATTTTAAAATTCCATCTACCATATTCTGGGCCATAAAATGAGTCTCGATAAATTTAAAAGGTATTAAATTTATAAAAAGTATGTTCTCTGATCGTAATGGAATTAAACTAAAAATTAGTAACAGAAAGATCCCTGGAAAATCCTCAAGTATTTGGAGACTAAATAACATACTTCTAAATAATCCATGGGTCAAAGGAGAAATCAAAAGGGAAATTAGTATTTTGAACCAAATGAAAATGAATACACAATATATCAAAACTTGTCTGCTGCCACAAAGCAGTACTTAGGAAAAATTTCCAGCAATAAGCATCTATAGCATAAAAGAAGAAAAGCGCCAAATCAAGATGACAACTTCTAACTTAAGTAATTAAAGAAGAATAAACAAAACCCAAAGCAAGCAGAAGGAAGGAAATTATAATAAAGACCAGAAAGTACAAGTCAATGAAGTAGAAAAACAACAAAAAGAAATTAAAAACTGGCTCTTTAAGAGATAAACTTAATAAACCTTTAGGCAGATTAATCAAGAGAAAAGAGAATACTTCAGATCCTACAAATATCTAAAAGAAAGAGAAAAACTTTATGTCAATAAATTTAACTCAGATAAAATGGACAGATTCCTCAAAGATATAACCAAAGATTACTCAAGAAACAGTTAACCTGAATAGTCCTTTATCTAGTACTTATACCCCAGAAAGCCTTCCTGGACCCCTAAGAAAAGTTACCAGTATTCTGACATATCATAATAGATTGATCCTACCACTTAGAAGGCTTCAATTAAACTGAATCACATAGTTTATACTTTTTAAATATCTGGCTGCATCTCCTCAGTATTATGTGTGTGAGATTCATCCATGTTGCAACATTTTTTGTTTGTTTGTTTCCATATAGTACTCTATACCCCAATTTATGTATTCTTTTACCACTTGATGAATACCTGAGATACCTCAGCTGTTTCCAGTTTTTGACTATGAACCTATCAAGACTATGAACCTCATACATGTCTTTTAGTGAACACATGTATGCTTTTCTGTTGGTTATATACTTGGGAATTGAACCGCTTACTCATATGATATGTGAATATTCAGCTTCAGCAGATACTTCCCAGTTTCCAAAATGCCTAGAACATTTTACAATGTCATCGGCAATGTTTAAGTGTTCTTGTTCTACTTTCTAGGTACTATCAGCTTTTTAAATTAGGCACTCTAGGTTTAATCTGCTGTAGTGTTATCTCATTATGGTTTTAATTTGTATTTCCCTTATGATTAATGATGTTAAGCACTTTTTCAGCCTTTTATTGGCCACTGGATAGCCTTTTCTTATGAAGTGCCTGTGAAATCTTCTTATTTGGATAGCATAAGTCCTATAACTTTGTTTTCCAAGATCGCCTGGGCCATGTGGATTTTCATGTAAGTGTTGTAATCAGATTGTCAATTTCCATTGGGGGGAAAAGAGAAAGGAAACCCCTGCTGATATTCTGATTTAGGTTACATTTACTTTGTAGAGTATCTCTGCTCTTCCAATCAATGAATTTCACACATCATGTCACTCACTGACTTATATCTTAATTTCTTACTTGATTTTTAAATGCTAATGAAAATTAGGTATTTTTTCAGCTGTTTTATTTTTTTTTTATCTGCAGCTTTGTTAAATTCTATATCATATGTCTGTGAATAAACAGTTTTATTTTTCTTTCCAATCATTACACTTTTAAATTCTCTTCCTGCCTTATTGCCCTGACTACAACTTTCAAGTCAACATTAAAGAGAAGTGGTGAGAGCTGGCAGTCTTGGTACTTTCCTCATCTCTGGAAGAGTTTCAGTGTCACCATGAAACTTGTTGTCTAGTCTAGAGATTTTCTAGGTATGCTTCATCAGAGTAAGAAAAATCTTTCTATTTCTAGTTTGGTAGAAATTTAGTCCTTTAAAAAAATAGTAAACAGTTGTTAAATTTTATTGAATGTCTTTTCTGCATCTATTAAGATTAGATCATGTTTATTCTTTCATTTTGAAAACTTTGAAAGATTTTAATTATTTGAAATTTTTTGAGATTTGGCATATGGCCAATTTTGATAAACATTCTGTGGCCAATTTGAAGGAATGTGCAATCTGTGGTTACTAGTATAGCATTTTATAGCTGTCAGAACAATTTGGTTAATAGTGTATTCAAATCTTATAGCTGTACAAAATATGTTTGCTCCTTCTATTAGTTACTGAGAGGTGTAGTTAAATTTCTAAATATATCTGAGGGTCTGTCTATTTCTCCTTTCAGTTCTTTCAGTTTTTACTTTATGTTCTTTGAGACTATGCTATTAGATGCATATGAATTTAGGATGTACCCTGAGTACCTGTGAAGTCTTATTGGGTAATGTACCTTTGTTTTCCCAACACTGTCCTAACTATTGTAGTTGTATGTTTCTGTTTTGATACTTTCATCTAATGAAATGTCTCTTTTATCTTTAGTAGTATTTCTTACTGTGACGAATGCTTTATCTAAAATTAGTAATCAAGTATTTACATTATTATTTCATTTCCCCCTCTATTAACCTCTTAGTTTTCCATTTTTTGTTACTGTTTTAGTTGCTTCCAATATATATTTAAATTTTCTAGCAGCTATATTAAAAAGTAAAAAGATGTATAATATTAACATATCATTAACTTAATATATTAAAAATATAATCATTCTAGCAAGTATTAATATTTTTTTAAATAAAATGCTTTATATTATCTTTTTCCATACTAAGTTTTCAAAATCTTATGATATAGCACATATCAATTCAGACTAGCCACATTTTAGGTGCTCAATAAATCATATGTGGC
Organism: Cynopterus sphinx; assembly: GCA_030015415.1. NCBI lineage: Eukaryota > Metazoa > Chordata > Mammalia > Chiroptera > Pteropodidae > Cynopterus > Cynopterus sphinx. The sequence continues at coordinate 13,275,791 of CM057390.1, forward strand.
CCATGGCTACTGTATCAGACAGTGAAGCCCTTAGAGCTTTATAGCATGTGACCCTTCACTTAGTTATCTATCGTAAATTAAGAATTTTATAACTTTCTGGACAGTACATGGACCTTACAACATGTTAACTATGTTTACTGTCTCACCAACCTTTTGAGCCACTTTATCTTATATTTTAAACCTAAATATATCTTTAAACAAGATACTTTTATTATACTGCAGTCAATATTCATGTGTATTTACCCATATACTTACTCATCATTCCTTTATTCCTTCCTGCAATTTTGTTTCCCTATGGGGTTATTATTTTTTTGATGGAAAAATTTCCTTTTTTCATTTCAGAGTGGGCCTGCTGGTGGCAAATTCTGTTTTTGTCAATCTGTTGAGAAGTCAGTTACCAACCTTATTATTCCTCTGGAGCTAATACCTTTTTTCTTTATTTTATGATTTTTCTCACTTGATTTTTAGCAGTTTTATTATGACACTCCTTTTCTCTCTCCTCCTGGGACTCCAATTAATTATATGTGTGTTAAACCTTGTATTATTCCATGTCTATTACACTCTCCTGTGTTTTATATCTTTTCATCTCTCAGTGCTTCCTTGTGGATATTTTTCACTGATTGATCTTCCAATTTACAAATCTTTACCATGTCTAGTGTGTGGTTAAATGCATGTACTGGAGTTAATAATTTCATCTGCTGTATTATTTAGTTTTAAAATGTCTATTTTATAGATCCAATTCTCTGGAAAATTTTCTCTCTCTCTCTCTCTCTCCATCTATTTTCTTGAACACATTAATCAGTCATTTTAAAAGCCTGCCTAAAAGTTCTAATATCTAGATCACCTGAAGTTGTTTTCTATTACTTTACTCATTATTTCTCTTTTCAGTCATTTGGTCATTTTTTGGCATGCCTCGTTACTTTTTTCCCATCTTTAATTCCATCCCCACTCACTTCCACCCCTGACCTATGGATGTTGCTGTTTCCCCCTAAGAACTGTATCTCTAAAGGCGGGTCTTCTCCTCCCACACACTCACTGCTTGCATCCAGAGCCTGCTCCCCAACCCCACACCTGGGGCCTGACGCACCCTGGATGCCCTGCATTTTTAATGAAATTCGAGATACTACGTGTTAGAGTACAGGGACTGGATGGTCATCTCCCTCCAGAGAGGTTTTTTAAGTTTCTTCTGGTAGGCAACAGAGTAAGGGCTGATCACCTTGATCTAATTGGGGAAAGTTTTGAAGCTAGGTTTCAAGCTGATCTCTTCCAGCCAACTTATTTGTAAGGCATAGTTCTTCTGAGGTCTCCACTGAAATCCTGGGGTGTTTGCCAGGGTCATTCCACTGGCTGGCCCTGGACACTAATTTCTGTCTCCCTAGAACTATAAGAATAAAAGTTGTGCTTACGTTTTTATCCTCTTGGCAGCAGCTTTCTGCTGAATTTCTCTAAGTCCACCTTCACACATCTTAGGAAATGACAAATTCTTTGAGGGCAAAAACTAACTCAAATATTGAGTTCACTACTCTGGGACCGTCTTTCCCCTGGGATTCTGAACCCTCAAATATTGGCTGCCTTCAGCTCTGAATTCAAATTTTAGTCCTCATACTCAGTCATTCTGAAACAAGCTCTGCACCACTGCTTTGTGTATGGCCTCTGCTCCGTGCCAGGAGTTAGCAAATGCTCTAAGGGTTTAAAAAGGCAGGGGTAAATAAATATGAGACTCAACTCAATGTGTTTCCTTTCTCTCTGCAATTTTGGCTCTTGTTCAATTTGTCCTGGCTGTCTTGGTTAACCCCCAATACCTTCAAAGGTGTTTGTTTTGTTTTGTTTTGTATTTTAAACAACTTTTATAGTAGTTATCAGCAGAGTTCAGTCAGAGATTCTATCACAACCATAAATAGAAGTCCATATTGAGTACTGATTACTGATGTGCATTTTACTGACTTGTCCGCAAGCTTCCTGAAAATAGTACCTTTTCACAGCTCAATTTCTGCTTCAACATCCAGCACACCATTTAGCACAGAATTTAGTATGTATCTGTTAAGTTAATGTTTATTCTATTAGAAAATGTTACTAGAATGCAAGTAAAGCATCGCATATAAAAACACTACTTTTTAAACCATTCAAGCTCATCAATTCTTCTAATTCCACTAAGTTCCACTGGGAAATATACAATCTTTTCTTCCTCAGCCCAAACACTAATGAACAAATCTCTCCATAAATCTGTACATTCTTAACACCAATTTGAGATTAGATTACCTCAGACAGCAGTAAAGCTTTTGTTCATTTATTAAAACTATTCTGTACTAGATTAAGTGATTTCATTATCCTTTGGATTAATTAATCCATTTTTAGGTCTGGCATTTTAACAGAATATAGTGAGATTTTTCATACAAAGTAAAGCTCTCTTAAATTAACCTAAGAGGCTACTTGACTGTATCCAATTAGGTTTTTCCAGAACAAGAAAACATTGGTGCAAGAGAAACTATTAAATATGAAATTTAGAACAACAACATCAACAAAATGTTTACTGAAGTATAAATTATTTTATTCTATTCCTGGTTACTCTTGTATTATCAACCTTGTATTGTTAATTCCTAAAGAAACAGCTAAAAGAACTGAAAAGTAGTCGCCTCCGGGAAGCAGAAATTAGAGGTGAAAGAAAAAGGCAGTGGATTATCACTCCTCCCTATGAACACTTAAGAATTATTAATTAGTTGCATACTGAAATTTTAATTTTAAAATATAACTGTGTACAAACTGAGGCACTGATTTTAAAATAAAGGGAAGATTTAATCTTTAAAGCAATACTTCTTAAGGTTGTTTATGTAATGCCATGGACTCACGATATAGCCTTGAGGAAGTCATTTATCCTTGTGAGGGATTGCAGTCTCACATTTATAAACTTGACAGTAAATCAGAACCGTTAAGGCCCTCTCTACCGCAATATTCTAGTACTCTAAAATATCAGTGAACAGTAAGTGGCAGGGCAAAATTTAAGAGAGAAAAATGTATTTGATAGATAAAAGGCCAACTCACAAAGGCTTGTTTTGTAATGGATGGTTAATGAAATTACAGTGATTAGTACAATTATTTTAGGATGACTCTTAAGAGAGTTAAAGGAAGATGATACGGGTATTAGGGAATCTATCTCCGCTGATTAGACAACTCCTACGATATAAAGCATGCATGGTCCAAACATTAATGATGCATTTGGGGCCTGAGAAAACAGTACGTGCTAATTGTCACGTAACAGCTTCTGCTCTAGTGAACTAGTCAAGTGTCACAACCTGCCCTTTTCTGCAGACTGTGAAGAGTCAGAGACCAAAGGACTGGTCCCAAACTGCCAGCTCCAAAGGATGGGTATGCTACCCATATTTACAGCCAGATAAGAAAAAGGCCCTGGCATTTCTTATATAGCTTTTGACAAATTAAGAGCACTATCAAATATATCTTTCAGTTTTAAAAGACAATGCATTTAGAATATCCAATTTTAACTCACAGAAGACCCTGAAATAAAAGAACCAATATCTTATCTATTTTTAAACAAAAATCTCTCTCAGGAAACAAAAGCCAGATAAACAAAAAAGCCATACTCGTATGTTATTACAGCAATGTACATAAGAAGCAAGGAAGGGGGAATTGGGTTTGTAACATAAGACTGTCTAGTGTACAAAATGGTTTTTCTTTATGTATGTTAACAATTCTGTTTTACTTTATATTTCCTCCTACATCATAAGCACCCAGTAAATGAAAAAAATTAAGTTAATTGATGTTCTTAAGTAACTGATTTGTGTGTATTTTTTTAACTCACAAAATTTACCTAAAAATCATAAAATCAGAGAATTTAAGAGGGAAGGAATCAAGAGACATTAGTTAAATCACTGATTCAAAGCTTGAATTATCTCAATTAATTGGATTATTCAATCATTTAATCAATTTGATGTCTGGCAGAGTTTCACAATCAAGGTAGAAGTACTTTAAATGATCTAAAATTACTCAATTTAAGTAGTGGTCTAGGAAAATTTAAAGTTTACATTAAAACAATAACAGAAGAAAATAATAATTTAAAAATCTATTATACATGTAGTATATATGCTGAAAAAGTGCATGACTGCCTCTGTCACTCCTCCATTTTACAGAGGCTCAAAGAGGCTAAGGGGCAGAGCTGACAGTCACAGCTTATTTAACATTCAAGTCTAAGATCTTAATCACTACTTTCTGTGTGATTTTCATTGTTTGGTCTATAGCTTATCTATAGTGCTTATAAAAATACAGATTTGAGGATCTTGCTTTATACCTCCCAAATTACCCATCTTTAGGGTGGATCTTAGAAATCTGTACTTTCCTCACAAACTTTACAGGTTTCTACACACAAGTTTGAAAATCACCGCTGCAAAAATGAATCTCCAGTATATCCTATTACATTTAATACATAGGTTTACTCAGTTTGCCATGTGCTGAGTCTTAGGTCAGACACTCAAACGAAGCCAAGACAGGCCCTTTCTTGTCCACTGGTCAGAGTAGACAAAAGCTTTTAGTCTAGAAAAGACAGACATGCAAACTGACAACTTCAATACCCCTGTGACATACCTGCAGGATTTGGGAACACAGGGCTAATGAGTCACAGCCGTAAAAAAACCCTAAAAATATGCCCTGAAATATAAAAAACACTGTCCTGGATCGAGTTCAAGTAAAAGAACTTAGCTCCATGAACTCTGTGAGGAGAGAATAGGGGGAAGGGCACATGTGAGGGATGACCCCTTGCAGGGGAGGAGTGAGACAAAAACAATTTTGCATAGATGCTAACTTCTAGCCTGATGGAGTGGAAAGGGGTTGAGCGAGAAAATGGGGGGTGAGCATTCAAGGCCAAGGTGAGATGGAGATTTCACAAGAATGAGGAGTCAATAAGCCTATATGGGGGCCAGACCAATCATAAGGGGTCTTGTTCGCCATTCCAAGGATCTTGGGCTTTAACTGAATGGCCAAAAGGAAGCAGCTTAAAGAGAAATAAGGAGATCACAATTTTAAACCATTTTGGTAGCAGAGTAGAAGAAGAGGAAGAAGAGAAAATCACTTACATCCATGCAAAAAACTTACACAAAATGTTCATTACCGCATTATATGTAAATAGCCCAAACAACCCAAATGTCCATCAACAGATGAATGAATAACAAAATGTGGTATATATCCATACAATGGAATATTATTTGGACATAAATAGGAATGAAGTATTGATAACATGCTATAACATAGATGAACTTTGAAAACACGAAGCTCAATGAAAAGAGCCAGTCACAAAGAACCACATATTGTGTGATTCCATTTATATAAAGTGTCTTAGAGTAGACTAATCTATAGAGATAGAATGTAGTTAGTGGTTGCTTACAGCAAATGGAGAGTGACTGCTAATGGGTAAGGGATTTCTTTCTGATGAATATATTCCAAAATTGATTGCAGTGACGGTTGCACAATTCTGTGAAATATACTAAAAACCAATAAAATGTACATTGTAAATGGGTAAACTAACTCTTATGTAAACTATATTTCAAGAAAAAAAGATATAAAGGAAAAAATATGGTTATACAATATTGATTTATGCTTTAGATTTCAGTCCGAGTTCAAACTTATAACCAACAGCATTCATGTTCCTGCCAAGCAAAGCTGATTTTATGTCTGCTTTTAGGTCTATAGAATCAAATATTTTAGAGTTTTATATCTGGCTTCTTTCACTTAGTACAATATTTTCAAGGTTCATCCATATTTTAGCATGTATCAAAACTTCCAACCAATGAACAAGGGATGTTTCCATCTACTTAGATTTTCTTTTTTTCAGCAACCTTTTGTAGTTTTCAGTATAGAAGTCTTGTTCGTGCTCCCTTGATTACATTTACTTCTAAGTATTTTATTCTTTTTGATACTTTTTAAAAAGGAAATGTTATCTTAATTTCATTTTCAGGGTTTTCATTGACAATATATAAAGATGCAAATGATTGCGACATCATGCAACTTTGGTGGATTTATTTATTAGCTCTAACAGTTTTTATGAGAATTCTTTAAGGTTTTCTAGATAGCAATTATGCCATGTGCAAACAGAAATGGTTTCAGTTCTTTTTCAATGTTATTTACTTCTTTCTCTTGGCTAACTGCTCTAGCTAGAATTTTCAAGAAAATGTCAAATAGCAGTAGTGAGAATAGATCTTAATGAGAAAGTATCCCATCTTTCACCAAGTATCATGTTAGCTGCAGGTTTGTCATAAATGTCCTTGAAAAAGTTTCCATCTATTATTAGTGTTAAGTGCTTTTTTTTTTTTTTTGGTCACGAACGGATTTTGAATTTTGTCAAATGCCTTTTTTGCATCTACCAAGATTGCGATTCCCACTACCCTCTTCTAGCGATATAATGTATTACACTGATTAAGTTTCACATGTCAAATCAACTTTGCATTCCTGGGATAAGTCCCACTTGGCCACAGTTTATAATTCTTTTTAATTACTGCTAGATTCTACTTGTATTTAACACATTTTTTATTAAGTTTATTGGGGTAACATTGGTTAGTACAATTATATAATTCCAGGTGTACATCATAATTTGACATCTGTATATTCTATTGTGTGTTTACCACTCAAAGTCCAGTTTCCTTCAGCTACCATATTCTACTTGTATTTTATTGAGAATTTTTGCATAAGGAATATTGGTCTGTAGTTCGCTTGTGATTATCTTTTTCTTCCTTTGTTATCAGGGTAATAACTGGCCTCACAAAATGAGTTAGAATAGAACTGTTCTCTCTTCTATTTTGGAGTTTGAGAAAGACTGATGTTAATTCTTTTAAATATTTGGTAGAATTCACCAATGAAGCCAGCCATGTGGTCCTGGGATTTTCTTTGTTGAAAGTTTTTAAATTACTAACGAAATCTCTTTCCTTGTTACAGGTCTATTTAGATTTTTTTCGTGAGTTCAATCTCTCTTTTTTATACAAAGTTAGAAAATTATTTTAATAGTTACAAAACATTTTTTTTTTTACAGAATCGGTATAAAACAGCAGTTGATTTCTCCATAATTATTAGTATTACTTATACCTGAGGTGGCTAAGTGGGGCTGATATCAACAAAAGGTCTTGGACTGTTGGCTCAGAAATCATCTTAGGAAGCCCACCTTGTTGATGTCTGTCATACTTGGCTCTTATGAGATGACCCAGTCTTTTTTTTTTTAAAGCATCTTTTTATTCATTCTTTGGAGACTTCAAGTGAATTCGGTGGTTTTCATTAAACACCTTCCAATTCCTGTCATTTACCAATTTTTAATTCTTCAACATTTAGTTCTGACTGCATCCATTTCAACTTTTCTTTTCTAGGTTGTTTTAATAACATTAAATTGTCCAAATTCTTTTCTCTTTCTTCTTGGAAGTGTTTTATTACTGATGAAGTCTGAGCTATACAAGTTTTTATGACTCTGTCTCTACTGGCATGACCCTCTATCAAGTGGAACCCTGCAAACTCCTCACAGTTCACATCATCACTGGGTGCTGCTATATTGGACAAAACCTTTCTTGAGTCAGTTTTGATAGTATATTTCTAAAAATGTGTCTATTTCATCTAGATTATCTAATTTGTCAGCATACAATTTTTCCCCCTGTTTAATCATTAGTTACGTCTCTCCTTTTATTCATAATTTTAGCAATTTAAGTCTCCTTTTTTTCTCTTTTGTCTGTCTAGCCAAACATTTGTCAATTTGTTGTCTTTTCAAAGAACCAACTTTTGGTTTCATTTAAACTTCTATAATGTTTTTCTATTTCCTTTACCTCTGTTCCAATCTCTATTATTTCCTTCTTTCTGCTTGCTATGAATTTTGTTTGCTCTTCTTTTTCTACTTTCTTACAGTAGGACAGATTATTGAGATTTTTCTTCTTTTTAAGGTAGGTGTTTACAGCTATAAATGTCATTCTCATAGCTGCTTGACACCTCCAATAAGTTTTGCTAAGTTGTCAATTTTCCTTTGGTATGCTGTGAAATTAATTTCTAATTTCATTTCACTGTAATCAGAAAAGACACTAGATATAATTTCAACCTTTTAAAATTTTGTTGAGACTGGCTTTATGACTCAAGATACAGCTTATCCTGGAATATTCTTTGTGCACCTGAGAAGGATGTATACTCTGCAGTTGTTGGATAGAGTGTTCCACAAGGATCTTATAGGTCTAGTTAGTATGTAGTTCATATATATAGTATATAGTTCAAGTCCTGTATGTCCTTATTGATTTTCTATTTAGTTGTATCCCAATCGTTTACTTTTTGTTTTGCTAAGTAACTTTATTGTGCTAAAATATGTAACATAGAAATTATCATTTTAAACATACTTCAGTGTATAATTCACTGTTGTGTAACCATTACCACCACCCATCTCCAGAACTTTTTTCAGCCTGCATAATTAAAACTCAGTACTGTTTAAACAATAACTCCCCATTAGCTCTTGCCCCCAGCCCCTGGAAACCACCATTCTGCTTTCTATTTTTATAAATTTGACGACTCATGTAAGTTGACTCATAAAATATTTGTCCTTTTGAGTATGGCTTACTTCATTTAGTACAATGTCTTTAAAGTTCATCCATGTTTATAGCATGTGTCAGAGTTCTTCCTGTTCTAAAGCTGAATATTTCATTGAATGTGTTAAACATTTTGTTGAACCATCCATCTGTTGATAGATACTTAAGTTACTTCTACCTTTTGGATATTGTAAACAGAAATGCTATGAACATGGATGTATAAATATCTTATCTAGTCCATGTTTTTATTTATTTTGGGTAAGTATATATACATGAGAAGTAAACTGCTGGATCACAGTAATCCTGTGTTTAATTTTTTTTGAGTAAGTGCCATATTTTTTTCTACAGTAGCTGTACCATCAACAGTGCATAAGGGTTCCAATTTCTCCACATCCTTGCCAACGCTACTAGTCTCCTGTGTATCTAATAGAAGCTGGAGACATGCAGACACTGACCATTATGACTTTCTGAGAAATGAAAGTCCATCACAATACACTTGGCTCTTTAAATCCTAAATGAGCTGAAGATCACCATCTGAAGTCATGTATAAATCTGTCCAAAAGGAATTTATTTATGGCAGATCTTAATCTGTCCCTCCACTATTCCATTATCTCTCCTACACAAGAATTGTCAGGAAATGTTATAGCTAGTTCTTTTATGTTATTTTGGTGAGATGAGTGCTGATGTGATGGCACCGAAAATACAGAACTCTAATCTCTTTTGCATGTTGTACTCCTATGCAATTGTACCAAAATTTGAAATGGCAATTGAGAACACTGGCTGTATGCTGGGAAATGTCTCTGAAACTAAAATCATATGTAAGGACACCTGGAATGTAAACTGTATTTTTTAGCAGTCTAATAATGGATATATTTTAGAGGTTTCCATTTTGTGTAGAATTAGAACTACTTCTCCAAATGCCATATTTAACTTCACTTAAAATAAAATACTGAAATAAGAGAGAGACAGGGGAGGAAAGGGAAGGCTATTAAAATATCCCAGATGTAAAATAATTAGGGCACGAAGAAGTACAGTGAGTGGGAAGAGGGAAATGCTACGAAAAACAACTTAGCCAAAAGAAAACTTCAAACCTAATAATTAAAATATTAATTTAAAGCAAATAAACATATTTTCACTTAGTCCAGGTGAGACCTCAACAAAAGCAATTAACCAGGACTTAAATAAGAAAGTGCCATAATAGCAGAATAAAAGTACTGCAAAGATTAGCTACTCTGGAAAGGTAAGAAACTTATTATTAAGTGACACTCCACCAAATTTGGGGTAGACTCTCAATGTGCTGAATGTATTCCTGAAATTCAGTATAGGACTCATCATTTCTGACGTTAAGACATACAGCAAGCTACAACACGCCAGCACTTAGTTTGGCAATTGCCTGTGTGAGACAAAAGTACCATACAATTACCTGATAGCCTTCTGTTTTCTTCTGACACCACTTCAGCAAGGCATTTCTCTTTGATCCTCCATATTCTCTTGCCAATGCTGAGAGAGGGTCCTTCCTTTCTTCCCTGATAAGTGGAAATAAGAAACCCACAGTTGAAGTATTTTTTTATTTGAGCACCATTATAAACTAGAAATTCAATAAACAGAAGAGACTAGTGTTGGTCTGCATTTCTTCAACAGGATAAATGCACACACTAAGGCATCCAATTGCAAGAAGTATCTTTTCATTCATTTGATTTCACCCATTAATTTTTACAGGGTCCCCATAGACCTACCACTGTTAGGGGTTTCTGCGATTATGAAGGGAGGGACTCTATTCATTATACATGTGGAAACTGGCAAAGATCCAGCACAGTGTGCATTCACAATTAATGAAATGCATTCCGAGATGCTCAAAAGGGAGACAAACAACCTAATACTGACAGCATCTGAAAGTTGTTATGGTTGCCTTTAATTCAATAACTTACTCTTCCATAATCTTTATGTTTGTTTTTATTTTACTTTTTTATTTCCAATCCTTTATGTTCTCAATCATTTCATCTCTTTTTAAAAAATCACTTATTATAAACACAAAGGACAAGGTTATGCAAAGCATAGTTCTTGTTTTCTAGGTACTTATTTATAATTGGGGTAACATAAAAGATGACAATAAACACTAAAAATATCTACAAAATATCTCAAATGTGTTTGCTGATAAGCTGTACACTCTTTTTTGACTGTAGCTAATTAGAATTTTACCTTGCACAGAAAATGGAATTTTTCTGTAAACTCACTCATTCAACAACCCCCTATGGAGCACCACTATACAAGACAATGTGTGACTGCTGGGGAAAGGATGGTGAAAATCAAAGGGTCCTGCCCTCTCAAGGAACTTCAGAATTTACTACAGGATGGACATACCACAGAAGCTTGAAAAACAAACAAACAAACAAACAAACAAATGGTTGTATATAACTCATTTCTTAAAATTATATGTAGGATACTTCAGGGCACTGTTAAATGTCTTGAAGGTGGAATAAACATCCTGTCCCAGACCAGATACTGACCGAAAAAGATTTTGTGATCACCTTGGTGACAGAGTTGGGTGGGCATACAACCCTACTAACTCATCCAGTACCAAATCCTTCCAGTAACTACTTTAGAAGTAGAACAGAACATTAAGGAATTCCTGAAGAGAAAGAGAGTGTTCTGTAAAATAACCTGCTCCTTGACAAGTATCACATTCTTAAAAGCTTGGACCATTTTTTAGTGTTTACTTTGTAAGTGAAGCAGATACTATAGCCCCATGTCCCATAAACTTAGACCAGTAAGTGCCCTAGTGGTTATTATATTACAGGTGGCTTAGTATTCTTCAGCACATTGATTCTGTCTGTATATATCCTTCAGAGTATAAAAGGAAATCAAAGAGAACATATTTAGAACTGAAGCTTTTCCAGTTGAGAGATGCACTGAAATGGCACCAATTTTTACTTATTTTAGAACTAAAAGTAAGACACAAAAATATTTCAACATGCAGTTAAGACTGTTTCCTTGAAGAAATATATTTTTATGTTTGCGTGCCAGTTTACCAGATTCGGGTTCTAGTTTAAGAGGTTCAAAGAAGTTTGTTGTAACACCACTGAGCATAAGAAAAGAGAATTCAGATAAATTTAAGATAAATGAATGAATGCAAAAAGGCAAGCCAAGAAAATAGTCTCTATCATGCTCAAAATAAAAGTACTACAATTAGTGTGAAAGGTTCACTCTAGTTCACAGCAGGTCTATTCGTTATAGAAACAGCATAAAAAGCATCCAAAAAATAAAGAGTAAACTCTATGGACACAATAAGAAGCTGCAGTAAAGAGCCTCCTAAAGCTGAAGGGTTGTCCCTTATAACTTCATCATTGTAAGATAAAAAAACTAAAGCTGAGGAGATGCCTTGCTGAAGACCACAGTCTCTGAATGGGGGAGCCAGGAAGAACAGGTGCCTTTCCAAAACATATAAAGACAAGCACAGACATTAGCCAGGGCAGAGCACAAGCTATCCCCTCATCACTGTATCCCTACTTGCTTCAATGACGCAGAGCTTATGGAACCACTATTTTTAAAAGCTGGTCCCCTAGAGGCAGGGCTTTAAACGTAAACAGCTTGAGTCTGAAAGGCGAAATAATCCTATTTTATTCTCAAGCCTATTAAGTCAATATACAGCTAAATTTTCAAAACCCATTCCTATCCCTTCAATTCTTAATTCCTCTTAATGCTTAATTCTTTTCACTAGTTCTTAATGAGACCTTCCTCATCCCTATAAATAATGCATGCTAAATTTTTGATATCTATTGTTTTCTTCTAAATTATAAATAATTCTTAGTCCCAAATGGCCTAATGAGAAATACAAATAAAATATGACACTACATTTTCATGTTTTGTTTCTCAATTATTAACACAGCATCATGTTCTCAGCTCCCAATCTAAACAATTAAACCATCTTTGGTAGCTCTCATTCTTTCATTCCTTTTCAAAAAAAATCTGTTGAGAACCTAATCATCTTTCCTTTTGAAAAACCTCCCGAGCCCAACCCTACATCTTCACTATTTCCATAGCTATCACCCTGGTCCAGACTTAATCACTCTGTCCCAGAAACATTATAATAGCCTTTACCTGCTATCTCCAACTTTTTTCCAGAATAAAATAATCCTCAGATTATCTCCTCACACTAATTAATGTACCTCACTTTATAGCTGCTACCACATCAAAGTGACTCATTTGACTTTAAAGAGGTTCCATTGCTTAGCCACACCCTATCTAGTCAATCTTTTTTCCACTGCCCCCAGCTACGGTAGGTACACACCTTCTGGTTTTCTGCACCCATACTCTGTGGGTGTACAGCGCCACCTCCTTGGTAGCTAACACTCCCCCAACTTCTCGCTTATTCATCCTTTTTGTACATTTACTCAAGTCTTTCCCCATCCACAACCCTCAAGGCCCCAAAATCCCCTCTTCTACCTTTCCTATCACTCCATCCACACCCCCAGTATTTAAATTTCACAATTCTTACTTTTGTATTTAACCATTCTTACTTAAAAAAAACAAAACCAAAACATCAGCTGCTTTAGAAAAGAAACTATCTCTTAACATTTTTACTTTTTACTTCTCTATCACCTTACCCAATTCTGGACATAGAAGAGGAGATCAGAAAACACTAACACATAAAGAAAGAAAAAAATCAGTGCCTGAATGCATCATTTGACAACTTGATCATTAAAAAGGCCAGAAAAAGTATGAATGAAATGCATCAGCATCAACTGTTCCCTACCTTATCCGGCTTCTGGTGGTGGGGGTCACAGACGCTGTGGGAGAGGAGGAGAGGGAAAGCTGTGGTGACGTGGTTCCAATAGCCATAAGAGAGGCTGGTGATGCTCCCTCAGGTGCAGAGATGTCCCGTTTCATCTCTTCACTACTTCGTCGAGACACTGATTATGAGAAATAGTTGTTATGTATTTTATAGCAAAAACATTTAAAATTGAGTTCTTGAGACATTTTCTTTGACAGGCTCCAAAAGAGCAAAAATTACCATACAGGAGGAAAAACTAACATTTTCTTTAACTTACTGATAACTTGAATTTTTTTCATTTAAAAATATATTAAAAGGTACAGTAGTTGAAATGTGCACTAAAACCCACATCCCCCGATGGCAAGAAGTGTACCTTACCCATCCCTATAACACTCACAATTCCTGCCTAGTACACAGTAAGTACTCCTTAAACATTCGTCTAATCATAAATACAACTAAAAACCAAAAGCTAATTAAAGCAGTACTTGATGACTACTCACTTTCAACTAAAATCAACACGGCCTTCTGAACTTAGCCAAAACACTCACTGTTAAAAGGGACAGAAAGGGAAGAGATATACTTAACTCTGGGTCAGGCCATGTTCTCAAAAACATAATTAATGAGAGTGAAAACCAAAAGGTGTCAAGTCAGTTACTGAGAAATATAAACAATCTGAAAAGTCCTACTTTGAAAGCCTGGCACAGTAAGACATTACCTTGTTAGAATTACGTAAAGTTCTGAGAACTGTTAAATGGAAATAGGTACTTCAGCTACTGGTAACACAGCCACAATAAAAAGCACCTTTTTAGCAAGGAGGTGCTGAATACAAGCATGTGCTCACAAGGCTGGGCTGAGTACAGTGATAAGTGAGACATGAGACAAAATTCCTGACCTCAAACAAATTCTCTCACCTCAGAAACACTGGATATGCAGGAGCTATTAACTGTATCACTTCTGGGCTGGTTGTAATGCAATCAATTTTATACATCAGTAACCGTTCCCCCCGATTAGTGAAACTGCTTCCCTTTTATTGGTTAAAATTTTCTTGATGATTTTAGGATAACCACAAGCAGAATGAAATACTACATTAGAAAAGTAATGTCTTTAATGATCCAGGGGAAACAAAACAGATGCTTTCTCCTATTATAGGATCTTTTTAGAATGCTGCCCTTACACATTCTGACATAATTTTATAGTTCTTGTTTTCTCTTTCAATATCGGATTTCTGTATGCCTTAACTCAGCAGTATCTTTTAAGTGGTGTGCTAGGTAATTCAATATATGGCTAAATTTTGGAAATCCATTCCTATCCCTCCTTCAATTCTTAATACGTCTTAATTCGTTTTAATTCCTTCTAATGCTTAATTCTTCTTACTACTTCTTAATGACTTTTTCCTCATCCTTATGAATAATGTATGCTAAATTTTTATATCTATTGTTTTCTTCTAAATTATAAATGCTTCTTAGACCCAAATGGCCTCTGACAAAAGAGAAATACAAATAAAACATTACATTTTCATGTATTATTTCTCAATTATTAACATAGTATCATGTTTTTAGCTCCCAGTCTAAACAATTAGAGTCATCTCTAGTAGCTACTATTCTTTCATTCCTTTCCTAAAAATCTGTTCCTGAAATTAATCATCTTTCTCTTAAGCCCAACCCTTCTTTCATCATGTTCACCTTTCATAATTTTATAAAAAATAAAGGAAACAGACTGAGAAAGAAAAGGAAGAACTGCTATTAAAAAAAAAAAAAGAAAGAAAAAAAAAAAAAAGCTTTGGGATCTGGGCTTCAGGGTGATAATTTTGGCTGGACTTACCACTAACTAAAAGACAGCTATGACTGTATAAAAACTATACTAACTTAAATCCACGTACAAGTGAGATGTTAACTGTATGAGGCAGAGTTATAGGAATCTACTTTTCTGGTCCAACTTCTAGTTATGCTATTAGGAGTAAGAACAGGCCACAAAAGAAAAATAGTGCAAACAACTGATAAATGGAAAAATGAGCTCTAGGAGATAAACAAAGTAGGCCTGTCAAATTCATCATTATAAGATGGTTTTATCATACTGAAAAAAATCTGGCTTCCACAGAATTTTTGATGTGCTCTGAAATAACTCTTCAAAAACAGTCATGACACAACTTTGGATAAATATTCTCATCTTTTACAATTATTATCAACTTTGCTTAAAGCTATATTTTCAGCACATCATCTAACCCACTCTAGGCATTTAATAAACACCTATTCAATGAATGGAACTATCTAGTTTTTTTTTTAATTGGGGCCATGAAATATGATTTCCATAGAATCTGAAAGACAAAACAGAGGAAATTCAGAGTGAAAAATATCAAGCCAAGAGCTTTTAAAGTGGCAAGTAAAGTTACCTAGGTCTATTGAGAAAAGTATTCAGTATTACTAAAACTTCTAGAAGAGCCTTTTTTAAAGGGAATTTCAGATGAAAGTCATTACCTGAAATGGTCTTGGCACTCTCCATGGCAGGTACTCTCGGCAAAGAAGCAGGTCGGCTGGTTGAAGATGTTCTTAATAGATGCTCTGCACAAAGTGAAAATGGTCACAATAAAGAAATCTGATACTGAACTTCACTGTAATAAAGGCAGCAAGGTGAGTTTTATTCCTTTCCCAGTCCAGCACGCTTCAACAATTCCCCCATAGAGTCCATTTCTACAAAATGACTTCCATAGACAAGGAACATGGGAAAACACTTCATTCAGTATTTTATTTCTAGGGATGGGACATTTGACACAGATGAAAATGCTTCTAAATCACCTACTGCTACTTTTATGCAATTGAACTACAATTCAAAGACCCCTATTGTATTGAGGTCTAAAAAGTACAAACTAAATAAAAGCTTTGCCCTTGTGCCTACATATAGTTAAGTGAGGAAGCCATAACACATACAACCATAAACAAGTCAGTATGTGATAATCAGAATAAAGAATGATAAAGTGCTATCAAACCAGGGGGAGAAGCCATTCACTTTGACTTTAGGCATCAGGGAAGGCTTTGACAACATACTGCAATGACATTAAACTAGGCTTTAGTAGTAGAAAAGGGTTGGGGAACAGTATTTCAGCCAGCTAGTTACTAGAACAAAGGTACAAGTATATTTAAGTTAGAGAACACTAAAATCCCAGCCTGGCTAAAACAGGGAACATGTAAAACAGATAAGGCAGCAAGAAAAGGGGCTTTAAAGGGAGGATGAGGCTAACTGACAGGAGCCTTCATTACCTGATATGTGGACTTTAGCCTGAGGGCAACAAGGAAGCATTAGACATTTCTATACACTCAGGGAAGAACACAATCAGAAACACAGCCTCAACTGTCTACATTTGCAACCTCACCTTGTTCTACTCCTCCCTTGCTTTCTAAACATTTACAAACTGTCCGGGGAGTTTCTTGAGTTCCTTGGACACTGGCACAAGCTGTTCTCTCATCTCCTATACTCCTTTTCCAGTCCCTCCTTAGCCTGGCTACCTTTATCATTCCACAGATCTAGCTTCAAAATGGCCTCCTCAGGAACTGCTCCCCTACAGTGGAGGTCCCCCAAACACAGACCAGCACACTTCTTACCTAGAGCTATTATAAGCCTGATAAGGCTATCATTAGGCCAAGCCAACAAGCACAAGGACAGGCTAGATGTTCTGCCTGGTCAGAGTGTATTATGAATGTGTGATTAGGATGAGGGAAAAAATACCTCTTGTACTTAATGAAGACTATTAGTCTCATTGTCCATGAATGTCTGTACAACAAACATTTTTTTAAAAGGAGAAAGTTGAGATTTACTGCACACTAGGTCATTCAATAATTCTTTTTAAGAAGTGACAATTTAAAAAATACTCCCTCTCAAAATATGATGTCAAAAGTAAAGGCATATGACATTATCTTTCAAGGATAGCACATTGTTTATTCCAAAACTTATTTTCTAATCACATGAGGAACATCTGGTTGTAATTACATACTACTCGGAGGGGAAGGGAGTGAAAAGGATGAATTTACTTTCTTAATGAAGAGAGAACTTATACAGCCTAGAGTCATTACATCTTTCTTATCTTGAACAAACATCACCCTCTGTGCAAAGAGACTACATGCAAGCATCAATCAGAATTCTGAACCCTGTCAGCAGAGTTGGCATTCATCCTCACAGGAAAAGCATATTATGAACAAAGTCTAACAGACAAAACAAAGTTAGTAGCACACGGAAATAGTAGAAAAGAGAAGTCAACATTTTAAATTTAATCAAATACTCCATTTTACAATTATGAAACTGGTCATTTCCCTACAATCTTAATCTCCCAAAGAACACAGCAAATAAAGTGAAAACAAAGGTTATAAAGACAAATGAATTGAAACTAGTGTGTAGCTAGGGCATTAGCCCCTGTCATGCCCTACATGGAAAGTGTTTCTAAATTGCCTTACCTTTTTCTCTTCTACACTGCACACTCCAGGCACACAACGGAAACAAAGCTCATAAAATTTACTGCTGATTCATTTGCCCAACCCTTGGTAACACTTTTTCTTACTGCATGTCTAAGGATTCAGGTCTATCTCAAGTTAGCAGACAACCCCTACCACAGATTAATGTCTACTTTCTGAAAATGAACAAAATGGCACATATTTCATGGCTCTGATTTAAATAACCCCAGTAAGTTATTCTTTTCAAAATTATTTGTGGTAACTTTCCACTGGCACAACACAGTCTGCTGCCATTTCATGAAGTATTTTCACTGTGAGAATCAAACAAGTGCTCAGAGGCACTTGTCACAGTAAGAACTCATGCCCATCTATTATTGCAAGCAGGCTGGATTCCATCTTCATATCAAAATGTCTGTTTATCCCTCTTCAGGAAATAAGATTAGTATATTACAGCTGACTATGGTAGACAGGAGAGATTATATTTTATAGTAATAGAGTCTACTGCCATATGGAGCTATTCTTGTCTTTAATCTATTCATTAAACAAAAATCATTTCGGTGTCCACTACTTGCCAGGCACTGGGCTTGGTGTAGAGGTCAGAGAAAGGAAGATAGGAGGCAGGAAACCTGCCCTCATGGAACCGAAAGATTCTAAAGTAGAAGCCAAACATTTAAAAAATCATTACAAGTGAAGGATGCTAGGAAAGAACAAGTACAAGGGGCTCGGGAACACAGCAGCAGATGTGACATGCTCTAGAGAAGAGGTTTGGAAAGGCGTCTGCAAGAGATGACATCTCAGTTAGGATTAGAAGGATAATTAATAGCTTTTATACAGGCAAAGGAGAGCATGGAAGGAAGAGAGTATTCCTAGCTGAATGTTCAGCAAATACCAAAAGAAATCCAGCGTGGTGATGTTCAGAAGGTAGGCGAAAGAGAGGAGGAGGTTGCAAACAGGCTGAGAGGGCCAGACCAGACAAGGGCAATCCACGCAGGTGATCCAAGCCAAGTGAAGGAGTTTGAACTTTACCCTATTGGCAATGAGGAGCCAATAAAGGTTTTATTAGCTGAGCATATTTATAGTTACAGTGGATTGGAGGGGTAACAGTTAAACTGTACGGAGAAGAGATAAGGATGGCTTGGACTTGGGTTGTACTGGAAAGAAGTAAACAGATTCAAGGGCTCTTTAAGAGGGTAGAATAAACAGCCTTGCTGACCTACTGAGTAAGAAAGTAAGACAGAAAAAGGTTCCACATACAAAGATAAGAAAAGGAAAGAGAGTTATAAGAGAAAAAGAGATGAGAACATGTTGAAATTGAGAACCATATGAAATACCCGGGGAAGATGTAGAATAGGCAGATAGGGAGTTCAGAAGAAAAGTCAGAGGGAATATATAGTTTTGGAAATTATTAGCATGTAGCTGAAGGGATGAGAATGAACCTGGTGATAAGGAGTTTATGGTAACCTTGGTCAGAGCAATTCATACACTAGTGGAGACAAAAGTAAGGTAAGAATGTGTTGAGGAGTGAATGGGAGATATGAAAAAGACAAGTTATACAGGGTTAAGAGAGAACTATAGTAGCTGGAGGAGGTGGGAAGAGAGGAAGGGTTTTTTGCTTAACACAGGAAAGGTGTGAGCCTTTTAAAATGATTATAGAAGGGAGTCAGTAGAGAGGGAAAAGTTGAAGATACAGGAGGTTAACAGCATCTATGAAAGCCCAAAGGGAAGAGATTCAGGGTTAAATAAACGGATAAATCAAGACAGTCTCTTCACTTCCAAAAGACAGGTAACAGTAACATAAGCATACCTGGTCTGCTATTTAATTCTCTCTTGTTTTAGAAATCATAAAAAGAAATAGGTACAGGCAGTTGTCCCTTTATTGTTTCCCTGATCAAATTTATAAGCAAAAGAGGGGGTTTAAAAATAGAAGCCTAAATATCCAACTTCTGTTTTGTTCAAAGAGGAGTAGTTCCAAATGGACCAATGCTCCTGCCAAAAACTCTAAAATCTTGGGGAGGGGGGGATGAAAATCAACTACTTAAAGGCACTGAAGAGAAACCAAAGGAGGCAGAAAATGAAAGGAGTCTACACTTCAAAGGAGGAAATAGCACTGGGTGACTTTTCTAGTTTTCTAACTATAAGCATGGCCAACTAAGGCCATGTAGGGAAGCTAAAGTTTGTTAAAACAACCCACAGACTTACTGTCTTTGAAGAATCATAGGACACATTTCAGGACAAACATAACTGCTGGAAAGAGAGGAGGTAGGGGAAATACCAGAAAGGAAAGAGTCACAGATTCTGTATATAAACTATGCCCAAATTTTTCACTGACCTCTGGAATCTACAAGCACTCAGATTCCAAAGAGTTGAATTAAGGACAAAAAAACTGAACAGGTATTTCAAATGAATAAAAGAGGTTAGAATCTGAGGTAAGCCAACCAAGTTAACTGCATGCTTATAAAAACTAATTTTCTGCAGAGGAACAAAACAGAATCTACAATCTCTACAATGTATGGGTCACCTAGGCTACTAGAAATACAAAGAAAAAGGAAAAAGTGACCTGAAGATTACCTGCATGTTTGAATTAGCAGAAAGGAATTTTAAAGCAGCTATTACAAATATGCTCAATGTCATAAAGAAAAAGATGTTCCCAACAAATGAACAAATAAGAAATCTCACTTGAAAGAGTTACAAGAGTATCAGACAGGCTCTTCCTGATGCAAAGGACAGCCTAAAGCTGAAAATGGAGCAGACGTTGTCAAAAATCTTCTGGAATATTACCTCCCACCAAACTCAAAGTATTACTAGTGCAGCACTTGGAAGCTTTTGCACACCCAGAACATTACAGCAACAACAAAATCCAAAACCCAGCCCAGCTCTTAAGATAAACTCAAACTCTCACAATGAAAAAACCTAGCAGAAGGAAAGAGGTGCCAAGTCGAGACATAAAACCAGTTTACTATCCTACACAGGATGTCCAGCTTTCAAAAAATAATTATCAAATATACAAAAAAAAAAAAAACAAAAACACAAAACACCAAGGAAAAAACAGTATATCTAGCTCACTATGTCAAGACACAAAGTAATTGATAAAATCACACCCAGAAATGGCACAGGTATTGGAATTATTGGACATGGCATTTAAAATAACTATGATTAATACGTTAAAGCCTCTGACAGAAATAGACAACATTCTAGATCAACTAGTATTTCCTATTTGATTTTCGCTTATAGTTTCCATCTCTCTGCTAAAATAAAATTAGGTTCTCAACTGAGGGCAATTTTGCCAATGTCCTGAGACATTTTTGGGTTGCCACAACTGGGGAGGTGCGGGTGCTATGTGCATCCTAGATGGCGCTTACTGTCTACTGGGTAAAGTATTAAGCAAAGAACAGATAATGAATTTCACTGTATATAATTCTTTTTAATCAATCAGAACTGGGGAAAGGGGGATGTAATGCAGACTTGTACACAGAATTAATCACTGTATTACAAACAGCCACACTGAGACAGTGATGAAAAAAAAGGAGCCAACCTAAGTAATTTTGCAATAAAAGGTGTTCTGACTGATACCCTAAGCTAAACACAAAATGAATTGTACACAAACACCATACTCATGTAAATTTGCTTCTCATAGGGAAGGTTTAACCATTTTGAAACTACTGCGTACTAGGGTTGAACAAATAATATATTGTAGATAAGGAGAGCCAGTTCTCACTGTCAAGAGAAAAAAACGTTACAAGTAAGGAAAGGGTAAAGGCTAGAATGAACTTTTTGTGGCTGGCTTGGAGTCAGAGGCATTAGTATAAACTCATGGTTTTTGATAGACAGACAGATATAGAAATAATAGTTCCATGTGTGTATGCATAGGTTGGTTATACATACATAAAGTTTTCCTAGCTCTATCCAGAGAGGAGTAGTAGGCAGCGAAACCTAAGTAGCGGTAAGTATTCCTAGCACTCAGATCTTGTTTTCTAAATACT
Source organism: Cynopterus sphinx (assembly GCA_030015415.1). Classification (NCBI taxonomy): domain Eukaryota; kingdom Metazoa; phylum Chordata; class Mammalia; order Chiroptera; family Pteropodidae; genus Cynopterus; species Cynopterus sphinx. Next base: position 13,297,524 of record CM057390.1, read on the forward strand.
ATTCTCTAATTAAAGTAACCAGGGATCCTTGGAGAAGTGGTTGGTTCCAGAGCTGGTAAAGGAAAACAGTAAGTCTGAATCATCTTGTGGTGCCCAAAAGTAAGAAAATGCTTTTGGGAGGCTGGAGGGGACTAGTGCATCAAAAGAGCAAGGAGTCAGTGTAAAGAGCTCCCAATGACCGAAGCATAAAATAAATACCTCTGAGTCTATACTAATACAAATAAATGCAGTAACAATAAATATAGTAACATCATTCCTTTAAAAAATGAGAAAACAGAAAATTACCATTAGAATACCACAGTAATCACTGCTACAAAAAAAATTTACAAACAGATGCTAAAACCAGTGAAAGTCTGAGCAGGAATAGACTATTTATTAATTACTGGCAGACAAGAACTTTAAGTGATCAATGCCAACATCACCAATAATAAGATTTATCAACATCATGTATCCTGTGACATGATACACTCAAAGAAGCATATCGCCTCTGTGATATCCTTATCCTTCCCAATGTATAACCTCAACCTAATCAGAAGAAAATATAAGAAAAACTCATAATAAGAAAATTTCTAAAAAATACCTGTTCAAAATTCTTCAAAAGTGTCAAGGTCACAAAAGACAGAGAAAGACTGATAAACTATTGTAGACTGGTAGAGACTTAAGGAGATAAAACTAGTAAATGCAAAGTGAGATCCTGAGCTTGATCCTGGAATAGAAAATGAACATCAGTGAAAAATACTAGTGAAATCCAGATAAAGTCTGGAGTCTAGGTTAATAACATTTCAATTGTATTGGTTTTTTACTTTTGATAATTATTCTATGGTTACATAGGATGTTCACATAAGGAAACCTGGGTGAAATGTATAAGACAACTATTTGCAACTCTCCTGTATGTCTAAACTTATCTCAAGAGTTTCAAAACTCTTTTGTTAAAACACCCTAAATACATATTGCAATGCCTATCAAATGTACTAACTGTAACTTACCTTAAAAAGCATTAACAAAAATAAGATGGACTGAAGAAGGATAGAGAGATGGATGTGTGATAAAGAGAATATAGGAAAAAGCTGGAGAATTTGCATAGTGAAATGTGGATATTTACTATACAATTTCTTTTGACTTTTCTGTATGCTTAAAATTTTTCATAATATGTTAGAAAAAAAATAGGAGCCTATATATCTTGGTTTATCAAGACAAATACCAAGAACTACAGAAAAGAGAAGGAAAATGGGCGTGGGGGTGCTTTAGAAGTGAACAGATATCCATTAGACTATAATAAGGGAAGGCAGGATTTCTGTCTGAATTTCTCTTGGGAATTTCCCCAGTAGAGCTAGATCTAGGGCTGAGCCAAAATCTGATTTAGATCTACCCTATGGAGAATGACTATTGCTATGAAATTTTTCTAACAGAAGGTTCTTTTTCTTTTATTTTAACTTAAGAGTAAAGAGATAAATTTTAACAAAGATTTGGCTTTCTATTTCTAGTAAAAGTCTCCTGCCTTTGTGTCATCCTCAAACCTTAAGTAATACAATTTAGATAACAGTACAATTTTTTTTTATAGAAGATGACTACACTTGGACTAATCATCTTTCTCAGATATCTATATGTCTGAGGTGGAGACAAAGACATGACACTTACCAGGTCATGCTGCTCCTGGGCAACCCCAGACTCTCTGACCACCTGCAACTATCTGCTGAGGTCTTTGCTTAATGCTCTGAACCTTCTAAGATCACTGCAAATGTAAACACCTTTTCAAACACCTATCTTCATGTACTTAGTAGCTGATCTATTCTTTCCTTTTTAGGCTACAAAAACTAATTCACAGTCTATCTACAAAGACTCACTGAAGTGGCACCAGTCATGACCCTAGCCATTTAACTAAACTGCTGGCAATACAAACAAAAGAGCATTTGATTAGCCCATTTATAATAAGATTTCTCCGGTCTGTAACATTCTCCTGCAACTGACATACAAGCATAATGCTAAATAGAACAAAAAAACCCACACCCATTATAAAATACTTAAATGGGAAAAAAGCAACAAATTCTCTGATTTAAGTGTAGTAGGACAAAAGGCAGCGCCTTTTTAAATTTCAGTAATGAAGCCACTAAAACTTTCAAAATGAAAATTATAGGCTATTTTAAAACTTATGCCAAGATAAGAGACAACCGAGGAAGAAAAGCAGTTTGAGATAGAGTTCGGAAATCCTATTCTCTTATCACGGTTTGGATAACCACAGTGGCTTTTTATGACCAAGAATCATTTGGTTGTTCTTAGTTTTGTAAGTGTTTTCTTTCTCTAGTGGCTGTAAGATAAGATCACGCTATCAACAAATTCTCAGATAAAAATTCACCTAAGTGTTTCCCTCTGTCGCCTGTATTTGCACTGTTTCCACTAAGCGCCATTAAGGCATTATAACAAACTGAAGTGGAGAATTAGACCGGCATTACCACAGACTGACCACACACACCCTTTGCCCAATGGCATTATCATTTGATACATTTCCAGATAATAAAAAGAGGAGAGCCAGGAAAAGGTTTGATTCATCAGAGCCCTGGAGACACTTACCACATCTGTCTTCAATAACCGTGCCCCACAGACCTTCCGTACCTCCTTCCCCACCCACAAAACCAAAACAATAGGAAAAATGAAACAGCAATCTTTGCCTAATTTCCCAAATTTGTCCTTTTCTAAGAAAGAATCAGTTGGGGTGCTTGTGAAAATTAAGTTTCCAAAACTCGTTTGTCAAGAGACTCCACTGAGGCCCAGGGTTCCATATTTAAGCAAGTGACTCAAGTAAGTTTTCAACAGGTAAGTTCAAGAAACACTGCTGGTACTAGCTTCTCCTGGTAAACCTTGCCCTGCTGTGGGCCAATCAAGATGAGTTTGGAGATAGTAGGCAAAAGGGGAGAAAGCCCCAAGAGTCAGCTTTGGCCTGGCTTTGGGAGGTTTGGAAAGGCCCTGAATTATTTCTCAATGGAGCACTCCTGTCCTTCCCTGGGATCAAATAGAGCCCGGGAACTCGTATTCTGTGGTGTCTCAGGATCACCTCAGTGCTCTCCAGATAGGGGTCTATGTCACAGGCCCAAGGTTATACAAATTCTCAAAGGCTGTGGCATCTTGGTTGTTGGCTCTGACTATACCTGGCTGTAACTGCATGTCAAAAGGCTGACTTTATTGACAGAATTGGGGGACAGGTAATAGGCAGAGGAACGGGAGTGGTCCTGAACCTTTGGCTTCCATCTTTGTTCTCACTACACGCAGCTCTTTTAAGATGCCCAAAATATAATGTGTACTTATGCTTTCCCATAGCCACTTGGTTGGCAGCTAAGGAAAACCCTGCAGACCTCAGTTGCCTTGCAATGAATTAAAATCTTTTATTACTGGGCAGTTAAGGGCCAGCATTCTTCGTCACTTGTGATACTATGAAAAAGTTCATACATAATTAATAAAATTTACTATGGGCTAAAATTTGTGCTAAGCATTTTGTACGCTTTAACTCTTTTTCACTCACTTATTGTATAATTTTTTATCAAGAACCCAATACTTCTACAGGTGCTCAGGATATATCAGTGAACAAAACAGACACAAATCCCTGACCTCATGCACCTCAAGATCTAAAGGATTGGGAGAAAATCAATACAAGTTACAGATAAGTAAACTATCTAGTATGTCAGAAGGGACAACTGCTTAAGTTAAAAGAGACATATCAGGGAAAAAGGTGTGTGGAGAGGGTAATTTACAACTACAAATATGGTGCTCAGGACCTTGCCAAGGTAAAATCTGAGTGAAGCCTTGAAGGAGTGAACCCTCCTCCTAAACAAGTGTTCCAGCAGAGGAAGAGCCTGGCCTAAGAGTACAAGGCTGCCAAGTCAGGAGTGTGCCTGAGTGCAGAGAACAGCAAGGAAGCCCATATGGCTGGACAAAGTGACCAAGAGAGAAAGGTTATGAAGCTAGAGAGATAACTGAGGCCAGGCTGGGAGGGTCTGGAGGCCGCTAAGATAACTCTAGCCTTTCTTCTGAAAGAAACTGGAGCCAGTGGAGGGTTCTGAGTACAGTAACATGTTCCAGTTTATATTTTTCAAGATTACACCAGCTTTAAGATGAAAAATAGACTGGGAAGGCAGTTGGGAATTTTTGCCAGAATCCAGGTGAGAGATGGTGGTGGCTTTGACCACAGGTGGTAGCAGAGAAAAAAGCAATGCTCCTATTCTGGATGTAGAACCAGAAAGTAGAACCAGTGGGGTCTCCTCAAGAACTAAACAAGTCTCGGATATGGGGTCTGAGATAAAGAAGGAAACAGTTCTATAGGATGAAACTGCCACTAACTGAGGTAGAGAAGACAAGATTGATTACAGGATGAACAAGTTTGGGAAATGTGGGAATCTTGTCCTGGACAACCTCAGTCTAAGAGTATTCAATATCAAAATGACAATGTCAAATAAGCAATTGGATATGTGACTGTAGAGTACAGAGGAGAGCGATAGTGTAGAAATACAAACTTGACAGTCCTCAGAAAAAAAAAAAACAGTAGTTAAAGCTGTGAGATAGGATATAATAACAGAGTGAGTACAGACAGAGAAGACAGGCTTAGGGGCTTAGCTCTGAGGCACACCACCATTTACTGGTCAGCGAGAAGGAACAAGCATAGGAGACAGAGCAGTGGCCAAGGAGGAAGGAAAAGATGCAAGAGTATGGCATCATGAAACCAAAAAAGAACATTATGGAAAAGGGAGTGCTCAACAGGGTCAAATGCTGCTGACAATACACATGAGATTAGGGATGAGTGCTGACTGGGTTAGCAACATATCGTCACTGGCAACCTCAATGAAAGCAGCTTGATGCAATGATGAAGGTGAAAGTCCAACTGCAGGGTTTACAAGAGCTTGGGAAGAGAGAGATTTAAAAATCCCATGAGCTAGGGATTTGTGATTATTCCCAATTTACAGACAAGCAAACAGCAACTAAGAAGTCAACAGCCGGACATGTGAGGCTGACAATCTAAGCACCACACACATACATAACTCTTGACAAATCCATCTAGGGGATGAGGACCATCTAAGGAGAGAAAAGACCACAGGTTATGACTAATGAACTACAAACCAAGAAGAAAAGACTTTGTGCAAGTAAAGCAGCAGTAACACCACCTTTCACTGTCCCTACATGTGTGTACCACCAGCTTATCTGGACACTCAAGATTAGTAAATACAGGGCCAGTTTCATTGCAAACTGAACTCTTCCTGCACTGGTGGTACCTGGAGCCCGGGGAGCCAGTCTTCTAGATTCTGTAATGGAATATTTCTCACAAATCGGCTTATTTCTTCCCCATACCTGTCAAAACCTTGTAGCCTTACCTGCAGAGACTAACATCTAATTTCTACAACTGAGAGAATGCACAAGGGAGCAACACATGGGCGTAACAGGCCTGTATCAGTTAAGGGGAACCTCAGGCTCCTGAGTGACATGCACACCTGCTTAGCATCTCACCTATCCCAAATGAAGTATGGCCTTTCACAGTACCATGTCAATGTCACAAACCATTTTCCAATGTACTTCAGCACTACACATAAAAAGACAGCATGGGTAAGAGGAGACCCTGAACTCAAAAGGAAGGAGACTTGGGTTCTGGTGTTGGCTCTACCATAAAGAGTTATGGGAAAATGTGCAAGGACCTTCACAAGTGTAGAAAAGAAATGCTGGACCTCATCTTCTGGAGTCTCAGTTTCATCTTTTAAACAACAATACAGAGCAGAGATTTGAAAAATGGGCTTTAGAGTCAGGTTGCCCAGGTCTACTGTCCATTAACTGTGTTAATCTGCATTAAAATATTTAACTTTCTGATGCCTCATATTTAGTACCTGTAAAATGGAAATAACAATCTCTACCCCATGAAGAACTATGAAACACAGTGCTTAGCAATGGTGTATGTACTATTACCTATCATGATGCTATGAGAAAGCTGTCTTCTAAGATGAATTTATTAATAACTAGTCTCCCCATTAAAAATAAAAGAATTAATAATGAAAGTGAAATACTGCAATATATGAAATGTACCTTGAACAGGAATTTCCCCATAGTTCGGTCTCTTATCTGACAGGGTTGTCAGTGGTTTGGATGTAGAGATTGGTCCACTTATGGAATGTCTCTGAAATTATAAGATAAATAGTGTCAAAGTTATATCTAGAGCTGGGACTCACAAAGAAAGTTGCAGAAAATTATAAATTATAATTCCTTCTGTACTATTATATAAAGAATGGAAATCTCTCCCCTCTCTCTCTGATATGACCAATACACTGTAATTTTAAAAATCAATATAGAAAAATCCCATGTGGCCTTTACTCAGTTTTCTCCAAAGATAACATAAATCTACAGTATAATTTCATAACCTTGTGGTGTTTCCATCACCACAAGGAGCCCTCCTACAGCCTTTTTACAGTCATACCTTCTCTCCCCCTCTCTGACCCCGTATCACTGACCCCTGAGAACCACTGGTTCTCTGAGTATGATCTCACTGCTTAAAGAAAATTCTTAAATATTACATACCAGTTAGCAAATGCTCCCACTGTACTTTTATCGGCCATTCAATCCATGCCCTGGTTCCAAATAGATCTCAATTCTGTCACCACTTTCTGTCTTATTCTCCTACTACAACTGCTCCAGTATGACCTGTCATCTTAACTTAGCACTACTACAAAGGCTTTGTCACTGGCTTCCTCAATCCAGTCTTATGCATACATCCCTCTGCATGCATCCAGAAGTATGTACACAATACTTAAAATCTCTCAGTTCTTCAACTTCATCTCCTGCCTCCTCTATATACTGCTCAATACCACCAAATTGCTTATTTCCACACAGACCATGCTGTTTACCATGTCTGTGCTTTTACTCAGGCTTATTTCCTCAGCTTTTCCCTAGCTCTTTTTTGTCTAATTCTAACTACACATTTCACATTCCCAGCAGAAATGTGTGAGAGGTGCAGCTGCAGCTTCTCCACATTCTTACCAACACTTGATACTGTCTTTCAACTTTAGTCATTCTGTAGGGTGTGTAATGAAATTTCACTGTGGATTTAATTTTCATTTCCCCAATGATCAATGATGTTGATTATCTTTTCATGTGTTTCTTGGCCATTTGTATATCTTCTATTGAGAATGAACTTTCCAAATCTTTTATTATTTACTAGGCTGTCTACAACCAAGAAGATAAACAAGTCGTCTTTGGATACAAGTCTTCTGACAGATAACTTGTCTTTTCATTTTCTTAATGTCTTTCAGATGTTTTAAATTTGGATGCAGAATGCATCAATTTTTTATAATTCATTCTTTTATGTGTCCTAAATAAGAAATCTTTGCCTTCTTGAAGGTTACTGAAGATTTTCTAATGTTTTCATCTATAAGTTCTACAGTTTTAGCTCTTACACTTAGGTTTACAATTTGATTTTTATAAATGCATGAAGAAAGGGCTGCATTTTTTTTTAAACGTGGATAGCCAGTTGTTCCACAATCCTTTGGTGAAAAGGCTACCTTTCTCCCATTGTGTTAACTTGGCACCTTTGTTGAAAACTAACTCATCTATTTCTGGATTTCCATCTATTCTACTAATCTAATGTCTCCATTTAAATTCATGTTAATACCATACTGTCTTGATTACTCTAAGTGCTAAAAATCAGATAGTAGTATTTCTAGGGCCATGCTACTCTGAACAAGCCTGATCCTGTCTGATCTCAAAAGGTAATAAGCAGGGTCAGGCCTGGTTAGTACTTGGATGGGAGACCACCTAGGAAGACCAGGTGCTATAGCATAAAAAGATAAAAAAATAAAGAACTGTAAGATGACAAGGCCCTTGCAATCTGTGAGGTCAACCAAGGGTTGCCTCACCTAATGAATGAATGAATGAATGAATGAAATGAAATCAGGTAGTATGAGTCCTCCAAATGTTTCTTTTTCTCACCCAGATGCTTTGGATATTCAAGGTCCTCTAAATTTCCATATGAATTCAAAATTATATTATCAATTTCTACAAAATAGCATACTAGGACTATAGCTGTGATCGTGCTGAATTTACAGATTAATGTGAGGAAAAACTGTAAGATATTAACAATATTTCTTCTAATCCACATATCTTTCCATTTGTTACCTCTTTAATTTCTCTTAGCAATATTTTATAGTTTTTACTGAACAAGTCTTATACATATTTCATTAAATTTATTTCTACATATTTCAATTTCCAATCGTTTCACTGGAGTGACTAGATCTAAGACATACCAAGGGAAGTACTCAAGAAAGAAGCTAATCTTTTAGAGGAGCAGATTACACAGGGCATGACTAACAGGGGGTGTGGATCATGAGGAAGCATTTAACAGGCTGCTCAGTTACTTGTGGATCTCTTTGGTCCTTATGAGGTTTATTTTTAAGATCATTTAGGGCAGTTCTAGAATAGTGTTAATATCAGGGCTATTTAGTTCCACTTTACAGTGTGGCCCATGGGTTCTAATGAATGCTCCAAGTATTTGAATAGGTTTTTCTACAGTGGCTAGTGGGAATTTGAATGATTACTTGCCCTGTGTGAACTATGGGAAGCATCTGTCTGACAGCAACTTGTTCTTTCCTGGGGAACTGTCTTTGCCCAGCTTGTAGGGGTCACTCTACACATGTGCAGAATAACATTCAAGTGAAGACTCAAAAGGATACCTCTCTGCATGGTTCTAGACCCCCTTTTCTGCATAGCTCCCTCCCCCCGGACACTCTGACCACAAGTTCTAGCACTCTCCTTCTCTCTGAACACTAATCTGTGTTTCCTCAGATCCAACTGGTTTCCAGTTCCCTGCTTCATGTGAGCTCATCATCCCTGCACCACCATCTAGAAACTGCCAACAGGACAGTGGAGGCCACAATAGGATTTAACTTATTCCTTAACGTTTATTTATGGATCACAGTCTTGTACTACCTGTTGTACAATGTCTGAATATAACTGCTCCCTATGTTTTGTCCAGCTTTCTAGCTGTTTGAGATGGCAGAACAATATAGCCCATTACTCCCTCAGGGTCAGAGGTGAAATTCTTACCCAGGGAGTTACCCTTACCCAGTCTTATGCACTATTCACCAGAGATTCTCATTCACTGGGTTGAGTCCTAGGAATTTACACGTTTAAAATGTCTCCACGTTATTTTTATACACCCTTAGGTTGAGAAGCACTGTGCTAACTAACCAAGTACTGAAAAGCTACTGAATGTAGCCTTTAATTGTCAATTTTTTTTCAAGTTAGAGAAATGAGCTTTTTTGCCTCTCATCTCTACAATGACTTATAAAATGCCCTGTACATTAAACTTAAACATTCAGTTTATTATATTTTGCACTGTTACTTTGCTTTTATTTATACCTTTAGGTTGTTAGAAAGTTCAATTAATAGATCATGTAAAAAGTCATTACAGGTGAAATATGGAATTCCCCTTGCTTTCTTTTTAAATTAAGACTATAATGTTTTCTACATAAATATAAATGCAAAGTCACTCACAACATTACAAATGCAGAGGGTGTACACTTTAAACTTTACAAAGGAAAAAGTTCACTCACAAAATATATGATCAGTAGTTAAACAAGCACCAAAGCCTCCACTGAAAGAAAATGTTCCCATACATGATTTTTTAGGAAAAGGGTACAGGCCAAGGTTACCCTATATCACAGAATAAAAGGTTTTAGGCCATTTTTCCTCAGCTACTCTCACCTATGTGGAAAAACTCCCCCTTAGCCATTCTTTCCAAACGAGGCTTACTAGCAAGGGCATACTGAGAGGGCCTTTTGGCCACTACAGAGCAACCACCATCTGCTCTGCTTCTCTGGTCTGCACTTCCAGAGCGGCAAGGAAAAGCACCTTCTGAAACTTGTTTAAAATGGATCAGCAACACCTCTGTGCTAGGCTGCTACAAAATAGCCCACAGTGAATCATACTGCCCTAAATTCATGTCCTGTGCAGAGCCTATCACTCTGAATCTGAGCTGGCCGTATGACTTGCTTAAACTAAAAGAATGAGATAGAAGGGACACAGTCCAAACTCCAAAACTCAGTCTTCACAAGACTTTGCTAACTTCCACTTTCACTCTCTGGGAACTTGAGACACCATGCTGTGAGGAGCCTGAAAGACCATGTGGAGAGAGCAGTACAGCCAACCCAGCCAGCCAAGCCCCTGGCCACCCTCTGGCTAAGTGCAGCTGCAGCAATGAGCACAGGCATAGCCAGCAAAGAACTTCCTAGTCAACCTAAAGAAATGTAAAAAATAATAAAACTGTTGTTTTAAGCCACTGTTTTGAAGTGATCTGCTATGTAGCAGAGGCTGAGACATGCCAACTACATATTCTAGAGAGGTATCTTAGTGTAGTGGTTAAAAGCGTGGTCTCTGAAGCCACTCTACCCAGGTTCAAATCCCAGCTCTATCACTTCTTAACTGTATAATCCTCAGTAAATTGCTTAAACTTTTAGACCTTGATTCCAACAAGTAAAAACCAGGGCTAAGAATAGTACCTGATACCCAATAGAGTTGTGAGGATTAAATGAGTTAACATTATAAAGCAACTGCAACAGTATAGGCAGGGGTCCCAACCAGGCCACACAGTAGGAGGTGAGTGAACAAAGCCTCATCTGTACTTGTGACCACCCTCCAGTGCTAGCATCACCGCCTCAGCTCCACCTCAGATGATCAAGCATTAGATTCTCATAGGAGCACTGGTCCCTGATGCCAAAAAGGTTGGGGACCGCTGGTATAGAACACATAGTAAGTGTTCAATAGTTGTTGGCTATCACTACTATTAGAGATTTTCAGAAGAATAACACAACTGACATTTAGATAATTTATCTCAATTAAAGATAGTCACAGTATTTTAGGAAAAAAATCCCAACTATATCCCTCACACAGTAGTCATTTTGCCCCCGTGACTAAGTGTAAATGACTTTTAAGAGGATTATCTTTTAGATGCTGAGGTACCCAGAGAATCCAAGGTCACAGGCACTTACCTGCATAGGGGAGACAGCTGCCGCAGGAGGAGTTTTCATAGGACTTGGACTCAGAGGTGTTCGAGGAATTGCAGCTGCAGTAGGGTTTGGTACTAGAAAAACAACAAACAAACAAGTACATAATTAATACATCACAGTACAGAGGAAGCTTTCATTCCTGGTCTCCCCTTAAGGGTTCACCAGATTAACCAACACTCTTAGCTACCCTGGCAACTGTCTAGACTGGTGCCTAACCTCACAGAATACTCACAGCCATGCTTGCCCATCAGCTGGTGCTTCTCCTACCACCAGGCAGACTGTTTGTTCCCTAGTGTAGTTGTGTTTACTTCCAACCCCAGTTATACTAGTCATTTCATTTTTGCTAAATTAGTTAACCTAAAGTTAAAGTGCTCCATAAATCAATAAAATCCAAGAGTATTTCTGTTAACAACATCAAGTGAGAAGCCTGGTAAGTAGTGGATGTTCACTGTGTATTAAACAAAGGAAAGCTGGGCTCCCTCTCATCTTTGCTCACCTCCCCTTGTGAAGGTCATCACTTCACTTCACATGTATTTTCTGGTTTGCATTTAATGCATGGATGTGTAATTATCTGCTCACATGTCAATCTCCCTTTCTAGGCTGAACTGTTCAAAAGTAGAATCCATAATTATTCACTTCCAGATATTTAGGCTTAGCACAGATTCTGTTAGAGGGTGCGTAAAAATGGTTATTCACTTGAAGCTGAATTAAAATCAAAACAGAACACTAAAAAGGAAAGCAGGCACATCATACAGGACAAAATGAAGATTACAGTAGGCCTTTTTATATAGCCAAGTACTTATATTTAGAACTGTTATTTTTAGATATATTTTTTAGATAAAATTCATATAATATATAGTTAACCATTTTTAAATGTACAGTTCCACAGCATTTAGGACATACACAATACGAAACAACTATCACTACTTCTATCTAGTTACAAAACACTTTATCACACCAAAAAGATTGTTAGTACTTGTTAAGCAGTCACTCCCACCTACCTCTCTCACAAGCCCCTAGCACCCATTTAACTGCTTGCTCTCTATCCTATGGATTTACCTAGTCTGCATATTTCACATAAATGGAACCTTACAGCATGTGGCCTTTTGTGTCTGGCTTCTTTCACTTAGCCTGTTTTCAAGGTTTATACTCATGGCAGTATACAGCAGTATTTCATTCCTTCTTATGAATGAATAACATTCCATCATATGGTCATATCGCATTCTGTTTAACCATTCAGATGATGGACATTCGAGTTGTTTCTACCTTTGGCTACTGTGAATAGTGCTGCTACAAACATTTATGTACAAGTATTTGCATACTTATGTTCACTTCTTTTATGTATATAACTAGGAATGGAATTTGAGTCATTTAGGTGTATTTCATTATAAAATATTATTTTTTAAAAAAAATCAGCATAGAAACAGATTATCTTTTATCTTTTTGCATTTAAGCCAGTTTTACTAATACTTTGAATAACTACACAATCTTAGTGTAGACATTTCATTATTATTTCATTTTAGAAGTATATATATATTTTTAAGTCCTCTTTCATCTTATATTACACGGAAGTAGATACTAACAGTAGTTCCGAGAGCATCTTTTTTGCACTTGCAATGAAAATATCTGTGTATTTTAGGACCCTGAAAACCTTGGGAAAGATTTTGCAGTTTATGCTCAGATCAATGGGAAGGCATTACAGGTTTTGAGCAGGGAAGTACTTTTTCTGGTCAATAACATGCTACTATAATTTTAAAACATTTTTTTACAATCAAATAAAGGCAGTTGTCTTAATTACAGCATATATCCCATGTTTCACAGCAGGAACATTCACAACAGCCAAGATATGGAAGCAACCTAAGCGCCCATTAACGGATGACTGGATGAAGAAGTTATGGTACATATATATAATAGAATATTACTTAGCTATTAAAAAAATGAAATCTTACCATTTGCAATGACAGGGAAGGACCTAGAGGGTATTATGCTAAATGAAAAAAGTCAGACAGTGAAGGATAAATACCACATGATTTTACTTATATGCAGAATCTAAGAAACAAAAGAAACAAACAAACTAAAAGAAAACAGACTCACAGATAGAAAACAAACTGGTAAACTGCCAGACTGGAGGAGGGTTAGGGGAAATTAAAAAAGAATAAAAAAGAGCTTACATTCTAATTCAAGAAAAGGCAAAATATAACTATTGAGCTAATCCATGAATATATATTCACCATTAATTGTGTGTTTGGCATTGTGCTAAGCACAATAAAAGATGAAGAAATTTAAAAAAAGAAATATGTACTTTTTAAAAAGCAAAATGAGATTATACTATGTAATATTGGTCTGCAACTTGCTATAAAGAACTGTAAACTTATTCTAACTTTGAGATTTACCTCATCCTTATTAAAAGATGCACATTATTGTACATACTGTATTAATGTATTAAACCTTTTAATGGGCACTTAAGCGATTTCCAGATTTTCCATTTTTTCAAACACTATACTGAAAACTCTGTACATATATCTATCTTTATGCACTTGTGCCAGTATCAGGTATAAGAACTTCGAGGTCTGTAAATATGGCATTTTAAATTGGAAGATACTGCCTAATTGTACTCCAAAATGTCTATACCTGCCAATAGTATGTGTAAGTATACAACTGACTTTTGCTCTGATTTTTAGTCAAAGAAACTCTACTCTTAGAATGAATTAGAATAAAGCCTATCATGAAGTTTGAAGAATTTCTATATGAAAATTTAAGTTGTAAGACACATTACAATTGGTTGTTTTAAAAAACTACATCCCTTTCCTTTTTGCAGAGTTAAGGTTAGAAAGATGAAAAGGAGACAGACATTTAAAGGTGGAGAGGGTGTGCTTCTAGGCTTTCTACCAGGCCTGGCTTGTTTCAGGACCTAAAGTGCAGTGCAGGTGGAACGTACAGGGCAGATGAAGAGCAGTTCAACTGCGGTAAGAGGAAGACAGGGTCAAACATGTAGGCATCTGAAAATGTGAAGTTCATTCTAACTATAATAAAGCAATTAGAAGATTTTAAGCAAGGAAAAAATCTTTCTACCATGAAATAAAATCAGGAGACTAATTAGGAGGTTACTAAAATTAATAGCTGATGTGGCTTGCCCTAGTAGTTGATTGTGCCACTAGAGATGGACAGGAGACAGAGCAAAGGTGTGCAGGTTAGATGCTGGATCAAGAGGTCTTGCTAATGGATTAGATGTAGAGGTAAGAAAAAAGGATTTAAAGAAGGAAGAGTCCTAGATTTCAGGCTTAAAAACTGGGTAGAATGGTGCTGCCATTTACAGAGAGGGAAGATTGAAGGTGAGGAACAAGATTAGATTTTGGACATAACGAGGTGTCCAGGAGAAACCTAAGTGTCAATTAAGTAGGCATTTGAATATATAGGTCTGAAAATGTTCAGAGAAAGAGAAAGGGCTGAAGTCATACAGCTGGAAGTTCTTAGGCTGAGAAAGTACTCAAAGTCATATGCATATGTGAAAATATACTTCTGCATGGGGTAAGGCACAAGTCTGAAATCAAGATTGTTAAAATTCACCATAAAATTCACCATATAGTTAGACTACCTCATTAATACCACATGAAATTTGATGAGACTCAGTAAGACAACAAAGAACATCAAACTAGACCAGAAAACATAAGACGAGTAAACATGACTGCCTGCTCGTGGCAAATGTATAAGAAATTACCTTGAGATGCACTGTCAAAGGACTTGATGAGGGTTTTTACTGTAGGGGTTGGTTCAGAGGAAGTGGAGGACCTTCTACTCAGTCCCATCCCTTGCCTTAATGCTGCCAAATCTCTCTCAACAGCATTCATGTAATTATACACCCGGCCTCGCTCCTCTTCTTGCCTGAAAACAATATGGAAATCAGGGCATTTTTTACATATATATATACTAGATAATATACATTTTCCCCTCCCAAATGAATAGTATTAAAAAATATATAACAGTTTAAAACAAAAAATAGTATTGGTTGAGATAAGTAAACTACCTGGTCTAATCTCATTTGTTTGGTAAATTCCAGGAAATAATATTAAAACTTTTATATCAGGTTATCCTAAATAAGTTAAGTCACCAACAGTTTCCATTTTCATCTGAGTAAGTGTAAGGTGAGGACTTCAGTAATCAATTAGCAGTAAAATGGGAGGCAGACTGGCCAAGATCCTGACTCAGAACTGGGTATCTTGAGGTTCTGGGCTGCTAAGAATACCTGGCCCCCTCTCAGAGAGTCTGAGAATTCACTAGTACATATGGCTCTATCTAATATGCCATGCATAGACATGAAAATATAAATAAATGAAATCAAAGCCCATACTTCAGAAAGAAAGAAAGACAGAAAGACAGAGGGAGGGAGGGAGGGAGGGAGGGAGGGAAAGAAAGTGCTGTTGTCTCCAAATAGAATTTCTACAAAGAAAAAGATTGGGCTCATATTAGTAACATGAGTCTCCTAGATGCTGAGTGTGATGGACCATGAGTCATCTAAAAAA
Organism: Cynopterus sphinx; assembly: GCA_030015415.1. NCBI lineage: Eukaryota > Metazoa > Chordata > Mammalia > Chiroptera > Pteropodidae > Cynopterus > Cynopterus sphinx. The sequence goes on from CM057390.1 coordinate 13,313,068, forward strand.
ATCAATTCTACTTCATTTCTAGCCAGCTCAATTCACTAAGCTAACGTAAAAGTTTTCATCCGGAACGAGATTTCAGTTGCAGAGTTTGTACATGTCATATAACTCTCAAGTAAGTTTATAGGTGGACAAAAATTAAGCCTTAAAAAAATTTGTCTTTGGTGGCCATTAGGCTCTTCTGACATAGTTTTCTGCCTCAAGATTACCATAGGGTCTCATGCACAGAAGCTTTCATAAAGAATCTACAACAGTGATTATCAAACTTTTTGGTCTTAGAGCCCTTTTCCACTCTTAAATTACTGAGGACCTCATGTCTGTATATCTACTAACATTTACCATATTGGAATTTAGAACTAAGAAATATTTAGTTTGTCTAAAAATAAAAATAAACCCAGAACTTTATGAAAAATGACTGTATTTTCGAAAACCATAAAATACTGATAAGAACAGCAGTATTTCTGTATTTTTGCATATTTTGTTAAAGTGTGGCTTAATAGAACACAGCTAGGTTCTTATTTCTTCTGCATTCGATCTACTGCAATATGAAAAAACACAGGCTTTGCACAGGTATGTAGCTGGAAAAGGGAAGAAAAATTTAATGATATTAAACTAGGTAACTGTAGCTTTTTAGATAACTATGGCTATTTTTCCTTGATACTACAACATCAAAATGCAAAAAGTGGTAGTTACTTAAAAGCTGCAATGTGGACTCTAAACCTGTATGAATGAATTTTTCAACTCTGTCCATTAAAATCCCCTGGTCTATCTTGTATTCTGAATGGATCTTTTACTCATACACAATTGTGTAACATCATGCGCCAGTCATAGAAAAAATATTGGCTCACCGAGTTACCCAAATTTTCCAAATGCTGACGCCTGCCGTTATACAATTTTTTAAAAGCCACATTTATTAATATCACCAATGATCTCATCAGGAAACTCTTTAAATATGTAAAGCTGCCAAACTCGCAATGACAGATACAAGTTTTTCAAAATTCTACATTCACAAGAAAGCCCACGTTTTATCACGGGTATCAAATTCTGTCAGTTGTTTTCCTTGAAGTAATAGGCTCTTAATTCTTTTCAAGAAATATCCACCTAATATCAGAGTTTGAATATCCAGAGTTAGTCTGTCAGTCTCAAGTAAAAATGGTGTTCCATGAAAAAAGAAAACAGTTCAAACTAAAACAATCACACAGTGCTTTCCTCCAAACTACATACTTGGGTATATGCAGAAGTGCTGTATGCGTACTTCCCATTGCATCACAGAGAATGTTAAAAAGAAAATACTCAATGACCAAGATTTAGTAATATTAATAATTTACTGCTTCATCGTGGATATCTTTAAGTAAAACCCAAATTTTTCAAAATGCAAGTATGTGGTAGTAAAGAGTACACTGACTATAAGTATAATCTGGTGCCAAGACAGTTTACATTTGCTTTTCACCATTAGTACAAAAGTCAACAGTGAAAAGAGCAAACAACACATCAATATTATTATGAAAATAGTTTGGGAGAACCACTGCTCTATAAGATGCTACTGCTTTCAGGATGTACTCCCTTTAAATTTGTGTCTCAAAGACTAAAAAGATATCAGGATCCAAAGGAATGATTATTTAAGAATAGAATTTCAGTCATTCAGGGGATTTTAGAATGCAACATTTCTGACACACAATTCATTTAATATACTGAAAAAAAGGGTAATGTAATACAAGTTTTATACCAGTGGAGAAACAATAATCTTCTGTGCCTCATTCCATGTTCTGCTTAAGGAAGCCAAAGAAAAATGGTTGAGTGATACTGTCCAAATATGCTTGAGCTAGGTGGACAATAAAATATGATAACTTTTCAAAGATAGCCTATTAAATATTTTTCTAAGTTTTTTCTGTGCCTACTTAAGAATTACTCAAAATAATGAATAATCAAATTCCTAATAATAACCTCAAACACAAACTACTTTGCCCTACTCATAGATAAGAGTCTCAATGAAAAACTCTGAATCATAGCAAATGTCATTTCACCTAACACTTTTTATGTGTTTCCAATGATCTCTATGTTAGATGTGAAAACAAACACTACTGTGGAGATGATGTGGTTATAAGCATAAAACAAGTGAAAGCTCAAATGATGGGGAGAAATTCACTTTGCATTCTTTACTTGGGTTTCTAATAATACTAGCTAAAGTATACTTAACATGGCCCTGAGCACTGTGTAGGCATATCTCATCTATGCCTTATGACAACACTGTAGAGCAAGTAGTATTATCTCCATTTTAAAGATGAAAAAACCGAGGGCCCTGGCCAAGATCACATAGCTGGTAATAGGCAGAGATGGATGGGAGCCAAGTCTGTCTGATTGAAGAGTCCACATTCTCAATCACAAAACTATAATCTAAAGATAAGTCACAGGGCTGTAATGCAGGGGTAGAGGAAAGGAGAAAACCATAATGTATCCTGTGCCAGAGACCATTCTGGCCTGCTCCAGAGATGTTGATCATGGTCAATGACAACTACTCTGAGAGATGCACATAGACTGCACTATTTCACAGGTGTCATAAAGTGAGGCCAGAAAAGCTGACTTTCACTTGATCCAAACTCAGTCACAACAGTGTCAAACCCCACATTCTTTCCATAATGTCATATGACAAAACTGAGATTTAAGTGTTCTCTATTGAAATACGAGTACACAACTGGATTCTCAAAACATACTTGCGTGACTTTATTTCCTCCAATTCTTTTGTGAGTTTCTCGTTTTTTTCTTGAGCCTCATGTAACCGGCGCTTTAGATCACCAATCTCTTCTTGGGCTTCAGATTTAATGTCATTTGCAATGACTACTGCAGTCTGGAGATCAGCTTGAAACTGCCGCCATTCCGCAGATTCTTCCTATATTAAAAAACTAAATTTTTATTTCTAAAAGAGAGCAATAAAGATTTATTTTAAAACATTAAAATATTTTTATAACTAATTACTGAAGTCCTCACCTTACACTCACTGTCCCAAATGATAGTAAATTTCTTTTAAAACCCAGAGACTGCTATTACCTATAGTTAACAGGTAACACAATTATTATTATTGAACTTGTTGTTCTTTTTCTCCAGTTTACTTATTTATTTTTTAGTGCATGTTTATTTTCAAATTTTTACTATGGTGATATTGGTTAACAAAATCCAGTACGTTTCAGGTGTACAATTCAACAGAAAGGCATATATGTACATCACATTGTGTTGAACTTGTTCTTAATGAGGAAAAGATTTTTTAGCTATCAGTCTGCTAAAAAATCTAGCAAAGAGTGATCAATAAACATTAATGATGGTAAAGTCAAGCCTCCTTTCCTCGTGCAAGTTTCAAAGTAAGTCTTATGAAAATAAACACATCATCCAAAATTTATAGCACTTTACCTCTGAAAAGTTCTAGAAGATAGTACGCATTAACCATACTGCAAGATTTTATAGTGAAACACTTTAAATATCTTGGCATCAAAAACTAACAGAAAAAGAGAATCAAAAGTAAAGGAAAAGGAAGAGGAAGTCAGATGAAAAACACCAAACTTAACCTAGGCAGACAAAATCACAAAAGAGACAAAGAGGAGCTAAGGAACTGTATAGTCCACTGCTTCCCAAAGCCATGAAGGATGCAGGTGTGCGGCTGGGTGGGGAAGCCTCCCCAGGTCATCACCTCTGACACAGCCACAGCTGCCCACTCCCAAGACCAGGTCCGCCCACCCCAAAGCAATGTTCTGACACTATGAAGGCAGCCTGAGCAACTGAAGCATGATCCAGACTATGAGATGAGCTTCCCCCACCCTCTGCATCAGAGTGGCACTGCTATAAGCAAGCTGATCAAATGTACAGAAGACAGAAAACACATATGAAAACAGCTTAGTATGAAATACTTTAAAAT